>CM061749.1:144488077-145086805 GCA_030979885.1 Lolium multiflorum
CTGATAAAGTGAGTATATTAATATCGAAAGATATTGATTACACTGAGCCTCTGCAACAACGCAATACCTTACTGGTAGTACGGATGCACATGGATTCCTAATACTCCCTCTGTTCGGTTTTAATTAGTCGACGAGAGGGAGAGAAGAAAATGAACTGCCGATGCTTTCAACTAGAGTCAATTAAATACGAACGGAAGAAGTACGTAGTAGTATTGACAAATATCCGGATCTAGTCTAAAAACAAATTGGCATGTAAATCCTAGTAGTCTACTAAACTAGGATCAATACCCTAGATTAGGGTTGCAAGCGGCGTCCGCGAATCGTCCCGCAAAGCAGAAAATTAGAGCAAATAGTGGTTGAGATTAGAGCAGATTTAAAGCACTCGCACTGAAACTAGCTAGCCCGCTACCCACCCCGCTTGACACCCTGCCCTAGATGTGAATCTACACCAAATATTCAAACAAGGATGAGCAACCGCCAATAAAATTTTATCCGCACATCATCATCTCTACCATACAAAAGGGTATGGTGATTTCACATACAGCCATTGTTGCCGCGGGACGAGGATGAGTGATGCGCCGCGGAGAAGGTGCCTCACGCCTCTGTCGCCGCCGCCGTCGAAGAGGAAGTCGAAGCCGCGCGATTGTGGTCCGTCGCCGATATGGAGGTGGAGCTACTAGGGAAGAGATGGAGGTGGAGGTGGAGAGGGAGTGATGGTTTGTACTAGTGGCGGCCGGTGAGATAGTTATAAATACAGCCTCTCTCTCTTTTTTGGCAAGGAATGCAGCTTCTCTTGGAAGGCAACGAGGCAACGCACTCCAGATTATAATAATATGGACGGAGAAATTTGGTCGCATCTGTGTTGTCTTGTCAAATGAATCACCAGGATTTGCTTTTAGTACTCCAGATTTGGGCGACCCAAGGAAGTAGAGATAGTAATGTACGCCATCTAGCTGCACGCTATCAAATCAAATAAATGGTCATGCCATTTACTTTTAAGATGGTGCAGCAGTTATTCTGACCAAAGAAACATGCACGTCTGCTGATTATTTCTGATGGGTATACATTTACCGTCCGCTAGCAAAGATTGTTTGGCACATTGTTCTTATGGCTTTCAACATCACACCCCTTAATAATATTATTAATCAATGTTTGGGCAATCAATTGAGTGTGTTAATAAAAAATTAAAACCCACAAATCCAACTGTACTATTTTTAGGACCATATGAAAGACAAGGAATGATTTTAAATGCCATATGGAGTACCTCCAACCATGTGAAATATGGTTCTGTCATGCAGGTGATACCCATGGCTTCGCATTGGATCTGTATGTTGTCCTACATACAGTCAACTATGAAGTACCACGATTTGGTTTTTGGGTGCAACCGGCTAGAGAATGATGCACGGGTTTGTACAGCCAGTACAATTCACATTAAGATTTTCTGATAGGATGTTGATGTGTATATGTAAGAATCATACACTAGAATGTCTTCTATGTTTAGATGGTTGATCTACGTTTATACTTTCTGTGAACCATGAGGTTAAGACCTTTGTACTGTAATAAAGATTGCTAAATAACAGTATATATGTATGCCTCTAGGGACACTGAAACAGCCAAACAACCATGCATGTGCATAGACCGTATTTGATCAAATTAAAAGAAGCGCCTGGGTTCATGCAAATAGCATAAATTTATCACCTAAGTACATTAGCTATAAATAGTTAAATAGGAGTCAAGACCAACTGAGCTAGCTAGTAGTATGATCCTACTATTACATAAATATCCCTAACTCTGATTGTCTTTGTTCCAGTCCAGCGCGTTGGTGTAGCTTGGGATGAACCAAAACCCCGTATGCCAGTTGGCCCCTGGACCGCTGCTTGAGAAAGATATGCTTTGGTGGTCTTCGCCATTTAGACTGAAGCGGAAAATTTCTTGATGTGATGTGTCAAACTGAGAGCCAATGGCCTGAGGCGTGGTGTAGATGCAGTTTCTTCTTGTCAAATATCCTGGGGGAAATGTTGCACCACCCACTGGCATGAAAATCGGATAGTTCAACCCAAGGAACATAGAATAGTCTCCAAGATTAGTAACCCTTTCCCACGGGTTGGCTGGAAGTAACCGACTAGTGTCATTCGAGAATACAATGCAGGTATACCCCGAATAGCTGTGAACAGCGCGACCGCAATGGACAGAAGGGGTACTATCATAATGAGTTGGAGCACCGTCAGCGTCAAAATCCATTACGCCACGTGCATAGACCAGGAGAAGTCTAGAACGATCTTGAGATCTTGCCAGCCACCACGTACGACTATTAGAGTCAAAATCATCATCGTCATCAAATCCAGCCGTCCACGGAATGAATGGAGCAGGGAGCACTATAGGACCTTGAAAAAGGAAAGAACACGTCACATGAAAATATATTTCATGATTTATCTACTAGTGATATTGATTTGATATTGGGATGCCAATACTAGTACTTTATAAAATCATGGTCGAACATAAGATGGTTTGAAATATATTTCGAACATCTTGGTAAAACTTCATATGGATTTAAAACATGTTCCCGAAAATATTGGTCCAAATTTTAGATGGTTTGAATATAGTACTCCTTATTCTCTAGAACCGGGGGAATATAAACAAATGAAAGTTTTTATCAATATTGCATGGCACCTTTATTGATTCTATTTCTACTCTACCTTAAATTTTCTAGGGAGTAATAATAAAGAAACTTAATTACTAGGGGGCCTTTTTCCTAAGGAACAACATGCACATTAGACCATACTAAAATTCCTATAGATGTTAAATTCTATATATGTCCATACCACAAGAGGGTTATGGTGTGCGCCTATGGAATTCCTTTAAGCCAAAAGATGCCAAGACAGTTCAACAAATAAGAGGTGAAATACTATATAAGTTACGTATATAAAAAAGATAGGGAGGAAATGTTACCAAATTGATTAGGATCCCATGCATAAACATTTCCAAGCTCAGTAACGGCGAACACAAGTCCGTTATGTATAATTGCATCGCAGTATATGGCGCCGTACTGAAACTGGTTTTCAAGAAATATCCATGCACGAGGATATTCGCCATGGAGGTAGGCAATTGCAAAGTCGAAGATTGCGACAAGGGAGAAATCTTTATACCCCCTAGCAGCTGTAGGAACTTGGCAAATAGCTATCTTCTGCAGTTGAATAGCAGAACGCTGATACTCGAATATAAGTGGATTGTGTGTGGTTTCCAACTTGTGAAGCTTAATCTTGCGATGAGTGTAGACATTGAGGAGGTTCCACTTGCCTTCGGGGCCAACCATGGCGATCCAATCTCCATTGGCGCCTGCCCGCTCCTCATCCTTACCGTGTGGCATTAGGCCATCATAGGAGAACCTGTCCAGCGGCAGTAGTTTGCACTTGCTGTGCACCGGCAAATCCTCCTTGAACACCGCCCATGGTTTATCCGCCGGGTCACAACAGAGAACACACGGAAGGCCAAACGGCTGAGAAGCAGGCAGAGTGGCACTGTATTTGGCTGACTGAAGAATACTTTTGGAGGAACCGACTAGGGACGCGGCGGTGATGGCGTCGCACTGGCTGATGAGCACTTCAAGGGGGCCTTCCGTAAACACCTTGTGAAACAGCCCAGATCCACAGACCCTGCTCGATTTCGCCATCGCAATGAGGCAGGTGGTACAATGGGGTTGGTATTTTCTTGGGAGATCTACTGATTCGAACTTTGGGAGAGAGATGGCGATCAATGGCGGCAGGTGGGGGTTTGAGTTGGAGAACAGAGGCTCTCAAACTGGGCACTGCTGGATAGGATGCGAAAGCGCCATGGCGGAGACGCAGGCGCGTGCTATGGAAGATGGGCGGAGTGGGGATAGACGACGGAGGTGAACCGAGACGCTCATATACTGCCTACTGCAGTTTCGAGGAGAGTGTGAATGTGTTCAAAAAAAGAGGAGAGTGTGAATGTGTTCAAAAAAAGAGGAGAGTGTGAATGTGACCCGACACCCGAGTAGGAGCCGAGCAGACGGACTATAGGAGTAGCCCCATCATTACAGAACATTAATCGTGCTTCCTACAATAAATAAGTGAAACATCCCAGGCTTGTGTTGTCTAATCAAATCGATGGCCATGTCAGTATTATGGTGAACAAATAAAACAAATACACACCAACCTTGTTCTTTTTGCAACGTACACCAACCTAGCAAGGCATCAACCTTCTCGCCATCAACTACGACTCCGTGGCTCCGTCCCACCAAAGTTGTCTCAACTTTGTAAAAAAAATACATCTATCCATCTAAATTTTAACAAAGGTGAGACACTTTTGGTGGGACCGAGGGAGTACAAAAAAACTTCACTACTCCATGCTAGTATCGGCCACTAATTCAAATTTCAACTGAAGGCGTGCTATTTTATGGTCCTGAAAATTGCCAAAAAAAATACAACCCAAAAATGCAACAGATCCATGTTAAGGGGGTACACCCTACGCAATATACATTAAGAAACTTTGAAACTTCAGCGACCTTGTAAGAATGCCCATGACAGTGCAGTTTTGCCAAATTAGGAAGAGACGAAATATGAATTCAACCAAAGAAATCTAAACGAATCCTTAGACAATAGCATAGTTAACACGTTCAGAAAAAAATGATGACTCCAAAAGAACAACATTAGCAAGAAATAGTCCATTTTAGTTTGAATTTGCAGTCACATACATAACTAGTAGTACTGCCAAAATACTATAATACTCCGAGCTGCATTCTAGCACTCCAACTAGCTAGTAATAGTTCTGGAGTAGTAGTACTACTATACAAGTCCAAAATACATCCGAACGAACCCTACTTCGAACTAAACTACTCCCTCCGATCTTCGAGTAACTACATTGCAGTATGACTAAACGAAGATTATTGTATAACCTTCTTGTTGATGCAAACGCAGATAGGCAACACACGCTGCCCTCCATTCTGCTTCGCGTAACGGGGCGGCACCGCCAGGAAAGAAGTGAGCTGCTGCAACATGATCGAGCTAGGCGTCGGGGAGCTCGTCGGCTCGATTACCGCCATCAAGGTGTCCGTCGAGAGGTCACTGGTCCCAGCCGTCGCCGGCGCCGGCGGACCAATCACCAACAGCTGCGCCTTGTACATCGGAAACAAGCACGCGGCCGACCTGATGCACACACAGGACACAATGGTGGTCGGGCCGAGCGCTCCAACGGTGATGGCGAACACGCTACCGTCTTCTTCCCCACTGCCGATGAACAGGTGTCCCCGCGGTTGTACCGGAAGACGAACTATGCACCAGGCGGGTATGCCATACTGGAACGTAAACACTGGGATGGAGTGGGATGCTTGGAGGTGTACCAGGAGCTCCCGCGGCGGGCCGGTGAAGCTGCAGCCGGTATTGATGGCCTCTGTGCAGCCGCACGGACCATGCGGGCACGCGATATAGTGCTTGTAGGACTCCGTGGAGGCGACCAAGCTCTGGCAGCCGACGCACTTGACCATTGCCCCAGATCGATTCGACGGCGGCAATCTTGGCCCAGATCGATTCGACGGCGGCAACCACGCCGGCTGCTCGCACTTCTTGCACGGGTTCGGCGCAAGCTCGCCGACGCAGCGCCGACAGCCCATATGACCGCCCTTGCACTGCACGGAACAACGTACGTGGCATCAGTTGTCATTGACATTTCTCACAGGTGAACCTAAGAATGAAATCGGAAGGGAGCGACCTTGGATATGGGGGGTTTGAAGGGCAGCAGGCAGAGGGGGCACAAGAAGAGGGCCTCCTCCATCTTCAGAGAAGAGTGATCGGGAAAACGAGAACGGGATGGGTTCTTTTTTTTATACATGCCTTGGAGTGGAGTATGGATACTACTACTTATAGGAAGAACTTCCTTGCTAAGAATCGGCGTCGGCCGTACGCAAGCATAGATGCACCAGCGGCTCTGCAGTTTGTCAAAATAAAAGGACAGAGCTGCAGTGACTTGAAGTCTCCAAATCTCATTGTGACTTGGTGCCACCATCTACCAACCATTTGAGATCCAACGTTCCAAACTAATCTCTTATTTCGAACCTAAAAACAAAAATTACGAAAAAAATCCAGTAAAATGTAGATGCCTTGTTCTAAAATCTGTGAATATTTCATCCCACTCGGACGATTAGCTTGTGATTAAAGAGCTTTTTACGTATACGAGCACTAGTTTAAACTAAATACTCCCTCTGATTCATATTAATTGACTTCAATATGGATGTATCTAGAACTAAAATGTGTCTAGTACATCCATATTAGAGTCAATTAATATGAACCGGAGGGAGTATATATTTGCTCACAAACCTTTGATTCAAATCGAATGAAACTTCACCAAAATATAAATCGAAATATGCACGATTAACTGGAAGTTCTTGAAATATTTCTGAGCAATTATAATAATTATTTAGTTTAAATTCTAAGTCGATCGCATACATTGGATCTGAGATGGATGGTGGATGGTGGCACCAAGTCACTGTGAAACTTGGAAGTATCAAGTCAGTGAAGCTCTATCCCAAAATAAAAGCTTCGTGAAGGGGGCAGTTTGGTTCAAAAAAGAAGACAGTGCCAAGCAGTTGTCAAACAATACCCATATAGTCAAATGTACTCCCTCTGATTCAAATGAATTGACTCAACTTTGTCTAGATATATGGATGTATCAAGTCACTGAAGCTAAAATAAAAGCTTCATGAAGGGGGAAGTTTGGTTCGAAAAAAAATACAGTGCCAAGCAGCTGTCAAATAGTACCATAACGTCAAATGTACTCCCTCCGATTCAAACGAAATGACTCAACTTTGTATTTTGCATGTTAAAGGTTTTTCGTAAAACTTGGCCAATCTTAACATAGTTTGCCTTTCTAAAAAAAGATATAAGCCCTAAGGCTCCTTTGATTCATAGGATGGGAAAACCATAGAAATATGGAAAACATAGGATTGAGATTTAATGGCTAGTTGAATCATATAGGAAGATGAGTTGTGTTTGATTGTGCCAAAGGAAATTTTCCATGAGGTATGACCTAATGTTTTATTCTTATAGGATTTGCACTGCAAGATTCCTATAGGATATGTTCCTATGAATCAAACAACTAGTGTGGGGAAAATTCACATGTGATCTAAATCCTACATAATTCCTATACAAATCCTATATATGAATTTTAGTTGTTAGGTCACTTAAAATGACTTCACTTGAAGAGTTACATTTTTGTTTTTTTCTGAATTAGTAGTGATGCCTAACCATATATATACCTAAACCAAGAGAATCAGCATAAACTTATGTATATTAATAGTAAGCGCATATATGAATGTTTTTTATCTACAAACCCAGGGTCATATATATGTACATAGAAACATGCATATATACTAGTTTTTGTACCTTGGTGTGTTCCTCTTTTGGGCTATCTCTTTTTTGTTCACCGATTCACAACCAACGCCCTAGATTAATTTGGCACTTAAAAAATAACATTTTGTTTTTGGCGCACTAACACAAATAGTAGTAGCACGGTCAACACTGTAGAGAAGTACAAAATAAATGTGTGTGGGAAAAAATGACTTAAAGTGACCATTACATTGAGAAAAAGGGTAGAACCAAGCATTGCACAGGGAAAAAGCAGTGTAGTGCCCAGAAGAAAAAAACAAGTTGGGTTATACTCCCTCCATCCTGAAATAATGGGTGTAGAGTTAAAATTTGTCCATAAAAGAGTGTACTTCTCGTTTTGCAATGCACTTCAAAATTTGTCCACAAAAGAGTGGTAGTAAAAAATATTTCTTTCTCATCACGAGGGATATAGTTTCTTCACGACTAGTACGTACTACCTCCATCACAAAGCTTAAGTCTTTTTTTAAGAGTCAAAGCAAGTAAAGGTTGACGAAAATTTAGAACAATCTATCAACTAATATAATATTTTGTAGATACCATACCAAAAAAAATCGTTGTCTATGTATTGATATTAATTTTGTATTTTGCATGATAATGATTTTTGGTAAAATCTTAGTTTACCTTGACATAGTTTGAGCTTCTAAAAATAATATAAGCCTTACGCTTTGGGATGGAGGTAGTAGTATTTAGCATAATATGGTTTTCTTATTTACTACATGCATTTAGATCATTGGAGGTGGAAAAGTTGAAGAGGAAAGTGATGGTCGATGACAGTTTCCCAATGTAATAATAAAATCCTTAATATGCCTTGAAAACCCACACGTACGCTCTTTCTAGGACAGAGGCTATGAGGTAATGCACCCACGCGCTGTCATCTGCCGGTTCGTGCTATGTCTCCCAAATCTTGAAATATCGTCAGTTATCCATTTCACGTCCACACTTCTCCCTCTCTCCACGGACTAGGAAAAAACCCTCTCTTCACTTCCCCTTCCCATTCCACCGATGGAGAGCCCAACCGACGCCGTCAACGCAGCGAAAGCGAAAGCCGCGCGGCTGGCCTTAGCCGCAGAGGAGGCGTGCAGAGCCGCGACCGCAGCACGCATGGCCGCAACGGCGGCGATCATTGCCGCAGCGGATGCCAAAGACGAAGCGGAGGCCATTGCCGAAGGTCGGGCCATCGGTCGCTCATCGGCATCTGATGCTGTTGGTAGATGGGTCCACTCTCTTGGGAAGCATCCCCTAGATGACGAGGACGAGGTTGAACTCATCTTTGAACCGCCGCCGCCGACCTTCGACGAGAATATCGTCGACGAGGGGGAGGAAGTATGTTCCGATTCACCTCTCTCCCTTATTCAACATAGCCCTGTATCGATTTGCGCTATGGTCTCTCCCTCTTTTTTTTGCGCTATAGCGTTTTGAATTAGCGTCAGAATCTTTTTAGATTCATATTCAGTATTAGTTGCAACTGCTACATATTTGCTTCACATCCGATTCACCTCTCTCCCTTATTTAACATAGCCCTGTATCGATTTGCTCTATGGTCTCTCCCTCTTTTTTTTGCGCTATAGGGTTTTGAATTAGCGTCAGAATCTTTTTAGATTCATATTCATTATTAGTTGCAACTGCTACATATTTGCTTCACCTGTTTATTTGGCATGTATCAGGTTGCTACTGATGAGGTTGACAGCGATGTCGAGTCGCGTCATAGGAAGGCCAGGGCCACTCTCAACAAGCTTAAGGCGGGGAAGTTCGACAAGTATTGGAGTGAACCCTGGACTGGTGCCAGGAACAGCTGCCCCTTCTGCACAAAGAGCATAAAGGTTGACTTTCGAAGCGTCCTGCAGCATGCCGAAGCCGGTGGGTCCGGCTGTCTCAAAGTTGGGGAAACTGTTAACCGATCCGGCTTCATAGCCAACCACATGGCATATGGGCTATTCCTAAGGAAGAAATTGAACCAAGCTATCGAGACCGGTCGTGTGCCTCCTCCCAAGCCCAAGCCACCAAAGATTAAAGGTATGGGCAGCAAGAAGCAGAAGAAGCGGGACCAGGAAGAAGATGGTAAATATACTCCGTAACTGTTGTGCATGTTTGTCTCTCCTACTGCTTCAAAAGCAGCATCTTTTGTTGAACTCTGTTTATGTTTGCTGCTCAGCAGCGTTTGTGGTGAACCTATTAGCTTAATTAGGGGTTGTTGAACTATGTCTGTGTTGAACCTTGCTTAATTAGGTTGTGTTGAACTCTGTTTGTGTTGGCGTGGGAAGGGGGGCATGATGCTACCCTGAATTTGCGGGACCCCCAAAAAACTTGCAAATACGAGTGATGCATCCAAAAGGAACAAACTTCTTACATGGTAGACCCCAGTCTGAAAGCAAGAAATGCGATCGGGTCCTTAACAGCCACCGCCCGGATTGATCGGGTATTTTGCCTGCCTACCGCATGTGACTTGTGCTCACTGAAGTTTGGGACCTCACGCATGGGCACCACACGTAAGTGACAGACCTGTTGGTGTAAAAACTCGAGTGATTATTATACTGCATTAGTACAAAGTTTCCTATGGATTCAAGGGTTGGAAAGCCAAGTTAACTCATTTTCATGACTAAGAAGGAGCCAGGCTTACTTTTTCATTTTCATGTTTTAACTTGTTTAAATCTTGGTCAAACAAAGGATCTGACCAGGATTCAAGTGGGCATAAAAATTCAAAAAAGAAATCAAAAAAAAAAACCAAAGCACATAAGCTTCTTATGTCATATAGTAAGCATTACAGTTGATCAACGAAGTCTAGACATATTCAAACCAGAAAAATATTGTATATACCCCCTAACCCTAAACTCTGTCTTATGAAGTCAAGCATGAAGAAAAGTGGTTTTGGGTTTCAAACATTGGAAATTGAAAAAACTCCCAAAAGCTTCATTTTGGAGTGACTAAGAAGAATCCAGGCTTTCATTTTCATTTTCATGTTTTAAATTGGTTTAAATCTTGGTCAAACCTAGGATTTGACCAAGATTCAAATGGACATAACAAATTCAAAAAAATCAAAACCAAACACATAGTCTTTTGATGTCATATAGTAAGCATTCAAGTTGATAAACAAAGTCTAGACATATTTAAACAAGAAAAATCATGTATATACTTGGCCCCTAACCCTAAACTCTGTCTTATGAAGTCAAGCATTAAGAGGAGTGGTTTTGGGTTTCAAACATGGAAATTTAAAAAACCTCCCAAAAGCTTCATTTTGGAGGGACTAAGAAGAATCCAGGCTTACTTTTCATTTTCATGTTTTAAACTTGCTTAAATCTTGGTCAAACCTAGGATTTGACCAAGATTCAAATGGGCATAACAAATTCAAAAAAAAACTAAACACATAGTCTTTTGATGTCACATAATAAGCATTCAAGTTGATAAACAAGGTCTAGACATATTCAAACCAGAAAAATCATGTATCTACCCCCTACCCCTAAACTTTGTCTTATGAAGTAAAGCACGGAGAGATATCATTTTGGGTTTCGAACATGGAAAATTTAAAAAAACCTCCCAAAAGCTTCATTTTGGAGTGAATAAGAAGGATCCACACTTACTTTTCATTTTCATGTTTTAAACTTGTTAAAATCTTGGTCAACCTGCAAGGATTTGACCAAGATTCAAATGGGTATAAAAATTCAAAAAAAAACGAAAACCACTTCTCTTCGTCCTTGACTTCATTAGACAGAGTTTAGGGTTGGGGTATATACATGATTTGTAATGTTTAAATATGTATAGACTCTCTTGATCAACATGAATGCTTACTATAACTTAAGAAGCTTAATTATGTGCTTTGGTTTTTCATTTTTTGAATTCTTTATTGAATTTTTATGCCTATTTGAATCTTGGTCAAATCCTAGGTTTGACCAAGAATTAAACAAGTCAGTAACATGAAAATGAAAAAGTAAGCCTGGATCCTTCTTATTCACTCAAAAAATGAAGCTTTTGGGAGGGTTTTTGAATTTTCCATGTTTGAAACCCAAAACCATTCCTCTTATATGCTTGACTTCATATATATCACAGAGTTTAGCCTTAGGGGGTATATACATGATTTTTCTAGTTTGAATATGTCTAAACCTTGTTTATCAACTTGAATGCTTACTATAAACCAAAAATTCATGTATCTACACCTAACCCTAAACTATGCATGAAGAGAAGTGGTTTTGGGTTTCAAACCTGGATATTTCAAAAACCCTCCCAAAAGCTTCATTTTGGAGTGAATAAGAAGGATCAAGGCTTAATTTTTCATTTTCATGTTTTAATCTTGTTTAAATCTTGCTCAAACCTAGGATTTGACCAAGATTCAAATGGGCATAATTTAAAAAAATGAAAAATCAAGGCACATAGTCTTCTTATATATGTCATATAGTAAGCATTCAATTAAGTTGATAAACAAGCTATGGACATATTCAACCCAGAAAAATCATGATGAATCTACCCCCTATATATCCCTAAACCCTAACTTATGAAGTCAAGCATGAAGAGAAGTGGTTTTTGGTATAAATCATGGAAATTTCATATTCATGTTTATTAAACTTGTTTAAATCATGGTCAAACCTAGGATTTGACCAAGATTCAAATGGGCATAAATATTCAGAAAAAACAAAAAATGGAAAATCAAGGCACATGTTTTAAACTTGTTTAAATCTTGGTCAAACCAAGGATTTGACCAAGATTCAAATGGGCCTAAAAATTTAGAAAAAATCAAAAGAGAATGAAAAACCAAAGCACATAGCATTCTTATGTCATATGTATAGTAAGCATTCAAGTTGATAAACAAGGTCTAGACATATTCAAACCAAAAAATCATGTATATATCTACCCCTAACCCCAAACTCTGTCTTATGAAGAAGTCAATCAAAGAGAAGTGGGTTTTGGGTTTCAAACATGGAAATTTCAAGAACATCCCAAAAGCTTCATTCTAGAGTGACTAAGAAGGATCCATGCTTACTTACTCGTTTGCACGTGTTAAACTTGTTCTAAATCTTGTGAAACCAGATTTAATTTTTCAAGATATGATTCAAATGCGCAGAAAATTAAAAAGCTTAAAATTAAAAACCAAAGTACATAGTCTTCTTATGTCATATAGTAAGATATTCAAGTTGATAAACAAGGTTTGGACATATTCAAACCATACAAATCATGTATCTATACCCCCTAACCCTAAACTTTTTCTTATGAAGTCAAGCATGAAGAGAAGTGGTTTTGGGTTTCAAAGATGGAAATTTTGAAATCTAAAAACTTCATTTTAGAGTGACTGAGAAGTTAGCATTAAAGTTGATAAACAAGGTTTAGACATATTCAAACCAGACAAATCATGTATCTACCCCTAACCCTAAACTCGGTCTTATGAAGTCTAGCATGAAGAGAATCGTTTTGAGTTTCAAACGTTTAAGCCAAAAGCCCCATTTCAAATATTTCAAACTTATTCAAAGTTGGTTCAAATTTGAAAGACATACAAGTTATAGCACACATAGTGCATACATTTTCACACATACTGCACTAGATGCTAACCCTATAGTTTGAGGCCACTTGGATGAGGTCGAAAAAGTTCTTGGATTAGAATCGTGTTGTTCGAACCCCGTAGTTGGATTTTTTGAACCTTGATCTGTAGTACAGGGCAAAACCCTAGTTTAACCTATTTAATTATAGATTCGTATATCGATTTTTCTACCTTTTTATTATTACTATGCTGCAGATGTGCGTTTGCCCGTCGAGTGAAACTCGGAGGAAGAGGGATCACTCGGAAGGAGAGAAAAAAGGCAGAGCATTATGGTGTCTTCCCTTTTTCGGGTGATGATGATGATGTTGACTGTTGTGCAGGGTTTGTCAGTGGGCAGGAGGTGCGAGCGAGCGAGCGAGTCGAGCGAGGCCGAGAATGAGAGAGATTTGTTTTTTTGTGAGAGGGACAACCGAAGGATCCAGAAGGACCCACAGACTTCCAATACGCATCCTGATGCGTCTTCTCTTGACAAAGAAGATGGCTGGGAGTTGGCGTACCTATTGCACGTGACTTGTGCTCACTCAAGTGTGGGACCTCACGCGTGGGCACCACACGTAAGTGACAGACCTGTTGGTGTAAAACTCGGTTGATTATAATAGTGCATTAGAACAAAGTTTCCTATGGATTCAAGGGTAGGAAATCCAAGTTAACTCATTTACATGACATTATTTTTTCCATGAAGCAAAGTTAACACTATCAATTGGTACATTTTGGAGTGACTAAGAAGGATCAATGCTTACTTATTCGTTTAATTTCACGTGTTAAACTTGTCTAAATCTTGTTCAAACCTAGGATTTGACCAAGATTCAAATGGGCGAAAAATAATTAAAAAACAGAAAAATGAAAAACCAAATCACATAGTCTTCTTATGTCATATAGTAAGCATTCAAGTTGATAAACAAGGTCTAGACATATTCAAACCAGACAAATCATGTATCTAACCCCTAAACTCTATCTTATGAAGTCAAGCAAGAAGAGAAGTGGTTTTGGGTTTCAAACATCGAAATTTCAAAACCTCCCAAAAGCTTCATTTTAGAGTGACTAAGAAGGATACATGCTTCCCTTTACATTTTCATGTTTTAAACTTGTTTAAATTATCTTGGTCAAACCTAGGATTTGACGAAGATACAAATGGGTGTACACAAAATTCAAAAAATCAGAAAAATGAAAAACCAAATCACATAGTCTTCTTATGTCATATCGTAAGCAATCAAGTTGATAAACAAGGTCTAGATATATCCAAATCACAAATCATGTATCTACCCCTGTCGATCTTATGAAGTCTAGCATGAAGGGAAGTCGTTTTGGGTTTCAAACATTGAAATTTAAAGAACATCCCAAAAGCTTCATTTTAGAGTGACTAAGAAGGATACAGACTTCCCTTTTCATTTTCATGTTTTAAACTTGTTTAAATCTTGGTCAAACCAAGGATTTGACCAAGATTCAAATGGCCCTAAAAATTCAGAAAAAATGAAAAGAATGAAAAACCAAAGCACATAACATTCTTATGTCATATGTATAGTAAGCATTCAAGTTGATATACAAGGTCTAGACATATATATTCAAACCTAGGATTTGACTAGCTAAGATTCAAATGGGCATAACAAATTCAAAAAACAAAAACCAAACACATAGTCTTCTGATGTCATATAGCAAGCATTCAAGTTGATAAACAAATTGTTTAAATCATGGTCAAACCTAGGATTTGACCAAGATTCAAATGGGCATAATTTTAAAAAATGTAAAATCAAGGCACATAGTCTTCTTATGTCATATAGTAAGCATTCAATTAAGTTGATAAACAAGGTCTAGACATATCAAACCAGAAAATTCAGGTGTCTAGCTACCCCTAACCCTAAACTCTGCACGAAGAGAAGTGGTTTTGGGTTTCAAACATGGATATTTCAAAAACCCTCCCAAAAACCTTCATTTTGGAGTTAATAAGAAGGATCAAGGCTTACTTTTTCATTTTCATGTTTTAATCTTTTTTAAATCTTTGTCAAACCTAGGTTTTGACCAATATTCAAAAGGGCATAATTAAAAAAATGAAATATCAAGGCACATAGTCTTCTTATGTCATATAGTAAGCATTCAATTAAGTTGATAAACAAGCTCTAGACATATTCAAACCAGAAAAATCATGATGTATCTACCCCCTATATATCCCTAAACCCTAACTTATGAAGTCAAGCACGAAGAGAAGTGGTTTTTGGTTTAAATCATGGAAATTTCAAAAACCCTCCCAAGAGCTTCATTTTGGAGTCTAATTAAGAAGCATACATGCTTACCTTTTCATATTCATGTTTTAAACTTGTTCAAATCTAGGTCAACAAACCTAGGATTTGATGAAGAATCAAATGGGTATAAAAAATTTAAAAACAAGCTCTAGATAAGCTCAAGTTGAAAAACAAGTTCTAGACATATTCCAACCAGAAAAATCATGCATGTACCCCCTATATATATATCCCTAAACCCTGACTTATGAAGTCAAGCATGAAGAGAAGTGGTTTTTGGTTTCAATCATGGAAATTTCAAAAACCCTCCCAAGAGCTTCATTTTGGAGTGGCTAAGAAGGATAGATACTTAATTTTTCATATTTATGTTTTAAACTAGTTTAAATCATGGTCAAACCTAGGATTTGACCAAGATTCAAATGGGCATAAAAATTCAAAATAAATGAAAATAAATGAAAAACCAAGGCACGTAGTCTTCTTATGTCATATAGTAAGCATTCAATTAAGTTGATAAACAAGGTCTAGACATATTCAAACCAGAAACATCATGTATCTAGCTACCCTAGCCCTAAACTCTGTCTTATGAAGTCAAGCATGCATGAAGAGAAGTACGTGGTTTTTGGTTTCAAACATGGAAATTTCAAAAACCTCTCAAGAGCTTCATTTTGGAGTGACTACGAAGGATACATGCTTAATTCATATTCATGTTTTAAACTTGTTTAAATCATGGTCAAACCTAGGATTTGACCAAATGGGCATAATTTAAAAAAATGTAAAATCAAGGCACATAGTCTTCTTATGTCATATAGTAAGCATTCAATTAAGTTGATAAACAAGGTCTAGACATATCAAACCAGAAAAATCATGTATCTACCCCTATATATCCCCAAAAACTCTGTCTTTATGAAGTCAAGCATGAAGAGAAGTGGTTTTTTGGTTTCAAGCATGGAAATTTCAAAAACCTCCCCAAACTTCATTTTAGAGTGACTAAGAAGGATACAAGCTTGCCTTTTCATTTTCATGTTTTAAACTTGTTTAAATTATCTTGGTCAAATCTAGGATTTGACAAGATTCAAATGGGCAAACATATGATAAGTGATGCAAATATCATTTCTAAGTGCGGGCAAACCAGAGATATGTGGTTTTTGGTTTCAAACATATTCAAACGAGAGAAATCATGTATCTACCCCCTAACACTAAACTCTGTCTCATGAAGTCAAGCGCATGCATGAAGATATGTGGTTTTTGGTTTCAAACATGGAAATTTCAAAAACCCTCCCAAGAGCTTCATTTCGAAGTGATTAATTAAGAAGCATACATGCATGCTTACTTTTTCATATTCATGTTTTAAACTTATTCAAATCTTGGTGAAACCTAGGATTTGACCAAGATTCAAATGGGTATAAAAATTTAAAAAATACAAAAAAGGTCTTCTTATGTTATATAGTAGGCATTCAATTAAGTTGATAAACAAGTTCTAGACATATTCAAACAAGAAAAATCATGCATGTATCTACCCATAACCCTAAACTTTGTTTCATGAAGTCAAGCATTGTGGTTTTTGGTTTCGAACATGGAAATTCAAAAACCCTCCCAAGAGCTTCATTTTGAAGTGACTAAGAAGCATACATGCTTACTTTTTCATATTCATGTTTTTAACTTATTCAAATCTTGGTGGAACCAAGGATTTGACAAAGATTCGAATGGGTATAAAAATTCAAAAAAAACAAGGTCTTCTTCTTATGTTATATAGTAAGCATTCAATTAAGTTGATAAACAAGGTCTAGACATATCAAACCAGAAAATTCATGTGTCTAGCTACCCCTAACCCTAAACTCTGCACGAAGAGAAGTGGTTTTGGGTTTCAAACATGGATATTTCAAAAACCCTCCCAAAAACCTTCATTTTGGAGTTAATAAGAAGGATCAAGGCTTACTTTTTCATTTTCATGTTTTAATCTTTTTTAAATCTTTGTCAAACCTAGGTTTTGACCAATATTCAAAAGGGCATAATTAAAAAAAATGAAATATCAAGGCACATAGTCTTCTTATGTCATATAGTAAGCATTCAATTAAGTTGATAAACAAGCTCTAGACATATTCAAACCAGAAAAATCATGATGTATCTACCCCCTATATATCCCTAAACCCTAACTTATGAAGTCAAGCACGAAGAGAAGTGGTTTTTGGTTTAAATCATGGAAATTTCAAAAACCCTCCCAAGAGCTTCATTTTGGAGTGACTAATTAAGAAGCATACATGCTTACCTTTTCATATTCATGTTTTAAACTTGTTCAAATCTAGGTCAACAAACCTAGGATTTGACGAAGAATCAAATGGGTATAAAAAATTTAAAAACAAGCTCTAGATAAGCTCAAGTTGAAAAACAAGTTCTAGACATATTCCAACCAGAAAAATCATGCATGTACCCCCTATATATATATCCCTAAACCCTGACTTATGAAGTCAAGCATGAAGAGAAGTGGTTTTTGGTTTCAATCATGGAAATTTCAAAAACCCTCCCAAGAGCTTCATTTTGGAGTGGCTAAGAAGGATAGATACTTAATTTTTCATATTTATGTTTTAAACTAGTTTAAATCATGGTCAAACCTAGGATTTGACCAAGATTCAAATGGGCATAAAAATTCAAAATAAATGAAAATAAATGAAAAACCAAGGCACGTAGTCTTCTTATGTCATATAGTAAGCATTCAATTAAGTTGATAAACAAGGTCTAGACATATTCAAACCAGAAACATCATGTATCTAGCTACCCTAGCCCTAAACTCTGTCTTGTGAAGTCAAGCATGCATGAAGAGAAGTCGTGGTTTTTGGTTTCAAACATGGAAATTTTAAAAACCCTACCAAGATCTACATTTTGGAGTGACTAAGAAGGATATATGCTTAATTTTTCCTATTAATGTTTTATTAAACTTGTTTAAATCATGGTCAAACCTAGGATTTGACCAAGATTCAAATGGGCATAAAAATTAAAAAAACAAAAAAATGGAAAATCAAGGCACATAGTCTTCTTATGTCACATTAGTAAGCATTCAATTAAGTTGATAAACAAGGTCTAGATATATCAAACCAGAGAAATCATGTATCTACCCCCTAACCCTAAACTCTATCTCATGAAGTCAAGCATGAAGAGAAGTGGTTTTTGGTTTCAAGCATGGAAATTTCAAAAACCTCCCCAAACTTCATTTTAGAGTGACTAAGAAGGATACAAGCTTGCCTTTTCATTTTCATGTTTTAAACTTGTTTAATTATCTTGGTCAAATCTAGGATTTGACAAGATTCAAATGGGCAAACATATGATAAGTGATGCAAATATCATTTCTAAGTGCGGGCAAACCAGAGATATGTGGTTTTTGGTTTCAAACATATTCAAACGAGAGAAATCATGTATCTACCCCCTAACACTAAACTCTGTCTCATGAAGTCAAGCGCATGCATGAAGATATGTGGTTTTTGGTTTCAAACATGGAAATTTCAAAAACCCTCCCAAGAGCTTCATTTCGAAGTGATTAATTAAGAAGCATACATGCATGCTTACTTTTTCATATTCATGTTTTAAACTTATTCAAATCTTGGTGAAACCTAGGATTTGACCAAGATTCAAATGGGTATAAAAATTTAAAAAATACAAAAAAGGTCTTCTTATGTTATATAGTAGGCATTCAATTAAGTTGATAAACAAGTTCTAGACATATTCAAACAAGAAAAATCATGCATGTATCTACCCATAACCCTAAACTTTGTTTCATGAAGTCAAGCATTGTGGTTTTTGGTTTCGAACATGGAAATTCAAAAACCCTCCCAAGAGCTTCATTTTGAAGTGACTAAGAAGCATACATGCTTACTTTTTCATATTCATGTTTTTAACTTATTCAAATCTTGGTGGAACCAAGGATTTGACAAAGATTCGAATGGGTATAAAAATTCAAAAAAAACAAGGTCTTCTCTTATGTTATATAGTAAGCATTCAATTAATTTGATAAACAAGGTCTACACATATTCAAACCAGGAAAATCATGTATCTACCACCTAACCCTAAACTCTGTCTTATGAAGTCAAGCATGCATGAAGAGAAGTGGTTTTTGGTTTCAAGCATGGAAATTTCCATGTTTGAAACCCAAAACCACTTCTCTTCATATGCTTGACTTCATATGACAGAGTTTAGCGTTAGGGGGTAGATACATGATTTTTTGGTTTGAATATGTCCAGACCTTGTTTATCAACTTAAATGCTAACTATATGACATCAGAATGGGCATAAAAATTTAAAAAATTTAAAAATGTAAAACCAAAATTTAATTGGGAGGAAAGGGTACATGAATTACAATTAAAAAACAAGGTAACTTAAATACTTGGATGCCCCAAGATGTGTGGAAGCCCAAAACAATGGCAAAACATATCATGTGCGCATGCTGCATCCAATTCAAGTAGAACACATAGTAGGCACCGATAGTTTGACCTAAATTTGAAATCAAAGAGAAGGTGGTTAGAAAAAATCAAAATTGGCAAAGCAAAGCATGAAATCAAAAAATTGTGATGCACTCTAGCTATGAAAATTATCAAACAATGCAAACCAAAATGATTTTTTAGAGGAATACTAGTTCAACTTATTTAATTTTTTATTTGTAGGCCAAAATCAAACCCCGTAGTTGGATTTTTTTTTCAACTTGATCTGTAGTACTGGGGAAAACCCTAGTTTATAACCTATTTAATAATAGATTCGTAGTCGATTCTTTTACTTTTTTATTATTACTATGCAGCACATGTGTGTTTGCCCGTCGAGTGAAACTCGGAGGAAGAGGAATCACTCGGAAGGAGAAGAAGGGAGAGCAGTCACGGGGCCCCTCTTATTGATGGTGTATATTCTTTTTCTGGTGATGTTGACTGTTGTGCAGGGTTTGTCAGTGCGCAGGAGGTGCGAGCGAGCGAGCGAGCGAGCGAGTCGAGCGAGGCCGAGAATGAGAGAGATTTGTTTTTTTTTGTGAGAGGGACAACCGAAGGATCCAGAAGGACCCACAGACTTCCAATACGCATCCTGATGCGTCTTCTCTTGACAAAGAAGATGGCTGGGAGTTTGCGTACCTATTGCACGTGACTTGTGCTCAAGTGTGGGACCTCACGCGTGGGCACCACACGTAAGTGACAGACCTGTTGGTGTAAAAACTCGGTTGATTATTATAGTGCATTAGAACAAAGTTTCCTATGGATTCAAGGGTAGGAAATCCAAGTTAACTCATTTACATGACATTATTTTTTCCATGAAGCAAAGTTAACACTATCAATTGGTACATTTTGGAGTGACTAAGAAGGATCAATGCTTACTTATTCGTTTAATTTCACGTGTTAAACTTGTCTAAATCTTGTTCAAACCTAGGATTTGACCAAGATTCAAATGGGCAGAAAAATAATTAAAAAACAGAAAAATGAAAAACCAAATCACATAGTAAGCATTCAAGTTGATAAACAAGGTCTAGACATATTCAAACCAGACAAATCATGTATCTATACCCCTAACCCCTAAACTCTGTCTTATGAAGTCAAGCATGTGAAGAGAAGTGGTTTTGGGTTTGGGGGTATATATACATGATTTTTATTGTTTAAATATATATAGACTTTGTTGATCAACATGAATGCTTAATTACTATATGACATAAGAAGTTTATGTGCTTTGGTGTTTCATTTTTTTGATTTCTTTTTTGAATTTTTATGCCCATTTGAATCTTGGTCAAATCCTAGGTTTGACAAAGATTTAAACAAGTTTGAAACATGAAAATGAAAAAGTAAGCTTGGATCCTTCTTAGTCACTCCAAAATGAAGCTTTTGGGTGGGTTTTTGAAATTTCCATGTTTGAAACCCAAAACCACTTCTTCTCTTCATGCTTGACTTCATAAGACAACGTTTAGGGTTAGGGGGTAGATACATGATTTTTCTGGTTTGAATATGTCTAGACTTCGTTGATCAACTTGAATGCTTAGTATATTACATAAGAAGACTATGTGGTTTGGTTTTTGATTTTCTTGATTTTGTTTGATTTTTTATGACCATTTGAATCTTGGTCAAATCCTAGGTTTGACCAAGATTTAAACAAGTTTAAAACATGAAAATGAAAAAGTAAGCATGGATCCTTCTTAGTCATGACAATGAGTTAACTTGGCTTTACTACCCTTGATGAATCCATAGGAAACTTTTTGTACTAATGCAGTATAATATTCTGGTTTGAATATGTCTAGACCTTGTTTATCAACTTAATTTGAAAGACATACAAGTTATAGCACACATAGTGCATACATTTTCACACATACTGCACTAGATGCTAACCCTATAGTTTGAGGCCATTTGGATGAGGTCGAAAAAATTCTTGGATTAGAATCGTGTTGTTCGAACCCCGTAGTTGGATTTTTTTGAACCCTTGATCTTTAGAACTGGGCAAAACCCAAGTTTAACCATGCAAGATTCAAATGGCCCTAAAAATTCAGAAAAAAATCAAAAGAATGAAAAACCAAAGCACATATATAGCATTCTTATGTCATATGTATAGTAAGCATGCATTCAAGTTGATAAACAAGGTCTAGACATATATATTCAAACCAGAAAAATCATGTATATATCTACCCCTAAAACTCTAATTAAACTATGTCTTATGAAGTCAATCATGTAGAGAAGTGGTTTTGGGTTTCAAATATGGAAATTTCAAGAACCTCCCAAAAGCTTCATTTTAGAGTGACTAAGAAGGATCCAGGCTTATCTTTTCATTTCATGTTTTAAACTTGTTTAAATCCTGGTCAAACCTAGGATTTGACCAAGATTTATGGGCATAAAATTCAAAAAAATCAGAAAAATAAAAAACCAAAGCACATAAGCATATTCAAGTTGATAAACAAGGTTTGGACATATTCAACCCATACACAAATCATGTATCTACCCCTAACCCTAAACTCTGTCTTATGAAGTCAAGCATGAAGAGAAGTGGTTTCGGGTTTCAAACATGGAAATATCAAAAACCTCCCAAAAACTTCATTTTAGAGTGACTGAGAAGGTTGCATGCTTCCCTTTTCATTTTCATGTTTTAAACTTGTTTAAATCTTGGTCAAACCTAGAATTTGACAAGATTCAAATGGGCATCAAAATTCAAAAAAATCAGAAAAAGAAAAACCAAAGCAATAGTTTTCTTATGTCATATAGTAAGCATTAAAGTTGATAAACAAGGTCTAGACATATTCAACCAGACAAATCATGTATCTATACCCCTAACCCCCTAAACTCTGTCTTATGAAGTCAAGCATGTGAAGAGAAGTGGTTTTGGGTTTCAAACATCGAAATTTCAAAAACCTCCCAAAAGCTTCATTTTAGAGTGACTAAGAAGGATACATGCTTCCCTTTTCATTTTCATGTTTTAAACTTGTTTAAATTATCTTGGTCAAACCTAGGATTCGACATGATTCAAATGGGCATCAAAATAAAAAAAAACAGAAAAAGGAAAAACCAAAGCAATAGTTTTCTTATATATGTCATATAGTAAGCATTAAAGTTGATAAACAAGGTCTAGATATATCCAAACCAGACAAATCATGTATCTACCCCCGGCCTGTCGATCTTATGAAGCTAGTCTACTAGCATGTGAAGGGAACTCGTTTTCGGTTTCAAACATAGAAATTACAAGAACATCCCAAAAGCTTCTCCATTTTAGAGTGACTACGAAGGATACTGACTTCCCTTTTCATTTTCATGTTTTAAACTTGTTTAAATCTTGGTCAAACCAAGGATTTGACCAAGATTCAAATGGGCCTAAAAATTTAGAAAAAAATCAAAAAGAGAATGAAAAACCAAAGCACATAGCATTCTTATGTCATATGTATAGTAAGCATTCAAGTTGATAAACAAGGTCTAGACATATTCAAACCAAAAAATCATGTATATATCTACCCCTAACCCTAAACTGATCTGTCGATCTTATGGAAGTCAATCATGAAGAGAAGTGGTTTTGGGTTTCAAACATGGAAATTTCAAGAACATCCCAAAAGCTTCATTTTAGAGTGACTAAGAAGGATCCATGCTTACTTACTCGTTTTCACGTGTTAAACTTGTCTAAATCTTGGTGAAACCTAGGATTTGACCAAGATATGATTCAAATGCGCAGAAAATTAAAAAAGTCAGAAAATTTAAAAACCAAAGTACATAGTCTTCTTATGTCATATAGTAAGCATATTCAAGTTGATAAACAAGGTTTGGACATATTCAAACCATACAAATCATGTATCTATACCCCCTAACCCTAAACTTTTTCTTATGAAGTCAAGCATGAAGAGAAGTGGTTTTGGGTTTCAAAGATGGAAATTTCAAAAACCTCCAAAAACTTCATTTTAGAGTGACTGAGAAGTTAGCATTAAAGTTGATAAACAAGGTTTAGACATATTCAAACCAGACAAATCATGTATCTACCCCTAACCCTAAACTCGGTCTTATGAAGTCTAGCATGAAGAGAATCGTTTTGAGTTTCAAACGTTTAAGCCAAAAGCCCCATTTCAAATATTTCAAACTTATTCAAAGTTGGTTCAAATTTGAAAGACATACAAGTTATAGCACACATAGTGCATACATTTTCACACATACTGCACTAGATGCTAACCCTATAGTTTGAGGCCACTTGGATGAGGTCGAAAAAGTTCTTGGATTAGAATCGTGTTGTTCGAACCCCGTAGTTGGATTTTTTTGAACCTTGATCTGTAGTACTGGGCAAAACCCTAGTTTAACCTATTTAATTATAGATTCGTATATCGATTTTTCTACCTTTTTATTATTACTATGCTGCAGATGTGCGTTTGCCCGTCGAGTGAAACTCGGAGGAAGAGGGATCACTCGGAAGGAGAGAAAAAAGGCAGAGCATTATGGTGTCTTCCCTTTTTCGGGTGATGATGATGATGTTGACTGTTGTGCAGGGTTTGTCAGTGCGCAGGAGGTGCGAGCGAGCGAGCGAGTCGAGCGAGGCCGAGAATGAGAGAGATTTGTTTTTTTTTGTGAGAGGGACAACCGAAGGATCCAGAAGGACCCACAGACTTCCAATACGCATCCTGATGCGTCTTCTCTTGACAAAGAAGATGGCTGGGAGTTGGCGTACCTATTGCACGTGACTTGTGCTCACTCAAGTGTGGGACCTCACGCGTGGGCACCACACGTAAGTGACAGACCTGTTGGTGTAAAAACTCGGTTGATTATAATAGTGCATTAGAACAAAGTTTCCTATGGATTCAAGGGTAGGAAATCCAAGTTAACTCATTTACATGACATTATTTTTTCCATGAAGCAAAGTTAACACTATCAATTGGTACATTTTGGAGTGACTAAGAAGGATCAATGCTTACTTATTCGTTTAATTTCACGTGTTAAACTTGTCTAAATCTTGTTCAAACCTAGGATTTGACCAAGATTCAAATGGGCAGAAAAATAATTAAAAAACAGAAAAATGAAAAACCAAATCACATAGTCTTCTTATGTCATATAGTAAGCATTCAAGTTGATAAACAAGGTCTAGACATATTCAAACCAGACAAATCATGTATCTATACCCCTAACCCCTAAACTCTGTCTTATGAAGTCAAGCGTGTGAAGAGAAGTGGTTTTGGGTTTCAAACATCGAAATTTCAAAAACCTCCCAAAAGCTTCATTTTAGAGTGACTAAGAAGGATACATGCTTCCCTTTACATTTTCATGTTTTAAACTTGTTTAAATTATCTTGGTCAAACCTAGGATTTGACGAAGATACAAATGGGTGGGCACAAAATTCAAAAAAATCAGAAAAATGAAAAACCAAATCACATAGTCTTCTTATGTCATATCGTAAGCAATCAAGTTGATAAACAAGGTCTAGATATATCCAAACCAGACAAATCATGTATCTACCCCCTGTCGATCTTATGAAGTCTAGCATGAAGGGAAGTCGTTTTGGGTTTCAAACATTGAAATTTAAAGAACATCCCAAAAGCTTCATTTTAGAGTGACTAAGAAGGATACAGACTTCCCTTTTCATTTTCATGTTTTAAATTTGTTTAAATCTTGGTCAAACCAAGGATTTGACCAAGATTCAAATGGCCCTAAAAATTCAGAAAAAATGAAAAGAATGAAAAACCAAAGCACATAACATTCTTATGTCATATGTATAGTAAGCATTCAAGTTGATATACAAGGTCTAGACATATATATTCAAACCTAGGATTTGACTAAGATTCAAATGGGCATAACAAATTCAAAAAACAAAAACCAAACACATAGTCTTCTGATGTCATATAGCAAGCATTCAAGTTGATAAACAAACTTGTTTAAATCATGGTCAAACCTAGGATTTGACCAAGATTCAAATGGGCATAATTTTAAAAAAAATGTAAAATCAAGGCACATAGTCTTCTTATGTCATATAGTAAGCATTCAATTAAGTTGATAAACAAGGTCTAGACATATCAAACCAGAAAATTCAGGTGTCTAGCTACCCCTAACCCTAAACTCTGCACGAAGAGAAGTGGTTTTGGGTTTCAAACATGGATATTTCAAAAACCCTCCCAAAAACCTTCATTTTGGAGTTAATAAGAAGGATCAAGGCTTACTTTTTCATTTTCATGTTTTAATCTTTTTTAAATCTTTGTCAAACCTAGGTTTTGACCAATATTCAAAAGGGCATAATTAAAAAAAATGAAATATCAAGGCACATAGTCTTCTTATGTCATATAGTAAGCATTCAATTAAGTTGATAAACAAGCTCTAGACATATTCAAACCAGAAAAATCATGATGTATCTACCCCCTATATATCCCTAAACCCTAACTTATGAAGTCAAGCACGAAGAGAAGTGGTTTTTGGTTTAAATCATGGAAATTTCAAAAACCCTCCCAAGAGCTTCATTTTGGAGTGACTAATTAAGAAGCATACATGCTTACCTTTTCATATTCATGTTTTAAACTTGTTCAAATCTAGGTCAACAAACCTAGGATTTGATGAAGAATCAAATGGGTATAAAAAATTTAAAAACAAGCTCTAGATAAGCTCAAGTTGAAAAACAAGTTCTAGACATATTCCAACCAGAAAAATCATGCATGTACCCCCTATATATATATCCCTAAACCCTGACTTATGAAGTCAAGCATGAAGAGAAGTGGTTTTTGGTTTCAATCATGGAAATTTCAAAAACCCTCCCAAGAGCTTCATTTTGGAGTGGCTAAGAAGGATAGATACTTAATTTTTCATATTTATGTTTTAAACTAGTTTAAATCATGGTCAAACCTAGGATTTGACCAAGATTCAAATGGGCATAAAAATTCAAAATAAATGAAAATAAATGAAAAACCAAGGCACGTAGTCTTCTTATGTCATATAGTAAGCATTCAATTAAGTTGATAAACAAGGTCTAGACATATTCAAACCAGAAACATCATGTATCTAGCTACCCTAGCCCTAAACTCTGTCTTATGAAGTCAAGCATGCATGAAGAGAAGTACGTGGTTTTTTGGTTTCAAACATGGAAATTTCAAAAACCCTCTCAAGAGCTTCATTTTGGAGTGACTACGAAGGATACATGCTTAATTTTCATATTCATGTTTTAAACTTGTTTAAATCATGGTCAAACCTAGGATTTGACCAAGATTCAAATGGGCATAATTTAAAAAAATGTAAAATCAAGGCACATAGTCTTCTTATGTCATATAGTAAGCATTCAATTAAGTTGATAAACAAGGTCTAGACATATCAAACCAGAAAAATCATGTATCTACCCCTATATATCCCCAAAAACTCTGTCTTATGAAGTCAAGCATGAAGAGAAGTGGTTTTTTGGTTTCAAGCATGGAAATTTCAAAAACCTCCCCAAACTTCATTTTAGAGTGACTAAGAAGGATACAAGCTTGCCTTTTCATTTTCATGTTTTAAACTTGTTTAAATTATCTTGGTCAAATCTAGGATTTGACAAGATTCAAATGGGCAAACATATGATAAGTGATGCAAATATCATTTCTAAGTGCGGGCAAACCAGAGATATGTGGTTTTTGGTTTCAAACATATTCAAACGAGAGAAATCATGTATCTACCCCCTAACACTAAACTCTGTCTCATGAAGTCAAGCGCATGCATGAAGATATGTGGTTTTTGGTTTCAAACATGGAAATTTCAAAAACCCTCCCAAGAGCTTCATTTCGAAGTGATTAATTAAGAAGCATACATGCATGCTTACTTTTTCATATTCATGTTTTAAACTTATTCAAATCTTGGTGAAACCTAGGATTTGACCAAGATTCAAATGGGTATAAAAATTTAAAAAATACAAAAAAGGTCTTCTTATGTTATATAGTAGGCATTCAATTAAGTTGATAAACAAGTTCTAGACATATTCAAACAAGAAAAATCATGCATGTATCTACCCATAACCCTAAACTTTGTTTCATGAAGTCAAGCATTGTGGTTTTTGGTTTCGAACATGGAAATTCAAAAACCCTCCCAAGAGCTTCATTTTGAAGTGACTAAGAAGCATACATGCTTACTTTTTCATATTCATGTTTTTAACTTATTCAAATCTTGGTGGAACCAAGGATTTGACAAAGATTCGAATGGGTATAAAAATTCAAAAAAAACAAGGTCTTCTCTTATGTTATATAGTAAGCATTCAATTAATTTGATAAACAAGGTCTAAACATATTCAAACCAGGAAAATCATGTATCTACCACCTAACCCTAAACTCTGTCTTATGAAGTCAAGCATGCATGAAGAGAAGTGGTTTTTGGTTTCAAGCATGGAAATTTCCATGTTTGAAACCCAAAACCACTTCTCTTCATATGCTTGACTTCATATGACAGAGTTTAGCGTTAGGGGGTAGATACATGATTTTTTGGTTTGAATATGTCCAGACCTTGTTTATCAACTTAAATGCTAACTATATGACATCAGAATGGGCATAAAAATTTAAAAAAATTAAAAATGTAAAACCAAAATTTAATTGGGAGGAAAGGGTACATGAATTACAATTAAAAAACAAGGTAACTTAAATACTTGGATGCCCCAAGATGTGTGGAAGCCCAAAACAATGGCAAAACATATCATGTGCGCATGCTGCATCCAATTCAAGTAGAACACATAGTAGGCATCGATAGTTTGACCTAAATTTGAAATCAAAGAGAAGGTGGTTAGAAAAAATCAAAATTGGCAAAGCAAAGCATGAAATCAAAAAATTGTGATGCACTCTAGCTATGAAAATTATCAAACAATGCAAACCAAAATGATTTTTTAGAGGAATACTAGTTCAACTTATTTAATTTTTTATTTGTAGGCCAAAATCAAACCCCGTAGTTGGATTTTTTTTTCAACTTGATCTGTAGTACTGGGGAAAACCCTAGTTTATAACCTATTTAATAATAGATTCGTAGTCGATTCTTTTACTTTTTTATTATTACTATGCAGCACATGTGTGTTTGCCCGTCGAGTGAAACTCGGAGGAAGAGGAATCACTCGGAAGGAGAAGAAGGGAGAGCAGTCACGGGGCCCCTCTTATTGATGGTGTATATTCTTTTTCTGGTGATGTTGACTGTTGTGCAGGGTTTGTCAGTGCGCAGGAGGTGCGAGCGAGCGAGCGAGCGAGCGAGTCGAGCGAGGCCGAGAATGAGAGATTTGTTTTTTTTTTGTGAGAGGGACAACCGAAGGATCCAGAAGGACCCACAGACTTCCAATACGCATCCTGATGCGTCTTCTCTTGACAAAGAAGATGGCTGGGAGTTGGCGTACCTATTGCACGTGACTTGTGCTCACTCAAGTGTGGGACCTCACGCGTGGGCACCACACGTAAGTGACAGACCTGTTGGTGTAAAAACTCGGTTGATTATTATAGTGCATTAGAACAAAGTTTCCTATGGATTCAAGGGTAGGAAATCCAAGTTAACTCATTTACATGACATTATTTTTTCCATGAAGCAAAGTTAACACTATCAATTGGTACATTTTGGAGTGACTAAGAAGGATCAATGCTTACTTATTCGTTTAATTTCACGTGTTAAACTTGTCTAAATCTTGTTCAAACCTAGGATTTGACCAAGATTCAAATGGGCAGAAAAATAATTAAAAAACAGAAAAATGAAAAACCAAATCACATAGTAAGCATTCAAGTTGATAAACAAGGTCTAGACATATTCAAACCAGACAAATCATGTATCTATACCCCTAACCCCTAAACTCTGTCTTATGAAGTCAAGCATGTGAAGAGAAGTGGTTTTGGGTTTGGGGGTATATATACATGATTTTTATTGTTTAAATATATATAGACTTTGTTGATCAACATGAATGCTTAATTACTATATGACATAAGAAGTTTATGTGCTTTGGTGTTTCATTTTTTTGATTTCTTTTTTGAATTTTTATGCCCATTTGAATCTTGGTCAAATCCTAGGTTTGACAAAGATTTAAACAAGTTTGAAACATGAAAATGAAAAAGTAAGCTTGGATCCTTCTTAGTCACTCCAAAATGAAGCTTTTGGGTGGGTTTTTGAAATTTCCATGTTTGAAACCCAAAACCACTTCTTCTCTTCATGCTTGACTTCATAAGACAACGTTTAGGGTTAGGGGGTAGATACATGATTTTTCTGGTTTGAATATGTCTAGACTTCGTTGATCAACTTGAATGCTTAGTATATTACATAAGAAGACTATGTGGTTTGGTTTTTGATTTTCTTGATTTTGTTTGATTTTTTATGACCATTTGAATCTTGGTCAAATCCTAGGTTTGACCAAGATTTAAACAAGTTTAAAACATGAAAATGAAAAAGTAAGCATGGATCCTTCTTAGTCATGACAATGAGTTAACTTGGCTTTACTACCCTTGATGAATCCATAGGAAACTTTTTGTACTAATGCAGTATAATATTCTGGTTTGAATATGTCTAGACCTTGTTTATCAACTTAATTTGAAAGACATACAAGTTATAGCACACATAGTGCATACATTTTCACACATACTGCACTAGATGCTAACCCTATAGTTTGAGGCCATTTGGATGAGGTCGAAAAAATTCTTGGATTAGAATCGTGTTGTTCGAACCCCGTAGTTGGATTTTTTTGAACCCTTGATCTTTAGAACTGGGCAAAACCCAAGTTTAACCATGCAAGATTCAAATGGCCCTAAAAATTCAGAAAAAAATCAAAAGAATGAAAAACCAAAGCACATATATAGCATTCTTATGTCATATGTATAGTAAGCATGCATTCAAGTTGATAAACAAGGTCTAGACATATATATTCAAACCAGAAAAATCATGTATATATCTACCCCTAAAACTCTAATTAAACTATGTCTTATGAAGTCAATCATGTAGAGAAGTGGTTTTGGGTTTCAAATATGGAAATTTCAAGAACCTCCCAAAAGCTTCATTTTAGAGTGACTAAGAAGGATCCAGGCTTATCTTTTCATTTCATGTTTTAAACTTGTTTAAATCCTGGTCAAACCTAGGATTTGACCAAGATTTATGGGCATAAAATTCAAAAAAATCAGAAAAATAAAAAACCAAAGCACATAAGCATATTCAAGTTGATAAACAAGGTTTGGACATATTCAACCCATACACAAATCATGTATCTACCCCTAACCCTAAACTCTGTCTTATGAAGTCAAGCATGAAGAGAAGTGGTTTCGGGTTTCAAACATGGAAATATCAAAAACCTCCCAAAAACTTCATTTTAGAGTGACTGAGAAGGTTGCATGCTTCCCTTTTCATTTTCATGTTTTAAACTTGTTTAAATCTTGGTCAAACCTAGAATTTGACAAGATTCAAATGGGCATCAAAATTCAAAAAAATCAGAAAAAGAAAAACCAAAGCAATAGTTTTCTTATGTCATATAGTAAGCATTAAAGTTGATAAACAAGGTCTAGACATATTCAACCAGACAAATCATGTATCTATACCCCTAACCCCTAAACTCTGTCTTATGAAGTCAAGCATGTGAAGAGAAGTGGTTTTGGGTTTCAAACATCGAAATTTCAAAAACCTCCCAAAAGCTTCATTTTAGAGTGACTAAGAAGGATACATGCTTCCCTTTTCATTTTCATGTTTTAAACTTGTTTAAATTATCTTGGTCAAACCTAGGATTCGACATGATTCAAATGGGCATCAAAATAAAAAAAAACAGAAAAAGGAAAAACCAAAGCAATAGTTTTCTTATATATGTCATATAGTAAGCATTAAAGTTGATAAACAAGGTCTAGATATATCCAAACCAGACAAATCATGTATCTACCCCCGGCCTGTCGATCTTATGAAGCTAGTCTACTAGCATGTGAAGGGAACTCGTTTTCGGTTTCAAACATAGAAATTACAAGAACATCCCAAAAGCTTCTCCATTTTAGAGTGACTACGAAGGATACTGACTTCCCTTTTCATTTTCATGTTTTAAACTTGTTTAAATCTTGGTCAAACCAAGGATTTGACCAAGATTCAAATGGGCCTAAAAATTTAGAAAAAAATCAAAAAGAGAATGAAAAACCAAAGCACATAGCATTCTTATGTCATATGTATAGTAAGCATTCAAGTTGATAAACAAGGTCTAGACATATTCAAACCAAAAAATCATGTATATATCTACCCCTAACCCTAAACTGATCTGTCGATCTTATGGAAGTCAATCATGAAGAGAAGTGGTTTTGGGTTTCAAACATGGAAATTTCAAGAACATCCCAAAAGCTTCATTTTAGAGTGACTAAGAAGGATCCATGCTTACTTACTCGTTTTCACGTGTTAAACTTGTCTAAATCTTGGTGAAACCTAGGATTTGACCAAGATATGATTCAAATGCGCAGAAAATTAAAAAAGTCAGAAAATTTAAAAACCAAAGTACATAGTCTTCTTATGTCATATAGTAAGCATATTCAAGTTGATAAACAAGGTTTGGACATATTCAAACCATACAAATCATGTATCTATACCCCCTAACCCTAAACTTTTTCTTATGAAGTCAAGCATGAAGAGAAGTGGTTTTGGGTTTCAAAGATGGAAATTTCAAAAACCTCCAAAAACTTCATTTTAGAGTGACTGAGAAGTTAGCATTAAAGTTGATAAACAAGGTTTAGACATATTCAAACCAGACAAATCATGTATCTACCCCTAACCCTAAACTCGGTCTTATGAAGTCTAGCATGAAGAGAATCGTTTTGAGTTTCAAACGTTTAAGCCAAAAGCCCCATTTCAAATATTTCAAACTTATTCAAAGTTGGTTCAAATTTGAAAGACATACAAGTTATAGCACACATAGTGCATACATTTTCACACATACTGCACTAGATGCTAACCCTATAGTTTGAGGCCACTTGGATGAGGTCGAAAAAGTTCTTGGATTAGAATCGTGTTGTTCGAACCCCGTAGTTGGATTTTTTTGAACCTTGATCTGTAGTACTGGGCAAAACCCTAGTTTAACCTATTTAATTATAGATTCGTATATCGATTTTTCTACCTTTTTATTATTACTATGCTGCAGATGTGCGTTTGCCCGTCGAGTGAAACTCGGAGGAAGAGGGATCACTCGGAAGGAGAGAAAAAAGGCAGAGCATTATGGTGTCTTCCCTTTTTCGGGTGATGATGATGATGTTGACTGTTGTGCAGGGTTTGTCAGTGCGCAGGAGGTGCGAGCGAGCGAGCGAGTCGAGCGAGGCCGAGAATGAGAGAGATTTGTTTTTTTTTGTGAGAGGGACAACCGAAGGATCCAGAAGGACCCACAGACTTCCAATACGCATCCTGATGCGTCTTCTCTTGACAAAGAAGATGGCTGGGAGTTGGCGTACCTATTGCACGTGACTTGTGCTCACTCAAGTGTGGGACCTCACGCGTGGGCACCACACGTAAGTGACAGACCTGTTGGTGTAAAAACTCGGTTGATTATAATAGTGCATTAGAACAAAGTTTCCTATGGATTCAAGGGTAGGAAATCCAAGTTAACTCATTTACATGACATTATTTTTTCCATGAAGCAAAGTTAACACTATCAATTGGTACATTTTGGAGTGACTAAGAAGGATCAATGCTTACTTATTCGTTTAATTTCACGTGTTAAACTTGTCTAAATCTTGTTCAAACCTAGGATTTGACCAAGATTCAAATGGGCAGAAAAATAATTAAAAAACAGAAAAATGAAAAACCAAATCACATAGTCTTCTTATGTCATATAGTAAGCATTCAAGTTGATAAACAAGGTCTAGACATATTCAAACCAGACAAATCATGTATCTATACCCCTAACCCCTAAACTCTGTCTTATGAAGTCAAGCGTGTGAAGAGAAGTGGTTTTGGGTTTCAAACATCGAAATTTCAAAAACCTCCCAAAAGCTTCATTTTAGAGTGACTAAGAAGGATACATGCTTCCCTTTACATTTTCATGTTTTAAACTTGTTTAAATTATCTTGGTCAAACCTAGGATTTGACGAAGATACAAATGGGTGGGCACAAAATTCAAAAAAATCAGAAAAATGAAAAACCAAATCACATAGTCTTCTTATGTCATATCGTAAGCAATCAAGTTGATAAACAAGGTCTAGATATATCCAAACCAGACAAATCATGTATCTACCCCCTGTCGATCTTATGAAGTCTAGCATGAAGGGAAGTCGTTTTGGGTTTCAAACATTGAAATTTAAAGAACATCCCAAAAGCTTCATTTTAGAGTGACTAAGAAGGATACAGACTTCCCTTTTCATTTTCATGTTTTAAATTTGTTTAAATCTTGGTCAAACCAAGGATTTGACCAAGATTCAAATGGCCCTAAAAATTCAGAAAAAATGAAAAGAATGAAAAACCAAAGCACATAACATTCTTATGTCATATGTATAGTAAGCATTCAAGTTGATATACAAGGTCTAGACATATATATTCAAACCTAGGATTTGACTAGCTAAGATTCAAATGGGCATAACAAATTCAAAAAACAAAAACCAAACACATAGTCTTCTGATGTCATATAGCAAGCATTCAAGTTGATAAACAAACTTGTTTAAATCATGGTCAAACCTAGGATTTGACCAAGATTCAAATGGGCATAATTTTAAAAAAAATGTAAAATCAAGGCACATAGTCTTCTTATGTCATATAGTAAGCATTCAATTAAGTTGATAAACAAGGTCTAGACATATCAAACCAGAAAATTCAGGTGTCTAGCTACCCCTAACCCTAAACTCTGCACGAAGAGAAGTGGTTTTGGGTTTCAAACATGGATATTTCAAAAACCCTCCCAAAAACCTTCATTTTGGAGTTAATAAGAAGGATCAAGGCTTACTTTTTCATTTTCATGTTTTAATCTTTTTTAAATCTTTGTCAAACCTAGGTTTTGACCAATATTCAAAAGGGCATAATTAAAAAAAATGAAATATCAAGGCACATAGTCTTCTTATGTCATATAGTAAGCATTCAATTAAGTTGATAAACAAGCTCTAGACATATTCAAACCAGAAAAATCATGATGTATCTACCCCCTATATATCCCTAAACCCTAACTTATGAAGTCAAGCACGAAGAGAAGTGGTTTTTGGTTTAAATCATGGAAATTTCAAAAACCCTCCCAAGAGCTTCATTTTGGAGTGACTAATTAAGAAGCATACATGCTTACCTTTTCATATTCATGTTTTAAACTTGTTCAAATCTAGGTCAACAAACCTAGGATTTGATGAAGAATCAAATGGGTATAAAAAATTTAAAAACAAGCTCTAGATAAGCTCAAGTTGAAAAACAAGTTCTAGACATATTCCAACCAGAAAAATCATGCATGTACCCCCTATATATATATCCCTAAACCCTGACTTATGAAGTCAAGCATGAAGAGAAGTGGTTTTTGGTTTCAATCATGGAAATTTCAAAAACCCTCCCAAGAGCTTCATTTTGGAGTGGCTAAGAAGGATAGATACTTAATTTTTCATATTTATGTTTTAAACTAGTTTAAATCATGGTCAAACCTAGGATTTGACCAAGATTCAAATGGGCATAAAAATTCAAAATAAATGAAAATAAATGAAAAACCAAGGCACGTAGTCTTCTTATGTCATATAGTAAGCATTCAATTAAGTTGATAAACAAGGTCTAGACATATTCAAACCAGAAACATCATGTATCTAGCTACCCTAGCCCTCAACTCTGTCTTATGAAGTCAAGCATGCATGAAGAGAAGTCGTGGTTTTTGGTTTCAAACATGGAAATTTTAAAAACCCTACCAAGATCTACATTTTGGAGTGACTAAGAAGGATATATGCTTAATTTTTCCTATTCATGTTTTATTAAACTTGTTTAAATCATGGTCAAACCTAGGATTTGACCAAGATTCAAATGGGCATAAAAATTCAAAAAAACAAAAAAATGGAAAATCAAGGCACATAGTCTTCTTATGTCACATTAGTAAGCATTCAATTAAGTTGATAAACAAGGTCTAGATATATTCAAACCAGAGAAATCATGTATCTACCCCCTAACCCTAAACTCTATCTCATGAAGTCAAGCATGAAGATATGTGGTTTTTGGTTTAAAACATGGAAATTTCAAAAACCCTCCCAAGAGCTTCATTTTGGAGTGACTAAGAAGGATATATGCTTAATTTTTCATATTCATGTTTTCAACTTGTTTAAATCATGGTCAAACTTAGGATTTGACCAAGATTCAAATGGGCATAAAATTAAAAAAACAATAAAATGAAAAACCAATGCACATAGTCTTCTTATGTCATATATATAGTAAGCATTCAATTAAGTTGATAACAAGGTCTAGACATATTCAAACGAGAAAAATCATGTATCAAGCTACCCCTAACCCCAAACTCTGTCTTATGAAGTCAAGCATGAAGAGAAGTACGTGGTTTTTTGGTTTCAAACATGGAAATTTCAAAAACCCTCTCAAGAGCTTCATTTTGGAGTGACTACGAAGGATACATGCTTAATTTTCATATTCATGTTTTAAACTTGTTTAAATCATGGTCAAACCTAGGATTTGACCAAGATTCAAATGGGCATATATGAATCTTTAGCAGGTGCGTTTTTTTACTAATCCATATGGAATATTTTGATAAAACCCTTTTAGAAGGCTTTGTTAAGGCCTCAAGGACAATGAGTTGGGAGGAGGCCAGGTAGACTGTAGCTAGGCATTGATTCGGAATTTATGATGCTTGCGACTTGCTTGCGCGGCTTGTTGATTTCCCAGGTGACGCAGCTTTTTTTGACTGCCCAGCCATGGATAGGTCATAGGAGTGCAGAGCTGTAGGCGGTGCGGATAAGTACGCGGGGCATTGATGATGTAGGTGTGTTCGGTTGCCCACGCGAGTGCAGAGCTGTAGGGTTATGCGAGTAGGCCTTTAAACTGGGAGGTGGCACAAGAAGATTTTAGTAAGGAATGGTTCCTTTCCAGAGGAATGGAATGGTTCCATCCCCGCGTTCGGTTTGGACAAAAAGGAGGTACAGAATGGTACTGTTTTTTGTTCGGTTGGAGGAATTGGAGAGCAGAACGGAATGTGGTTAAACTAAACTTTTGTCTAAGAATCGTAATTAACAATGGCAAATAGCCTTTTAAATCTTAAAATCGTAATTAACAACGCCTAATGGCCTTTTTAATCTTAAAATCGTAATTAATGTTATTTTTTGTATGGTCGGGGAATTTGGAGAGTAGAACGGAATGAAGTTAAAGTTTAATCTTTTGTCTAAATATCGTAATTAATAGTGGCCTTTTTAATCTCAAAATCATAATTAACAACAACTAATAATTTTTTTGGTTGGATTAGTGAAGTGCTTTGTAATTAATAGCGGCTAAGTAACAGCCGTTCCACCACATTCCACCGATTCGGTGGAATGGGTGCATTCTGCATATGGGGAGAATATTCCCTTTCGAGGAACCACTCGGTTCCGTTCCATTCCACAACCGAACACAAGAATGGGCTCTAGGTGCGGAACGGTTCCATTCCATTCCACTTGGTTCTGGAACCGAACACACCCTAAATGCGTTGCAATGGAAAATGACAGTGTGTGGTGGCCTGATGGTGAAGAAGAAAGGTCGGGCGAAGAGTTGTTGGCTAGAGTCGGTTTTATACGAATCGACGAGGTGCGGGATAGTTTGATTTTAAGGGCTCCTTTCATTCACAGGATAGGGAAATCATAGGAGTAGGAATGTAGGATTGGGATTTGGGATGACATGTGTAGTTAAATCCTATAATAAGATGAGTTGCGTTTGATTGCGCCAAATGAATTTTTCCATGAGGTAGGACCAAATATTTAATCCTATACTAGGATTTGCACTACTTGATGATTCCTATAGGATTATTTCCTATTGGATATGTTCATATGAATCAAACTACTAGTGTAGGAAATATTCCTATAAGATCTAAATCCTATTATCTTATACCAACCTAATATGAATCAAAGAAGCCCTAAAGGATTTTCGAAGGAATCATGTACGAAGTATGATTTTTCTAAGTCACCCAACATATATACTAGGAATAGAACTAAGTAGTACCATATACTTAGGCCCGCATGCACAAATATTAAGTGTGGATTGAGGAAGTCGATAACTTGGGAAAAAACTTTCGCAACTGCACACCTATGTTACCACCCTTGCGACGCTAATTGTCGTAGAGCTGACCTAGAACGAACTCTTGTCTCGGTTAACATGAGAGAGATAAGGGATAAATACAATTGTGATACACTTTCCTAATATTTTGTTGAATGAGATAATCTTGTGTTTTCCTAATAGGGTTAATTAAGTACACATTTGGCAGCTCGTGTGTTGCATACGTTGGTGAACTTTAGACCCCAACTATATATTATTATTTGAACTCACCTCTAACACTTAATTATGTATAATAAGGTCCCTAACTAACCTCAAACACAATTAGGTATAACAGCGGTCCATAACTAACCTCAAACACTTAATTAGGTCTTACATTGCCCCCTTAGACTACCCCTTACCCTCAGCGACGTACGCAACATGGTGTTTGGGTTGAATGGCCCACCCTATTTTAAAATGTTTTAGTTAATTAATTATGTAAAAAATTATCACATATAAAGTGGAAAAAAGAAAATTAGTAAGGTGTGCCCACCTGGCCTACGGTTGTTTTGTGCGTCCTCCACTGCGTACTCCTCTTGATCTGTGACGATGAACATAGTTCTTTAGAACACATGCAACACTTACAGTTGATAGGCCGTTGCAAAGCTAATCAATGATAAAACCTGCTTTCATAATCCATTGTACTTTGATTTAATTAGTCCCTCTAATGGACCCCAACTATGTGTGCTTGAGATTTAGCAAAATGCTTTGCCGCCGTGCCACATAACAAATAATAAACAGACCAATCAAGTTTTTATCATTGCTAGACCTAACTAAGTGTTCAAGTGCTCAATTTTGACCACATTAGAGTTGAGGGGCCAAACATAATTCTTAAATACGTGAGGGACCGAACATATACTTCTAAACACCCGAGGGACAAGACAAATTTGAGTACTATTGTTATTATTAGACTAGTCACAATGGGGAGTATCATATAATAGTATCATACATATGATACTAATGTACGATATTATTTTCACAGTCCATATTATCATCATGTAGTAGTATAATATGTTACATGTATTTAGGGATTTGTAGAATCTCAATACAAAAGTGTGTACAAGATTTGTTTGGCAGTAATTTTTCTAGTTCTACATGATATGATACGATATCTACCTATGATACCACTATCGTCTCTTTCATCATTAACTGATATGACACATCAACATTTTGCATGCATGTAGTGCATGATACTACTTATGATATTGCCATTGCGAGTAGTCTCCCTTTGTCCTAGAGTACAATGCCAATTTGTTTTCAGAGGCAAACTTAGACTAATACTTGGGCCCGCCAATTATGAGTTGCATGTCATTCAAAACTATATCATCGGATGCTTGTTTCGATGAACTTTCCAATGGTATATTTTGCGGATGTCATAAAATTAGGCTGGTCATACTATTTCTATAGTGGGTAGTATCATGGAGTAGTATCATAGTAATGCTACATTTATTATTTTTTAGAATCTCAATGCAAATTTGTGTACAAGATTTGTTTAGCATTAAGTTTTCTCGTTGTTTGCGCTATGATACAGTATCTACCTATGTTACACTAATCTCCTCTCTCCTACTTAATTAGCTGCCACATCAACATTTTTGTGGGACCAATGTGTATGATACTAGCTATGATACTAGCACTATCATGTGGGTACCTAAATCTCGAGTCAAAGTTTGACACGAAACCGATGTGGACTTTATTCATGGTGGAAGGGAGTAACAATCATAAGCACATTATTATTATTGTTTGAACAACATTTTATTTGATGTGCCATAAGAAGTTTAGAAACTCCTAGCCTGCGGAGGTGGCGTTTTGGCACACGCGTGCATATGCACCAATTATAGAAAATGATTAAAAAAATTATATAAATGTTAATTTTTTTGGTATACATTGTGACATCATATGTTCGTTCACAAGTTTTCGTGGAAAAACGACATTTTGTGTGGCGTGTAAAAAAAGGCAAAAAATATACTGTACGTAGTCGTGTTACAACATCAAAATTTGTCTTTTTTATAGGAGCCACATAATTTTTTTGTGAGAAAACTTGTGTACCAACATAAAATGTCTAGATATACATGTAAAATTTTAGTTTAGAATTTTTTGACACTTTGAAATATGGATTCACATAATGGGAGCATATGCTCCTATGAGGCAAAGTGCATTTCCGCTAGCCCCCGCCATTTCTTATATCTCTATATTGTCTATATATCTATACCTCTACCTCTACCCCCTTGGATTCCTGAACAGACGTACAGTACTAGTAGGGCCTACTATTTATTATTATTACATACTCTAAAAAAAAACCTACTGCAGCCAAAATTTAATATCATCGAGCGGTAAAATTCCCCGCCAACGCCCAAATATCTCGCGCCGCAAAGTTTCAGATCTGCGAATATTTTTTTCCTCAAAAGAAGGACTGCGAAATTCCCTTCTACTCCTCTATCGCCCAGCTTCGCCCTAGTTTCGCCCGCAAGCCCTCAGAGAAACCGCCCCTCTTGCCTACCTCCAGATCTTCCCGGCCGCCGCACTTCGCCGTTCAAGCTGCCACGGCTTCAAACCCCGAGGCTGCCCTATCCGCACCTACTCCGGCGTCCACCGCACCGTATCTCGTTCGCCGACTCTATCGACCACCGCACCTGACCAGCTTCGCCGACACCGACGCCACCGTGCACTGCACATCATCTGCTTCACCGACCTTCTAGTTCGGCCGGCGCGCTGAACACTTCATCGACCGCCCAGCATGTCCTTCTCCGACCCCCCAAGATCTGCTTCCCCGGCACCCACCGCAACAGCAGTCCCCTCGCCGACCTCCACGTCACCCGTAAGAACGCGGAACACGTCTAAACGCCGCCCAGAAATAGGTAACCAGACATCCCTGCGCGTTTTGTTCTGTTAGGAGTATTGCAGCTGACTGTATTTCTGAATTCGTGCTATATTTCTAACTTACAAGTGCTTTCGTTGATAACCACCTCATCCTTTAGGTTTAAACACGACGCATAAGTATGTTTTTCCGTGACCAAACCCACCCATTCGCTGAAACTCTACATGGTATCAGAGCCTAGGTTTCCTTCCTGCTAGCCGCCACAAACAGTACCAAACAAGTTCTTCCTTTGATCACAAAACCCACCGTTGAGATGTAGAAATCCAGGCGGCGGGAGGCCGCATCAGGTGCTCTGCGTGGGTTGCGGCTATCACACACAGCGATGTGAGCTGTGTGAGATCGGCGGCTGCTCGCGCGGGGAGAAAGAAGAGGGTGAAGATCGTTTTGGTTTAGAAAGGAGAGAAGAGGAAGTGAATCCGTGGCAGAGAGATCTGGATCCGTGTGAGGGGCAGAAGTTGGAGGCGTGCGGAGTGGGGCGAGCCTTTGAGCGCAGGGCGGAGCCGGAGGTTGGTGCTGGACGTTGACCAGCGCGAGCCGGTCGATGTGGCCAGGTGCGGTACGCCAGGTTGGCCAGGGCGCGCAGACGAGGCGCCATCCGAGTGGAAGTGAGGAGAAAATGGAGATGTGAGGCTGTGAGGATATGTGGTGATGGAGTTGATGAGGCTGCGGTTGAGTCGTGATGGAGTTGATGAGGCTGCGGTTTAGTGGTGATGGTGATGGTTGTGGATATGTCCAGGGGAAAGGCATGCGTGCCTGAGGTGAGACTGGTTGAGGCCTGACCGGGGGATAGGCATGGGTGCTTGAGGAGTGGATGGTTGAGGCAGGAGTTGGCTGGGGGTTTGTGGGAGAGACGGAAGAGGTGGCCGGGCAGAGTGGAGAAGAGAGGCTGAGGACATTGAGGCGAGTGTGGATGGTTCTGCGGAACTTGTGTGGTGAGGCAGCCGGGGTTGTTGAGGACGTGTATGGTTAGGAGTTGTGCGTATCCCAGATGGTTGAAGCTGGATATCTTCGCTGCTGATGAAGAGATGAATCGAGATGACAAGATGATGGAAAGTGCAATGCTGTCATGTATCCTAGGAGTTATGCTGAATGTTCATTACTGGTAGTTGTCATATGTGTCATGTTGTTGTTGCAAGATGGCCATGGTTGTTTACCCATGATCATCTTGAGGGGGTGTGTTACCATGAGTGAGTTTAGTAGTAGCGCTGTAGTAATATTGTATCCAGTGTGAGGCCCATAGAGGCCCATGTCCAGTAGTATTGTAACCCTAACTCAGATGATATAAATACACAGTGTGGTGGTCTGAGTAACCTAACCCACCCATTCGCTGAAACTCTACAAAATATGAGCCACCAATCATGAGCCGTTGAATGCTCTACATGTCCACGATTGACAACAACAACAACAACAAAGCCTTTATTCCCAAACAAGTTGGGGTAGGCTATACAAGTCCACAATTGACACGATTACAATTTCTCACTATTTGGCCGTAGGCTACTGCTCTAGTTACATCATGTTTGATATCTTTCTGCGATCCTGTATTACATGTTTATGCACGTCATAATGCTTCTACCAAGGTTCAAAAAAGCGCTAGGCGCTAAGCGAGCGGTGAGGCACTGCTTAGAGGAACTGCTGCTTAAGCGAGCTTAAGCGCCGCTTAAGCGCTCAGGCTAAAATCGTACGAACATGAAACAGGGAAGTCAAGATGGGCACATATACCCCTATAATATGCTGTAAATTTGTATCCTAAGCATGTAATGCTACATTTCTGAGGAATACGGGGATTAATACCTTGGTTAGCCTCGGTTTTGCTCCAATTTCTTATAAACACACAAGCAGCTAAGCAAACAATGTAACAAACACAAACAAGCAGCTAAGCTTTACTGGAGTAGCAAGCAGCTAAGCAGTAGAGGAGTAGCAAGCAGCTAAGCCAGACCTAATCACCATCAATGCATCGAGCAAGGAGCAGAGCAACACAGGCAACACACCAACACTCGCATAGAGGAGATTCTAGCACAAAACACGACCAGATTCCCTGTCTCGCTTAATCGAACGCTTAGGCCAAAAGCGAAGCGGAAGACAACCGCTCAGCGCTTAAGCGCGCTTAAGCGTACCTAGGCGTACGCTTTTTTGAACCATGGCTTCTACTACTATTTGGTGTCAATTTAATTATAGCAAAGCCGTGACTCGTAACTGTTTGTTATTATTACACGTGCAGCAGGCACATCTTACACTCATAAACGTAGAGTAAAGCTCGCCTATAATCATGTAAGTACCTGCTGTTTTTTGTATATTGCTTAATGCAAACTTCTATATCTTGGACCTGTTTCTGTTTACAATTGGCCTCTCCTTCATGCAGAGGAGAAACAGTGAGGCACCAGGTTCTTCTGTCCAAGTACCCGATGAGGTCCGTGTGACTCAAAAAAAAGCTCACGTAAGTTCCCTGTTTTTTTTGGAATGTTAATTTACCTCCTGTGCATAGTTCAATTGCATCATTTTCTGTATGTTGCACTACCTAAGTTGCCTAATGGAATCTAATAAAATATAAACAATGACCATATGGAACATTGCACACTGCCTTTGACCCATCTGGCATCCGGCATGCCTGGGTATAAGTTACATGATTTGGCTATGTTAATACAAGTCCTGAAATTCTATTATGTTAATTTTTTGCCTGTTGCTTCATTGAGTTTGCCTGTTGTTCCATGGCTAGTGCATGAAGTTTGATAGAAATGATCCTAGCTGAAATGATGCACTTTGTGTTTTTTTATTGCTTTATTCCTAACCTAGCTTCCTATTCTACTTGAAACATGATTGCTTTATTCCTAACCTAGCTTCCTATTCTACTTGAAACATGGTGAAAAAATAGTTATATTACTTGTTTAAATGTCTAGCTTTGTTTTTCTGAGTCCCATTGACATGATGTGGTATATCCATATTCAAATGATCTGGCTGTTTATATAATACGCTCCATGTTCAATTGCTTCATTCAGTTTCTAGTAATCTATTATACATGATGCACATGGTGCTACTTGTTATATGCCCTTTTTTGTTTGAGTTTGATCATGAATTCAAGATTAAGCATTGCCTAAACGTTGACCAACGTAGGAAGATTCCCTCCCTTGTCTATACGTTGTGAGATAGATGATGAGACCTCTCTAGCAGCGAATTTATACGCGCTAGATAACACCCCGTTTAATTCGGTCCTGTTGGGACTCGAACCCGGGTGGGCTGGCTGCGCACTCGCAAGCCTTGCCACTGAGCTAGCACTCAGTTCTCAGATTAAGCAATGCCTCGTTATGCTTAATTTAAATGTTATGGCACTTCATACAAGCCATACAATTAATTGTTGCATTGACCTTCTGCGATGTCGAAGGCACTATCTGAGTCATGCTTAAATCAATCATACATTATTTTCCTAATAGTATCAAATCCAACATGCACATCTTTTGACTGTATTTGGCTATTTGCTAGATTTCTTCTGTGCAGTGACCTGGCTTCGTTATTGGGCACATGATGTCTAGTTGCTTGGTTCATTGTATACATCATCGCCATGATCTAGTTTGGTTTGTTCTAAGAGGCATGTGGCTTAACTGGTTTCTTTGTTGTATCTGCCCATGGTTCTTTCAAAATTATGTCAACAATGCTGTTTGTTTGCCTTGTATTGTATTGCATTTTAACTTGTTTTGTCTTAGTTTCAGCCTGCAAACAAAGCTGTAATGTCAGTAGGGACAACCCATTTATCAAGTGTTGCGGTCATTTCACAGAGCAACAGTGACAGTGGCACGTGCTCTCATTGGTCCACTGAGTCCGGTACACCAACCATTCCAGAAGAAATAGATGTACGAGGCTCTATTTTTGATTGCTTGTTGTGTTATATCAGCTCAATGATGTTCTTGAAATTGGAGGTCTTTTATTGCATCATATGATGTTGTAACTTGTTTTATCTAAATTTCAGGCTTCAAATAAAGCTACAATGCCAGAAGCAAGGGCCAATGCCTCAAGTATTGATGTTTCACAAAGCAGCAGTGAGAGTGCATATTGCTCGCATAGGCCCATGGTATCTATTGGTCAACTTAATCCGGCACAAAGAGATTTCGGGGATGCACTCCAAGAGGCAGTTGATATATTTGGGCGGGAAAACAAAGATGCTGATGAATTAATTGCCAAGACACGCCAAGAGATACATGAATTGAAAAATAGGCAAACTTTGACAGAAAATGTTCTAAAGAATCTCCTATGCACTTGTCATGGTAAGCCAGTTGTGATGTGTCTGGGAATTGAAGGTGTCTAAATAAACTTTGATTCTGTTGTTCAGTCAAGTGGACTGCTGATGCCAATGCTGTAATTAATTACTGCTCAAAATTTCGTTCAAAATTTCGTGGTCTGTAATAATTGCAAATTTTGTTGTTGTACTAAAATTAGATATGTTCCATGTGGCTGCTGTATTTTGTGTGAAATAATTTCCTGATGTGTACTTCAATTAAACCATAAATCGACTGCATGCTGAAAATTTGAATCTGAGCGCACGTGTGAACTATTTTCTGCTCGTAATGCAATAACGGCTGTTTCTTGGAAGGACTACGTACATGGGTGAAAAGTTAGAGAAGCTACAGTACTCTAACTTGAAGGTGAAAAGTTAGAGAAGCTACAGTACTCTAACTTGAAGGTGAAAAGTTAGAGAAGCTACAGTACTCTAACTTTCCTTCCCCCAAACCATATGTCTAAAATCCAAATAATTTAAATTAATTTGCACAATACAAACTTGTGTCTTGCATTTGAAGTAATTACATGCAGAGAAAATTATGGTGTAATAAAATTTAGTTTAGTTTTTAAACATCTACAGTAATCACCTTTATTAGTTAAAGACAGTGCATAACCTTGTACTTATGCTACAGAAGCCTGACTTTGCTTCTTTATTTTTCCTGACTTAGCTCCTTCACGTTAGAGGATACGGTTCCCGTACATGGTAGCCCATTAATAATTATGCCTGCTAGCAAGATAGATGGTCCTTATTATAGTCAGGCATGTCAACTTGTATGATTAAAAGTAGTTCGTACACATTAAATCTACCATCTGCATTTTTCTCTGTAATAACTTTTCTTTTTACACTACTCAAAACTTGTCTGGCTAATATGAAATTTGAGATGGCAAAACCCGGGAAAGATAAAGATATCACCAAAAACTCTTTCCTGCGAAATGCTGGGTTTTGAAGCCCAAGTCCAAGTCTTTCTCTGCTCAAGTTTTGGAGGAACAACTCCAAGTAGAACGAGTTGCAACAGCTATGCTAAGAACAAAAGTTGACATGTTGAGATCGAGATTAGAAGCATGTGATGCCCTACTGCACGAGGCCAATCAAGTTCGTTATAATCTCCCAAAGACTAAGAAAATGCCATAGATAATTGGAGATGAACACTAACATAGTGAGTACATTGGTCTTGTGAAATGTTTCCTTAGATTAAGGCACCGTTCAGACTTTTGTTGGTGGATGCATTTATCTGCGGTTGGGATCAACTTGGTAGTTGTTCCTGTGGATGTTATATAAATTAATTGCCTAGCCTTTTTTGAATCAGTTCGAACTTAAATGGTATCATAGCCAAGGTCTCAAGTTTGAATTGTCGAACGTGTGGTTTAATTTAATCTCTGTCGGGCGGCAAAATCTCCCACCAATCCTGAAATATTTCAAACGCATTTTTGAATGGGATTAAGAAGATAGATCATGATCATGGTAGTGACCTATATTCAACGTGATGATGATTTGATTTTGCACTCGGCCATGAACAGAGGTACTAGTACGGTGTCACAATTTTTTATCATTATACTTGTACCTTAGCGAAATTCAAAATCTCATAGCGGCAAAACTTCCCGCCCACAAAATACAAAAATTTCACACGCTTCCAAATTCCCATTCTACCCCTGTGGAGATGACAGCAAAGTCGGTTGGTGAGGGGTTTGCCCGTCATTTTTTCGATCACCACCTCCCTAGCCCGGAAACCCTCCCAAAAAAAATACATTTCCTTCAGTCTCTCATCTGAGACCACCCACCGGAACTTCTCAAGTCCCTCTCTCTACCACCTCCACGACCACCGCACCGGAACATCCCCGCCGGACTTCCCTGGCCTACCCGAGCCCTCGCGATCCTCGTCATCCGGCTGCCTGCCGGAGCCGCTTCATCGACGCCGTCATCAACCGGACCGGATCATCCCCGCCGAACCTCGAAACCATATGCTCATCCAGCAGTCTACCGCAGTCGCTTCAGCTGCGGTATCGTCCACCCCGCCGGAGCCGCTTCGCCGGATCCGTCGTCCACCGCATCGGATCTTGCTCACCGACACCGCTGTGCATGAACCGGATCTGCTTCACCGGCGCAGTGCATGATCTAAACTCTTCTACTGTCGCTTTTCTATTGCTTGCCTGCAAGTTCTTGTTTAATCTTGGGGGAACCTGTTTGTGCTAACGACGCGCCGTTACGTTTTTGCAGATGAGATGAGTAACCATGAAGTGTAATGGCCGTCTCTCCAACCCCAAGTAGCACATGTAGCGTACTTCATCACCGGATCTATCAACCCCAGGAAGATCTGCTGTGACTCCCACAGAGTGCTTCTCCTAATGTAAGTCCCTTGTTTTAGCGCCATGTTCTGGGTTCAGATGCTTGTTTGTCTGAAGCTCTTTTAGTTCATTCCTAGCTATGACCGTAACACGTTGCTATTTTCTACTTCATTGCTAACTTTAAGCGATTGAACATTTTGGTTTGCATTCCCTGCTCTGTAGATGTAGCCATCATAACTTCTATCTTGCTCAGTCGTTGTTACAAAAATTATACTGTAGGTATTATAGTAACATCCTGCTATTATTTAGTTCATGGCCAATTTTAAGTAATTGCACATGTTGGTTCGCATTCCCTGCTCTATAGCTTTTGGCATCGTAACTTCTATATTTGGTTTACATTCCCTGCTCTGTAGATCTAGCCATCATAACTTTATCTTGCTCAGTCGTTGTTACAAAAATTATGGCCTGCTACTATGTTGTTTGTGCAAATTTTTTACTCCATGAACATGTTGGCTTGCATTCCCTGTACTACAGGTGATGCCATTGTTTTGTATCTAGTTCATTGTAAGCTAACAAAGTAAGGACTTAGTTTGGCATGCTATCACTCTGCTATCTAGCCTGTAGTACAAATAAACTTGTCATACTACTAGATAATAATTTTGCGTGCCATCTTGTTCTTCAAAAGCTGCATTATTGACTTGTTTCTCTGACTTGGCATGACGCTCACATATGGAAAGCTGAACATATTGGTTTGCATTCCCTCTTATACAAGTTCACAGGTGATCCCACTATATTCTGTATCTGGTCCATCCTAAGCTCCAGCATTAACTATCCTCCATGTGTTGCTCATTACAAGTTTATATCCCGAAACATCTTGATTTGCATCCCCTTCACTATAAGTTCAGGAGTATTATTTAGTTCACGGCCAAAGTGAAGTAATTGCACTTGGCACATGTTGGTTCACATTCCCTCCTCTTTAGCTTTTGCCATCGTAACTTCTATTTTTGGTTTACATTCCCTGCTCTGTAGATGTAGCCATCATAACTTCATCTTGCTCAGTCGTTGTTACAAAATTTATAGCCTGCTACTCTGTTGTTCATGCCAATTTTGTACTCCCTGAACATGTTGGTTTGCATGGGACTCGACAGTAGTAAGTCTGTTGTTTCATTCTAACATGCTCTGTTATATTGGCTGTTGGTATGCGGCATGCACTCTTTGTTTGCTTATTGTGCGCATTACAATGATCTTGTTATAACGACGAAATGATGAGTTCCAAATTCTTTGGCAAACAATATTGTAGTGTCTTTGCCTTTCCATTGTTGTTGTCTTAACTTGTAATGTCTTTGTTTCGGATATAGGTGCTGCATGGACAACTTAAAAGATTGCCGGATCGCTTCATTGTATTGCTAGGTTTAATTACCATTCAATTTCTCTGGGTTCTGTAATATTTTTTCAATGCCTTGCAGCTGATGTAATATTTAGTTAGTTTTTATAGTTCTTTCGCGCATTTTTTCTTTGGTGCTTGTGGTAAGTGAGGCTATCCGACAGAAATCAATGCTGCGTAAATATTCTCAGTATCTAAATCACGAATTCCCATCCCTTAAACGGCCCATTTAAGCGAAATCACATATGTGCCTGCCCGCAAATTCCTAAAGCCCATATTATGCCAGCATATAAACAGCAACTAAACGGGCTGGCCCACTTACTTATTGGGCTGGCCCACTTACTTATTGGGCCAGCCCATTTGATTGACGGTGGACCCCACACTCTAGTTGGGCTGGCCCACTTGCTTTAAGGTGGACCCCACCCACTACTTAGTTGGGCCAGCCCAATTGCTTTTGTGGTGGACCCCACATACTAAATGGGCCGGCCTTTTAAGAGGAAAGTGGGACCCGCCTGTGTTTTTGGCCAGGCCCACTATCTTGTTGGGCCGGCCCACCTGCTATATGGTGGACCCCACAAACTAATTGGGCCGGCCCACCTGCTATATGGTGGACCCCACATACTAATTGGGCCGGCCCTTTAACAGGAAAGTGGGACCCACCTGTGTGCCCGGCCCACTAATTTGTTGGGCCAGCCCATTTGCTTTTGTGGTGGACCCCACATATTAAATGGGCCGGCCCTTTAAGAGGAAAGTGGGACCCACCTGTGTTTTTGCCCGGCCCACTATCTTGTTGGGCCGGCCCACCTGCTATATGGTGGACCCCACATACTAATTGGGCCGGCCCTTTAACAGGAAAGTGGGACCCACCTGTGTTTTTGGCCCGCCCATCTTGGGCCAGCCCACTTGCTATATGGTGGACCCCACGTACTAAATGGGCCGGCCCTTTAACAGGAAAGTGGGACCCACCTGTGTTTTGGCCCGGCCCACTATTTTGTTGGGCCGGCCCACTTGCTATATAGTGGACCCCACAAACTAAATGGGCCGGCCCTTTAACAGGAAAGTGGGACCCACCTGTGTTTTTGGCCCGGCCCACTATTTTGTTGGCCCACTTGCTATATGGTGGACCCCACAAACTAAATGGGCCGACCCTTTAACTGGAAAGTGGGACCCACCTGTGTTTTTGGCCCGGCCCACTAGCTTGTTGGGCCGGCCCACTTGCTATACGGTGGACCCCACACACTAAATGGGCCGGCCCAGTTGCTGTAAGGTGGACCCCACATGTTAAATGGGCCGGCCCATTTAAGTTTTGACCAGTCAACCTTAGAGGTTAGGCCCGGCCCACGTAACTAATGGACCAGCCCAGCTATATAGTTGACCGGTCAAACTATGTCATCTGGCCCGGCCCGCTTAAGACGTGGCAGGCCTCGTGTGGGCCTACCATCTACCACGGGGTTTCAGCCGGTTAACGCCGTTAACTGGCAGTTAACGGCGTCTGCCACGTGTCAGTTTGCATGACGTCAGCAGTCAACGGGCTCCCGAAAACACTTCCGCAACGGTCCGATTTTCCGTGGCGGAAGGGCGCCCAAGCGCGACGGACCGAAAAAATCGTCGTTGGACTTTGCCTGACGCAGTTTCGACAACGGAACCCATATCGTCGGGTTAGGCCCATAGGCGACGAAAAATACCCCTTAGCGGACGATTTTGAGACGTTGTCTATCAGAACTTTTCTTGTAGTGATGCTTGCTATCAAACCTTGCTAGCCAAAGACCTGTATCGAGAGGGAATGCTTCTCATACATCCATAACCTTAGACCAAACCTATGCCATTTGTGTCCACCATACCTACCTACTACATGGTATTTTCTGCCATTCCAAGTAAATACTTCATGTGCTACCTTTAAATTATTCAAACTACTACTCCTTATTTGTGTCAATGTTCTATAGCTCATGAGGAAGTATGTGGTGTTTTATCTTTCAATCTTGTTGGGCGGACTTTCACCAATGGACTAGCGGCACATCCGCTTATCCAATAATTTTGCAATAAGAGCTGGCAACGGGGTTCCCAGCCCCAATTAATAACTTTCATTAATAATTCTCTTCACATGTTTTGCCCTGATTTATCAGTAAGCAACTTAATTTTGCAATAGACACTCCTCCATGGTATGTGAATGTTGGAAGGCACCCGAGGATTCGGTTAGCCATGGATTGAGAAAGCCAAGGTTGGGGGGAGTGTCATCCTTAATAAAACTAAAATACATGTGTAAACAAAAGAGAAGGGGGATGATCTACCTTGCTGGTAGAGATGCCGTCCCTCATGGGAGCCGCTCTTTGAAGGTTCGTTTGGCAAGGGGGTTAGAGTGCCCGCTACCATTCGTTGACAACAACAAACACCGCTCAAAATCTTACTTTTATGCTCTTTATATGATTTCAAAACTTGAAAAGCTCTAGCACATGATTTAATCCCTGCTTCCCTCTGCGAAGGGCCTATCTTTTACTTTTATGTTGAGTCAGTAAACCTATTTCTCTCTATCTCAAGCAAGCAATTGAGTTGTTGTGAACCAATCATTTATGCTATGATTCAGTTAATCATGTCTTTTATACTTTCTTGTTTAGTACCAATTTTATCTGAATGAATATGACTTTGAAGTTATCAATGATTATGAGGAGATTGTTATGCTTGAATATGAAAGCCCAGCTATAAATTCTAATATGAAAGCTTTGCTTAGAAGTACAATCCGTTAGTAGTTCTCTGACCAAGAACAAAGTTTGCCATCACCAATTATGATTTCTCATGCACCTTTACTTGTGATTTCTCTTTACTTATTTCAAGATGAGTTATATGAGGAAGTTGTTTACTATAATGTCTTGTGTGAATGAATATGATGCTTCTTGTCCGTATTTTATTTATCGACTCTTCACTCCATAAACATGTGGTCTTGTTTATCGAGCTCAGTTTCGCTTGGGGACAAGCGAGGTCTAAGCTTGGGGGAGTTGATACGTCCAATTTGCATCACTATTTTGTATCATAATTTGCTGTTATTCATTGATATATCTCATATTGGGACACAATACTTATGTTATTTCATCTATTTTGCATGTTTCATCATTATTGGAGGATCAAGCACCGGAGCCAGGATTCTGCTGGAAAAAGCACCGTCAGAACGCAATATTTCGGAAGATCAACTGTGGGAGGAAATTTCACGTAAATTCCTATTTTTCCAGATGACGGAGGGAGCCAGAAGGGGGAGCAGAGAGGAGCCAAGGTGGGCCAGACCACAGGCCGCGCGGCCCATGGCCTGGCCGCGCCACCCTGTGGTGTGGGGGCCCCACAGCCCCTTTCGCCTCCTTTTCTTCGCGTACTCCTTCGTCCCGAAAACCTAAGCCAGAGGGAGGACCTCACGAAGAGTTACAGCCGCCTCTGCGGGGCGGAGAACACCAGAGAGAAAAGAGCTCTCCGGCGGGCAGGAATCCGCCGGGGAAATTCCCTCCCGGAGGGGGAAATCGACGCCATCGCCATCGTCATCGAGCTGGACATCATCTCCATCATCATCATCATCATCTCCACCATCTACACCGCCATCACCACCGCTGCACCTCGTCACCGCTGTAACAATTTGGGTTTGATCTTGATTGTTCGATAGGGGAAACTCTCCCGGTGTTATTCTCTACTTGTTGTAGATGCTATTGAGTGAAACCATTGAACCAAGGTTTATGTTCAGATTGTTATTCATCATCATATCACCTCTGATTGTATTCCATATGATGTCTCGTGAGTAGTTCGTTTAGTTCTTGAGGACATGGGTGAAGTCTAAATGCTAGTAGTGAATTATGGTTGAGTAATATTCAATGTTATGATATTTAAGTTGTGGTGTCATTCTTCTAGTGGTGTCGTGTGAACGTCGACTACACGACACTTCACCATTTATGGGCCTAGGGGAGTGCATCTTGTATTCGGTTGCTAATTGCGGGGTTGCCGGAGTGACAGAAACCTGAGCCCCCGTTAGTATATCGATGCAAGAGGGATCGCAGGATCTCAGAGTTTAAGGCTGTGGTTAGATTTATCTTAATTACTTTCTTGTAGTTGCGGATGCTTGCAAGGGGTATAATCACAAGTATGTATTAGTCCTAGGAAGGGCGGTGCATTAGCATAGGTTCACCCACACAACACTTATCAAAACAATGAAGATTATTTAGCTACATGAAGCGAAAGCACTAGACTAAAATCCCCGTGTGTCCTCAAGAACGTTTGGTCATTATAAGTAAACAAACCGGCTTGTCCTTTGTGCTAAAAAGGATTGGGCCACTCGCTGCAATTATTTCTCTCGCATTTTACTTACTCGTACTTTATTCATCTGTTACATCAAAACCCCTTGAATACTTGTTTGTGAGCATTTACAGTGAATCCTTCATCGAAACTGCTGCCAACACCTTCTGCTCCTCGTTGGGATCGACATTCTTACTTATCGAAGATACTACGATACACCCCCTATACTTGTGGGTCATCACACCGCCACCACGCCGTCGTGCTGCCGGGATTCCGAGGAGGATCTACTACTTCCGCTGCCCGCTGGAACGGGGAGAAGGACGTCGTCTTCATCAACACCGAACGTGTGACCGAGTACGGAGGTGCTGCCCGATTGTGGCACCGTCGAGATCAAGATCTTCTACGCGCTTTTGCAAGCGGCAAGTGATCGTCTACATCCACCCCGAGATCTAATCTCGTTAAGCTTTGCGAATCTTCGAGGGTTAGTCTCATCATCTCCTCGTTGCTACCGTCTACTAGATTAGATCTTGGCTGTGTTTTCGTTCTTGCGGTAGGAAATTTTTGTTTTCTATGCTACGAATCCCTACACAAGGAAGACAGTGTAGAGTCTTATAATGCTTGCAATATGTTCTTGTGTAAGTTTTGCTGTACCTATTCACACTTGTGTTTGCTTCAAACAACCTTGCTAGCCAGAGCCTTGTACTGAGAGGAAATGCTTCTCGTGCATCCAAACACCTTGAGCCAAAATCCATGCCATTTGTGTCCACCATATCTACCTACTATGTGGTATTTTTCTGCCATTCCAAAGTAAATTACTTGAGTGCTACCTTTAAAATTTCATTCCTTTATCTTTGCAATATATAGCTCATGGGAAAATAGCTTAAAAACTATTGTGGTGATGAATATGTAGCTATGTGTCTTAGTTCTTATAAGTTGCTTGTTGAGCGGTAACCATGTTTCTGGGGACGCCATCAACTTTTTACCTTTGTTGGATATCATGTGAGATGCTATGCATGTTCGTCTTGTCTGAAGTAAGGGTGATTTATCATGATCAAATGGTTTGAGTATGCATATGTTAGAGAAGAACATTGGGCCGCTAACCAAAGCCATGTATCATGGTGGAAGTTTTCAGTTTGGACATTCATCCTCAATCTCTTATGAGAATATTATCTGTTGTTGAATGCTTATGCATTAAAGAGGAGTCCATTATCTGTTTTCTATGTTGTCCCGGTATGGATGTCCTAAGTTGAGATCTATTAAAAACGAGAAATCAAATGCAATTGATCTCCTTGGACCTTTGTACAGGCGGCATAGAGGTACCCCTTTGTGACACTTGGTTGAAACATATGTTATGCAATGATAATCCATGTAAATCCAAGCTAATTAGGACAAGGTGCGGGCACTATTGGTATTCTATGCATGAGGCTTGCAACTTGTAGGAAGTATTATGCATAACACATATGAATTATTACTACCGTTGACAAAATTGTTTCTATGTTTTCAAAATAAAAGCTCTAGCACAAAATAATGGCTATGGAGCCATTTCTAGCCCATTTAATACATACACATAAACTTATTTAAATAGTATGGGGGCTTCTCTCTCATTTAAATGGTGATCTTAAGTAATTCAACTAGAGGTACTGACCTTGGTCTAATAAGCCTCATGCTTAGTTACCTAGAGATTTTAAATCATTTAGATGATAGTTTAAATTATATGAGGTATAGCTTCTCACTTAAATCATTACTCCACATGGTTCAATGAGAATTGATAACACATGTATTAATGACCCATATGTTCCTATTTGAGAATATTAAATCATTCTCATAAGTAGTATTTAAATAGTTCAAACCTATCTATTAAATCATATGAGATACTTTGGTCTCATTTAAATCTTGCCTCAACCAAATTAATATGAGGTAGAGACCATGGTCAATTAAAACTCACATTAAATTAGTTAATGATATTAAACCATTGCAAGGTGTTATTAAAATGGTATGAGGTGCTCACCTCATTGATACGTCTCCAACGTATCGATAATTTCTTATGTTCCATGCTACTTTATTGATGATACCTACATGTTTTATGCACATTATATGTCATATTTATGCATTTTCTGGAACTAACCTATTAACAAGATGCCGAAGAGCCAGTTGCTGTTTTCTGCTGTTTTTGGTTTCAGAAATCCTAGTAAAGAAATATTCTCGGAATTGGACGAAACTTTCGCCCAGGGTCCTATTTTTGCACGAAGCTTCCAGAAGACCGAAGACCTAACGAAGTGGAGGCAGCCAGGGGGGTGGCCGGCGCGGCCTAGGGCTTGGCCGCGCGGCCCTGCCCCCTGGGCCCCTCGTGTGGCCCCTCGCGTTGACCTTCCGCCTACTTAAAGCCTCCGTCGCGAAACCCCCAGTACCGAGAGCCACGATACGGAAAACCTTACAGAGACGCCGCCGCCGCGAATCCCATCTCGGGGGATTCTGGAGATCGCCTAGAGGGGATTCATCTCCCGGAGGACTCTACACCGCCATGGTCGCCTCCGGAGTGATGAGTGAGTAGTCCACCCCTGGACCATGGGTCCATAGCAGTAGCTAGATGGTCGTCTTCTCCTTGTTGTGCTTCATTGTTAGATCTTGTGAGCTGCCTAACATGATCAAGATCATCTATATGTAATTCTATATGTTGTGTTTGTCGGGATCCGATGGATAGAGAGTACTATGATTATGGTGATTATCAATCTATTGTTCATGTGTTGTTTATGATCTTGCATGCTCTCCGTTATTAGTAGAGGCTCTGGCCAAGTTTTTACTCTTAACTCCAAGAGGGAGTAATTATGCTCGATAGTGGGTTCATGCCTTCATTGATACCTGGGACAGTGACAGAAAGTTCTAAGGTTGTGATGTGCTGTTGCCACTAGGGATAAAACATTGATGCTATGTCTAAGGATGTAGTTATTGATTACATTACGCACAATACTTAATGCAATTGTCTGTTGCTTTGCAACTTAATACTGGAGGGGGTTCGGATGATAACCTGAAGGTGGACTTTTTAGGCATAGATGCAGTTGGATGGCGGTCTATGTACTTTGTCGTAATGCCCAATTAAATCTCACTATATTTATCATGTCATGTATATGCATTGTTATGCCTTTCTCTATTTGTCAATTGCCCGACTGTAATTTGTTCACCCAACATGCTTTTATCTTATGGGAGAGACACCTCTAGTGAACTGTGGACCCCGGTCCTATTCTTTCCATAGCATACAATTTACTTGTTTTACTGTTTTCTTTGCAAACATCTTCCACTCGATACGTTTAATCCTTTGTTACAGCAAGCCGGTGAGATTGACAACCTCACTGTTTCGTTGGGGCAAAGTACTTTGGTTGTGTTGTGCAGGTTCTAGTTGCCGGAATCCCTGGTGTTGCGCCGCATCACATTTCGCGACCATCAACCTTCAACGTGCTTCTTGGCTCCTCCTGGTTCGATTAAACCTTGGTTTCTTTCTGAGGGAAAACTTGCTACTGTGCGCATCATACCTTCCTCTTGGGGTTCCCCAACGAACGTGTGAGTTACACGCCATCAAGCTCTTTTTCTGGCGCCGTTGCCGGGGAACTGAAGAAAAGTTATACCACAGAAAATTGCCTCCCACGGCAACAGCTCTTTTTCTGGCGCCGTTGCGGGGAGATCAAGACACGCTGCAAGGGGAGTCTCCACTTCTCAATCTCTTTACTTTGTTTTTGTCTTGCTTTATTTTATTTACTACTTTGTTTGCTGCACTAAATTAAAATACAAAAAAATTAGTTGCTAGTTTTACTTTATTTACTGTCTTGCTCTCTATATCAAAAACACAAAAAAATTAGTTACTCGCATTTACTTTATCTAGTTTGCTTTATTTACTGTTGCTAAAATGGCCAACCATGAAAATACTAAGTTGTGTGACTTCACAAATGCAAATAATAATGATTTCCTATGCACACCTATTGCTCCACCTGCTACTACAGCAGAATTCTTTGAAATTAAACCTGCTTTACTAAATCTGGTCATGAGAGAACAATTTTCTGGTGCTAGTTCTGATGATGCTGCTGCCCATCTCAATAATTTTGTTGAACTTTGTGAAATGCAAAAGTATAAAGATGTAGATGGTGATATTATTAAATTGAAAGTGTTTCCTTTCTCATTAAGAGGAAGAGCTAAAGATTGGTTGCTATCTTTGCCTAAGAATAGTATTGATTCATGGACTAAATGCAAGGATGCTTTTATTGGTAGATATTATCCTCCCGCTAAAATTATTTCTTTGAGAAGTAGCATAATGAATTTTAAACAATTTGATACTGAACATGTTGCTCAAGCATGGGAGAGAATGAAAACTTTGGTAAAGAATTGCCCAACCCATGGACTGACTACTTGGATGATCATCCAAACCTTCTATGCAGGACTAAATTTTTCTTCGCGGAATTTATTGGATTCAGCTGCTGGAGGTACCTTTATGTCCATCACATTGGGGGCGGCTACAAAACTTCTTGATGATATGATGGTGAATTACTCTGAATGGCACACGGAAAGAGCTCCACAAGGTAAGAAGGTAAATTCTGTTGAAGAAACCTCTTCCTTGAGTGATAAGATTGATGTGATTATGTCTATGCTTGTGAATGGTAGATCTAATGTTGATCCAAATAATGTTCCTTTAGCTTCATTGGTTGCTCAAGAAGAAAATGTTGATGTGAATTTCATTAAAAATAATAATTTCAACAACAATGCTTATAGGAACAACTCTGGTAATAACTATAGGCCATATCCTTCTGCTAATGGTAATGGTTATGGTAATTCTTATGGGAATTCTTACAACAATAATAGAAGTGTACCCTCTGGTCTTGAAGCCATGCTTAAAGAATTTATTAGTACACAAACTGCTTTTAACAAATCTGTTGAGGAAAAGCTTGATAAAATTGATACTATCGCTTCTAGAGTTGATAGGCTTGCCTCTGATGTTAATCTTTTAAAGTTGAAAGTTATGCCTAATAATGATCTTGATAATAAGATTACTACTACAGCAAATGCCATCCAAGTTAGAATTAATGAGAATATAAGATTAATGGCTGAACTGCGTGCTAGGTGGGATAGAGAAGAAAATGAAAAACTAGCTAAAGAGAATAATGTAGCTAAAGTTTGGACTATTACCACCACTAGTAATGCTAATTCCTCACATGTTGCTACACCTCCTACTATCAATGGTAAAATAATTGGTGTTGGCAATGTTTCTACTCCTAGTGCAAAGCGTACAAAACTGCCTGAAATTGCTAAAACTGCTGAAACTGCTTGTGATAAAACTGCTGAAATTTTTTCCAACCTTGGGAACAATGATCCCATTGCTGTAGCTCATAATGATTTAGATTTTGATGATTGCCACATCTCTGAAGTTATAAAGTTCTTGCAAAAACTTGCTAAAAGTCCTAATGCTAGTGCTATAAATTTAGCCTTTACAAAACATATTACAAATGCTCTCATAAAAGCTAGAGAAGAGAAACTAAAACTTGAAACTTCTATTCCTAGAAAGTTAGAAGATGGTTGGGAGCCCATCATTAAAATGAAATTCAATGACTTTGAATGTAATGCCTTATGTGATCTTGGTGCAAGTATTTCTGTTATGCCTAAAAAGATTTATGATATGCTTGACTTGCCACCATTAAAGAATTGTTATTTGGATGTTAATCTTGCCGATAATGTTAAAAAGAAACCTTTGGGGAGGATTGATAATGTGCATATTACGGTTAACAATAACCTTGTCCCCGTTGATTTTGTTGTCTTGGATATCGAATGCAATGCATCTTGTCCAATGTGTTGGGAAGACCTTTTCTTCGAACTGTTGGTGCTGTTATTGATATGAGGGAAGGTAATATTAAATATAAATTTCCTCTCAAGAAAGGTATGGAACACTTCCCTAGAAAGAGAATGAAGTTGCCTTTTGATTCTATTATTAGAACAAGCTATGATGTTGATGCTTCTACTCTCGATGTTACTTGATTTACACTTTCTGCGCCTAGCTGAAAGGCGTTAAAGAAAAGCGCTTATGGGAGACAACCCATGTTTTTACCTACAGCAATTTTTTGTTTTATTGAGTCTTGGAAGTTGTTTACTACTGTAGCAACCTCTCCTTATCAAGTTTTTGTGCCAAGTAAAGTTTCTATGTCAAAGTTGATGTTATATTTGGGATCGCTGCGCAGAAACAGCATTGCTGTCTGTCACGAATCTGGGCATAATTCTCTGTAGAAAATTCGAAAAAATCTGCCAATTTACGAGCGTGATCCTCAGATATGTACGCAACTTTCATTAGTTTTGAGTTTTTCCATTTGAGCAAGTCTGGTGCCATTTATAAATTCGTCCTTACGGACTGTTCTGTTTTTGACAGATTCTGCCTTTTATTTCGCATTGCCTCTTTTGCTATGTTGGATTTATTTCTTTGATCCATTAATGTCCAGTAGCATTATGCAATGTCCAGAAGTGAAAATAATGATTGTGTCACCTCTGAATGTGTGAATTATTAATGATGCACTAACCCTCTAATGAGTTTGCTTGAAGTTTGGTGTGAAGGAAGTTTTCAAGGGTCAAGAGAGGAGAATGATATACTAAGATCAAGAGGAGTGAAAGCTCTAAGCTTGGGGATGCCCCCGTGGTTCATCCCTGCATATTTTAAGAAGACTCAAGCGTCTAAGCTTGGGGATGCCCAAGGCATCCCTTCTTCATCGACAACATCATCAGGTTCCTCCCCTGAAACTATATTTTTATTCAGTCACATCTGGTGTTCTTTACTTGGAGCGTCGGTTTGTTTTCGTTTTTGTTTTTGTTTGAATAAGATGGATCCTAGCATTCACTTTGTGGGAGAGAGACACGCTCCGCTGTTGCATATGGACACATGTGTCCTTAGGCTTTACTCATAATGTTCAAGGCGAAGTTTCTTCTTCGTTAATTTGTTATATGGTTGGAATTGGAAAATGCTACATGTAGTAATTCTAAAAAATGTCTTGGATAATGTGATACTTGGCAATTGTTGTGCTCATGTTTAAGCTCTTGCATCATATGCTTTGCACCCATTAATGAAGAAATACATAGAGCTTGCTAAAATTTGATTTGCATATTTGGTTTCTCTAAGGTCTAGATAATATCTAGTATTGAGTTTTGAACAACAAGGAAGACAGTGTAGAGTCTTATAATGTTTACAATATGTCTTTTATGTGAGTCTTGCTGCACTTGTTCATCCTTGAGTTTGCTTCAAATAACCTTGCTAGCCTAAACCTTGTATCGAGAGGGAATACTTCTCATGCATCCAAAATCCTTGAGCCAACCACTATGCCATTTGTGTCCACCATACCTACCTACTACATGGTATTTACCCGCCATTCCAAAGTAAATTGCTTGAGTGCTACCTTTAAAATTCCATCATTCACCTTTGCAATATATAGCTCATGGGACAAAATAGCCTTAAAAACTATCGTAGTATTGAATATGTACTTATGCACTTTATATTTTATTAAGTTGCCTGTTGTGCGATAACCATGTTTCTGGGGAACGCCATCAACTATTGTTGAATATCATGTGAGTTGCTATGCATGTCCGTCTTGTCTGAAGGTCTATCATTTTAGTGGTTGGAGCATGCAAAATTGTTAGAGAAGAACATTGGGCCGCTAACTAAAGCCATGAATCATGGTGGAAGTTTCAGTTTTGGACATATATCCTCAATCTCATATGAGAATAATAACTTTGCTACATGCTTATGCATTTAAGAGGAGTCCATTATCTGTTGTCCATGTTGTCCCGGTATGGATGTCTAAGTTGAGAATAATCAAAAGCGAGAAATCCGAAATGCGAGCATTCTCCTTGGACCTTTGTACAGGCGGCATGGAGGTACCCCTTTGTGACACTTGGTTGAAACATGGCATGCGAAGACCCGGTAGTCCAAGTTAAGTAGGACGAGGTGCGGGCACTATTAGTATACTATGCGTGAGGCTTGCAACTTATAAGATATAATTTTCATAACTCATATGCTTTATTACTACCGTTGACAAAATTGTTTCATGTTTTCAAAATAAAAGCTCTAGCACAAATACAGCAATCGATGCTTTCCTCTGCGAAGGACCATTCTTTTACTTTTATTGTTGAGTCAGTTTACCTATCTCCTTCCACCTTAAGAAGCAAACACTTGTGTGAACTGTGCATTGATTCCTACATACTTGCATATTGCACTTGTTATATTACTTTATGTTGACAATATCCATGAGATATACATGTTACAAGTTGAAAGCAACCGCTGAAACTTAATCTTCCTATGTGTTGCTTCAACACCTTTACTTTGATTTATTGCTTTATGAGTTAACTCTTATGCAAGACTTATTGATGCTTGTCTTGAAGTACTATTCATGAAAAGTCTTTGCTATATGATTCAGTTGTTTACTCATGTCATTACCTTTGCTTTGATCGCTGCATTCATTACATATGTTTACAAATAGTATGATCAAAATTATGATGGCATGTCACTTCAGAAATTATCTTTGTTATCGTTTTACCTGCTCGGGACGAGCAGAACTAAGCTTGGGGATGCTGATACGTCTCCAACGTATCGATAATTTCTTATGTTCCATGCTACTTTATTGATGATACCTACATGTTTTATGCACATTATATGTCATATTTATGCATTTTCTGGAACTAACCTATTAACAAGATGCCGAAGAGCCAGTTGCTGTTTTCTGCTGTTTTTGGTTTCAGAAATCCTAGTAAAGAAATATTCTCGGAATTGGACGAAACTTTCGCCCAGGGTCCTATTTTTGCACGAAGCTTCCGAAGACCGAAGACCTAACGAAGTGGGGCCACGAGGCAGCCGGGGGTGGCCGGCGCGGCCTAGGGCTTGGCCGCGCGGCCCTGCCCCCTGGGCCCCTCGTGTGCGCTGACCTTCCGCCTACTTAAAGCCTCCGTCGCGAAACCCCCCGCGAGAGCCACGATACGGAAAACCTTTGAGACGCGCCGCCGCGAATCCCATCTCGGGGGATTCGAGATCGCCTCCGGCACCCTGCCGGAGAGGATTCATCTCCGGAGGACTCTACACCGCCATGGTCGCCTCCGGAGTGATGAGTGAGTAGTCCACCCCTGGACCATGGGTCCATAGCAGTAGCTAGATGGTCGTCTTCTCCTTGTTGTGCTTCATTGTTAGATCTTGTGAGCTGCCTAACATGATCAAGATCATCTATATGTAATTCTATATGTTGTGTTTGTCGGGATCCGATGGATAGAGAGTACTATGATTATGGTGATTATCAATCTATTGTTCATGTGTTGTTTATGATCTTGCATGCTCTCCGTTATTAGTAGAGGCTCTGGCCAAGTTTTTACTCTTAACTCCAAGAGGGAGTAATTATGCTCGATAGTGGGTTCATGCCTTCATTGATGGGACAGTGACAGAAAGTTCTAAGGTTGTGATGTGCTGTTGCCACTAGGGATAAAACATTGATGCTATGTCTAAGGATGTAGTTATTGATTACATTACGCACAATACTTAATGCAATTGTCTGTTGCTTTGCAACTTAATACTGGACGATAACCTGAAGGTGGACTTTTTAGGCATAGATGCAGTTGGATGGCGGTCTATGTACTTTGTCGTAATGCCCAATTAAATCTCACTATATTTATCATGTCATGTATATGCATTGTTATGCCTTTCTCTATTTGTCAATTGCCCGACTGTAATTTGTTCACCCAACATGCTTTTATCTTATGGGAGAGACACCTCTAGTGAACTGTGGACCCCGGTCCTATTCTTTCCATAGCATACAATTTACTTGTTTTACTGTTTTCTTTGCAAACATCTTCCACTCGATACGTTTAATCCTTTGTTACAGCAAGCCGGTGAGATTGACAACCTCACTGTTTCGTTGGGGCAAAGTACTTTGGTTGTGTTGTGCAGGTTCCTAGTTGGCGCCGGAATCCCTGGTGTTGCGCCGCATCACATTTCGCGACCATCAACCTTCAACGTGCTTCTTGGCTCCTCTTGATTAAACCTTGGTTTCTTTCTGAGGGAAAACTTGCTACTGTGCGCATCATACCTTCCTCTTGGGGTTCCCCAACGAACGTGTGAGTTACACGCCATCACTCATGTAAATCATCTTTCTCAAGTAATATGAAGTAATGTGAGGACCTCTACTGCATAGGTTCATACTTGCTTAATTGTGAAATTTAAATCAAATAGATTTAAATTCCAAAGGTTAATTAAATCACATGAGATGATGAATCTCATTTAACTCACTTTTCTCAAATACTAAGTGTGAAGTGTTGACCTTGGTCAACATGGGATCATCCCTGGTTATTTAAGAATATTAAATCACCTCAATAGTAGTCTTTTAAATTAGTTACAACTATGTGTTAAATCATATGAGAGGTATTCCCCTCATCTAAATCTTGTTCCCAAGTAATTCAACATGAGGTAGTGATCATGGTCTATGTAACCTCATATTGAATTATTGGGTGGCATTAAATCACTACCATGTTAGTATTAAATTGCATGAGGTATGGAACCTCATTTAAATCCTTGTCTCAAATGGTAAGTATGAAGAGGTTGACTTTGGTCAACCTAGGTCATATATTATTCACAAGAGAAATTAAATCTTAAGAAGATTCAATGAGAGGAAATTATTTCTCACAAAACTAAAGAGAAACCCTAACTCCATTTTTAATGAGAGGAAATTATTTTCCTATTACTAAATAAGGAAACCCTAGCATAATCTTGTAATAAATGTTAAGTAGTGATGCTAGATCATTTGTGTGAGCCACTAAGGCTAATTAAGAGTACTTAAGTATTGTTTGGTGATTGTATCCTCGTATTCGTTTATAGACGCTAGTACCGGAGACTATCAAGAGGAAGAGGTTTTCTACCAAGAGGAAGAAGAAGAACACTTTGATCACCTCACCAATCAAGGCAAGCTAATATTCTTGCAAGCTAATATTCTTGCAAGCTAATATTCTTGCAAGCTAGACTAATGCAAGCTATTTTGTTTGCAAGCTAACATTCTTGCAAAGTTCCCTTGTGCAAAGCTCTACAAGAGCAAGGCACCATTACTTTTACCTTATGCTTAATGCTCCTATCCCAAGTTTTCACTTTACAAGCTTTACTAAATTTTGTTTATCAAAGTTTACTTTTTGATTCATGATTCACTTAGTTTAGATATAGAGTGGAACAAGAGCATCAAAGTTAGCCTAGAGCAAGACAAGCTAGTTAGCACCCCTCATAACTAGTGGCTAGTGCTCAATACTAAAAGTGACTACTCTAGTTGGGAACTTGTGAATTTGAATGACTTTGAAAACCTTGGAATGATGAGTCATTCTATTGAAAGATTTTGAAAGTGAATATGACGGGTGAATGACTTGGTGAATTTTCCAAAAAAACACTGATGGTTGGGTTCGGATGCGATACCATTCCAATTTTGAAAGTACCCCCACAATACCCAATATGGGTAAGGGCTTAACTAGAAATTTATGTGCTTTAGTATGGGTTCCCTCTAAACAAGCGTCATCGGGGTTAGGCTGAAGGCTGCCTCTACAACAAAAGAATTGATGTGAAATGACGTGAATGAGGTGAATTGTCCGGCCCAAGCCCTGTGCAGTTCCCAGGCTGACTGTCTGTCTTCACTGGGAGGCCAAGCTCATGGGGAGAGGTGCCTATACTAGAGTATATAAGTGAAGCGCCAGTTGTTGTTTTCTGCTGTTTTTGGTTTAAGAAATCCTACAAAGGAAATATTCTCGGAATTGGACGAAATCAACGCCCAGGGTCTTATTTTTCCATGAAGCTTCCAGAAGACCGAAGGGATTACGAAGTGGGGCGACGAGGCGCCGCCACCATAGGGCCGCGCGACCAGAGGGGGGCCCGTGCCGCCCTATGGTGTGGGCCCCTCGCGCCGCCTCCAACCCTACCCTTCCGCCTACTTAAAGCCTTCGTCGCGAAAACCCCAGTACCGAGAGCCACGATACGGAAAACCTTCCAGAGACGCCGCCGCCAATCCCATCTCGGGGATTCAGGAGATCGCCTCCGGCACCTGCCGGAGAGGGAATCATCACCGGAGGGCTCTACATCATCATGCCCGCCTCCGGATTGATGCGTGAGTAGTTCATCCTTGGACTATGGGTCCAGCAGTAGCTAGTTGGTTGTCTTCTCCTCTTGTGCTATCATGTTTAGATCTTGTGAGCTGCCTAACATGATCAAGATCATCTATTTGTAATGCTACATGTTGTGTTTGGCGGGATCCGATGAATATAGAATATTATGTCAAGTTGATTATCAATATATCATATATATGTTGTTTATGTTCTTGCATGCTCTCCGTTGCTAGTAGAGGCTCTGGCCAAGTTGATACTTGTAACTCCAAGAGGGGGTATTTATGCTCGATAGTGGGTTCATGTAACATCCCAGAAATTCAAAACAAAATAAATAAATTTCCCTAGTTCCAAATTTTGGAACCAACAAAAACTTTTATTAAATTAAGTTTGGTACATAGTAATCTTGCTTAATTCTTGTGCTATTGCCATGATTGCTTGTTATTAGTATTTGAAATAATCTTAAACCCTAAAACCCCACCCCTCTTTTCATCATCCAAGTTAAAATAAAATAAAAGGAAGTTAAATAAGAAAAAGGCATATGTGCCTATGGCTATTTTTATAAATCTTTACCCTAAACTCCTCTACTTTGGTTAGTGGTTTGGAAAACCATTATACACCCTATCTAGTACTTATTAAACCTAATTCAAGTTGTTTCCAAAGAAAATAAAAAGAAACTAAAAATGCCATAGAGGCATATGAGAGTAAAATAGCAAATATGTGAATTTGAGAAGATTGACCCTAGGACTTGTTGTGAATGGTTGGATCACCTCCATATACCATTTCAACAATCAACAACACCATTTTGAATCCAACCAAGTCAAAATAAAATTTAAATGCACCATATGCATAGAGGCATATGTGGCACATAACCATTTCACCAAACCTTGACCTATGCCTTTAAAACTTGACCAAATAATGTGAAACCACCCCTAAACCAAATCTAATACTAAATTGACCCTAAACCATGCCCAAGTAGATCAAGGGGAAACATTTACAAAAATAATAAAAAGTGACACATCACCTCTTATGTGTTATGGCCATTTTTGCAAATCTTTGAACAAGACCATTTGAAATGGTTTCAATGGTCTTAAAATGTTTCTAAACTACTAAGAATCACATTAGAGTCAAGAAATATCAAATCAAATGAAGAGAAATTAAATAGGGAGAAAATCCCCAAAATTCACTCACATACACTTAGCCAAAATTGCAAATCTTCAACCAAGGCCACCATTGCTTGCTCTCTTGCTTGTAGAATACTTAAATATGATAAACAAACACAATTGCATCAAAGAAACAAGAATCAAATCAAAGGAAATCTCAAATTCAATTCACATATGATAATGGTCATATGTCCCCTTTTTATTTTCTTCACCACTTTGCATCCATTTATCTTCTGATTCCTCAACCAACCTTGGTCAACCAAAGCCATGTCATCCAAGACCATGTCAAGGTCTACAACTTTCATGTTGACCATCAGGGTTAAAGTTGACTAGGTTGACCAGTAGAGATTTGACAAGTGGAGACTTTGAAATTATGAGAAGATCATACCAAATTTGAATTCTCACAAACCAACACCAAAATGAACCCAACCACCACCATTCCAACACATTAATTATATAAATAAGATTCACCAAAAAGAAAACCAAAATTCAAACAAAAGTTTCATGCGGCCATTTTATCAAACACATGGCAGGCATCAAATCCCCTTTACATACACCCTAGTATCCAACAGATTTTTGCCTCCACCACTTTAACCTGGTGATCATCAACCTCCCTGTACCCTTCCTGCATCATCCTATGACCTGCAGCCCTACTAAAATCGAAGCAATGATCAAGAACTCACCATGCCAAGCTCTCATGCCGGCCACCATGCCACCCTACCTCAACCCCTCTCTCTGGCCCATCAAACCATGTCAGCTAGACTCACCAGGAACGACACGCTAGACACGATGCCCTCCAAAGCATGCACGACAAAGCCTTGGCCACGTCGTGATCACCGCGTTTGGACGCGCCGAGCGTGCATCGGCGTGTCACTGGACGCCGCAGTACACCGCCTCGACTGCACGCCCTCGTCCTTCCCTCCCATCCACTTGCGCGTGCACACTCCACACCCTTCCCGTACCTCGCAGACACCGCCATTGGCCGCCGCCTGCACCGTAGACGAAGACATGATCAAAGCTCTGCCGCGCCTGTACTGAGAAGCACTCGAACGTGCCAGCACGCTCTCGTCCTCCCTCTGCTGTCTCTTCACGCGCGCTAGCTCCGTCTAGCCGTCGCCTACAAGATGCGCGCCCTAGCTTGCCCCTTCACCGCCCCAAACGCCGGCGCCATGGACGACCTCCACGGGCACCAAGCGCGCGCAGCTATAAATAGAGGCCACCCCAGCACGAGTTCCTCACACCCTTCGCTTCCCCTCTTCTCCCTCGCTCTCCTCGACCCCTTCCCCACTCCAATTCGTCGCGCCGGAATTGCAAGATCATCTCCGCCGGAGCTCGCAGACCATCGCCATCGATTGGAGCAGCCCCGAGCTCCGCCGCTGTACCAGGGGCCTCTACACCCTCGACAACATCACCTCGACCCTCTCCCTCGAACGCCGGCGACCTACAGCGTCCTCCGACCCCCTACCTCTGCCGCCAGCATGCCCTCCTCTCGCCGGAGAAGAAGACGAGCCACGACCGTGCGATCCTCGTCTGATCCGACGGCTCCTATTCGCAGGTACCGATTCGGTGAATTAAGTCGCTGACGCGTGGGACCCCATGTCAGGCGGCCCGTGGCGTGTGAAACGTTACTGGGCTGGCCCCTTTGGCTTTTTAAACGATTCGGCCCATTTGCTTTCCCGCCTAGCCCACAGATTCAAATTTAGATTTAATATTTATTCCAAAAACCCTGCAGATGCTTTAGTAATTTTTGAATAGTTTGAAATCTACCAAACCAAATCTAGCCAATTTTATATATTCGGAAAGCTCATGAAATTATCTAAACAATGCCACTGGCCTCATGTCCAAATTCGAAATTAAATTTAAATGATAAAAATAACAAGGCAGGGCCTTTTCTAACTTCAAATAAATATTAAAAATTATCTATAAATGATTTTAAGTTGATTCCAACTCTAATAAATCACATTTGACATAATCTAATTGTTTATGCAAAAATATAGCATAGTTGTTTTGCATGATCATGGACTAGAGTCAAATAATGGCTATGGAGCCATTTCTAGCCCATTTAATACATACACATAAACTTATTTAAATAGTATGGGGGCTTCTCTCTCATTTAAATGGTGATCCTAAGTAATTCAACTAGAGGTACTGACCTTGGTCTAATAAGCCTCATGCTTGGTTACTTAGAGATTTTAAATCATTTAGATGATAGTTTTAAATGATATGAGGTATAGCTTCTCACTTAAATCATTACTCCACATGGTTCAATGAGAATTGATAACACATGTATTAATGACCCATATGTTCCTATTTGAGAATATTAAATCATTCTCATAAGTAGTATTTAAATAGTTCAAACCTATCTATTAAATCATATGAGATACTTTGGTCTCATTTAAATCTTGCCTCAACCAAATTAATATGAGGTAGAGACCATGGTCAATTAAAACTCACATTAAATTAGTTAATGATATTAAACCATTGCAAGGTGTTATTAAAATGGTATGAGGTGCTCACCTCATTTAAATCATCTTTCTCAAGTAATATGAAGTAATGTGAGGACCTCTACTGCATAGGTTCATACTTGCTTAATTGTGAAATTTAAACCAATATAGAATTAAATTGCAAAGGTTAATTAAATCACATGAGATGATGAATCTCATTTAACTCACTTTTCTCAAATACTAAGTGTGAAGTGTTGACCTTGGTCAACATGGGATCATCCCTGGTTATTTAAGAATATTAAATCACCTCAATAGTAGTCTTTTAAATTAGTTACAACTATGTGTTAAATCATATGAGAGGTATTCCTCTCATTTAAATCTTGTTCTCAAGTAATTCAACATGAGGTAGTGATCATGGTCTATGTAACCTCATATTGAATTATTGGGTGGCATTAAATCACTACCATGTTAGTATTAAATTGCATGAGGTATGGAACCTCATTTAAATCCTTGTCTCAAATGGTAAGTATGAAGAGGTTGACTTTGGTCAACCTAGGTCATATATTATTCACAAGAGAAATTAAATCTTAAGAAGATTCAATGAGAGGAAATTATTTCTCACAAAACTAAAGAGAAACCCTAACTCCATTTTTAATGAGAGGAAATTATTTTCCTATTACTAAATAAGGAAACCCTAGCATAATCTTGTAATAAATGTTAAGTAGTGATGCTAGATCATTTGTGTGAGCCACTAAGGCTAATTAAGAGTACTTAAGTATTGTTTGGTGATTGTATCCTCGTATTCGTTTATAGACGCTAGTACCGGAGACTATCAAGAGGAAGAGGTTTTCTACCAAGAGGAAGAAGAAGAACACTTTGATCACCTCACCAATCAAGGCAAGCTAATATTCTTGCAAGCTAATATTCTTGCAAGCTAGACTAATGCAAGCTATTTTGTTTGCAAGCTAACATTCTTGCAAGGTTCCCTTGTGCAAAGCTCTACAAGAGCAAGGCACCATTACTTTTACTTTATGCTTAATGCTCCTATCCCAAGTTTTCACTTTACAAGCTTTACTAAATTTTGTTTATCAAAGTTTACTTTTTGATTCATGATTCACTTAGTTTAGATATAGAGTGGAACAAGAGCATCAAAGTTAGCCTAGAGCAAGACAAGCTAGTTAGCACCCCTCATGACTAGTGGCTAGTGCTCAATACTAAAAGTGACTACTCTAGTTGGGAACTTGTGAATTTGAATGACTTTGAAAACCTTGGAATGATGAGTCATTCTATTGAAAGATTTTGAAAGTGAATATGACGGGTGAATGACTTGGTGAATTTTAAAAAAACTGATGGTTGGGTTCGGATGCGATACCATTCCAATTTTGAAAGTACCCCCACAATACCCAATATGGGTAAGGGCTTAACTAGAAATTTATGTGCTTTAGTATGGGTTCCCTCTAAACAAGCGTCATCGGGGTTAGGCTGAAGGCTGCCTCTACAACAAAAGAATTGATGTGAAATGACGTGAATGAGGTGAATTGTCCGGCCCAAGCCCTGTGCAGTTCCCAGGCTGACTGTCTGTCTTCACTGGGAGGCCAAGCTCATGGGGAGAGGTGCCTATACTAGAGTATATAAGTGAAAGGTTATTGTTGTTTTGCTGTTTTTGGTTTAAGAAATCCTACAAAGGAAATATTCTCGGAATTGGACGAAATCAACGCCCAGGGTCTTATTTTTCCATGAAGCTTCCAGAAGACCGAAGGGATTACGAAGTGGGGCGACGAGGCGCCGCCACCATAGGGCCGCGCGACCAGAGGGGGGCCCGTGCCGCCCTATGGTGTGGGCCCTCGCGCGCCTCCAACCCTACCCTTCCGCCTACTTAAAGCCTTCGTCGCGAAACCCCTGTACGAGAGCCACGATACGGAAACCTTCCAGAGACGCCGCCACCGTCAATCCCATCTCGGGGATTCAGGAGATCGCCTCCGGCACCCTGCCGGAGAGGGAATCATCACCGGAGGGCTCTACATCATCATGCCCGCCTCCGGATTGATGCGTGAGTAGTTCATCCTTGGACTATGGGTCCATAGCAGTAGCTAGTTGGTTGTCTTCTCCTCTTGTGCTATCATGTTTAGATCTTGTGAGCTGCCTAACATGATCAAGATCATCTATTTGTAATGCTACATGTTGTGTTTGGCGGGATCCGATGAATATAGAATATTATGTCAAGTTGATTATCAATATATCATATATATGTTGTTTATGTTCTTGCATGCTCTCCGTTGCTAGTAGAGGCTCTGGCCAAGTTGATACTTGTAACTCCAAGAGGGGGTATTTATGCTCGATAGTGGGTTCATGTAACATCCCAGAAATTCAAAACAAAATAAATAAATTTCCCTAGTTCCAAATTTTGGAACCAACAAAAACTTTTATTAAATTAAGTTTGGTACATAGTAATCTTGCTTAATTCTTGTGCTATTGCCATGATTGCTTGTTATTAGTATTTGAAATAATCTTAAACCCTAAAACCCCACCCCTCTTTTCATCATCCAAGTTAAAATAAAATAAAAGGAAGTTAAATAAGAAAAAGGCATATGTGCCTATGGCTATTTTTATAAATCTTTACCCTAAACTCCTCTACTTTGTTTAGTGGTTTGGAAAACCATTATACACCCTATCTAGTACTTATCAAACCTAATTCAAGTTGTTTCCAAAGAAAATAAAAAGAAACTAAAAATGCCATAGAGGCATATGAGAGTAAAATAGCAAATATGTGAATTTGAGAAGATTGACCCTAGGACTTGTTGTGAATGGTTGGATCACCTCCATATACCATTTCAACAATCAACAACACCATTTTGAATCCAACCAAGTCAAAATAAAATTTAAATGCACCATATGCATAGAGGCATATGTGGCACATAACCATTTCACCAAACCTTGACCTATGCCTTTAAAACTTGACCAAATAATGTGAAACCACCCCTAAACCAAATCTAATACTAAATTGACCCTAAACCATGCCCAAGTAGATCAAGGGGAAACATTTACAAAAATAATAAAAAGTGACACATCACCTCTTATGTGTTATGGCCATTTTTGCAAATCTTTGAACAAGACCATTTGAAATGGTTTCAATGGTCTTAAAATGTTTCTAAACTACTAAGAATCACATTAGAGTCAAGAAATATCAAATCAAATGAAGAGAAATTAAATAGGGAGAAAATCCCCAAAATTCACTCACATACACTTAGCCAAAATTGCAAATCTTCAACCAAGGCCACCATTGCTTGCTCTCTTGCTTGTAGAATACTTAAATATGATAAACAAACACAATTGCATCAAAGAAACAAGAATCAAATCAAAGGAAATCTCAAATTCAATTCACATATGATAATGGTCATATGTCCCCTTTTTATTTTCTTCACCACTTTGCATCCATTTATCTTCTGATTCCTCAACCAACCTTGGTCAACCAAAGCCATGTCATCCAAGACCATGTCAAGGTCTACAACTTTCATGTTGACCATCAGGGTTAAAGTTGACTAGGTTGACCAGTAGAGATTTGACAAGTGGAGACTTTGAAATTATGAGAAGATCATACCAAATTTGAATTCTCACAAACCAACACCAAAATGAACCCAACCACCACCATTCCAACACATTAATTATATAAATAAGATTCACCAAAAAGAAAACCAAAATTCAAACAAAAGTTTCATGCGGCCATTTTATCAAACACATGGCAGGCATCAAATCCCCTTTTACATACACCCTAGTATCCAACAGATTTTTGCCTCCACCACTTTAACCTGGTGATCATCAACCTCCCTGTACCCTTCCTGCATCATCCTATGACCTGCAGCCCTACTAAAATCGAAGCAATGATCAAGAACTCACCATGCCAAGCTCTCATGCCGGCCACCATGCCACCCTACCTCAACCCCTCTCTCTGGCCCATCAAACCATGTCAGCTAGACTCACCAGGAAGTACTGGACACGCTAGACACGATGCCCCTCCAAAGCATGCACGACAAAGCCTTGGCCACGTCGTGATCACCGCGTTTGGACGCGCCAGAGCGTGCATCGGCGTGTCACTGGACGCCGCAGTACACCGCCTCGACTGCACGCCCTCGTCCTTCCCTCCCCATCCACTTGCGCGTGCACACTCCACACCCTTCCCGTACCTCGCCAGACACCGCCATTGGCCGTCGCCGCACCGTAGACGAAGACATGATCAAAGCTCGCCGGTCTGCGAGAAGCACTCGAACGTGCCGCACGCCTCGTCCTCCCTCGTCTCTTCACGCGCGCTAGCTCCGTCTAGCCGTCGCTACAAGATGCGCCCTAGCTTGCCCCTTCACCGCCCCAAACGCCGACGCCATGGACGACCTCCACGGGCACCACAGCAACGCGCGCAGCTATAAATAGAGGCCACCCCAGACGAGTTCCTCACACCCTTCGCTTCTCTTCTCCCTCGCTCTCCTCGACCCTTCCCCACTCCATTACTGCTCAGCGCCGGAATTGCAAGATCATCTCCGCCGGAGCTCGCAGACCATCGCCATCGATTGGAGCAGCCCCGAGCTCCGCCGCTGTACCAGGGGCCTCTACACCCTCGACAACATCACCTCGACCCTCTCCCTCGACCGCCGGCGACCTACAGCGTCCTCCGACCCCCTACCTCTGCCGCCAGCACACCCTCCTCTCGCCGGAGAAGAAGACGAGCCACGACCGTGCGATCCTCGTCTGATCCGACGACTCCTATTCGCAGGTACCGATTCGGTGGAATTAAGTCGCTGACGCGTGGGACCCCATGTCAGGCGGCCCGTGGCGTGTGAAACGTTACTGGGCTGGCCCCTTTGGCTTTTTAAACGATTCGGCCCATTTGCTTTCCCGCCTAGCCCACAGATTCAAATTTAGATTTAATATTTATTCCAAAAACCCTGCAGATGCTTTAGTAATTTTTGAATAGTTTGAAATCTACCAAACCAAATCTAGCCAATTTTATATATTCGGAAAGCTCATGAAATTATCTAAACAATGCCACTGGCCTCATGTCCAAATTCGAAATTAAATTTAAATGATAAAAATAACAAGGCATGGCCTTTTCTAACTTCAAATAAATATTAAAAATTATCTATAAATGATTTTAAGTTGATTCCAACTCTAATAAATCACATTTGACATAATCTAATTGTTTATGCAAAAATATAGCATAGTTGTTTTGCATGATCATGGACTAGAGTCAAATAATGGCTATGGAGCCATTTCTAGCCCATTTAATACATACACATAAACTTATTTAAATAGTATGGGGGCTTCTCTCTCATTTAAATGGTGATCCTAAGTAATTCAACTAGAGGTACTGACCTTGGTCTAATAAGCCTCATGCTTGGTTACTTAGAGATTTTAAATCATTTAGATGATAGTTTTAAATGATATGAGGTATAGCTTCTCACTTAAATCATTACTCCACATGGTTCAATGAGAATTGATAACACATGTATTAATGACCCATATGTTCCTATTTGAGAATATTAAATCATTCTCATAAGTAGTATTTAAATTGTTCAAACCTATCTATTAAATCATATGAGATACTTTGGTCTCATTTAAATCTTGCCTCAACCAAATTAATATGAGGTAGAGACCATGGTCAATTAAAACTCACATTAAATTAGTTAATGATATTAAACCATTGCAAGGTGTTATTAAAATGGTATGAGGTGCTCACCTCATTTAAATCATCTTTCTCAAGTAATATGAAGTAATGTGAGGACCTCTACTGCATAGGTTCATACTTGCTTAATTGTGAAATTTAAACCAATATAGAATTAAATTGCAAAGGTTAATTAAATCACATGAGATGATGAATCTCATTTAACTCACTTTTCTCAAATACTAAGTGTGAAGTGTTGACCTTGGTCAACATGGGATCATCCCTGGTTATTTAAGAATATTAAATCACCTCAATAGTAGTCTTTTAAATTAGTTACAACTATGTGTTAAATCATATGAGAGGTATTCCTCTCATTTAAATCTTGTTCTCAAGTAATTCAACATGAGGTAGTGATCATGGTCTATGTAACCTCATATTGAATTATTGGGTGGCATTAAATCACTACCATGTTAGTATTAAATTGCATGAGGTATGGAACCTCATTTAAATCCTTGTCTCAAATGGTAAGTATGAAGAGGTTGACTTTGGTCAACCTAGGTCATATATTATTCATAAGAGAAATTAAATCTTAAGAAGATTCAATGAGAGGAAATTATTTCTCACAAACTAAAGAGAAACCCTAACTCCATTTTTAATGAGAGGAAATTATTTTCCTATTACTAAATAAGGAAACCCTAGCATAATCTTGTAATAAATGTTAAGTAGTGATGCTAGATCATTTGTGTGAGCCACTAAGGCTAATTAAGAGTACTTAAGTATTGTTTGGTGATTGTATCCTCGTATTCGTTTATAGACGCTAGTACCGGAGACTATCAAGAGGAAGAGGTTTTCTACCAAGAGGAAGAAGAAGAACACTTTGATCACCTCACCAATCAAGGCAAGCTAATATTCTTGCAAGCTAATATTCTTGCAAGCTAATATTCTTGCAAGCTAATATTCTTGCAAGCTAATTTTGTTTGCAAGCTAACATTCTTGCAAAGTTCCCTTGTGCAAAGCTCTACAAGAGCAAGGCACCATTACTTTTACCTTATGCTTAATGCTCCTATCCCAAGTTTTCACTTTACAAGCTTTACTAAATTTTGTTTATCAAAGTTTACTTTTTGATTCATGATTCACTTAGTTTAGATATAGAGTGGAACAAGAGCATCAAAGTTAGCCTAGAGCAAGACAAGCTAGTTAGCACCCCTCATAACTAGTGGCTAGTGCTCAATACTAAAAGTGACTACTCTAGTTGGGAACTTGTGAATTTGAATGACTTTGAAAACCTTGGAATGATGAGTCATTCTATTGAAAGATTTTGAAAGTGAATATGACGGGTGAATGACTTGGTGAATTTTCCAAAAAAACACTGATGGTTGGGTTTGGATGCGATACCATTCCAATTTTGAAAGTACCCCCACAATACCCAATATGGGTAAGGGCTTAACTAGAAATTTATGTGCTTTAGTATGGGTTCCCTCTAAACAAGCGTCATCGGGGTTAGGCTGAAGGCTGCCTCTACAACAAAAGAATTGATGTGAAATGACGTGAATGAGGTGAATTGTCCGGCCCAAGCCCTGTGCAGTTCCCAGGCTGACTGTCTGTCTTCACTGGGAGGCCAAGCTCATGGGGAGAGGTGCCTATACTAGAGTATATAAGTGAAAGGTTATGATTGGTAGTCCGCATACGGAGTATGATAAATCAGGGCCAGTTAACCCTGACGGATTATTGCAAATATTGTGGCACAAGTGTACGACCTCTGCAGAGTGTAGAACTATTCGAATAGCCGTGTCCACGGTTACGGACGATTGGAAAGGCCATACTGTTCCGTCATCAGACCATTTTCAAAAATGTGACATATGACTGGTGACTTGAAGTTGAAAGGTGAATGGTGACTTTGAATTGAATCACAACAGAGTTGTGGGAATGACACTAATGTTCCCACTTGAGTTAGTCTAGGGATTCAAGCATCTTTACTAAATGTTTATGAAATAAACTTGGCTTTATGCAAATAAACCTAGAGCTTAGTATCCCCTTACCACAATTGATAGTGCTTACACTAGTATTAGTTTGCGAGTACTTTAAAAGTACTCATGGCTTTGTCCCTGGCTATTCAAATGGCCAGACTATGAAGGTGAACAGCAGACGAAGGAGATGGATGAAGGGACGTCTACGACAACTAGGACCGCTCCTGACGTCAAGCGTTGGCCTGTGGATTAGAGAATCCGCTACTACTTCGCTTCCGCTATTTGTCTGTTCGTTGATCAATAGATATACTGCTACCTTGTAAGACGATTATGTGTTGTAATAAATGATGACTCTATGATATTCAACTATTATGTCTCGCAACAACAATATTCCTGGGATTGCGAGGTATGGCATAATAGGCATCTGGACTTAAAAATCCGGGTGTTGACAGTTCATGTCTCCATTGAATCTGGGACAGTGACAGAAAGTTCTAAGGTTGTGGATGTACTGTTGCTTCTAGGGATAAAACATCAATGCTTTGTCTAAGGATATTTGTGTTGATTACATTACGCACCGTACTTAATGCAATTGTCCGTTGTTTGCAACTTAATACTGGAGGGGGTGTGGATGCTAACCCGAAGGTGTACTATTTAGGCATAGATGCATGCTGGATGGCGGTCTATGTTCTTTGTCGTAATGCCCTGATTAAATCTCATAGTGATCATCATGATATGTATTGAATCTTCATTTGTCAATTGCCCGCCTGTAATTTGTTCACCCAACATGTTATTTATCTTATTGGAGAGACACCACTAGTGAACTGTGGACCCCGGTCCATTCTTTTACATCTGAATACAATCTACCGCAATCATTGTTCTCTACGTTCTTTGCAAACAAACATCATTCTCCACACCATACGTTTAATCCTTTGTTTTCAGCAAGCCGGTGAGATTGACAACCTCACTGTTACGTTGGGGCAAAGTATCTTGATTGTGTTGTGCAGGTTCCACGTTGGCGCCGGAATCCCTGGTGTTGCGCCGCACTACACTCCTCCACCAACAACCTTCACGTGTTCCTTGACTCCTACTGGTTTGATAACCTTGGTTTCTTACTGAGGGAAAACTTGCTGCTGTACGCATCACACCTTCCTCTTGGGGTTCCCAACGGACGTGTGCTTCATGCGTGTCAACCCACTGATCATGAAGTCATGCTTAAAGAATTTATTAATACACAAACTGCTTTTAACAAATCTGTTGAGGAAAAGTTTGGTAAAATTGATGTTCTTGCTTCTAAGGTTGATAGTCTTGCTCTTGATGTTGATCTTTTGAAACTGAAAGTTATGCCTGATGAAGTTAAAGATACTAAGTCATTTGCTAAAACAAATTCTATCCAAGTTCGAATTAATGACAATATTAGAATGATGGCTGAATTGCATGCTAGATGGGAAAGAGAAGAAAGAGAAGAAAAACTTGCTAAAGAGAATAATATAGCTAAAGTTTGGACTATTAACACCACTAGTAATGTTGATGCTTCACATGTTGCTAAACCTCCTACTATCAATGGTAAAATAATTGGTGTTGGCAATGTCTCTACTTCTACTACAAAGTGTGCAAAAGTGCCTGAAACTGCTGAAACTGTTTGTGATAAAAGTGCTGAAATTTTTCAGAGTGTTGGGGACAATGGTCCCATTGCTGTAGATCATAATGGTTTTGATTTTTATAATTTTCATATTTCTGAAGTTATTAAGTTCTTACAAAAACTTGCTAGAAGTCCTAATGCTAGTGCTATAAACTTAGCCTTTACAAAACATATTACAAATGCTCTCATTAAATCTAGGGAAGAGGAATTAAAACTTGAAGCTTCTATCCCTAGGAAGTTGGAAGATGGTTGGGAGCCCATCATTAAGATGAAAGTTAATGATTTTGATTGTAATGCTCTATGTGATCTTGGTGCAAGTATTTCTGTTATGCCTAAGAAACTTTATGATATGCTTGACTTGCCACCTTTGAAATGTTGTTATTTGGATGTTAATCTTGCTGATAATTCTATAAAGAGACCTTTGGGGAGAATTGATAATGTTCACATTACGGTTAACAATAACCTTGTCCCCGTTGATTTTGTTGTCTTGGATATTGAATGCAATGCATCTTGTCCTATTGTTTTGGGAAGACCCTTTCTTCGAACTGTTGGTGCTATTATTGATATGAAAGAAGGAAATATTAAGTATCAATTCCCTCTTAGGAAAGGTATGGAACACTTCCCTCTTGGGAGTGGTGTTTTGGAACATGGGTGCGTATGCTCCCTATATTTTAAAATGCATTTTTACATACATTTTGAATTTCAAAAAAATTGGAACAAAAATTTTGCACGTACATCTTCACGTGCTACGCGCTCACAAAGTCGTTTCATAAAAAATCGACTTGTCATTGACGTGTGTAAAAAAGACAAAACTCAGTACTAGAAATAATGCTTTTTCGTAAGATAAGTTTTCTCTTTTTTACATAGACCATACAAAATATTGTTTTTTCGTGAAATTTGATGAACGCACATATATTATGGAGATGTACATGTAAATTTTTTTGTTAAATTTTTTTAACACTTCAAAATATGATTTTTTAGTAGAGGGAGCATACGCACCTGGGAGCCGAAGTGAATTTCCGCCTTTTGATTCTATTGTTAGAACAAATTATTATGTTGATGCTTCTTCCCGTGATATTACTTGATTTGCACTTTCTGCGCCTAGCTGAAAGGCGTTAAAGAAAAGCGCTTATGGGAGACAACCCATTATTTTATTTATGCAATTTTTGTTTTATATTTGAGTCAAGGTGCTTGTTACTACTGTAGAAATACCTTTGTATCTTTATTTTCTTGCATTGTTGTGCCAAGTAAAGTCTCTAATAGGAAGTTGATACTAGATTTGGATTTCTGCGCAGAAACAGATTTCTTAGCTGTCACGAATTTGCGTTTTTATCTCTGTAGAAGAATCTAAAAATTCTGAAAAAATTCATACGTGATCCTCAGATATGTATGCAACTTTCATTAGTTTTGATCTTTTTCATATGAGCAAGTTAAGTGCCTCGAAAAAATTCGTCTTTACGGACTGTTCTGTTTTGACAGATTCTGCCTTTTATTTCGCATTGCCTCTTTTACTGTGTTTGAGTGGATTTCTTTGCTCCATTAAATTTCAGTAGCCTTGGGTAATGTCCAGAAGTGTTGGTAATGATTGTTTCCTTGCTGAACATGTGAATTTTTGATTATGCACTAACCCTCTAATGAGATTGTTTTGAGTTTGGTGTGGAGGAAGTTTTCAAGGATCAAGAGAGGAGGATGATATGATATGATCAAGAAGAGTGAAAAGTCTAAGCTTGGGGATGCCCCGTGGTTCATGCCTGCATATTTCAAGAAGACTCAAGTGTCTAAGCTTGGGGATGCCCAAGGCATCCCCTTCTTCATCAACAAACTTACCTAGTGAAACTATATTTTAATTCCGTCACATCTTATGTGCTTTACTTGGAGCGTCTGTTTGTTTTTATTTTTGTTTGTGTTTGAATAAATTCGGACCCTAGCAATCCTTGTGTTGGATAGAGACACGCTCCGCTTTTTCATTTGAACACTTGTGTTCTTCGTTTTATATTCATGGCGAAAGCTGAAAGCCGCAGCACTTATACTTGTTGTTATTTGGTTGGAAACAGAAAATGCCTCATATTGTCTTGAATAATTTGATACTTGGCAATTGTTTTTGAGCTCTCAAGTAGATCATGTTTAAGCTCTTGCATCATGTAGTTTAAATCTATTAGTGGAGAACTACCGTAGAGCTTGTTGAAATTTGGTTTGCATGATTGGTCTCTCTAAGGTCTAGATATTTTCTGGTAGAAGTGTTTGAACAACAAGGAAGACAGTGTAGAGTCTTATAATGCTTGCAATATGTTCTTGTGTAAGTTTTTGCTGTACCGGTTTATACTTGTGTTTGCTTCAAACAACCTTGCTAGCCAAAGCCTTGTACTGAGAGGGAATGCTTCTCGTGCATCCAAAAACCTTGAGCCAAAACCTATGCCATTTGTGTCCACCATCACTACCTATATGTGGTATTTTTCTGCCATTCCAAAGTAAATTGCTTGCGTGCTACCTTTAAAAAATCATTCCTTGTCTTTGCAATACATAGCTCATGGGAAAGTAGCCTAAAAACTATTGTGGTAATGAATATGTTGCTTATGTATCTTAGTTCTTATAAGTTGCTTGTTGAGCGGTAACCATGTTTCTGGGGACGCCATCAACCTGTCACACCTTTGTTGAATATCATGTGAGTTGCTATGCATGTTCGTCTTGTCTGAAGTAAGGGAGATTTGCCATGAGTTGAATGGTTTGAGTATGCATGTTGTTAGAAAAGAACATTGGGCCGCCAACCAAAGCCATGTATCATGGTGGAAGTTTCAGCTTGGACATTAATCCTCAGAATCTCTTATGAGAATATTATCTGTTGTTGAATGCTTAAGCATTAAAGAGGAGTCCATTATCTGTTTTCTATGTTGTCCCGGTATGGATGTCCACAAGTTGAGATTTATCAAAACTGAGAAATCAAATGCGATCTATCTCCTTGGACCTTTGTACATGTGGCATAGAGGTACCCCTTTGTGATACTTGGTTGAAACATATGTAATGCAATGATAATCCATGGAAATCCGAGCTAATTAGGACAAGGTGCGGGCACTATTAGTATTCGATGCATGAGGCTTGCAACTTATAGGAAGTTTTATGCATAACCCATATGAATTATTACTAACGTTGACACAATTGTTTCCATGTTTTCAAAATAAAAACTCTAGCACATGAGTAATCCATGCTTCCCTCTGCGAAAGGCCTTTCTTTTACTTTATGTTGAGTCAGTTTACCTACTTCTTTCTATCTTAGAAGCAAACACTTGTGTCAACTGTGTGCATTGATTCTTACATGCTTACTTATTGCACTCATCATATTACTTTGTGTTGACAATTATCCATGAGATATACATGTTGAAAGTTGAAAGCAATTGCTGAAACTTAAATCTTCCTTTGTGTTGCTTCAATGCCTTTTACTTTGAATCTATTGCTTTATGAGTTAACTCTTATGCAAGACTTTTTGATACTTGTCTTGAAAGTACTATTCATGAAAAGTTTTTGCTATATGATTCAGCTGTTTAGTCATTATCTTTTTGTTAGCAAACTATATACCATTGCTTTGAATCACTTCATTCATCTCATATGCTTTACAATAGTATTGATCAAGATTATGTTGGTAGCATGTCAATTCAGAAATTATTGTTTTTATCGTTTACCTACTCGAGGGCGAGTAGGAACTAAGCTTGGGGATGCTTGATACGTCTCCAACGTATCTATAATTTCTTATGTTCCATGCTAGTTTTATGACAATACCAAAATGTTTTAGTCATACTTTATAATGTTTTTATGCATTTTCCGGGTCTAACCTATTAACAAGATGCCGTAGTGCCAGTTCCTGTTTTCTGCTGTTTTTGATTTCAGAAAAGTTAGTTTACGAATATTCTCGGAATTGGACGAAACAAAAACCCACGGTCCTATTTTCCACGGAGGCTTCTAGAACACCGAAGAGGAGACGAAGAGGGGACGCGAGGCGGCCACCCCATAGGGCGGCGCGGCCCCACCCCTGGCCGTGCCGGCCTATGGGGTGGGCTCCCCCGACGCTGCCCCTTCGCCTATTTATTCCTTCCGTCGCGAAACCCTAGTACCGAGAGCCACGATACGAGAAAAGTTCCCAGACGCCGCCGCTGTCAACCCCATCTCGGGGTTCAGAAGATCGCCTCCGGCACCCTACCGGAGAGGGGAATCATCACCGGAGGGCTCTACATCACCATGCCCGCCTCCGGACTGATGCATGAGTAGTTCATCCTTGGACTACGGGTCCATAGAAGTAGCTAGATGGTTGTCTTCTCCTCTTGTGCTATCATGTTTAGATCTTGTGAGCTGCCTATCATGATCAGGATCATCTATTTGTAATGTTACATGTTGTGTTTGTTGGGATCCGATGAATGTGGAATACTATGTCAAGTTGATTATTGATCTATCATATATGTTATTTATGATCTTGCATGCTCTCCGTTGCTAGTAGAGGCTCTGGCCAAGTTGATACTTGTGACTCCTAGAGGGAGTATTTATGCTAGATAGTGGGTTCATGTCTCCATTGAATCTGGGGAGTGACAGCAACCCCTAAGGTTGTGGATGTGATGTTGCCACTAGGGATAAAACATCAATGCTTTGTCTAAGGATATTTGTATTGATTACATTACGCACAATACTTAATGCAATTGTCTGTTGTTTGGAAGGGGTGCGGATGCTAACCTGAAGGTGGACTTTTTAGGCATAGATGCATGCTGGATGGCGGTCTATGTTCTTTGTCGTAATGCCCTAAGTAAATCTCATAGTAGTCATCATGATATGTATATGCATCTCTATTTGTCAATTGCCCAACTGTAATTTGTTCACCCAACATGCTATTTACCTTATTGGAGAGACACCACTAGTGAACTGTGGACCCCGGTCCATTCTTTTACATTTGAAATACAACCTACTGCAATCATTGTTCTCTTTTGTTTTCTGCAAGCAAACATAATTCTCCACACCATACGTTTAATCCTTTGTTTTCAGCAAGCCGGTGAGATTGACAACCTCACTGTTAAGTTGGGGCAAAGTAGTTTGATTGTGTTGTGCAGGTTCCACATGTTGGCGCCGAAATCACTGGTGTTGCGCCGCACTACACTCCTTCACCAACACCCTTCACGTGGCCTTCATCTCTTACTGGTTCGATAAACCTTGGTTTCTTACTGAGGGAAAACTCGCTGCTGTACTCATCATACCTTTCTCTTGGGGTTCCCAACGGACGTGTGCTTTACCGTCACAAGGAGCTGCCTCCACGCCAGCAGTGAGTATATTCTTCAGAGGTGCTTCAGTGACGATGATAATCGGGTGCTCCGCAAAGTAATGTCGTAGCTTGCATGCCGTCATCCACATGGCGTACGCCAGCTTCTGATGATGCGGGTACCGCTGCTTGGCCGGTGTTAGCACTTCGCTGAGGTAGTAGACAGGGCGCTGGGCACCGTGAACTTTTCCTGTTTCTTCGCGTTCGACGACGAGCATAGTACTGACTACCTGATAGGTTGCGGCTATGTAGAGTAGCATCGGCTCCCTATCGTGAGGGTTGACGAGAACCGGAGAGGTTGACAAAACTTTGTTGAGGTTGTCGAATGCTTCTTGAGCTTCTGAGGTCCATTCGAATTTCTCTGATTTTTTCATTAGGTGGTAGAAGGGTAATGCCTTCTCACCTAGTTTGGCGATGAATTTGCTGAGAGCTGCCACCCGACTCGACAGTTGTTGTACCGGCTGCAGGTTTCTTGACGGTTCCATATCGAGGATGGCCTTGACCTTGACGGGGTTGGCTTCGATTCCTCGGGCAGAGAAGAAGTACCCGAGTACTTGGTCTCCGGGGACCCCGAAGAAACATTTCTTCGGGTTCAGCTTGATCTTGTAGTGGTCGAGGTTGTCAAACGTTTGCTGAAGATCGTCGATGAGTGTGGCACCGTCCCTAGTCTTGATGACGATGTCGTTGATGTAGACCTCGACGTTCTTACCGATCTGATCCTCGAGGCAGGCTTGCATGCACCGATGGTAGGTTGTGCCTGCGTTCTTCAAGCCGAAGGTCATTACGTTGTAGCAGAAGACACCGTGTGGTGTGATGAATGCGGTGAGCTCCTGGTCCTCCACTTTCAGCTTGATTTTATTAGAGAATGAGTAAGCGCCGAGGAAGGAGAGGCGCTCACAGGCCGCCGTGGAGTCGACGATCTGGTCAATATGTGGCAGCGGGAAGTGATCCTTCGGGCAGTGCTTGTTAAGGCTGGTGAAGTCGATGCACATGCGCAAGACTGACGTGTCCTTCTTCGGGACCATGACTGGGTTGGCTACCCATTTGGCTTCCTTGACCTCCCGAATAAAACCGGCTTTGCGGAGCCGATTGATTTCTTCGTCGATGACCTTGCGCTTCAGGTCGGAGAAACAACGCAGTGTCTGTTGGACAGGCTTGGCGTTGGGGTCGACGTGAGAGAAACCCTCGTCTAAAGCTGAAAAGGACGAGCTATTCTTCAATTGGGCTAGGTAAGCCGCTTCCTAGGTAGCTGCTTGGGCCACGTTACTTAGCAACAGCCAGCAGGCTTGATACATTCTTGGGCGTCTCGTTGGGTTACATAGAGACACGGATGCTAATATTTGTGTTTGCTTTGTGGAGGCAGTGTCAGCGGTTGACCAACGCCCTTCTGGTAGCTAGCTATTAGCTGTGAAGAAAATCCATGACTAAGATACATCGTTGCCTCTAATCGAGAAAATATTGCACGTCAAAATCATTTTCGGGTTAGACAAATTTATATCACATATGGGCTAGTGTAATTTTTTTAGCGTGCCCACCCTCTAGTTTATTGTTAGGTCCGCCACTGCTTGGGAATACCTGGCATGTCGAATGGTTCCCATGCAAATATTTTCCAACGCTCATAGAGGAACTCGATAAGCATGCTTTCCTATGCCAGGGCAAGGTCTGTCGACGTGTTTACTATTTTCTTCGGGTCATAAGGATGCACTTGTAACTTCTTTTCCTCCGTGTTGACGTCAAATTCATCGGGTTTGGGCGTCCGATTGTTGATTGGAAGCCTGCATGTTAGCACTAGACATCGGATACCAGACAAGCGGGAGGCGAGATTTACCTAGGTTCGGGGCCCTCGCAGAGGTAATACCCTTATGTCCTGCCTGTCTGATCATGATTATGAGTGAAATCGGTTCCAATGGGGCAGCTGAAGGACTGCGTGATGGTGTTCTCGCCCAAAGGCAAGGTGGCTAGGGTTTTGGTGTATTCGTGAGAAGTTAATAGAGGGATCCAGCAGCCCTCTCCTGTCCTTTATATAGGAGGCCAGGTCCCGAGAGTCATGTCCGGATTCGGTTACAGTACATATATATTCTATCTAAGCTTTCCATACTTGAATAATTCCTTGCCTTGTACTTCAAGAAATCGTCTCCTTCCATCTATTCATCGCGCGATCGTCGTCTTGGACCTCCTCGAGCTGCGGCGCTCAAGATGGGTCCATGTTGGGCCAGACAAGGTAGGACAATATCGAGTACCCGCAGGCCCACATCATTTAGTTTCCTCCTAATAAAGGCTTATGAAGTTTGCTTGAGACCACATGAAGACTCTTAAACTGAAACTTGTGTTAACTTGCTAAAACTTGTGTTGACAGATAAACCAGGATGGAACATTTCATTTGCGTTAACTTGCTATGCAGATGGTTGCTCAGCTGCGCTCGCTTGATCTAATTGAGCGACCAAAAAACAAAAAATGTTGTTTTTCTTTTAAATCTGAGCAATTGAAGTCTGGGTATTAGAATTTTTTCCAAGAATAGGTGTTGACAGCAAGCAACGGTCCATTAGCAGAGAGAATCTCGTTGTGTATTCTGTTGGAGTGTACTACTGAACCAGTTCCATTAGCAGGAGTAGTGATCATTTTTCGATAAAGGGAATATATTAATATCAAGAAGATACCAATTACACCCAGACTCTGCAACAACGCACCACCCTAATGGCACTACGGATGCACACAACCAAAAAAAGGAAAAGAAAACTAAGAAACAAAAGTCCCGCTACAGTATCTCGGGCCTAACAACAGCAATACATCCACCACCATGACAACACCTGAATTACAGACTCTCCAAAAACGACGCCTTCAAGAAGGGAACAGTGCTCAAACACTATCGTCGCCCGATCAAAGATCTTAGGTTTTCACCCTGAAGATAGTCCCCGCTCTCAAAACAATGCCTCCACCAAGGTCACTGCGAGGCACAACCAGTTAAGGCCAGACCTTGGGTTTTCACCTTGAAAGGTAGGACTCTGCGCTTCACCTGTGTTGCCGCCCCCTCTTCCAAACCGCTGCTGTGAAGCCGGGTGATACGTCCAAAACGTATCTACTTTCCCGAACACTTTTGCCTCTAATTTGTGTATTTTGGATACAACTAACACGAACTAACGCCGTTTTCAGCAGAATTGCCCTAGTGTCTTATTTTTGTGCAGAAAATCAACTTTCAGGAAAAATCCCCGGAAATAATTGCAATGGACCTATTTTTACAGAAGACCCACGGAGCCAGAAGATGTGACAGAGGGGGGCCACGAGGCGCGCACACCACGTGGCGGCGCGGTGGGCCCATGGCCGCGCCGCCACATGGGGATGCCGCCTCGGCCAGCCCCCGGCGCTTGCTAGCGTGTAGAAGCTTCCTTGTGATGGTACTGCACACGTCCGTTGGGAACCCCAAGAGGAAGGTATGATGAGCACAACAGTAAGTTTTCCCTCAGTAAGAAACCAAGGTTTATCAAACCAGTAGGAGATGAAGGCCACGTGAAGGTTGTTGGTGGAGGAGTGTAGTGCGGCGCAACACCAGTGATTCCGGCGCCAACGTGGAACCTGCACAACACAATCAAAATACTTTGCCCCAACTTAACAGTGAGGTTGTCAATCTCACCGGCTTGCTGAAAACAAAGGATTAAACGTATGGTGTGGAGAATGATGTTTGTTTGCGAAGAACAACAAAGAACATAGATTGCAGTAGATTGTATTTCAGATGTAAAGAATGGAGCGGGGTCCACAGTTCACTAGTGGTGTCTCTCCAATAAGATAAATAGCATGCTGGGTGAACAAATTATAAGTGGGCAATTGACAAATAAAGATTCATATACATATCATGATGATCACTATGAGATTTAATCAGGGCATTACGACAAAGAACATGGACCGCCATCCAGCATGCATCTATGCCTAAAAAGTCCACCTTCAGGTTAGCATCCGCACCCCTCCAGTATTAAGTTGCAAACAACAGACAATTGCATTAAGTATGGTGCGTAATGTAATCAACACAAATATCCTTAGACAAAGCATCGATGTTTTATCTCTAGTGGCAACATCACATCCACAACCTTAGAATTTTCTATCACTGTCCCAGATTCAATGTAGGCATGAACCCACTATCGAGCATAAATACTCCCTCTTGGAGTTACAAGTATCAACTTGGCCAGAGCCTCTACTAGCAACGGAGAGCATGCAAGAACATAAACAACACATATATGATAGATCAATAATCAACTTGACATAGTATTCCATATTCATCGGATCCCACCAAACACAACATGTAGCATTACAAATAGATGATCCTAATCATGATAGGCAGCTCACAAGATCTAAACATGATAGCACAAGAGGAGAAGACAACCATCTAGCTACTGCTATGGACCCATAGTCCAAGAATGAACTACTCACGCATCAGTCCGGAGGCGGGCATGGTGATGTAGAGCCCTCCGCTGATGATTCCCCTCTCCGGCAGGGTGCCGGAGGCGATCTCCTGAATCCCCCGAGATGGGATTGACGGAGGGATTAAGTAGGCGAAGGGGCAGCCTCGGAGGGGTCCCGAGGGGCCACACCATAGGGGGGCGCGCCCTGCACCTTGGCCGCGCCGCCTTGTGGGGTGGGGCCCCCTTGGCCCCTCTCCGTCTCTCCTTCGGTGTTCTGGAACCTTCTGCGGAAAAGAAGACCGTGGGCTTTGTTTCGTCAATTCCGAGAATATTTCCTGTGTAGGATTTCTGAAACCAAAAACAGCAGAAACAGGAACTGGCGCTTCGGAATCTTGTTAATAGGTTAGTGCCGGAAAATGCATCAAAACATCATAAAGTGCGAACAAAACATGTAGGTATTGTCATAAAACTTGCATGGAACATAAGAAATTATAGATACGTTGGAGACGTATCAAGCATCCCCAAGCTTAGTTCCTACTCGCCCTCGAGTAGGTAAACGATAAAAACAATAATTTCTGAAGTGACATGCTACCATCATAATCTTGATCAACATTTTTGTAAAGCATATGAGATGAATGAAGTGATTCAGCAATAGATTGCTAACAAAAAGATAATGACTAAACAACTGAATCATATAGCAAAAACTTTTCATGAATACTACTTTCAAGACAAGTATCAAAAAGACTTGCATAAGAGCTAACTCATAAAGCATGCAATAGATTCAAAGTAAGAGGTTTCGAAACAACACATAGGATGATTAAATTTCAGCAATTGCTTTCAACTTGTAACATGTATATCTCATGGATAATTGTCATCATAAAGTAATATAACAAGTGCAATAAGTAAACATGTAAGAATCAGTGCACATAGTTGACACAAGTGTTTGCTTCTAGGATAGAAAGAAGTAGGTAAACTGACTCAACATAAAGTAAAAGAAAGGCCCTTCACAGAGGGAAGCATGGATTACTATTTTTGTGCTAGAGCTTTTTATTTTGAAAACATAGAAACAATTTTGTCAACGGTAGTAATAATTCATATCTGTTATGCATAAAACTTCCTACAAGTTGCAAGCCTCATGCATCGAATACCAATAGTGCCCGCACCTTGTCCTAATTAGCTTGGATTTACATGGATTATCATTGCATAACATATGTTTCAACCAAGTGTCACAAAGGGGTACCTCTATGCCGCATGTACAAAGGTCCAAGGAGATAAATCGCATTTGATTTCTCGTTTTTGATAGATCTCAACTAAGGACATCCATGACAACATAGAAAACAGATAATGGACTCCTCTTTAATGCATAAGCATTTAACAACAGATAATATTCTCATAAGAGATTGAGGATTAATGTCCAAACTGAAAACTTCCACCATGATACATGGCTTTGGTTAGCGGCCCAATGTTCTTCTCTAACAATATGCATACTCAAAACATTTAATCATGATAAATCACCCTTACTTCAGACAAGACGAACATGCATAGCAACTCACATGTATAAAAAGTTGATGGCGTCCCCAGAAACATGGTTACCGCTCAACAAGCAACTTATAAGAACTAAGATACATAGCTACATATTCATCACCACAATAGTTTTTAAGATATTTTCCCATGAGCTATATATTGCAAAGACAAAGGAATGAAATTTTAAAGGTAGCACTCAAGTAATTTACTTTGGAATGGCAGAAAAATACCACATATAGGTAGTTATGGTGGACACAAATGGCATGGGTTTTGGCTCAAGGTGTTTGGATGCACGAGAAGCATTTCCTCTCAGTACAAGGCTTTGCTAGCAAGGTTGTTTGAAGCAAACACAAGTATGAACAGGTACAGCAAAACTTACACAAGAACATATTGCAAGCATTATAAGACTCTACACTGTCTTCCTTGTTGTTCAAACACTTATACCAGAAAATATCTAGACCTTAGAGAGATCAATCATGCAAACCAAATTTCCACAAGCTCTACGGTAGTTCTCCACTAATAGATTTAAACTACATGATGCAAGAGCTTAAACATGATCTATGAGAGCTCAAAACAATTGCCAAGTATCAAATTATTCAAGACCATCTGAAGCATTTTCTGATTCCAACCAAATAGCAATTAACGAAGCAGTTTTCAGCCTTCGCCATGAACATTAAAGCATAACTAAGAACACAAGTGTTCAAATGAAAAAGCGGAGCGTGTATATCTCCAATACAAGGAATGTGGGATCCAAATTTATTCAAACAAAACAAAAACAAAAACAAAAAGACGCTCCAAGTAAAGAATATAAGATGTGATGGAATAAAAATATAGTTTCACTAGAAGTGACCTGATAAGTTGTTGATGAAGAAGGGGATGCCTTGGGCATCCCCAAGCTTAGATGCTTGAGTCTTCTTGAAATATGCAGGGATGAACCACGGGGCATCCCCAAGCTTAGACTTTTCACTCTTCTTGATCATATTGTATCATCCTCTTCTCTTGACACTTGAAAACTTCCTCCACACCAAACTTTAAGCAAACTCATTAGAGGGTTAGTGCATAATCAAAAATTCACATATTCAGAGGTGACATAATGATTCTTAACACTTCTGGACATTACCCAAGGCTACTGAAAGTTAATGGAACAAAGAAATCCATTCAACATAGCAAAAGAGGCAATGCGATATAAAAAGGCAGAATCTGTCAAAACAGAACAGTCCGTAAAGACGAATTTTTCTGAGGCACTTAACTTGCTCAGATGGAAAAACTCAAAACTAATGAAAGTTGCGTACATATCTGAGGATCACGCACGTAAATTGGCAGATTTTTTTGATTCTTCTACAGAGAGAAGGACGCAAATTCGTGACAGACAGAAAATCTGTTTCTGCGCAGAAATCCAAATCTAGTATCAACATTCTATTAGAGACTTTTCTTGGCACAAAAAACATGATAAGGAGAGGTTTCTACAGTAGTAACAACTTCCAATACTCAACAAAACAGTAGTAAAAATAAAACCATGGGTTATCTCCCAAGAAGTGCTTTTCTTTAACGCCTTTCAGCTAGGCGCAGAAAGTGCAAATCAAGTAACATCAAGAGAAGAAGCATCAACATCATAATTTGTTCTAATAATAGAATCAAAAGGCAACTTCATTCTCTTTCTAGGGAAGTGTTCCATACCTTTCTTGAGAGGGAATTGATACTTAATATTTCCTTCTTTCATATCAATAATAGCACCAACAGTTCGAAGAAAGGGTCTTCCCAAAACAATAGGACAAGATGCATTGCATTCAATATCCAAGACAACAAAATCAATGGGGACAAGGTTATTGTTAACCGTAATGCAAACATTATCAATTCTCCCCAAAGGTTTATTTATAGAATTATCAGCAAGATTAACATCCAAATAACAATTTTTCAATGGTGGCAAGTCAAGCATATCATAAACTTTATTAGGCATAACAGAAATACTTGCACCAAGATCACATAAAGCATTACAATCAAAATCATTGAATTTCATCTTAATGATGGGCTCCCAACCATCTTCCAACTTCCTAGGAATAGAAGCTTCAAGTTTTAATTTCTCTTCCCTAGCTTTAATGAGAGCATTTGTAATATGTTTTGTAAAGGCTAAATTTATAGCACTAGCATTAGGACTTCTAGCAAGTTTTTGTAAGAACTTTATAACTTCAGTAATATGACAACTATCAAAATCTAAACCATTATGATCTACAGCATTCTAAAAAATTTCAGCACTTTTATCACAAATAGTTTTAGCAGTTTCAGGCAATTTTGCACGCTTTATACTAGGAGTAGGAACATTACTAGTGGTGGTTATAGTCCAAACTTTAGCTACACTAGATTTAAATGTGCGCCTTGGCGCACGATCCCGTGAAGTTTGTGCCGATGTACATTTTATATAACGACAATAAAAATTTAAGTCACACAATATTTTCTTTGAGAATTTCAAAAACTGAAACAAAAAATTCGCATGTGAAGTACATCTTCACGTGCTACGCGCTCAGAAAGTCGTTTCATAAAAAATAAACTTATCATGTGACGTGTGTAAAAAAGACAAAATTCAGTGCTGAAAACAATGCTTTTGATAGGATAAGTTTTCTCTTTTTTACATAGGCCACAAAAAATATTATTTTTTCGTGAAACTTGACGCATACACATATATTATGGAGATGTACATGTAGAATTTTTGTTAAAAAATTTCCGCAATTCAAAATATATTTTGTTGGTAGAGGGAGCATACGCACCCGAGAGCCGAATTGAATTTCCGATTCATTTATAGGTATCTAAAATAAAACTTTCTAAATAATAATAGCAACTATAAAAGTTCATGGCAGCATGTCCATCCTTAGGTGGATAAATATGTAAAGCTTCTTTAAATGGTTCAGTACACATGAGAAGACAAATCACCCAAGAGGGGCCGACAGAACTGCTTCAAGGGAATCATGTTCGGCTAACCTAGACAGAAGATCATCGTTAGGTCCTCCATCACTGCAGCACACTAAAAAAATAAAACTATCTGGTGGTCAGTTGAAACTTCAATTTCATCATATCAACATAAATAATTTATGTCCACAGAAAGCACTTTTAGGTAATCATATAATTCTATTTTGATTACACCAAAACAAAATATGAAATGATGTGTTATTTTGGCTCCACATGATAACCCTACTTAACCAATGCGGTGAGACTTGAGAGCATATCTCTAAGTAAAAAAGGTATTTGGATCCACTACTGCAATAAATAATTCTGGACGGAGAAGATTAGAACCAAGATCGAATGATCGTACATGTTGAAACGTAGTAGTGAATTTGGGAAGATTGCTACATACACCCTCTATGCTACATTTTAATTATCTTTAGGAAAACTTTCCCACATATCAAAATATAAGCAAACCAATGGTAATGTTGTAAAAAAAGCATAACAAAAATTCTTGGCAAACCATGAAAGAAATCAGTTGGTGGCAACGAAATCGCCTTACCTTGCTTCTCCATCTCAGCTAGCAGACCCATTTTGCAACACCTCAAGTAGTCGGTGACTAACATGCTCTACCTCAGTTCCAACCTAGGGAAGAAAGAAACTGGCCAAAAGGCAATGGCAGTGAGGCAAGGATCTAAATCATATGCAAAATATCTTACATCTACCTCTGTTTTAGCAACTACTCTTCATACTACCAAAAAAAACCCTGCTTCAAAGCTTCTAACTATCCATGTGATCAAGTAAAAGTAGTTTTGAATATTTTTATGAACTGGGGATTCATAGCAGTCATTTTATTCTAGATAGTAATGCTAGACATAGCAGTCATTTTATTCCATGTGACTTTGGAATGATACACATTATTTACAATTATCTTGCCATCAATTTTGAGTGGGCATCCAGTATTTACCCCGTTAGTATATTAGTATTTGGAACAAATGTCCTTTTTATTCAAAGAAACAAAATATCTAGTGATATCACCCAAAGTATGTAACAGGACAACTATGAAATTTTGGCAACTAATATCTTCTTAAAAAATACCATGGAAGTAAATCTAATGGAGGCATTAAAAGAAAGTTAAACACAATCAAATAGTTTTCGTTAGCACCCATTGTGTAAAACCAGGAGCACTATACTTAACAGGATTGCACCATCCATCAATATGTTATTTTGTCCATTAGAGGGCTTTTGAACCCAAACATTATTACGAGTCTTGTCCACTTCCCTGCTGCAAATATTCCTTGACTTCTAACCCTGGTTGTGTAAAGATCAGGCCACTTGCAAGCTTGCAGCAGCACCACCACGATTAAGTCCATGACAAAGCTCTAGGGAGCACCTGTTTGCAGCTTATGTGAAATTCAACTATACATATTTTGCAGTTGTTACGGTCTCCAAAAGGAAACTACGAATTAGACACTTCAAAGAACCAAATAATTTGCACACTTCCCAATTAAAATGCAAGATTAAGGAGAATTATCTGTATCAATTAGGTTAGAGGATTTGTTGTACCAAAAATACGTAAGGCACTTCTCCCCCTAGGTAGTTCAAGGGGTTAAATACACTTAACTCGTAATAGACAAGGCGGCAATGTATAATTTACAATCATATTCCCAAGCTAGAAATTAAAAAGGTGGCATTTCAAGAAGCCTACAGTCATAATACCTTTAAATGAAAATTCACTTCAACCAGATATGGAGGTGAAAGCTAAAGTAGGATTAGAAGATGCAATGCTTAGATGTAGAGGTAGCATAGGCACGAACATCAAAGTATATAGTTAGCTATTGTCAAAATTGCTATAAGGTTTACCAACGGAGCAGGCATGAAAGCAGCACGCACTGAAGGTTATAGACCATGAAATTGAGCAGAGTAAAGCACAACACGTTCGTGAGCACACCAGGAACTCAATGGTGTGCTCAGTTAAGGAGGAAGAGGCTGGTGGTCGATGTCGTCGGTGGGAAGTCCATGGCGTTCAGCTCACGGCGGCAGCGGCGACCAGTCAGAGGCAGCTCGACACAGGCGACCATTTGAAGCAACACATACATAAAAAAAAGATGCACTACGGTATAGAGAAGCTAAAGGACATGGTGGTATGACCAGAGGCTCATTGGAATGGTCAAAAACATTGCGGGAGTGCGGTCGGAGCGAGAGAAGATGATCCACAGGACAGCCAGGATCGGCTGGAACGCACAAACGGCAAGCACCGCGCTGCTGCGCTGCCCTGTGGATGGCTTCCATGAGGAAGAAGACCTCTGGCCAGCCTCTCACTCTCACGCCCTGAACTCTGAAACTGAAACTGATGGTGTTTTTTGGGACTGAAAACTGCACTCTGTTTTCAAATCATTTGGGCAACCAAACAAGCTCAGATAAAATTGTAAATGTTACAAAAGCAAGATGTAATTATAATTGACATTTTATAAAGCTCAAACGGAGTTGATTTGAATGGTTTATAAAAATCGAGAACAGTGCAGCCAGAATTTGACAAAATCTGAAAACTGAAGTATATCTAGCATTTTGAGTGAAACTGTAACGCTATGAAATATTTTTGAACTAATATATAGTATGGATACAATGGTACACAAAAGCATAATTCATACCACATTTTAAGAAGTCACTACATAGTGACATATTATTGAAAGGGAAAAGTATCTCACATTAAATTCCTAATTCTATTTCGAAATAGAAAACTTCATTAAAAAGCAGAAACCTTTGTCATTGATTGATTTATCATATATTCCTTGATAAATTGTACAAGATTGACACAAATAAAGAAATAGTGGCTATTATTGAAGGCAAAAGTAGTACAATTTCACTTTTTTATTATAATTAAAGGTTGACATCTGCACTGACCCAACATGAAAAACACCATAAAATGAAACTACTTTTGGACGGTGAAATGAGGTGAGGATTTGAGCTTCTTTTCACAAATCCAATATTGCAAATAGATCAGAACTTGATTCATTTTCCATGAGAACAAACCATTACCACAATAAATATGTAAATCCCTTTCTCCCATTTTGCATAAACAGAACCCGTCTTTATATATATATATTAGTATATACACAGCCAAGGCCTCAATTACTTGAGGTAGAGGTTTTGATCTAGGAATAGGTTCTATTGGGCATCAGAATAAAAGAAACACCCGCACTATCTTTGGACATGATTTTGCATATAGAAGATCAATGGTGAGTTTTGTTACATTGGGTAAAATTATCATTGTAGGATCACACACAACCAAAAGCTGGTTGGCCTATTGAGCATCAGAATACAAGAAACACTTGCACTATCTTTTTGCATGATTTTGCATATGAAAGATAAATGGTGAGTTATGTTAAATTTGATAAAATCATCATTGCCAGATTAAATGCAACCAGGAGCGGGTTGGCCTATACCTTCAGCATTGGAGGGTTGGGAGATGGAAAGGCTCGAGAAATTAAGTATGACATTCTTCATGGGCCTCATTGATCTTCATCTGTAACAAAGCATGGGAAAATATCAACTTTAACTTAAAAAAATCTCAAACAGTAATTATTTTGCCAAACATGAAAAACACTGAGTATTGTCCGCGCAAGATCTGAAAGAAGAACCTTTCAAAATTGTGATGTGAAATCAACAAAACCCTCACATGATGGATGATACCCAATGTGGGAAACAGACTACAGAGGCAGCGGTGAGGCGTTCAAAGCGTGCAAGCCAGCAAGGAGTAGGAAAGTCAGCAGGTCAGTGGCGGCAAAGGCAGCCTACACTGCACCGCAAGTACAGTGGCAGCGAACACGAGCATCTAGACCTTGGCAAAGTACCTTCTGAACAGGGCTGCATTTCTGCACAACATATAGTCAGACAACATCAACACCACAATCCTTGCATTTCTTAAAATCCTCAGAGTGGAAGTAATTTACAACAATAATATATTGATGAAATTACCTTGTAATGTCTTGGCGTGGAAATGCTGGCATGAAAGTGAAATAATGTAACCTAAGGCCCTTGCTTCAACAAATGAAAGTACTTCTTCTGCTCGTGCATTTTAATATTTGCAATGGATCTCTAAAATCCATCAAGCTATCCCTCCTCTTGTTTCCTACAGAGCACATCAAGAAACCAATAGTAGTAGAGTGCATTGGATCAAAGCATTTGACAGCGCCATGAATCGGCATCAGAAAGACAAGGCTAGCCATCATTCACCTAGCCACTAGCACATTTTAAGAAGTCACTACATAGTGACGTATTATTGAAAGGGAAAAGTATCTCACAAAGTTCCTAATTCTATTTCGAAATAGGAAACTTCATTAAAAAGCAGAAAACTTTGTCATTGATTTATTGATCATATATTCCTTGATAAATTGTACAAGATTGGCACAAATAAAGAAATAGTGGCTATTATTGAAGGCAAAAGTAGTACAATTTCACTTTATTATTATAATTAGGGTTGACATCTGCACTGACCCAACATGAAAAACACCATAAAATGAAACTACTTGTGGACGGTGAAATGAGGTGAGGATTTGAGCTTCTTTTCACAAATCCAATATTGAAAATAGATCAGAACTTGAGTCATTTTACTTGAGAATAGGGATGCACTATTCTGAAACCGGTGCTCAGAATATTATTCTGAGCACCACCGCGCCCTATACTGGGCGATTCGCGGGATGGAGATCAATTAAGGAAAACGTCTGGAACCAATCGTCCCCAAACTCGCCGTCCTTCCCCTCGCGCAGCGGCCCTGCCACCCACCGCGCCGCCGGCCCTGACCACGGCGCCGCCGGGATTCTATCGCCGACCACCAGTCCAGCTTTCTCGATTCGTCGACACCGCACCGGTCCTCGCCGCCGTCGGGATCCCGCAAGGCTTCTTCTCACCGCCGCCGTCTTCTACAACGCCTGCCCGGCTGCGCGCTCCTGCAGGTCGCGTCCGCCGCCGTCCGGGCCGCGAGCTCCTGCAGGTCCCGTCCGGGCCCGAGCTCCTGCAGGTCCCATCCGCCGCCGTCCGGTCCGCGAGCTCCTGCAGATCCTGGCCGCCGCCGGCATGGCCGTGCCATCCCTGAGGCCCCGTCCAACGCCAACACGTCTGCCCTACCCCTACAGCCGCCGGCCGCGACCTCCCTCTGCTCCCCACCGCCATGGGCGTGCAAGCTCTCCAGCCAGGCCGAGCTCATCTCTGACGCCGACCTGTACTTTCTCCTGGCGCTTGCATGATCTTCCGCCACCGGCCGGTGCCCTTGCGCGTGCTGCAGGTTGCCGCTGGTGCTGGTGCTCCCGCCTGGTTATCTTCGATATCCCATCGAGCGCGGAGCACACCATGTCCACGGTCGCGTCTGAATTTCAAGCCATGTTTCTCTGAATTTCTTCGCTACGGGCAGCAGCATGCAGTCCATCTCTTTCTGGTCTGGTAGTGCAGTTTGGAGGCGAGGCGAGGACCTCCCTGGAGCAGACCGCTAGCTGCTGCAAGCCTCGGCGAGCGCCGCTTCTGAACTGCTGGTGGAGACGACTGTCGTTCTTCTATCCCCGCCTGTACTTCTGACGCTGCAACCGTCACTGATGTTGGGCTAGAGAACCAGGCGGTACTGTGTTTTGCATCTTCTCGTGAGTTGGTGTGTCGCTGTGCTGCAATCGAGTGAAGGCAAAAAAAAGAGCAGCAAGGATACGGAGCTTCTGCCACGGCGAGGGAATACGACAGATAAAGATCTTTGTGGTTGAGAAATACCATGGCATTACGCCATTACCACATGGCCCATACAATACATTTCTTTAACATAGTCATACATTGCCTTTCTTCACACTGCGTGCAAGTATGTAGTGAATATGCCATTTCTTGTGCTTGCATACGTTTGTCTCAAATATTGTTGCCTTTCAATTTTGGTGATATCTGATGTTGCCGAGCAGTACACTTGTGTAAGACAGGCGCCCGTACGCTTAGATGGAGTACAGAAAACGGTCGGAAGTAGAAGCGTAAATATACTGCTTTAGAACTGCACTCTGTTTCTTTCTTTTTTTACATGAAACTACACTCTTAATTGATCTGTACGTGCAGTTTCACGTTTTTTTTTTTGTGTGGAACGGGCAGCACAACTGTGTTTTGGTAAAAAGTACAACCTTTTTAGGATGGGCAGTACAAGTTTGTTTTTATATTGAAAAAGGAGTTCATTGTTTGCTTCCGTGACTTGCAGTTCATGTTTTTAAACCAACAAAACAGTAGTTTCAATATCATAGGATCCTGCAATCAGGGCCCTGGAATCGCGCGCCTCCGCTGCCTCAGGCCCCACACGCCGCCGCCCCGGTCGCACCACCACGCGCCGCCCTGAACCTCACAAGCCTCCACCCCCCGGGTCTCACACGCCTCCGCTGCCCCGGGCCACACGCGCTCCCCCGCTCCGCCCCAGAGCTCTACGCCGCCATAACTGCGAACACGACGAGCATGAGCTGGTCATTGCTGAGAAGTACAAGTATTCGACACGAGCAGTACACCTGCTTAATATATGAAGTACAAGAAAACCGAGAAAATCCAAATGTACAAAAAAATATAATCCGGTCATCCACGAGGAAGTTCAAATGCTAGACACAGATAAGTACAACCATTTAACACGAGCAGTACAAGCAGTTATTATAGGAAGTAAAAGAAAACCAACAAAATCTAAATCTAGAAAAAACATAAAAAAATCCCGTCATTCGTGAGGAAGTTCAAATAGTTGATGCGGAGAAGTGCAACCATTCAACACGAGCAGTACACCCGCTTAATATAGGAAGTACAAGAAAACCGACAAAATCCAAATGTACAAAAAACAAAAATAATCCCGTCACCCGCGAGGAAGTTCATATACTTGAAAACGAGAAGCACAACCATTCGGCACGAGCAGTACACCCACTTACTATAGAAAAGTACAAGAAACCCGACAAAGTCCAAATGTAGAAAAAACAAAATAATCCCGTCATCTGCGAGGAAGTACGTGCAGTGATTCCGAGAAGTACAGGCGGAGACAACATGAAGTACAAGCGGTAATTACATGAATTAAAAGTGTTCAAAGAAAAATACTCCCACCTAAGTTCACATAGGAAAAAACAATAATAATCCCATCACCCGTAAAGAAGTTCATATACTTGACAATGAGAAGTACAACCATTCAACACGAGCAATACACCCACTTAATATAGGAAGTATAAGAAACCCGACAAAGTCCAAATGTAGAAAAAACAAAATAATCCCGTCATCTGCAAGGAAGTACGAGCAGTGATTCTGAGAAGTACAGGCGGAGACAACAGTAAGTACAAGCGGTAATTACATGAAGAAAATACCCCCACATAAGTTCACATAGCAACATTGTGAAGTTCAAATATTAAGATCCGGGAAGTGCAGAATCTCTTAAAATAGAATATAGGGACAATCTAACATTATCATTTTGAAGCACACATGCTAGTTTTTATAAAACACACTAGTATCAAAACATTTACAGGAAGTACAACCATTAAGGCCAAGCAGTACAAGGACATGTCGTGGGATGTTCAGATGCGCGTGGTTGTGCTGAGCATTTTGTGTGGCCATGGACCTCAAACGAACACCGTATGAGAAACTTATAGTCATTTTACTGAACACTTTCGTGAAACAGCGCCGAGAAGTACAACCGCATTTCCCTAGAAGTGCAAGTTCGTGTCGAGGGAAGTTCAATGCTCTGTTTTTACGGGGCGGAAATCTATTGTTCAAATCTCATCGATTTGATCACCAACCACTTCAATCATTGTCACCGAAAGCTTTATATGGTAGAGTATATGTCTAATTTCATTACCTACAACATTTATAACAAATAAATGGATCTAAGCCATCAAATTCAAACCGTTATCCCACAAAATATATCGGAAACATGATTTCAAAACTTCTAAAATTAGTTTTAAACTGTTTGGATTTGGCAAAAAAGGTAAATACAAAAAAGATGCGCCATTTTGACAGCTTTCCAACCGTATATCATTTGCATTGTTTAAATATTCCGAATGGAAATCGCGGGGAAATCATTTGGTGCCCGTCACATAAACCGGGCGGACAGTAATTCGAGTTATTCTCTTAAACTGTAAGGAATTAGAGAAAATAATTCGAATAAGAAAGTTGCGCCTAGTCCATAGCTTTCCAACGCCATATCATTTGCATCATTCCGACAAACGGTTGAAAAAATTCATCCAAATTACTGTCCGCTCGTTTTTGAGTACGTCCGAATTTCGGTATTTTCAAAATTGTTCAAAAACTGTGAGGATTTTGAAAAAACTTAAAACATGAAAAAGTTGCGCAATTTCATTATCTTTCCAACGGTATATCATTTGCACAGTTTCGATAAGCGATTCGAAAATCGAACTAAAAGTTCGTTTTCTGGCCATATAGAAGCGTTTTCGTATTTTCAAAATTAAATTTAAACCGTGCAAAATCTGTGAAAAGTGTGAACATGAAAAAGTTGCGGTTTTTCATTATCTATCCAACGGTATATCATTTGCATAGTTCCGACAAATGGTTGAGAAACTCGAGGTATAATCAGTAGCTCTGAAGAAAATGGGAAGTTCAGGTAAGTTCGACAGAAAGTTGAACCCTGTTATCCGGAAAGTACAACCTTGTGTCCAGAGAAGTACAAGTCGGTGCTCAGAATATTATTCTGCAACCGGTTGCAGTAATATATATATATATATATATATATATATATATATATATATATATATATATATATATATATATATATATATATATATAGGATAAATACTTCCTACTCCTGGGTGTAACTACACCCATGTCTCATATACTACCATACGGAAGTATATAACATACTTTATTGGTTTGAGTATATTCGTACACTATATCTAAGATACTCCATACCAACTTTGGTGAAAAAAATTAAATACACCCATAGTTTGCACTATATATACAAAATACATGCATATTTATACGTAAAGAAATAGTGTACGTAAAAAAGTGTACATACTACCTACAAAGTAGTATATATACTACCAAAATATTCTTATATACTTCATACTACATGTATATACTCTTCGGTATGATAGATACTACCTAGATTGTGTGAAACACACGTGGGAGTAACTACACCCGGGTGTAGCATGAATATATATAGGATAAATACTTCCTACTCCTGGGTGTAACTACACCCACGTCTCATATACTACCATACGGAAGTATATAACATACTTTATTGGTTTGAGTATGTTCGTACACTATATCTAAGATACTCCATACCAACTTTGGTGAAAAAAAATTAAATACACCCATAGTTTGCACTATATATACAAAATACATGCATATTTATACGTAAAGAAATAGTGTACGTAAAAAAGTGTACATACTACCTACAAAGTAGTATATATACTACCAAAATATTCTTATATACTTCATACTACATGTATATACTCTTCGGTATGATAGATACTACCTAGATTGTGTGAAACACACGTGGGAGTAACTACACCCGGGTGTAGCATGAATATGTCCTATATATATATTTACCTATATATATATATATATATATATATATATATATATATATATATATATTAGTATATACACAGCCAAGGCCTCAATTTTTTTTTCTGTACAAAGAAAACTAACCACATGAACATTTTTCTAGGAAACAATTAAATAGCAAATGCTTCAATATTAGATAAGTAGAGGTAGAGGTTATGATCTCGGAATAGGTTCTATTGGGCATCAGAATAAAAGAAACACCCGCACTATCTTTGGACATGATTTTGCATATAAAAGATCAATGGTGAGTTTTGTTACATTGGGTAAAATTATCATTGTAAGATTACACGCAACCAAAAGCTGGTTGGCCTATTGAGCATCAGAATACAATAAACGTTTGCACTATCTTTTTGCATGATTTTGCATATGAAAGATAAATGGTGGGTTATGTTAAATTTGATAAAATCATCATTGCCAGATTACATGCAACCAGGAGCGGGTTGGCCTATACCTTCAGCATTGGAGAGTTGGGAGATGGGAAGGCTCGAGAAAGCGAGTATGGCATTCTTCATGGGCCTCATTGATCTCCATCCCTAACAAAGCATGGGAAAATATCAACTTTAACTTAAAAAAATCTCAAACAGTAATTATTTTGCCAAACATGAAAAATACTGAATATTGTCCGCGCATGATCTGAAAGAAGAACCTTTAAGAATAGTGACGTGAAATCAACAAAACCTTCACATGATGGATGACACCAAATGTGGGAAACAGACTACAAAGGCAGTGGTGAGGCGTTCAAAGCATGCAAGCCAGCAATGAGTAGGAAAGTCAGCGGGTCAGTGGCGGCACAAGAAGCCTACACTGCACCGCAAGTACAGTGGCAGCGAACACGAGCATCTAGACCTTGTCAAAGTACCTTCTGAACAGGGCTGCATATCTGCACTATGCAACATATAGTCAGACAACATCAACACCACAATCCTTGCATTTCTTAAAATCCTCAGAGTGGAAGTAATTTACAACAATAATATATTGATGAAATTACCTTGTCGTAGTGTTGGCGTGGAAATGCTGGCATGAAAGTGAAATAATGTAACCTAAGGCCCTTACTTCGACAAATGAAAGTACTTCTGCTGCTCATGCATTTTAATATTTGCAATGGATCTCTAAAATCCATCAAGCTATCCCTCCTCTTGTTTCCTGCAGAGCACATCAAGAAAACAATAGTAGTAGAGTGCATTGGCTCAAAGCATCTGACAGCGCCGTGTATCGGCATCAGAAAGACAAGGCCAGCCATCATTCACCTAGCCACTAGCAGCCAACAAAATAAGAAAGAATTTTAAGAACATGTCTCATCTTATCTCTTATTAGTACATCTATAGTAATAAATCGATGAGCTAAATATGCACGAGTATTTGCAGTTTATGGCATGTGTTGAAGCTGCAACATTATTTATTAACGTTGTAAGTTCATGAAAAACTAAGGGATTAATGGATCAATCAATAAATAGGAAGAAATCATCTTACAATAGCCTATCCTCCAATCTAAATTATTAGAGTAACACTACAGGGTCTGAAAAGACGGAGAAAAATTAAGTTCTTTAGAGAAATGGACACTAGCTCACAAACCATATGGATGAACCTAGGTTGAGCACAAGCCTGGTGCGTGCGATGAAGGGGCAAGAGAGGATGGCCAGGCTTGCTCTCTAGAGGATATCCTAGGTGGCCTCGAACACGGGTATAATGGAGATGGCCTTCTGGGAGATGATCGCTGCTTCGCCTCGGCGACAATGGAGTGGACATGGGGATAAATTACGAAAGAAAACCGCAGTCAAAGAATAGAAAAATAAAATCAAAGAAACATGTTTGGCGAGAAGCAAAAAGGATCCTTAGAAAAGCGGCAAGGCCAAGCAGATTTAGAACACCCAAGTAGCTTGGAAATCATTTATAAATGATTGCTTTTGTTATCTCAAAAAAGGAACACTATCTGAGGTTGGAACCAGCTTACAGGGAACCACAAATTTAACAAAATATTGCCGAAAAAACAGAGGGAAACCTTCATTTCTACAATAACATATTTGAGCATGACGCAAAATCACAAAATTAAGATAGACACATATTTTTTGATGAGTACTCACATGTCTATGGCAATAGACATTTCTCACCATTGCATGCACAACCCCTGCACATTTAGATAAAATGAACAGGTTGCCGACACCAAAGATGACTAAATATATAACCTTTTCAGGGATTATGCACACACCTATGCTACCTTTGCTTCAAAGTATCTGGGCTGGGGACACTGCATGGAAAATCGTCACCAGGGTGTCAAAGCGCACAGACATGAGAGAACAAAAAAAAGGGAAACAAAAAGGGGGATTTAGGGAGTAGTGGAAAAGATAAGATTCACCTTTCTTGTGCAAGCCTGATATCACCCCATTTGATGGTGACAGAAAAGAGCTTGCAGCGGCTCGCTCGATGGCTCATACCATCGGACAGATACGGACAGATACATCAACAACATTCCAAGAGACCATGGCATATGTGAATTGTAGCAGCTCGATGACTCGAAAAGTCAGACAAATACAGAGGTCTGTACCTTGGTTGGATCAACAACATTCCAAGGGACCATGGCATATGTGAATGGTGGCGGCCACCTGGATGGAACACAAGCTCATATGATTTCTCTCTCCCAAAAATTAGGGTACTTAATTGCAATATTGCAAACAGCTAGATGAAGTGTAAATATTAGATAAATTAATCTCAGCTAGGATTTTCACCAAACACCTTGTCAGCAAAGATGAAATGGATTTGCCCAAACAAAGGTGACATATTCTGGGGACTGGATCAATTAGGAGGAATATGCCTCCACTTTTACAGCGCGGGTGACGACTTGCTATCATCCCTCCCTGCAGAGCAACATTCCAGAGAGAAAGAAAGAGATAGAGATTGACTGTACGTACCGGGCAAACATTACATGAAGAAAGGCAGGCAAGAAAATATAGGTGAATGACGGCTAGGGGTGTAGGTGGCGGGCAGAGCTCGATTTGGGGATGATGAGGGCGCGGGCAAGAAAGAGCTGGAGGAGGCGCACGGTCACGCCGACGGAGATCGGCATCAGGCATCAGCAGGGATGGAGGATATGTCGGCCTGGCCACCCCGCGCGGCGTAGCGGCGGCCGCAGTAGCCGGTGGCGAGAAGCAGAGGCGGGGAGAGGAGGTTGGCGTCCGGCCACGCGATGGAAGGAGGACGGCGCGAGGGGGCGGCGCGAGGCGGCGGCGCAAGGACCGGCGGACCAGGAGGAGGGGATTGGGTGGAGACGAACATGAATAGAGTGGGTTGGTTCTCGTATTGCATACGACCAACGTGGATGAAGATATTTTAGGCCAGCCAGTCACATGACGCCACGTGGACCTACCGATGGAGACGCACGCGAAGCGACCACCCAGCCCGTGATTGCCTGGTGGCTGTCGTGGATGCCCTCCAAGGCCCCCTATGGGGGGCATCTATTATAGGTTAGATTATTCTCTTTAGCAAGTTTTTATTTTTCTTCTCTATCCCACCTAGCATGCAATTCAACCAGCATTCTAATATTGTCATTAATTCGAACTTGGATAGCATTTTTTTTAGCAAACTTAGCATCTTTAACTTCATCAGGCATAACTTTTAGTTTTAAAAGATCAACATCAAGAGCAAGACTATCAACCTTAGAAGCAAGAACATCAATTTTACCAAGCTTTTCCTCAACAGATTTATTAAAAGCAGTTTGTGTACTAATAAATTCTTTAAGCATGACTTCAAGACCAGAAGGTACACTCTTATTATTGTTGTAAGAATTACCATAGGAATTACCATAACCACTACCATTATTAGAAGGATATGGCCTATAGTTGTTGTTACCATAATTATTCCTATAAGCATTGTTGTTGAAATTATTATTCTTAATGAAATTCACATCAACATGCTCTTCTTGAGCAACCAATGAAGCTAAAGGAACATTATTAGGATCGATATGAGATCTACCATTAACAAGCATAGACATAATAACATCAATCTTATCACCTAAAGAAGAGGTTTCTTCAACAGAATTTACCTTCTTACCTTGAGGAGTTCTTTCAGTATGCCATTCAGAGTAATTGATCATCATATCATCAAGAAGCTTTGTTGCAGCACCCAAAGTGATGGACATAAAAGTACCTCCAGCAGCTGAATCCAATAGGTTCCTCGAGGAAAAATTCAATCCTGCATAAAAGGTTTGGATGATCATCCAAGTAGTTAGTCCATGGGTAGGGCAATTCTTTACCAAAGATTTCATTCTCTCCCATGCTTGAGCAACATGTTCATTATCTAATTGCTTAAAATTCATAATGCTACTTCTCAAAGATATAATCTTAGCAGGAGGATAATATTTACTAATAAAAGCATCTTTACATTTAGTCCATGAATCAATACTATTCTTGAGTGTGGATTTGTTGCCACCGGTTGGCAATACCCCCTGGTAGCTGCCGTCCGATTATCTCCTGGAGATTCGTGATTCGATGTCAGTGGTCCTGCATGGCTTACTTTGGTATCTGTTAAACACCTGAATACCTTATTTATTTCCTAATTACACGATGATATGTCAGTAAAATTGGTCAGGTACTCAGAGATACTGCGGCGTTCAGTATAATCATAGCTGAAATCTGGCAAAAGCCAAATAAGAAATGGTGGTCCTTCGTGCTTGTTGACCGGTCACTAGTGCATACATGATATTGGTGTGCACAGTTCACGAACCATGCTATTAATCAAGATGCTGCAACTCTCCTGTTTTCCCGCCGTCACATGCATGCGCGAGTTAAATGCATCACAGATTCACAGTGGGTTATGCATAGCCAGATTGGTTTTGGATTTAGGAGCCAGGTTAGCAACACTAAGCCTTCTATATACATGTAACAATACCCCATGTAATCGATATCCAAAACAAAGAAGTATAGAGGAGGTGTGGTACTAGCCTCTAGAGATCCAAATGAGTCCTTGTGTTAGCTCGTGCGTGAGTTTAGCTATACGTACTTACGTAGCCTATCAACCTGTGTGCTTGCCTGTATTCACGTATGCATGACGAGTCAACGAAGAAACAATGAGCACGCAGGTGCAGTTCGGACACTGGTGCATGCTTGCTACACCAGCTTTGACTAGGCGGACCGCACTCTGCACACCCCCTCTTCTCCGTGCCACTTTTCAGAATCTGACGCACCGCAGCGCTGGGCTATGCTGTGTCCAATCAGGTGATTTGCAGTGTCTCTGCTAATTAGTGCATGGTGTTGATCCAAACACATGCATGAAGCACGAATCACAACGCAGAAACGGACGGCATCGGTCGGGGGGTAGTGCCACCGGGTGGCAACACCATATTTTGCTACTATTCTTAGGCAAAGATAGCAACCAATCTTTAGCTCTTCCTCTTAAGGAGAAAGGAAACAATTTCAGTTTTATAATATCACCATCTATATCCTTATACTTTTGCATTTCACAAAGTTCAACAAAATTATTAAGATGGGAAGCAGCATCATCAGTACTAACACCAGAAAATTGCTCTCTCATAACAAGATTCAGTAAAGCAGGTTTAATTTCATAAAATTCTGCTGTAGTAGCAGGTGGAGCAATAGGAGTACATATAAAATCATTATTATTTGTGCTAGTGAAATCACACAACTTAGTATTTTCAGGAGTATTCATTTTAACAGTAGTAAAAGTAAACTAAGCAAACAAAGTAAAGTAAAAACAAGTAACTATTTTTTTGTGTTTTTGATATAGAAAGCAAGACATAAAGTAAAGTAAAGCAACTAATTTTTTTGTGTTTTTGATATAAAGCAAACAAGACAGAAAATAAAATAAAGTAAAGCAAGACAATAAACAAATTAAAGAGATTGGATGTGAGAGACTCCCCTGCAGCGTGTCTTGATCTCCCCGGCGCCAGAAATTTAGCTTGATAACGCGTGAAACACACGTCCGTTGGGAACCCCAAGTGGAAGGTGTGATGCGTATAGCAGCAAGTTTCCCTCAGTATGAAACCAAGGTTTATCGAACCAGTAGGAGATGAAGGCCACGTGAAGGTTGTTGGTGAAGGAGTGTAGTGCGGTGATACGTCTCCAACGTATCTATAATTTCTGATGTTCCATGCTTGTTTTATGACAATACCTACATGGTTTGTTCACGCTTTATATCGTTTTGATGCATTTTCCGGAACTAACCTATTGACGAGATGCCGAAGGTTCCTGTTTTCTGTTTTTGGTTTCAGAAATCCTAGTAAGGAAATATTCTCGGAATTGGACGAAATCAACGCCCAAGATCTTATTTTTCCCGGGAGCTTCCAGAACATCAAAGAAGAGTCGGAGACGAGCCAGGGGGGCACACCACCAGGCGGCGCGACCTAGGGCCTGGGCGCGCCCCTATGGTCTGGTGGCCCCAGGTCCCCTCCGAGGCTGCCCTTTCGCCTATAAAGTCTCCCTGACCTAAAACCTCAATACAAATAAGCCACGAGACGAGAAAAGTTCCAGAGCCGCCGCCATCGCGAAGCCAAGATCTGGGGGACAGGAGTCTCTGTTCCGGCACGCCGCCGGGACGGGGAAGTGCCCCCGGAAGGCTTCTCCATCGACACCACCGCCATCTTTACCGCCATCTCCATCAACGCTGCTTCTCCCATGATGAGGAGGGAGTAGTTCTCCCTCGAGGCTAAGGGCTGTACCGGTAGCTATGTGGTTAATCTCTCTCTGTACTCCAATACAATGATCTCATGAGCTGTCTTACATGATTGAGATCCATATGATGAGCTTTGTATCGCTACTAGTTTATGTGCTACTCATGTGATGTTATTGAAGTAGTCTATTCCTCCTGCATGGTGTAAAGGTGACAGTGTGTGCATCGTGTGGTTCTTGTCATAGATTATGATCATAATCTCTTGTAGGTTATGGAGTTAATTATCGCTATGATAGTATTGATGTGATCTATTCCCCCTTTCATAGTGTAATGGTGACAGTGTGTATGCTATGTTAGTACTCGGTTTATTTTGCAAAGATCTATTATGCTCTAAGGTTACTTAAATATGAATGCCGAATGTTGTGGCGCTTGTTAACTCCGGCTTGAGGGAGCTCTTGTAGCCCTACACAACGAATGGTGTTTGTCATCCAACAAAAGAGTGTATGTAGCACAAATGAGAGAAGTTATTATTTATTATGCGATCAATGTGAGAGTGTCCACTAGTGAAAGTATGATCCCTAGGCCTTGTTTCCAATACTGCAAACACCGCTTACTTACTGTTCTGTTGCATGTTTACTCGCTGCCATATTTTATTCAGATTGCTATTACCACTCATATACATCCATACTACTTGTATTTCACTATCTCTTCGCCGAACTAGTGCACCTATACATCTGACAAGTGTATTAGGTGTGTTGGGGACACAAGAGACTTCTTGTATCGTGATTGCAGGGTTGCTTGAGAGGGATATCTTTGACCTCTTCCTCCCTGAGTTCGATAAACCTTGGGTGATCCACTTAAGGGAAAACTTGCTGCTGTTCTACAAACCTCTGCTCTTGGAGGCCCAACACTGTCTACAGGAAAAGAAGCGTGAGTAGACATCAAGCTATTTTCTGGCGCCGTTGCCGGGGAGATCAAGACACTCCATCAAGCCCGTCAACCGCCATCAAACCTCCCACGTCAACCACACGCCAGTTGTGGACAGCAAGCTATTTTCTTGCGCCGTTGCCGGGGAGGAAAGGTAAAAGTCACTCATACTCCGGTCCCAGGTAACTAAGTTATTGCCGTTGTAAGTGCTCGAAGCTATTTCCTTTAGATCCTGCAATTGCATCTTTTGGTTTCTTGTTTACACTAGTTAGGCATAATGGAAAGTAACAATGAGCTTCTTATTCTATTTCCTGAGTTAAGACATGGATTGTTTGCTGCGAAAATTAAAAAACCTATGGAATCTTATTTGCATGCTAGTAGCAATGATATTAGTATGAACGCTTTGAACACCATTGTTGCTAATGATATGGAAAATTCTAAGCTTGGGGAAGCTGGTTTTGATGAGCATGACATTTTTAGTCCCCCAAGCATTGAGGAGAAAATTTTCTTTGATGATACTTTGCCTCATATTTATGATAATTATAATGATAGTGGTCTTTTGGTGCCGCCTACTATGGAGAGTAAATTTTATTATGATTATACTATGCCTCCTACACTTGATGAGAATAATAATGATAGCTACTTTGTTGAATTTGCTCCCACTACAACTAATAAAATTGATTATGCTTATGTGGAGAGTAATAATTTTATGCATGTGGCTCATGACAAGAATGTTTCATGTGATACTTATATTGTTGAGTTTGTTCATGATGCTACTGAAAGTTATTATGAGAGAGGGAAACATGGTTATATGCATCTTAATAATATTAAGTTTCCCCTCTTTATGTTGAGAATCTTGAAATTGTACTTGTGTTGCTTGCTGGCGTGTAGTTGACGTGGGAGTTAGAAATCTTTGTGGTGTAGCTTTTCTTCAGTTCCCCGGCAACGGCGCCAGAAAACAGGCTTGATGCGCGTAAATGTACACATCCGTTGGGAACCCCAAGAGGAAGGTATGATGCACACAGTGGCAAGTTTTCCCTCAGAAAGAAACCAAGGTTTAATCGAACCAGGAGGAGCCAAGAAGCACGTTGAAGGTTGATGGTGGCGAAATGTGATGCGGCGCAACAACAGGGATTCCGGCGCCAACGTGGAATCTGCACAACAAAACCAAAGTACTTTGCCCCAACGAAATAGTGAGGTTGTCAATCTCACCGGCTTGCTGTAACAAAGGATTAAGCGTATCGAGTGGAAGATGATTGTTTGCAAGAAAACAGTAAAGAACAATTGCAGTAGATTGTATGCTATGTAAGAATAGGACCGGGGTCCACAGTTCACTAGAGGTGTCTCTCCCATAAGATAAAAGCATGTTGGGTGAACAAATTACAGTCGGGCAATTGACAAATAGAGAAGGGCATAACAATGCATATACATGATATGATAAATATAGTGAGATTTAATTGGGCATTACGACAAAGTACATAGACCGCCATCCAACTGCATCTATGCCTAAAAAGTCCACCTTCAGGTTATCGTCCGAACCCCATTCAGTATTAAGTTGCAAAGCAACAGACAATTGCATTAAGTATGGTGCGTAATGTAATCGACAACTACATCCTTAGACATAGAATCAATGTTTTATCCCTAGTGGCAACAACACATCACAACCTTAGAACTTTCTGTCACTGTCCCAGGTGTCAATGAAGGCATGAACCCACTATCGAGCATAAATACTCCCTCTTGGAGTTAAGAGTAAAAACTTGGCCAGAGCCTCTACTAATAACGGAGAGCATGCAAGATCATAAACAACACATAAACAATAGATTGATAATCACCATAACATAGCATTCTCTATCCATCGGATCCCGACAAACACAACATATAGAATTACATATAGATGATCTTGATCATGTTAGGCAGCTCACAAGATCCAACAATGAAGCACAATTAGGAGAAGATGACCATCTAGCTACTGCTATGGACCCATAGTCCAGGGGTGAACTACTCACTCATCACTCCGGAGGCGATCATGGCGATGAAGAGTCCTCCGGGAGATGAATCCCCTCTCCGGCAGGGTGCCGGAGGCGATCTCCTGAATCCCCCGAGATGGGATTCGCGGCGGCGTCTCTGGAAGGTTTTCCGTATCGTGGCTCTCGGTACTTTTCGCGACGGAGGCTTTAAGTAGGCGAAAGGGCAACGTGGGGGGCCACACGAGGGCCCCACACCATAGGTCGGCGCGACCAGGGCCTGGGCCGCGCCGCCCTATGGTGACGGCCTCGTGGCCCCACTTCGACTCCCTCCGGTCTTCTGAAAGCTTCAAATAGGACCCCGGCGGTGATTTCGTCCAATTCCGAGAATATTTCCTTACTAGGATTTCTGAAACCAAAAACAGCAGAAAATAGCAACTTCTTCGGCATCTTGTTAATAGGTTAGTTCCAGAAAATGCGTAAATACGACATATAATGTGCATAAAACATGTAGGTATCATCAATAAAGTAGCATGGAACATAAGAAATTATCGATACGTTGGAGACGTATCAGCATCCCCAAGCTTAGTTCTGCTCGTCCCGAGCAGGTAAAACGATAACAAAGATAATTTCTGAAGTGACATGCCATCATAATCTTGATCATACTATTTGTAAACATATGTAATGAATGCAGCGATCAAAACAAAAGTAATGACATGAGTAAACAAGTGAATCATATAGCAAAGACTTTTCATGAATAGTACTTCAAGACAAGCATCAATAAGTCTTGCATAAGAGTTAACTCATAAAGCAATAAATCAAAGTAAAGGTATTGAAGCAACACAAAGGAAGATTAAGTTTCAGCGGTTGCTTTCAACTTATAACATGTACATCTCATGGATATTGTCAACATAAAGTAATATAACAAGTGCAATATGCAAGTATGTAGGAATCAATACACAGTTCACACAAGTGTTTGCTTCTTAAGGTGGAGGGAGATAGGTAAACTGACTCAACAATAAAAGTAAAAGAATGGTCCTTCAAAGAGGAAAGCATCGATTGTTGTATTTGTGCTAGAGCTTTTATTTTGAAAACATGAAACAATTTTGTCAACGGTAGTAATAAAGCATATGAGTTATGTAAATTATATCTTACAAGTTGCAAGCCTCATGCATAGTATACTAATAGTGCCCGCACCTTGTCCTACTTAGCTTGGACTACCGGATCTTTGCATGCCATGTTTCAACCAAGTGTCACAAAGGGGTACCTCCATGCCGCCTGTACAAAGGTCTAAGGAGAATGCTCGCATTTTGGATTTCTCGCTTTTGATTATTCTCAACTTAGACATCCATACCGGGACAACATGGACAACAGATAATGGACTCCTCTTAAATGCATAAGCATGTAGCAACAATTATTATTCTCATATGAGATTGAGGATATATGTCCAAAACTGAAACTTCAACCATGATTCATGGCTTTAGTTAGCGGCCCAATGTTCTTCTCTAACAATATGCATGCTCCAATCATTAAGGTGATAGATCCTTCAGACAAGACGGACATGCATAGCAACTCACATGATATTCAACAATAGTTGATGGCCCCAGAAGCATGGTTATCGCACAACAAGCAACTTAATAAAAGATAAAGTGCATAAGTACATATTCAATACTACGATAGTTTTTAAGGCTATTTTGTCCCATGAGCTATATATTGCAAAGGTGAATGATGGAATTTTAAAGGTAGCACTCAAGCAATTTACTTTGGAATGGCGGAGAAATACCATGTAGTAGGTAGGTATGGTGGACACAAATGGCATAGTGGTTGGCTCAAGGATTTTGGATGCATGAGAAGTATTCCCTCTCGATACAAGGTTTAGGCTAGCAAGGTTATTTGAAGCAAACTCAAGGAACCGGTGCAGAAAAACTCACATAAAAGACATATTGTAAACATTATAAGACTCTACACCGTCTTCCTTGTTGTTCAAAACTCAATACTAGATATTATCTAGACCTTAGAGAGACCAAATATGCAAATCAGATTTTAGCAAGCTCTATGTATTTCTTCATTAATGGGTGCAAAGCATATGATGCAAGAGCTTAAACATGAGCACAACAATTGCCAAGTATCACATTATCCAAGACATTTCAGAATTACTACATGTAGCATTTTCCAATTCCAACCATATAACAATTTAACGAAGAAGAAACTTCGCCATGAACATTATGAGTAAAGCCTAAGGACATATTTGTCCATATGCAACAGCGGAGCGTGTCTCTCTCCCACAAGGTGAATGCTAGGATCCATTTTATTCAAACAAAAACAAAAACAAAAACAAACCGACGCTCCAAGTAAAGAACACAAGATGTGATTGAATAAAAATATAGTTTCAGGGGAGGAACCTGATGATGTTGTCGATGAAGAAGGGGATGCCTTGGGCATCCCCAAGCTTAGACGCTTGAGTCTTCTTAAAATATGCAGGGGTGAACCACGGGGGCATCCCCAAGCTTAGAGCTTTCACTCCTCTTGATCATAGTATATCATACTCCTCTCTTGACCCTTGAAAACTTCCTTCACACCAAACTTCAAACAAACTCATTAGAGGGTTAGTGCACAATTAATAATTCACACATTCAGAGGTGACACAAACATTCTTTACACTTCTGGACATTGCATAAAGCTACTGGACATTAATGGATCAAAGAAATGAATCCAACATAGCAAAAGAGGCAATGCGAAATAAAAGGCAGAATCTGTCAAAAACAGAACAGTCCGTAAAGACGAATTTTAAGATGGCACCAGACTTGCTCAAATGGAAAAATTCAAAACTAATGAAAGTTGCGTACATATCTGAGGATCACGCTCGTAAATTGGCAGATTTTTTCGAATTTTCTACAGAGACTTGTGCCCAGATTCGTGACAGACAGCAATGCTGTTTCTGCGCAGCGATCCCAAATATAACATCAACTTTAACATAGAAACTTTACTTGGCACAAAAACATGATAAGGAGAGGTTGCTACAGTAGTAAACAACTTCCAAGACTCAAATATAAAACAAAGTACTGTAGTAAAAACATGGGTTGTCTCCCATAAGCGCTTTTCTTTAACGCCTTTCAGCTAGGCGCAGAAAGTGCAAATCAAGTAACATCGAGAGTAGAAGCATCAACATCATAACTTGTTCTAATAATAGAATCAAAAGGCAACTTCATTCTCTTTCTAGGGAAATGTTCCATACCTTTCTTGAGAGGAAATTGATATTTAATATTACCTTCCCTCATATCAATAACAGCACCAACGGTTCGAAGAAAAGGTCTTCCCAACACAATAGGACAAGATGCATTGCATTCGATATCCAAAACAACAAAATCAACGGGGACAAGGTTATTGTTAACCGTAATGTGCACATTATCAATCCTCCCCAAAGGTTTCTTTTTAACATTATCGGCAAGATTAACATCCAAATAACAATTCTTCAATGGTGGCAAGTCAAGCATATCATAAATCTTTTTAGGCATAACAGAAATACTTGCACCAAGATCACATAAAGCATTACATTCAAAGTCATTGAATTTCATTTTAATGATGGGCTCCCAACCATCTTCTAACTTTCTAGGAATAGAAGTTTCAAGTTTTAGTTTCTCTTCTCTAGCTTTTATGAGAGCATTTGTAATATGTTTTGTAAAGGCTAAATTTATAGCACTAGCATTAGGACTTTTAGCAAGTTTTTGTAAGAACTTTATAACTTCAGAGATGTGGCAATCATCAAAATCTAAATCATTATGAGCTACAGCAATGGGATCATTGTTCCCAAGGTTGGAAAAAATTCAGCAGTTTTATCACAAGCAGTTTCAGCAGTTTTAGCAATTTCAGGCAGTTTTGTTCGCTTTGCACTAGGAGTAGAAACATTGCCAACACCAATTATTTTACCATTGATAGTAGGAGGTGCAGAAACATGTGAAGAATTAGCATTACTAGTGGTGGTAATAGTCCAAACTTTAGCTACATTATTCTCTTTAGCTAGTTTTTCATTTTCTTCTCTATCCCACCTAGCACGCAATTCAGCCATTAATCTTATATTCTCATTAATTCTAACTTGGATGGCATTTGCTGTAGTAGTAATTTTATTATCAATATCATTATTAGGCATAACTTTCAAATTTAAAAGATTAACATCAGAGGCAAGTCTATCAACTCTAGAAGCAATAATATCAATTTTATCAAGCTTTTCCTCAACAGATTTGTTAAAAGCAGTTTGTGTACTAATAAATTCTTTAAGCATAGCTTCAAGACCAGAGGGTACACTCCTATTATTGTTGTAAGAATTCCCATAAGAATTACCATAACCATTACCATTAGCAGAAGGATATGGCCTATAGTTATTACCAGAGTTGTTCCTATAAGCATTGTTGTTGAAATTATTGTTTTTAATGAAATTCACATCAACATTTTCTTCTTGAGCAACCAATGAAGCTAAAGGAACATTATTTGGATCAACATTAGATCTACCATTCACAAGCATAGACATAATCACATCAATCTTATCACTCAAGGAAGAGGTTTCTTCAACAGAATTTACCTTCTTACCTTGTGGAGCTCTTTCCGTGTGCCATTCAGAGTAATTTATCATCATATCATCAAGAAGTTTTGTAGCCGCCCCCAATGTGATGGACATAAAGGTACCTCCAGCAGCTGAATCCAATAAATTCCGCGAAGAAAAATTTAGTCCTGCATAGAAGGTTTGGATGATCATCCAAGTAGTCAGTCCATGGGTTGGGCAATTCTTTACCAAAGTTTTCATTCTCTCCCATGCTTGAGCAACATGTTCAGTATCTAATTGCTTAAAATTCATTATGCTACTTCTCAAAGATATAATTTTAGCGGGAGGATAATATCTACCAATAAAAGCATCCTTACATTTAGTCCATGAATCAATACTATTCTTAGGCAAAGATAGCAACCAATCTTTAGCTCTTCCTCTTAATGAGAAAGGAAATACTTTCAATTTAATAATATCACCATCTACATCCTTATACTTTTGCATTTCACAAAGTTCAACAAAATTATTGAGATGGGCAGCAGCATCATCAGAACTAACACCAGAAAATTGATCTCTCATAACCAAGTTCAGTAAAGCAGGTTTAATTTCAAAGAATTCTGCTGTAGTAGCAGGTGGAGCAATAGGTGTGCATAGGAAATCATTATTATTTGCATTTGTGAAGTCACACAACTTAGTATTTTCAGGGGTATTCATTTTAGCAACAGTAAATAAAACAAACTAGATAAAGTAAATGCAAGTAACTAATTTTTTTGTGTTTTTGATATAGAGAGCAAGACAATAAATAAAGTAAAACTAGCAACTAATTTTTTTGTGTTTTGTTTAGGTGCAGCAAACAAAGTAGTAAATAAAATAAAGCAAGACAAAAACAAAGTAAAGAGATTGAGAAGTGGAGACTCCCCTTGCAGCGTGTCTTGATCTCCCGGCAACGGCGCCGTAAAACAGCTTGCTGGCGTGTAGTTGACGTGGGAGTTAGAAATCTTTGTGGTGTAGCTTTTCTTCACGGCGCCAGAAAACAGGCTTGATGCGCGTAAATGTACACATCCGTTGGGAACCCCAAGAGGAAGGTATGATGCACACAGTGGCAAGTTTTCCCTCAGAAAGAAACCAAGGTTTAATCGAACCAGGAGGAGCCAAGAAGCACGTTGAAGGTTGATGGTGGCGAAATGTGATGCGGCGCAACAACAGGGATTCCGGCGCCAACGTGGAATCTGCACAACAAAACCAAATTTGCCCCAACGAAATAGTGAGGTTGTCAATCTCACCGGCTTGCTGTAACAAAGGATTAAGCGTATTGAGTGGAAGATGATTGTTTGCAAGAAAACAGTAAAAACAAAGTAGATTGTATGCTATGTAAGAATAGGACCGGGGTCCACAGTTCACTAGAGGTGTCTCTCCCATAAGATAAAAGCATGTTGGGTGAACAAATTACAGTCGGGCAATTGACAAATAGAGAAGGGCATAACAATGCATATACATGATATGATAAATATAGTGAGATTTAATTGGGCATTACGACAAAGTACATAGACCGCCATCCAACTGCATCTATGCCTAAAAAGTCCACCTTCAGGTTATCGTCCGAACCCCATTCAGTATTAAGTTGCAAAGCAACAGACAATTGCATTAAGTATGGTGCGTAATGTAATCGACAACTACATCCTTAGACATAGAATCAATGTTTTATCCCTAGTGGCAACAGCACATCACAACCTTAGAACTTTCTGTCACTGTCCCAGGTGTCAATGAAGGCATGAACCCACTATCGAGCATAAATACTCCCTCTTGGAGTTAAGAGTAAAAACTTGGCCAGAGCCTCTACTAATAACGGAGAGCATGCAAGATCATAAACAACACATAAACAATAGATTGATAATCACCATAACATAGCATTCTCTATCCATCGGATCCCGACAAACACAACATATAGAATTACATATAGATGATCTTGATCATGTTAGGCAGCTCACAAGATCCAACAATGAAGCACAATTAGGAGAAGACGACCATCTAGCTACTGCTATGGACCCATAGTCCAGGGGTGAACTACACTCATCACTCCGGAGGCGATCATGGCGATGAAGAGTCCTCCGGGAGATGAATCCCCTCTCCGGCAGGGTGCCGGAGGCGATCTCCTGAATCCCCCGAGATGGGATTCGGCGGCGGCGTCTCCGGAAGGTTTTCCGTATCGTGCCTCTCGGGGGGTTTCGCGACGGAGGCTTTAAGTAGGCGAAAGGGCAACGTGGGGGCCACACGAGGGCCCCACACCCATAGGTCGGCGCGCCAGGCCTGGGCCGCGCCGCCCTATGGTGACGGCCCTCGTGGCCCCACTTCGACTCCTCCGGTCTTCTGGAAGCTTCGTGCAAAAATAGGACCCTGGGCGGTGATTTCGTCCAATTCCGAGAATATTTCCTTACTAGGATTTCTGAAACCAAAAACACAGAAAACAGCAACTGGCTCTTCGGCATCTTGTTAATAGGTTAGTTCCAGAAAATGCGTAAATACGACATATAATGTGCATAAAACATGTAGGTATCATCAATAAAGTAGCATGGAACATAAGAAATTATCGATACGTTGGAGATGTATCATTGCTTTTCTATGCTTACCACTTTGTTCTTCATGAATTTATTTGTGTACATGATTCCTTTTCATAGGAAGTGGGTTAGGCTTAAATGTGTTTTGAATTTGCTTCTTGATGCTCTCTTTTGCTTCAACTCTTATTTCTTGCGAGCATCATTAAAATTACTGAGCCCATCTTAATGGCTATAAAGAAAGAACTTCTTGGGAGATAACCCATGTGTTTATTTTGCTACTGTTTTGTTGTGTCTTGGAAGTTGTTACTACTGTAGCAACCTCTCCTTATCATGTTTTTGTGCCAAGTAAAGTCTCTATGGTAAAGTTGATGCTAGATTTGGATTGCTGCGCAGAAACAGCATTGCTGTCTGTCACGAATTCACGCAGATCTCTCTGTAGGAGAGTCAGAAAAATCTGAAAATTTACGTGAGTGATCCTCAGATATGTACGCAACTTTCATTAGTTTTGAGTTTTTCCGTTTGAGCAAGTTAAGTGCCCCTGCAAAATTCGTCTTTACGGACTGTTCTGTTTTGACAGATTCTGCCTTTTATTTCGCATTGCCGCTTTTGCTATGTTGAATGAGTTTCTTTGTTCCATTAACTTTCAGAAGCTTTGTGCAATGTCCAGAAGTGTTAAGAATGATTGTGTCACCTCTGAACATGTGAATTTTTATTATGCACTAACCCTCTAATGAGTTTGCTTGAAGTTTGGTGTGAGGAAGTTTTCAAGGGTCAAGAGAAGAGGATGATATACTATCAAGAAGAGTGAAAGGTCTAAGCTTGGGGATGCCCCGGTGGTTCATACCTGCATATTTTAAGACTCAAGCATCTAAGCTTGGGGATGCCCAAGGCATCCCCTTCTTCATCGACAACTTATCAGGTCACTTCTAGTGAAACTATATTTTTATTCCGTCACATCTTATGTACTTTACTTGGAGCGTCTGTGTGCTTTTATTTTCGTTTTGTTATTTTCATTCTCTGAATAAATTCATGCTCATGTGGGAGAGAGACACGCTCCGCTTTTTCATATGAACACTAGTGTTCTTCATTTTTGCTTTTAATGTTCAAGGGCGAAAGTTGATCGCTTCACTTGTTGCTATTTGGTTGGAATCAGAAAATGCTTCATATGGTTTTGAATAACTTGATACTTGGCAATTGTTTTGAGCTCTCATTAGATCATGTTTAAGCTCTTGCATCATGTAGTTTAAATCTAGTAGTGGAGAACTACTGTAGAGCTTGTTGAAATTTGGTTTGCATGATTGGTCTCTCTAAGTCTAGATATTTTCTGGTAAAGTGTTTGAACAACAAGGAAGACAGTGTAGAGTCTTATAATGCTTGCAATATGTTCTTATGTAAGTTTTGCTGTACCGTTCATACTTGTGTTTGCTTCAAACAACCTTGCTAGCCCAAACCTTGTACTGAGAGGAAATGCTTCTCGTGCATCCAAACACCTTGAGCCAAAACCCATGCCATTTGTGTCCACCATATCTACCTACTATGTGGTATTTCCTGCCATTCCAAGTAAATACTTCATGTGCTACCTTTAAACAATTCAAAAGCTATTATCTCTTATTTGTGTCAATGTTTTATAGCTCATGAGGAAGTATGTGGTGTTTTATCTTTCGATCTTGTCATTTACTTTTGACAGACTTTCACAATGGACTAGTGGCTCATCCGCTTATCCAATAATTTTGCAAAAAGAGCTGGCAATGGGGTTCCCAGCCCCAATTAATTAACTTGCATTAATAATTCTCTTCACATGTTTTGCTCTGATCTATCAGTAAGCAACTTAAATTTGCAAATAGACACTCCTCCATGGTATGTGAATGTTGGAAGGCACCCGAGGATTCGGTTAGCCATGGCTTGTGTAAGCAAAGGTTGGGGGAGTGTCATCTAATAAATAAAACTAAAGTACATGTGTAAACAAAAGAGAAGGGATGATCTACCTTGCTGGTAGAGATAACGTCCTTCATGGGAGCCGCTCTTGAAAGTCTGGTTGATAAGGTAGTTAGAGTACCCATTACCATTCGTTGACAACAACAAACACCTCTCAAAATTTTACTTTTATGCTCTCTATATGATTTCAAAACTTGAAAAGCTCTAGCACATGATTTAATCCCTGCTTCCCTCTGCGAAGGGCCTATCTTTTACTTTATTGTTGAGTCAGTTTACCCATTTCCTTCCATCTTAGAAGCAAACACTTGTGTCAACTGTGCATTGATTCTTACATACTTGCTTATTTGCATTCATCATATTACTCTATGTTGACAATTATCCATGAGATATGCATGTTGAAAGTTGAAAGCAACTGCTGAAACTTATATCTTCCTTTGTGTTGCTTCGATGCCTTTACTTTGAATTTATTGCTTATGAGTTAACTCTTATGCAAGTCTTATTGATGCTTGTCTTGAAAGTACTATTCATGAAAAGTTTTGCTATATGATTCATTTGTTTAGTCATCATCTTTTGTTAGCAATCATTGCTTTGAATCACTCCATTCATGTCATATGCTTTACAATAATGTTGATCAAGATCATGTTGGTAGCATGTCACCTCAGAAATTATTCTTGTTATCGTTTACCTACTCGAGGCGAGTAGGAACTAAGCTTGGGGATGCTGATACGTCTCCAACGTATCTATAATTTCTGATGTTCCATGCTTGTTTTATGACAATACCTACATGTTTTGTTCACACTTTATATCGTTTTGATGCATTTTCCGGAACTAACCTATTGACGAGATGCCGAAGTGCCAGTTCCTGTCTGCTGTTTTTAGTTTCAGAAATCCTAGTAAGGAAATATTCTGAATTGGACGAAATCAACGCCCAAGATCTTATTTTTCCGGGAGCTTCCAAAACATCAAAGAAGAGTCGGAGACGAGTCGGGGGCCACACCACCAGGCGGCACGGCCTAGGGCTCGGGGCGCCCCTATGGTCTGTGGCCCCAGTGTCCCCTCCGAGGCTGCCCTTTCGCCTATAAAGTCTCCTGACCTAAAACCTCGATACGAATAAGCCACGAGACGAGAAAAGTTCCGAGCCGCCGCCATCGCGAAGCCAAGATCGGGGGACAATCTGTCCCACGCCGCCGGACGGGAAGTGCCCCGGAAGGCTTCTCCATCGACACCACCGCCATCTTCACCGCCATCTCCATCAACGCTGCTTCTCCCATGATGAGGAGGGAGTAGTTCTCCCTCGAGGCTAAGGGCTGTACCGATAGCTATGTGGTTAATCTCTCTCTCTCTGTACTCCAATACAATGATCTCATGAGCTGTCTTACATGATTGAGATCCATATGATGAGCTTTGTATCGCTACTAGTTTATGTGCTACTCATGTGATGTTATTAAAGTAGTCTATTCCTCCTGCATGGTGTAAAGGTGACAGTGTGTGCATCGTGTGGTTCTTGTCGTAGATTATGATCATAATCTCTTGTAGGTTATGGAGTTAATTATCGCTATGATAGTATTGATGTGATCTATTCCCCCTTTCATAGTGTAATGGTGACAGTGTGTATGCTATGTTAGTACTCGGTTTATTTTGCAAAGATCTATTATGCTCTAAGGTTACTTAAATATGAATGCCGAATGTTGTGGCGCTTGTTAACTCCGGCTTGAGGGAGCTCTTGTAGCCCTACACAACGAATGGTGTTTGTCATCCAACAAAAGAGTGTATGTAGCACAAATGAGAGAAGTTATTATTTATTATGCGATCAATGTTGAGAGTGTCCACTAGTGAAAGTATGATCCCTAGGCCTTGTTTCCAATACTGCAAACACCGCTTACTTACTGTTTTGTTGCATGTTTACTCGCTGCCATATTTTATTCAGATTGCTATTACCACTCATATACATCCATACTACTTGTATTTCACTATCTCTTCGCCGAACTAGTGCACCTATACATCTGACAAGTGTATTAGGTGTGTTGGGGACACAAGAGACTTCTTGTATCGTGATTGCAGGGTTGCTTGAGAGGGATATCTTTGACCTCTTCCTCCCTGAGTTCGATAAACCTTGGGTGATCCACTTAAGGGAAAACTTGCTGCTGTTCTACAAACCTCTGCTCTTGGAGGCCCAACACTGTCTACAGGAAAAGAAGCGTGAGTAGACATCAAGCTATTTTCTGGCGCCGTTGCCGGGGACGAATCAAGACACTCCATCAAGCCCGTCAACCGCCATCAAACCTCCCACGTCAACCACGCGCCAGTTGTGGACAGCATGCGGCGCAACACCAGGGATTCCGGCGCCAACGTGGAACCTGCACAACACAATCAAGATACTTTGCCCCAACGTAACAGTGAGGTTGTCAATCTCACCGGCTTGCTGAAAACAAAGGATTAAACGTATGGTGTGGAGAATGATGTTTGTTTGCGAAGAACAACAAAGAACAGAGATTGCAGTAGATTGTATTTCAGATGTAAAAGAATGGACCGGGGTCCACAGTTCACTAGTGGTGTCTCTCCAATAAGATAAATAGCATGCTGGGTGAACAAATTACAGGTGGGCAATTGACAAATAAAGATTCATATACATATCATGATGATCACTATGAGATTTAATCAGGGCATTACGACAAAGAACATAGACCGCCATCCAGCATGCATCTATGCCTAAAAAGTCCACCTTCAGGTTAGCATCCGCACCCCTCCAGTATTAAGTTGCAAACAACAGACAATTTCATTAAGTATGGTGCATAATGTAATCAACACAAATATCCTTAGACAAAGCATCGATGTTTTATCCCTAGTGGCAACAACACATCCACAACCTTAGAACTTTCTGTCACTGTCCCAGATTCAATGGAGGCATGAACCCACTATCGAGCATAAATACTCCCTCTTGGAGTTACAAGTATCAACTTGGCTAGAGCCTCTACTAGCAACGGAGAGCATGCAAGAACATAAACAACACATATATGATAGATCAATAATCAACTTGACATAGTATTCCATATTCATCGGATCCCACCAAACACAACATGTAGCATTACAAATAGATGATCCTGATCATGATAGGCAGCTCACAAGATCTAAACATGATAGCACAAGAGGAGAAGACAACCATCTAGATACTGCTATGGACCCATAGTCCAAGAATGAACTACTCACGCATCAGTCCGGAGGCGGGCATGGTGATGTAGAGCCCTCCGGTGATGATTCCCCTCTCCGGCAGGGTGCCGGAGGCGATCTCCTGAATCCCCCGAGATGGGATTGGCGGTGGCGGCGTCTCTGGAACTTTTTCCGTATCATGGCTCTCGGTACTAGGGTTTTCGCGACGGAGGGATTAAGTAGGCGAAGGGCAGCCTCGGAGGGGTCCCGAGGGGCCCACACCATAGGGGGCACGCCCTGCCCCTTGGCCGCGCCGCCTTGTGGGGTGGGCCCCCTTGGCCCTCTCCGTCTCTCCTTCGGTGCTCTGGAACCTTCCGCGGAAAATAAGACCGTGGGCTTTTGTTTCGTCCAATTCCGAGAATATTTCCTATGTAGGATTTCTGAAACCAAAAACAGCAGAAAACAGGAACTGGCGCTTCGGCATCTTGTTAATAGGTTAGTGCCGGAAAATGCATCAAAACATCATAAAGTGTGAACAAAACATGTAGGTATTGTCATAAAACTAGCATGGAACATAAGAAATTATAGATACGTTGGAGACGTATCACGCTCCCCTCTGGACTACTTAAAGCCCTTGACCTAAAAACGCACGGGGGTTCACCAATTTTCCAGAAGACATCCAGAACTCCGCCGCCATCAAAACCCTATTTGGGGATCAGAAACTCCGTTCTGGCACCCTGCCGGGACGGGGAATTGGAGGAGATCATCGCCATCATCGCCACCGACGCCTCTCCATCGACCATCCATGTTTCCCCCATCCATGTGTGAGTAAATCCCCGCTGTAGGCTGAAGGGGATGGTAGGGATTGGATGAGATTGTTCATGTAATAGCCATAAGATTGTTAGGGCATGGTGCCTAGTATCCGTTGTTGGTACTTTTATGATATTGTTGCAACTTGTTATGCTTAATGCTTGTCACTTAGGGCCCGAGTGCCATGATTTCAGATCTGAACATGTTATTGATTCATGATGATATTCATTGTTTTATGATCTTACCTGCAAGTTGTATACACATATTGCTGTCCGGAACCCGAGGCCCCAAAGTGACAGAAATTGGGACAACCGGAGGGGAAGGCTGTGATATGAGGATCACATGTGTTCACGGAGTGTTAATGCTTTGCTCCGATACTCTATTAAAAGGAGTACCTTAATTACCAGTAGTTTCCCTAGAGGCCCGGCTGCCACCGGCTGGTAGGACAAAAGATGTTGTGCAAGTTTCTCATTGTGAGCACTGATAACGCGTGAAGCACACGTCCGTTGGGAACCCCAAGTGGAAGTGTGATGCGTATAGCAGCAATTTCCCTCAGTATGAAACCAAGGTTTATCGAACCAGTAGGAGATGAAGGCCACGTGAAGGTTGTTGGTGAAGGAGTGTAGTGCGGCGCAACACCAGGGATTCCGGCGCCAACGTGGAACCTGCACAACACAATCAAGATACTTTGCCCCAACGTAACAGTGAGGTTGTCAATCTCACCGGCTTGCTGAAAACAAAGGATTGAACGTATGGTGTGGAGAATGATGTTTGTTTGCGAAGAACAACAAAGAACAGAGATTGCAGTAGATTGTATTTCAGATGTAAAAGAATGGACCGGGGTCCACAGTTCACTAGTGGTGTCTCTCCAATAAGATAAATAGCATGCTGGGTGAACAAATTACAGGTGGGCAATTGATAAATAAAGATTCATATACATATCATGATGATCACTATGAGATTTAATCAGGGCATTACGACAAAGAACATAGACCGCCATCCAGCATGCATCGATCTATGCCTAAAAAGTCCACCTTCAGGTTAGCATCCGCACCCCTTCCAGTATTAAGTTGCAAACAACAAACAATTGCATTAAGTATGGTGCGTAATGTAATCAACACAAATATCCTTAGACAAAGCATTGATGTTTATCCCTAGTGGCAACAACACATGCACAACCTTAGAACTTTCTGTCACTGTCCCAGATTCAATGGAGGCATGAACCCACTATCGAGCATAAATACTCCCTCTTGGAGTTACAAGTATCAACTTGGCCAGAGCCTCTACTAGCAACGGAGAGCATGCAAGAACATAAACAACACATATATGATAGATCAATAATCAACTTGACATAGTATTCCATATTCATCGGATCCCACCATACGTCCAATTTGCATCACTATTTTGTATCATAATTTGCTGTTATTCATTGATATATTTCATATTGGGACACAATACTTATGTTATTTCATCTATTTTGCATGTTTCATCATCATTGGAGGATCAAGCACCGGAGCCAGGATTCTGCTGGAAAAAGCACCGTCAGAACGCAATATTTCGGAAGATCAACTGTGGAAGGGAATTTCACGTAAATTCCTATTTTTCCAGATGACGGAGGGAGCCAGAAGGGGAAGAAGAGAGGAGCCACTGTGGGCCCAGACCACAGGGCGGCGCGGCCCATGGCCTGGCCGCGCCACCCTGTGCTCTGGGGGCCCCACAGCCCCTTTCGCCTCCTTTTCTTCGCGTACTCCTGATGTCTACGTTCCCCCTCCTTTCCTGTAGACAGTGTTGGGCCTCCAAGTGCAGAGGTTTGTAGAACAGCAGCAAGTTTTCCCTTAAGTGGATCACCCAAGGTTTATCGAACTCAGGGAGGAAGAGGTCAAAGATATCCCTCTCATGCAACCCTGCAACCACAAAGCAAGAAGTCTCTTGTGTCCCCAACACACCTAATAGGTGCACTAGTTCGGCGAAGAGATAGTGAAATACAGGTGGTATGAATAAGTATGAGCAGTAGTACGGCGCCAGAAAAGTGCTTGGCGCGTAGTTGATGAGGGAGGAAAAGTGCTTAGTTGCCGGGCAGTTGATGGTAGTAATATTGCGGGAAGTAAACATGTAGTAGTAACGCAGCAGTAGTAACGCAGTAAAACAGTAACAAGCAGTGATAGCAGTATTTAGGAACAAGGCCTAGGGAATAGACTTTCACTAGTGGACACTCTCAACATTGATCACATAACAGAATAGATAAATGCATACTCTACACTTTTGTTGGATGATGAACACATTGCGTAGGATTACACGAACCCTCAATGCCGGAGTTAACAAGCTCCACAATTATGCTCATATTTTAGTAACCTTTAGTGTAAGATAGATCAAAAGACTAAACCAAGTACTAGCATAGCATGCACACTGTCACCTTCATGCATATGTAGGAGGAATAGATCACATCAATATTATCATAGCAATAGTTAACTTCGCAATCTACAAGAGATCATGATCATAGCATAAACCAAGTACTAACACGGTGCACACACTGTCACCTTTACACACGTGCAGGAGGAATAGAACTACTTTAATAACTTTGCTAGAGTAGCACATAGATAGTAGTGATACAAAACTCATATGAATCTCAATCATGTAAAGCAGCTCATGAGATCATTGTATTGAGGTACATAGGAGAGAGATTAACCACATAGCTACCGGTACAGCCCCGAGCCTCGATGGAGAACTACTCCCTCCTCATGGGAGCAGCAGCGGTGATGAAGATGGCGGTGGAGATGGCAGCGGTGTCGATGGAGAAGCCTTCCGGGGGCACTTCCCCGCTCCGGCAGGGTGCCGGAACAGAGACTCCTGTCCCCCAGATCTTGCGATGGCGGCGGCTCTGGAACTTTTCTCGTATCGTGGCTTCCTCCGTAAGGGTTTTCGATGCAGGGGCTTTATATAGGCGAAGAGGCGGCGCAGGAGGGTCAAAGGGGCGACCACACCATAGGGTGGCGCGGGCCCAGCCCTGGCCGCGCCACCATGTCATCTGGGGCCCACAGGGCCCCCCTCTGGCGGCTCTCGGGTGTTCTGGATGCTTCCGGGCAAAATAGGAACCTGGGAGGTGATTTCGTCCAATTCCGAGAATATTTCTTTACTAGGATTTCTGAAACCAAAAACAGCAGAAAATAGGAACTGGCACTTCGGCATCTTGTTAATAGGTTAGTTCCAGAAAATGCACGAATATGACATAAAGTGTGCATAAAACATGTAGGTATCATCAATAAAGTAGCATGGAACATAAGAAATTATCGATACGTTGGAGACGTATCAACCTTTCGTCCCGAAAACCTAAGCCACAGAGAGGACCTCACGAAGGGTTACAGCCGCCTCTGCGGGGCGGAGAACACCAGAGAGAAAAGAGCTCTCCGGCGGGCAGGAATCCGCCGGGGAAATTCCCTCCCGGAGGGGGAAATCGACGCCATCGCCATCGTCATCGAGCGGGACATCATCTCCATCATCATCATCATCATCATCTCCACCATCTACACCGCCATCACCACCGCTGCACCTCGTCACCGCTGTAACAATTCGGGTTAAATCTTGATTGTTTGATAGGGGAAACTCTCCCGGTGTTATTCTATACTTGTTGTAGATGCTATTGAGTGAAACCATTGAACCAAGGTTTATGTTCAGATTGTTATTCATCATCATATCACCTCTGATTGTATTCCATATGATGTCTCGTGAGTAGTTCGTTTAGTTCTTGAGGACATGGGTGAAGTCTAAATGCTAGTAGTGAATTATGGTTGAGTAATATTCAATGTTATGATATTTAAGTTGTGGTGTCATTCTTCTAGTGGTGTCGTGTGAACGTCGACTACACGACACTTCACCATTTATGGGCCTAGGGGAGTGCATCTTGTATTCGGTTGCTAATTGCGGGGTTGCCGGAGTGACAGAAACCTGAGCCCCCGTTAGTATATCGATGCAAGAGGGATCGCAGGATCTCAGAGTTTAAGGCTGTGGTTAGATTTATCTTAATTACTTTCTTGTAGTTGCGGATGCTTGCAAGGGGTATAATCACAAGTATGTATTAGTCCTAGGAAGGGCGGTGCATTAGCATAGGTTCACCCACACAACACTTATCAAAACAATGAAGATTATTAAACCACATGAAGCGAAAGTACTAGACTAAAATCCCCGTGTGTCCTCAAGAACGTTTGGTCATTATAAGTAAACAAACCGGCTTGTCCTTTGTGCTAAAAAGGATTGGGCCACTCGCTGCAATTATTTCTCTCGCATTTTACTTACTCGTACTTTATTCATCTGTTACATCAAAACTCCTTGAATACTTGTTTGTGAGCATTTACAGTGAATCCTCCATCGAAACTGCTGCCAACACCTTCTGCTCCTCGTTGGGATCGACATTCTTACTTATCGAAGATACTACGATACACCCCCTATACTTGTGGGTCATCAAGACTATTTTCTGGCGCCGTTGCCGGGGAGTGAAGCGCTATTGGTAAGCGGAATTGGTAAGGAAAACCTTTACTGTTTGTGCTGATTTTATTTCTGCCTGCTGCTATAAATCATTATGGAGAGATCTTCTCTTCAATTTCTATTTGGGAAATCTACTACTACTGCAACGGTAGTGGATGAAGCGCCAGGTGAGGAAGTAGTACCATATAAAATACCTATGAAAATTATTGAACGTGTTATGGATAACCGCTATGAAGGGGATGGAACTGTCCATCCTGGTGATCATTTATTGTTTTTGCATGAATTATGCGGGTTATTCAAATGTGCAGGTATTTCTATGAATGAAGTTAGGAAGAAACTATTCACTATATCGCTGTCTGGTAAAGCGGCGCACTGGTATAAATTGCTGAAGAATGGTGATTCTATTGATTGGGAGGACATTGTGCCTTTATTTTATTCCAAATTCTATCCTCCAAGTGAAATTCACAAAGATCGGAACCGCATATATAATTTTTGGCCTCATGATGGAGAGAGTATTGCCCAAGCTTGGGGGAGATTGAAGTCTTTAATGCTCAAATGCCCCATTCATGAGCTTCCTGGTAATGTTATTATTGATAATTTCTATGCAAGACTTTCTTTTCAAGACAAGACCTTGCTGGATACTTCTTGTTCTGGATCATTTACACGCAACAAAGAAGAGTTTAAAAGGGACCTTCTTGATCGGATCCAAGAAAATACTGAAGGATGGGAGAACGACAAAGATAGAGAATCAGGTATAATTTATGATTATAAATGCATTGAAGCTTTTATGGATACTGATAAATTTCGTAATATGAGTGCTACATATGGTCTTGATTCCCAAGTTGTTGCAAATCTTTATAAAGCTTTTGCCTCTCATTATGAACTGCCTAAGAAGAATTTTGACAAGTATCATGAACCGTATAAAGATAAAGTTGATTCATCTGTAAACAAATGTGTAGTGATTGAAACTGTTGATAATGTTATTCCTGAAGCTTATATTGAAAAAACTCCTTTCCCTGCTAAAATGAAGGAGTACTCTGTCATATCTAGTGCTGTTAATAAAAGTGAAAAGAAACCTAAAGAACCTGAAGAACAAATTAAAATTGAACCTGCTGTTGCAATAGTTAAAGATCTTGTGACTGAAAATGTGGAGGATGGTCATATTATTTTTTGTGAAGATGCTTCTAATATTGTTTCACATCCTAATAAATCCAAACAAGTTAGTGTTCCTATGCTATCTGTTAGAATTGGTGATCATTGCTATTATGGTTTATGTGATATTGGTGCAAGTGTTAGTGCTATTCCTTATGAGCTTTACACGGAGATTATGCACGAAATTGGTTCTTGTGAACTTGAAGATATTGATGTGGTTATTCATTTGGCTAATAGAGAAACTATTTCTCCAATTGGTATTGTTCGAGATGTGGAAGTTCTATGTGGTAAGATTAAATATCCTGCTGACTTTTTGGTACTTGGTTCTGCTGCTAGTGATCATTGTCCTATCATTTTTGGTAGACCTTTTCTAAATACTTGTGGAGCTATTATAGATTGTAAGAAAGAGAAAATTTTGACTAGATTTGCTGGTGAACCTTATGAATTTAACTTTTCTAAATTTACCAAAACTCCTTATAAAGCTGACTTGCCTAGTAATGATTTTAAAATGGAGCAGTGTGCATCTATTGTTCTTGTTCCTAATAATCCTTTGCAGCAACATTTGGAGAATAGTGAAAGTGAAGCTTTTAGGAAAGAAAGAGATGAGCTTGAGGAAATTTTTCTTCGCCAACCTATTCTCAAGCATGATTTACCGGTGGAAGATTTGGGTACAACACCGCCACCAAAGGAAGATCCTGTTTTTGATTTAAAGCCTTTACCTGATAATCTTAAATATGCTCATATTGATGATAAGAAAATATATCCTGTTATTATTAGTTCTAAGCTTTCAGAGATTGAGGAAGAAAGGTTATTGGAAATATTGAAGAAACACCGAGGAGCTATTGGCTATACTCTTGATGATTTGAAAGGGATTTCTCCTTCTATTTGCCAACATGCTATTAATATGGAAGAAGATGCAAAGCCTGTTGTTGAACATCAACGTCGTCTAATTCCGAAGATGAAAGAAGTGGTAAGGAACGAGGTATTAAAACTCCTTGAAGCTGGTATTATATATCCTATTGCTGATAGTAGATGGGTTAGTCCTGTGCATTGTGTTCCTAAGAAAGGAGGAATGACTGTTGTGCCTAATGATAATGATGAGCTTATTCCTCAAAGAATAGTTGTAGGTTATAGAATGTGCATTGATTTTCGAAAAGTTAATAAAGTTACTAAGAAAGATCATTACCCTTTACCCTTTATTGATCAAATGCTAGAAAGGTTATCTAAAAATACTCATTTTTGCTTTCTTGATGGTTATTCTGGGTTTTCACAAATTGCTGTTAAAGCTAAAGATCAAGAGAAAACCACGTTTACTTGTCCTTATGGAACTTATGCTTATAGGCGTATGCCTTTTGGTTTATGTAATGCTCCTGCTACTTTTCAAAGATGCATGTCTGCTATTTTTCATGGTTTTTGTGAAAGTATTGTAGAGGTGTTCATGGATGATTTTTCTGTCTATGGGAATTCTTTTGATAATTGCCTGCGAAACCTCGATAAAGTTTTGCAGAGATGTGAAGAAACTAACCTTGTTCTTAATTGGGAGAAATGCCACTTTATGGTTAATGAAGGAATTGTATTGGGACATAAAATTTCCGAGAGAGGTATTGAAGTTGATAGAGCTAAAGTTGAAGCAATTGAGAAGATGCCCTATCCAAGGGATGTTAAAGGTATTCGTAGTGTTCTTGGTCATGCTGGGTTTTATAGGAGATTTATTAAAGATTTCTCTAAAATTTCAAAGCCTCTTACTAATCTTCTTCAAAAAGATGTACCTTTTGTTTTTGATGATGATTGTAAGGAAGCTTTTGAAACTCTAAAGAAAGCCTTAACAACTGCTCCTGTAGTTGAACCTCCTGATTGGAATTTGCCTTTTGAAATTATGTGTGATGCTAGTGATTTTGCTGTAGGCGCTGTTCTTGGACAGCGGGTAGATAAAAAATTAAATGTTATTCATTATGCTAGTAAGACTCTTGATGCTGCTCAAAGAAATTATGCTACAACTGAAAAGGAATTGTTAGCTGTAGTCTTTGCTTGTGATAAGTTTAGACCCTATATTGTTGATTCAAAAGTTACAATTCATACTGATCATGCTGCAATTAGATACCTTATGACAAAGAAAGATGCTAAGCCAAGGCTTATTAGATGGGTACTTCTGTTGCAAGAATTTGATTTACATATTATAGATAGGAAAGGTGCTGATAATCCTGTTGCTGATAATTTGTCTAGATTGGAAAATATTGCTTATGATCCTGTTCCTGTTAATGATAGTTTTCCAAATGAACAATTGGCTGTAATAAAGGTGAGCTCGCGAGAGAGCCCTTGGTATGCAGATTATGCTAACTTTATTGTTTCGAAGTATTTGCCTCCAACCTTTTCAGCTCAGCAAAGGAGGAAATTCTTTTATGACTTGAGGCATTATTTTTGGGATGACCCACACTTATATAAAGAAGGAGTAGATGGTATTATGCGAAGATGTGTTCCTGAATATGAACAACAGGAGATATTGAATAAATGTCATGGAAGTGTTTATGGAGGACATCACGCTGGAGATAGAACCGCGCAAAAGGTTCTACAATCAGGTTTTTATTGGCCAACACTCTTCAAAGATGCAAGGAAATTTATTTTATCTTGTGATGAATGTCAAAGAGTTGGTAATATCTCCAGACGCAATGAAATGCCTATGAATTATACTCTTGTTATTGAACCATTCGATTGTTGGGGATTCGACTTCATGGGTCCTTTCCCTTCTTCAGACGGTAACACTCATATACTTGTCGCTGTTGATTATGTTACTAAATGGGTAGAAGCTATACCTACAAAAAGTGCTGATGGTGAGACCTCTATAAAAATGCTTGTAGATATTATATTTCCTAGATTTGGAGTACCTAGATATATTATGACTGATGGAGGTTCTCATTTTATTCATGGAGGTTTTAGAAAAACTCTTGCTAAGTATGGTATTAATCATAGAATTGCTTCCGCTTATCACCCTCAAACTAGTGGTCAAGTAGAATTATCAAATAGAGAGATTAAAGCTATCTTGGGTAAGACTGTTAATAAATCTAGGAAGAATTGGGCTAGCAAATTGAAAGAAGCACTATGGGCTTATAGAACTGCTTATAAAAATCCTATGGGAATGTCACCTTATAAAATGGTTTATGGAAAAGCTTGTCATTTACCTTTAGAACTAGAGCACAAAGCTTATTGGGCTGTTAGAGAACTAAATAAAGATCCTAAACTAGCCGGTAATAAGAGGTTGTTGCAATTAAGTTCTCTAGATGAATGGAGAAGTGAAGCTTATGAAAATGCTAAACTCTTTAAAGAAAAAGTTAAGAAGTGGCATGATAGAAGGATCATTAAAAGAGAATTTAATATTGGGGATAAAGTCCTATTGTATCGGTCTCGTCTCAGATTCTTTGCAGGGAAATTACTCTCGAAGTGGGAAGGACCATATGTTGTTGAGGAGGTGTATCGTTCAGGAGCAATTAAAATTAGCTCTCTCCAAGGCAATGCCACACAAGTGGTGAATGGACAAAGACTCAAGCATTATATCTCGGGTGATTCTTATAATGTTGATGTTGATATTATTCAAGTGGAAACACCGGAGGCTTTCATCAAAGGACAAATTGACAGTCCGCCAGAACTGGACTTTGAATAGGTAACAGTACAGGTAATAAAAAGTCCGCGTTTACCTTTCCGAACATTATTTCTGCTGTTTTTAGAAAATATGAAAAATTACGGAATCGAAACGGAGTGGAAAAGACGCGCGAGGGCCCGTCACCACAGGCCGGCGCGGGCCCCACCCTGGCCGCGCCGACCTATGGTGACGGCACCTCGGCGTCCCGTTTCCACTCGTTTTCGGCCTGGAACCTTCCTTTTGTCGTAAAAATATTTGCTATATAATCCCCCGGACCCCTGGAGGTCCGTAATATCGTTTTCTCGTCGTGTTTTGTTTCGAGCTGTTTTCTGCCAGATTTGTTTTGATCTAGAAGCACCATGGTCTCCAACAACAAGGACAAGGGGCCTTGGAAGGAAGAGATGGATGAAAGGATCAATAAGGAGAAGGAGAAGATAGCATCAGCAAAAGGAGAGTGGGAAACTACGAAGAGTAAGCCAATCTTGGTGGGATCGGTTAACACTGGGCGTTCTTTTCTCATAACTTGCAGGGAGCTCTTCCGCCTGCTCTGGACCTCGACTCTTTCCCTTGTGTGGAGGAAGCAATACGGGTTGCTGATGAGTTTTGTGATCAATATCGTGCTCTTAAAAGGGAAGTGGAGATACTTCAAGAGGAGAACCAGCGACTTCGCAGAATGCTGGAATATTACTCAATTCCCAGCACAAGGCCGTCACCGCCACCCTCGGATAACAATGAGTCTCTTCAAATTTTGGTGCAGAATTGCAAAATTGAGAAGCTGAAGCTGAAGGAGATCCTTATGAAGCGCGAGAAGAATCCATCACCATCATCACCGAAGGAGTAATTCATCATCGGTATTGGCATCCCCTTGGTTTGTTCCAAGCTTGGGGGAGTGCCGCGGTATCACATCATCATTACCTTTATCTTTTACTATCAAGTAGTGTCATATCATGAATAGGGAAGTTATCATATGGAATAGTATGCAATGTGGAAGTATCTCTCTTAGTTAGTTATCTATGTATCCGTTGGTGTGAGTTATCGTTATGGAATATTAATGAGAAGTCTTATCATTTACTTTTTGCACACCTTATTTTAGTTTGCAATCTCCATTATATGATTACTCTTGACATGAGTATTGATATCACTTTGGGAGCATCAAGTAAATCTATTTGGTTTTGGCAAACTTAGCATTGGTCAATAGCAACAACATCTTGATGTTTAATAAAGAGAGAAATACACTTAGATACATTACTCTATTATCTCTATGCTTAGTATTCTAAAGTTAAAATTGCTTGTGCTTATGAGAAAGATGCATGATTGTTCTATCATATGTATATTTGTTTGTTTCCCTCAACCTTTATGCTTGCTATCAAACCTTGCTAGCCAAAGACCTGTATCGAGAGGGAATGCTTCTCATACATCCATAACCTTAGACCAAACCTATGCCATTTGTGTCCACCATACCTACCTACTACATGGTATTTTCTGCCATTCCAAGTAAATACTTCATGTGCTACCTTTAAATTATTCAAATTATTACTCCTTATTTGTGTCAATGTTTTATAGCTCATGAGGAAGTATGTGGTGTTTTATCTTTCAATCTTGTTGGGCGGACTTTCACCAATGGACTAGTGGCACATCCGCTTATCCAATAACTTTGCAATAAGAGCTGGCAACGGGGTTCCCAGCCCCAATTAATAACTTTCATTAATAATTCTCTTCACATGTTTTGCTCTGATTTATCAGTAAGCAACTTAATTTTGCAATAGACACTCCTCCATGGTATGTGAATGATGGAAGGCACCCGAGGATTCGGTTAGCCATGGATTGAGAAAGCCAAGGTTGGGGGGAGTGTCATCCTTAATAAAACTAAAATACATGTGTAAACAAAAGAGAAGGGGGATGATCTACCTTGCTGGTAGAGATGCCGTCCCTCATGGGAGCCGCTCTTTGAAGGTTCGTTTGGCAAGGGGGTTAGAGTGCCCGCTACCATTCGTTGACAACAACAAACACCTCTCAAAATCTTACTTTTATGCTCTTTATATGATTTCAAAACTTGAGAAGCTCTAGCACCACTACAAGAAAAGTTGCCATGGCCGACGAAGTTGAAGTCGCGCCGTGGTTGCTGGTGTACCATGGCCGACGATTTTGGTCCCTCCGTGGTGCATGTCAAAACTTTTTTTTTCTCGTTTTTGAGGCCACCTAGCCCGACGAAAGCGGCCAAAACGTGGCGTATGGTGGCCCGGGACGTGGTGCATCTCGAAATCTCGGGTTCGCCGGCCGAGTCAACGCAAATCCGCACCGCCGAGGGATGTAGGGCCCAGATGGCAGCCTCTCTGGCATTGTTTTTTTTCTACATCGCGCCATCTCGTTCAACGTTCTCCGATCGAGCCGTTTACGATGCAGGATCATGGGTCCCGCATGTCATCCTCTATGAACCAAAATTCTTTCTATTCTTGGATTTTTTTGACCCCCTGATTTCTGGCTACTTCCTTTTTCTTTTGATCCCTTGCCGCCTTGGAAACGTTGAGACCGCTGCTGCTAAATGGGACCCGCATGTCATCCTCTATGTGCAATCAACTTTCTTTTCTTGGAGTTTTTTTGGCACCTCAAATTTGGTCACTTGCCTTTTTCTTTCGATCCCCTGCCGCCTCTCAAACGGTGATACCGCTGCTGGGACCCGCATGTCATCCTCTATGTACTATAAAACTTTCTTTTCTTGAATTATTTTTGGCACCTCATATTTGGTCACTTACCTTTTTCTTTCGATCCCCTGCCGCCTCTCAAACGGTGATACCGCTGCTGCTAACTGGGACCCGCATGTCATCCTCAATGTACTATAAAACTTTCTTTTCATGGATTATTTTTGGCACCTCAAATTTGGTCACTTGCCTTTTTCTTTCGATCCCCTGCCGCCTCTCAAACGGTGATACCGCTGCTGCTAACTGGGACCCGCATGTCATCCTCAATGTACTATAAAACTTTCTTTTCCTGGATTATTTTTGGCACCTCAAATTTGGTCACTTGCCTTTTTCTTTCGATCCCCTGCCCCCTCAAACGGTGATACCGCTGCTGCTAAATGGGACCCGCATGTCATCCTCTATGTACTATAAAACTTTCTTTTCTTGAATTATTTTTGGCACCTCATATTTGGTCACTTACCTTTTTCTTTCGATCCCCTGCCGCCTCTCAAACGGTGATACCGCTGCTGCTAAATGGGACCCGCATGTCATCCTCTATGTACTATAAAACTTTCTTTTCTTGGATTTTTTGGCACCTCATATTTCGTCACTTGACTTTTTCTTTCGATCACCTGCTGTCTCTCAAAGTGATACCGCTGCTGCTAAATGGGACCCGCATGTCATCCTCTATGTACTATAAAACTTTCTTTTCTTGGATTTTTGGCACCTCATATTTGGTCACTTGACTTTTTCTTTCGATCCCCTGCTGCCTCTCAAACGGTGATACCGCTGCTGCTAAATGGGACCCGCATGTCATCCTCTATGTACTATAAAACTTTCTTTTCTTGAATTATTTTTGGCTCCTCATATTTGGGCACTTGCCTTTTTCTTTCGATCTCATGCCACGTTTGAAACGTTGAGGAACCTGCTGGCTCATGGGACCCGCATGTCATCCTCTATGTGCTATAAAAGTTTCCTTTGTTGGATTTTTTTTCACCCTCTGATTTTTGGCTTGCCTTTTTCTTTTGATCCCCTGCCCCCTTTGAAACGTTGAGTAAGCTGTTGGCTCAAGGGACCCGCATGTCATCCTCTATGTCCATCAACTTTCTTTTCTTGGATTTTTTTTCACCCCCTAATTACTAGCTACTTTCTTTTTCTTTTGATCTCAAGCCGCATTACAAACATTGAGACCGCTGCTGCAAAATGGGACCCACATGTCATCCTCTATGTACAATAAATCTTGGATTATTTTTGGCTCCTGATATTTGGTCACTTGCCTTTTTCTTTCGATCTCATGCCGCCTTTGAAACGTTGAGTAAGCTGCTGGCTCATGGGTCCCGCATGTCATCCTCTACGAACAATAAAAGTTTCCTTTCTTGGAGTTATTTTTTACCCCTAATTTCTGGCTATTTGCCTTTTTCTTTTGATCCCCTGCCCCCGTTGAAACGATGAGGACGCTGTTGGCAGGTCGGTCCCACATGTCATCCTCTATGAACAATAAAAGTTTCCTTTGGTGGATTTATTTTTGACCCCTAATTAATTTCTGGCTATTTCCTTTATTTTTCTTTTGATCCCCTGCCGCCTTGGAATTGTTGAGAATGCTGCTGCCTCATTTTTCTTTTGGTCCTGTGCCGCCTTGGAAACGTTGAGACCGCTGCTACAAAATGGGACCCGCATGTCATCCTCTATGTACAATAAAGTTTCTTTTCTTGGATTATTTTTGGCTCCTGATATTATGTCACTTGCCTTTTTCTTTCGATCTCATGCCGACTTTGAAACGTTGAGGATGCTGCTGCCTCATGGGTCCCGCATGTCATCCTCTCAGAACGATAAATGTTTTGTTTTCTTGTATTTTTTTACCAACTGATTTTTGGCTTTTTTTATTTTCGATCCCCTGCCGCCTTTGAAACGTTGACTCCGCTGCTGGCTCATGGGTCCCCGATGTCAGCCTCCCCGTACAAGAAACATGTGATATTTTATTTTGCAGACAATAAACGTTGTATTTCGCTCTGAGCTATTGCAAACGGATAAATTAAATCTTTATATCTACATAAACAAACTTATATGTTGAATCTCCTTGTTTTTTGTTTTTGCGAAGCATAGGACTTTCCTGTTTTTTTTTTGAGAAAAATCCGACCTTTCCTGTTTTGGAGTGGGCTGAAATTGTACGAGTCAAAAGGCCCAGCAGATAGTTCGAAGGCCCAGATGTCCAGATACAGCCCAATTAAAATCTTTCTTTTCTTGGATTTTTTTCACACCCTGATTTCTGGCTACTTCATTTTTCTTTCGGTCCTGTGCCGCCTTGGAAGCGTTGAGACCGCTGCTACAAAATGGGACCCGCATGTCATCCTCTATGTACAATAAAGTTTCTTTTCTTGGATTATTTTTGGCTCCTGATATTATGTCACTTGACTTTTTCTTTCAATCTCATGCCGACTTTGAAACGTTGAGGAAGCTGCTGGCTCATGGGTCCCGCATGTCATCCTCTATGAACAATAAAAGTTTTCTTTGTTGGATTTATTTTTTTCCCCTAATTTCTGGCTATTTGTCTTTTTCTTTTGATCCCCTGCCCCCTTTGAAACGATGACGACGCAGCTGGCAAGTCGGTCCCACATGTCATCCTCTATGAACAATAAAAGTTTCCTTTGATGGATTTATTTTTTACCCTAATTAATTTCTGGCTATTTCCTTTTTTATTTTGATCCCCTGCCGCCTTGAAATAGTTGAGGATGCTGCTGCCTCATGGGTCCCGCATGTCATACTCTCAGAAAGGTAAATGTTTCTTTTCTTGAATTTGTTTACCAACTGATTTTTGGCTTATTTTTTCTTTCGATCTCCTGCCACCTTTAAAACGTTGACGACGCTGCTGGCTCATGGGTCCCCAATGTCAGCCTCCCCATACTGCAAATCCTCTTTCTGCAAAGGTTGTATTTCTAGATAGATAAGGTGGATTCGAATCTGCCATGGTTCAGGCAGCTCAGGTAAGCCTTCTTGCACTAATTAATGGAAGTAGTGTATCGCAAGGTCAAGACATGTGGCTCAGTGTAATGAATCTATATGAATCATGTTGTGGGTTCAATCTGATAGTTCTCTAACAGGTCAGCCAAAATAGAAATTAAGTTTTTTTCTAAAAGGGAAATGCAAATTAAGATGAACACAAACATTAGTTATCATAATAGCTGATCATACATACATACTTGCTAAGAGCAAAAGCTTGCCAGAGTTTTACCACCCATACAATTAATTAGCAGTTCAGATAAGATAACCTTATATAAGTATAACTACAAATGCATTTGCTAAGGGCTCATGGGACAACAGAACTAGACAACCGCGAACTTTATGACCAGCATGTCACAGCGGCATCGAAAGATCTTGACCTTCAACTTTGATCCAATGCGAAGTTTGGCACCGTCAATGAACTTTTTCCACCTGGAAGTAACAGCCAAGCGGCCATCTGTGGGACTGACAGAGTACCGTCCCTCCACGGTGAGACCTTCACTCTCCATGACGAGGGATATCTTGCCCCTTCGGCCAGCATTGAGATCCTTGGAGATACTTTTAGGCAATTTCTGATTCAAAGCAAGAGATACCACCAAAAATTAGTCAATGGCACCAATGCACTGAACCATGTGAGACTTTGAGCAGAGAAGACATCAAGATAAGAGCAGTTATGCTGTCATATACTCACGAACATAGCCTTCAGATGCGTCCTGGTCACCACACGGGTGGCCACAGCAATGAGCTGAGACCTCGGTGATCTGGCTGGGGCAGGTGCATGAGCCTGGGCTGGTACACGAGCTGGTGCTGATGCAGGAGACTGCTGGGCAGGTGCAGTAAACGGTGCCTCTAGAGGAACCGGTGCTGATGCAGGAGACTGTTGGGCAGGTGCAGTAAACGGTGCAGCTAGAGGAACCAGTGCTGATGCAGGAGCCTGCTGGGCATGTGTAGTATATGGGGCCTCTACAGGAACCAATGCTGATGTAGGGGACTGCTGGGTAGATGCAGTAAACGGAGCTGGTACAGGAACCGGTGCTGATGCAGGAGAGTGGGAAGCCGGTGCCGGTGCTGGTGTGGTTGCCCTTTGTGACATCCGCTCCTGTTCCGTCAGGGGATCTGCAGCTTTGATCATGTTAAACCCAGCAAGCTAGAACAGAGGGAATGGTTTAGAACAACTGCTCAGAATGCAGTTATCAAAAGATATGAGTAGAAAAAAGTTACATATTATATATTTGGAAGTGTCTCCAACTCTGTAAGCAGTTACGTATATCTGCCCGTTTGAGTTTCTGATCCTCAGCTCGTCGCCCTTCTTCAGACCGTAGTCAAAAGCAAACTTTCTCCAATCATGTCCATACAAATATGTGATGGCCTGCGTCTTGTAGACATACACCTCATAGACCGTGTAGGTGTTCATCAATTTGCCATTGCCATGCATAGTGAAAGATCCTTCATGCGGACACATCTGGTTAATCATTGGACGAAGTTCACAAGGTACAGTCTGCATGTGAAAATTGATACAAATGTAAGAAGCAGGAAGACTAAAAACAAGACTTTACTATATGCCAATTCATGCTAAACCACTGAGAATACATACCTGTAACTCTGTGAAGGAGCTACTAGAAAGGTAGATAGAGCCATAGGAGGTGTTATATGCGGGGTATGTACATGGGCCCGCCATATTCCCGCAAGCTCGGCATCGGGATGGTGAAGGAAACATGGGAGGTACTACTGGTGCGTAGCGCTGAACGTAAGTGGAAGAATTAGGTTGTGTAAAGTGCATAGTTCAGAGCAATGCAAATGTTGACAAGCAAGTGCATAACACTATGTTACAAACTGAACAGTGAAAAATTAGTGTATGATGAATATAAGCATGCTAATTTGGTGTTTCCGAATTCCAAAAAGCATTAGACAGAGCCAGTGATAATATCAGACATAAATCATGGCATGTATATGTGGCTTAAGAAAATATACCCGAACCCTTGGATGGTTACGGCCCGGCTGATCCTTGGACTTGAGCTTATATAAGCATCCAGAAGGTGGGGCTGACAGTAACTTGGTGGCAGCCTCTGCAGATGCCTCATCAGCAGCAGTTGCAATCCTTTTGACCAATGAAGGCTTAGCAGTTTCAGTCTGCATATAAAAATTGAAGAGCAACAGACATCAGCAGTGATATATAAAATGAATCTATGAGACACTGATGCATATAGTGCTGGATGTAAGTGGAAGAATAGTGTGTGTGTTTCTGAACTATTGGTAAGCATTAGACAAAGCCGGCAATAAACAGACAAAAATCAAATCATGTATGAGGATTAAGAAAATATACCTGCTTACTGAAAAGGGTACCACCCAGCTGGCCCGTGGCCTTGTGCTTGAGGAGGTTTTCAGAAGATGGTGGCAGCACCATCGTCTTCACAGCAGCCTCATCAGGATCATTTTTTATCCATTTGAGTAGAGGAACAGAAGTTTCATCCTGCATATGAATAGCAACAGAACTCATCATTGATATTTAATAAATCTATGAGATAGACTGATGCAAATAGTGCGGGTGTAAGTGGAAGAATAGGGTTGTGCATAGAGAACAGTTGACAACAATGCAAATGATTACAAAAGAAGCCAATGGAAATCAACAGTTTATATACTGGATGAGACAGACTGAAAAGTGAAAAATTAGTGTATGATGATTGTAAGCAAACGCAGTGTTTCTGAACTTTTGGTAAGCATTAGACAAAGCCAACAGTAATTAAACAGATAATAATGAAATCATGTATGTGGATTAAGAAAATATACCAGATTCATTAAAAGGTCACCACCCAGCTGGCCCATGGCCTCGTGCTTGTAGAGGTTTTCGGAAGATGGTGCCGGCACCATCGTCCTCACAGCAGCCTCATTAGCCCCATTTTGCATCCACTTGAGTAAAGGCGCAGCAGTTTCAGCCTGCATAAGAATGGGAACAGATCTCAGCAGTGATATTGAATGACTCTGAGACAGACTGATGCATATAGTGCTAGATGTAAGTGGAAGGGTATGGCCGTGTATGGACAACAGTTCACAACAATGCAAGGGTGTGTTCGGTTCTGAAACAGCGTGGAATGGAATGGAATGGTTCCATTTCAGAGGAATGGAATGGTTACATTTTTGTTCGGTTGGGAAAAATGGAGAGCAGAAGAGATCGAGGTTAAACTAACCAATTGTCTCAAAATTGTAATTAACAATTGCAAATGACATTTTAATCTCAAAGTCGTAATTAACAGCGCCTAATGGTGCTCTTTTAATCTAAAAATCGAAATTAACATCATTTTATGTTGGGTTAGGGGAACTGGAGTAGATGAACATTACTGTATGATGATTGTAAGCAAACGAATTTGGTGTTTCTAAACTTTTGGCTTCGAGATCTTATGGGTTTCAACTCTAGCCTACCCCAACTTGTTTGGGACTGAAAGGCTTGGTTGTTGTTGTTGTTGTTGTAAACTTTTGGCAAGCATAGAAAAAACCGACAATAAACAGAGAAAAATCAAGGCATGTTTTGTGGATTAAGAAAATATACCATATTCATTAAAAGATCACCACCCAGCTGGTGCGTGGCCTTGTGCTTGTAGAGGCATTTAGAAGATGGGGGCGGCATCAACATACTGGCAGCCTGATCAGCCGCAGTTTTGATCTTCCTTTTGAGTAAAGGCCCTAAAGTTTCAGTCTGCATATGAATAGCAAAACAAAAGGCAGACCTCAGCAGTGATATTGAATTACTGTATGAGATAGACTGATGCATATAGTGGATGCTCTTAGCCTTTTGCAGCGTGAACACTAGCTATGGACAGACAAAAAAACTAGTTAACTCAGCTTTGTCTAGATATGAATGTACTACCACCATCCAAAAGCTTAAGCCTTATTTATTTTTGAGAAATCAAAACAAGCAAAGTTTGACCAAAATTTTAGAACATTCTATCAACAAATATAATACTGTGTAGATACCGTAGGAAAATATATTTTATTATCTATTTAATGATATTAATTTTGTATTTTGCATGTTACTGATTTTTGGTAAAAGCTTAGTCAAACATGGTATAGTTTGACTTTCTAAAAATAATATAAGCCCAAAGCTTTGGGATGGAGGCAGTAGTATCTAGAGCTAAAACACATCTAGATACATCCGTATCTACAGATAGTTGAGTCAATTAATTTGGATCTGAGGGAGTATCAGATTCAGACTACATCATGGTAAGTTGGTTAAAAAAAATTACCCCTGGGCGGTCCCTGCCCAGCTCGGCAGTGGCATTTCGCTTCTTGTGCTGCAGATCGGGCCATGCTCCTGCAGCAGGTGGGGCGCTATTCTCGTTCCCCATAGCCTCAGCACGGAACCTGGAGGTACCAACCTGATACAGAGAATATAGAGCATGGTGTCACAGAGGCTTTACGCACAAACAGCTGAAGACATGTGCTACTTTAAGCATATTCCAGAACAGGAACAGATTGAGGATGCAGAGACCAGAGAGACACTTAAAAGGTAAAGAGTGGATAAGCAAACGGAGTACCTGCTTCGCGGGGCTGGGGACGCAGCTCAGGCTCAGCCAACTGCCCACATGCGTGGTGGCCTTACGCTCCATTGCCCCCACCGCCGAGGTCTTGCCTTTCCTGTACAAGCTGACAAAAGATACAGTGAGGATCAGCAGAAACTACAAAGGTTGCAAATGTCGACAAATAAAGGAAGAACACCCCAATCCAAGCAAAGGTAGCCCCCGCCCCCCACCCCCATCAATCACTCCCAGCTCGAGGGTGACCAGAAAGACACCCCTTTGCCCAGAATAGGAAAGAGATGCGCAAGATATCGAGGAGAGGAAAAAAGAACCGATCTCGAGAAAGGAGAGAACATTACTAGTCCTACCTAATCCGCTTGGGCTAGATGCAGCTTGCCCCTCCAAGCTGGATGCCTGGACGGTGGAGGCGAAAGGAGGGGATCGAGCTAGCGGCTTGCATCCGTCGGCAATCGGCACTCGATCGGGAGAGAAGGGGTGCTACATAAAGGGGAGGGGTAACATATTTTATTACACAGTGAACTTACTGATGTGACTAGTCATTACATGTCTCACTGAAACTAGGGCCCATAGTGTGGCACCCCAAATTTACTTGAAGCTGCCCGGCGGGACGCATTGGCGCGTCAAGAAACCCCCGAATTGTAGCGGGGAAATGAAACATTTCACAAAAATTCGAAATTCAAGCACACCGCCACGCGCCAAGCACGCGGCTGTTCCTTCCTCTTCCTCGGTTCCTCCTCCCCTATCCGAAAAAACCCCAAATCCCAAGCTCAAACCAAAAAAAAAACAAAAAACAAATCCCCTGGCCGCCATGCATGTCCTCGTTAACCCGCTGGAGATCGTTCCCGGACGATGCGGACCACCCGCCCTGAGATCCAGAATTCCGTCCACCTCGAGGCACTGCGTGCTGTCTCGCAGCAGCGGCTTGAGGGCGCTGAAGAGGAAGTTCCGCCGGAAAGTGCTCATGGCAACCGTGCAAGCTCACCGGCGTGCTGTATCCCGAGAGGAACTGGTCAAAGCTTTGCTATTCGCCACACACAAAAAATTGCGGGCCAAGATCTGGTCAAAGCTTCGTCGATGGCTTGCCGCGAGAGGCTTGGAGTCCAGAGTCAATAAACTAGCTGCTCGAGGACTTGGGCGGTTTACACGGATTCATATTAACTGACTCAAGTTTGTTAGTCTAGTTAACAAATGCATCTAGATACATCCATATCTAGACAGAATTGAGTCCATTAATATGAATCAGAGGGGAGTACCTGAAAGTGTTTCATGCTACCAACTAATGCGCTGGCAGGAATCGCTGTAGAAGTAATTGTGCTACTACTTGTACGATGAACTGATTGTGTGGGTGTCGAATTTTGCAACGCGATCATCCACTGAATGCTTAATCTAGCGCCAAAGGCGTACAAATCATAACATACTACAGCACCAGAACATAAGAGTACGAATCATAAAGTAGCTCAACATTTTGCATCAGGGCTGGGTGGTCCTGAGACTACCGGGACGCCCCTGATGATCTCCGGGTGTGCATCCTCTTCAACGCAAAGCTGTGTACTCGGTCCACGGCCTCCTTCTGTAGGCTGGATAATCTCAGGTGCAGGACCTTCGTCTATGAGAGGCTCGTCATCAGTACCATCCACAGGTGCATCAGGGCTGGGTGGTCTTGAGACTACCCGGACGCCCGTGATGATCTCCGGGCGTGCATCCACTTCAACGCAAAGCTGTGTACTCGGTCCACGGCCTCCTTCTGTAGACTGGATAATCTCAGGTGCAGGACCTTCGTCTATGAAAGGCTCGTCATCAGTACCATCCACAGGTGCATCAAACTGAGATTCATCTTCAAATCTCCCATCAAACTGAGAGACCTCTTTAACTCTATGCTTCTGCAATTAGTACATCAACCGATTAGACAAACATCTAAGGGATGCAACCTGAACAAATGCCGTTTTACATATTTACCTTCTCATCTGGCACAGCACATGTCCCAGAGCTGAAACCCGTTTCCTGAAGCAAGCGCTTTTTCTCTCCTTCCCGTCCATCCATCTGCAACAAGTTAAATTTGAGTACAGAACCTTGCACAGCAATGCAAACTATTGATTGAAACAGCGGCAGCATCAATATAAATAATTAACTACATATGCCAGCACACATACAGTGTGAGCAAGATCTGCTTCTCCTGCTAAAGGATCATTATATGGTTCACCATGCTAAACCCGCCTAACATATGTGCGGTCCATCCCAAAAATGTGTAAATGATCTGCCACTACAGGGTGAGGCCTCTTCTCACCATTCATACATGTGCAGCGCGGGCAATACACGTCCAGGTTGTGACCATCATGAGCTCTAATAAACCCCATAAAGGGTTGAACACCATTTATATATGAAGGGGAACATAAGTGTCCATGCAGTTTCCAAGTTCTGTCCATCTGTTTAATTATGAGATACAGTGGTTGGTGATTAATTTAAGGCGAAGTAGGAAATGTATATCCATCGAGTACAAAACTATACTACATGATTATGCATTTCAGCAATCATGTCGAGTACAAAACAAAAAATGCCCATCGACATTTTAGCAAACAGATCGTGTACAAAACTCTGCCATGGCATTTCAGCAAATTAACGGATCGAGTGCAGAACTGACTCTATATGCCCACGCAAATGAACAAATTGATCGATGACAAATCGAGCGGAAAACTATAAAGTGCCAATTAGTTCGAGCATACTGACGAATTTTTTTAGCAGCATCAAGAAAATATAAATCGTTAGGCTGTCTTGCCCGATACATGATTGAGCTAGAGATAGCAGCCCTACCGTGGATCAACTTGACCGCCGGTGCGTCTCGAGAAGAACGACGGGGAGGGGAAGCTTCTTCTTCGCACGGACGGGACGGGGAGGGGAAGCTCTTCGCACGGACGGGGATAAGTTGTGTACGGGTGGGTGGGGGGTCATGCGGCCGGGCCGCCGGGGTGATAATTAAGGTTGGTAGGTGGCGTTTAATGGAGTTGCGTGTGTAATTTGCCGTGCACAAGGTTGAGGAATAGGCGGTTCCCTTTGCCGCGCGCACAATTCAAACTATCCCGCCCATGTAGTTTAAATTCGCCATATTTTCGTTAAATCGACATAAAGTCATGTGAGTGGGGGAAAATTAGCAAAGTTGCTTGAAAAATAGTAAAACTCTGGAATTATCCTTTAAATATGCTCTACTTCGTGTGAAAATCGGGGTGTGGAAGCATGTTGAGCTGTTTTATTTGTACTTTCTTCATTAAAACTCCCATTTTATGCACTTTGGATGGAAAGAAATCATTTGTACATAAATTTTGACAACGCCATTTGCAAACACTAATTGTTTACATGCCAAGATGCACCCATCCACCAAATATATATGTGGCAAAAGTTTATCACAATCTAGCAGATATGCATAATTAGTGAGGGACCCCTTTTGATTTTGTGCAATTTCCACTAATTAGGTAGAGATCGAGAAGGGTTAATTAATTAGGCCATGTTAGGGGTTATGTGTTTTAATAGGTTGTGTGGATTCAAATACAACTTCTTTATTTGTGTGCTATGATTAATCAAAACTAGATCGATCGACTGCGCACACATTATTAGAGGCGCATGCCTTTGCGCACAAAGTGCATGTGTGTGTTGTTGGCCACCAACGAGAGAGAGAGAGAGAGAGAGAGAGAGAGAGATAGAGGTAGAGAGAGCTACATACGAGAGAGCGATTGAAATCCCCAAATTAAACACATATATATGCATGGCACATTTAATTTAATTAGAGGACCGCGAGGCACCCCTGGCCTGCTTGATGCATAATTAAGTGTCATTGGCCTATATATATAGGGTTTAATTAGGGTTTAGGGTTTAGGGTTAGGAGGTTAGGGTTTAGGGTTTAATGTTTATGGTGTTTAGGGTTTAGGGATTAGGGATTAGGGTTTATTTAGGGTTTAAGGTTTAGGGATCATCGATCGAGTGCGCACACACACATTATTAGAGGCACACGCGCCTTTGCGCATAAAGTGCATGCGTATATGTGTGTGTTTTTTGGCCACCAACGACATATAGATGATCGAGAGAGAGAGATTGAAATCCCCCAAGAATATGTTCAAATATATATTAAAATATATGCACGAATTAATGCATGCATGGTAGGCCATGCATGCACACTAATTATATATATATTATGAGGAAACTTAATCAAATGTGTTTTCATTCGAGAGAACTTGTCAAAATTCAAGTTAATTAATTTATCATCGATAATTATATAATTAATTAATGAATCTCAGGGAGATGTTATACAACATATGATCGATATATAGGCCATGTATATATTAATTGGTTTTAATCTACCGTTTTTGCTAGCTAGCTGCATGCTATATATAGAGCATGTTTTTATTAGATCGGGTTATAGCTAGTATAGTTTAGGGTTATGTGTTTTAATTAACTAGGGTTTGATTAGCTAGGGGTTAGTTATATATATATGGTTTAGGGTTAATGCATGTCACATTTAATTTAACTAGAGGACCGCGAGGCACCCCTGGCCTGCTTGATGCACAATTAAGTGTCGTTGGCCTATATATATAGGGTTTAATTAGGGTTTAGGGTTAGCTAGCTGGGTTTAGGGTTTAGTGTTTTGGGTGTTTAGCTAGGGTCTAGGGTTTAGGGTTTAGTGTTTACTGTGTTTAGAGGGTCTAGGGTTTAGTGTTTAGGGTGTTTAGGGTCTAGGGTTTAGGGTCTAGTGTTTAGGGTCTATGGTTTAGGGTTTAATTAGTGTTTAGGGTGTTTAGGGTTTAGGGTTTAGTGTTTACGGTGTTTAGGGTCTAGGGTTTAGGGTTTAGTGTTTAGGGTCTAGGGTTTAGGGTTTAATTAGTGTTTAGGGTGTTTATAGGGTTTAGGGTTTAGGGTTTAGGGTTTTAGGGTTTAGGGTTTAGGGTTTAGGGTTTAGGGTTTATGGTTTAGGGTTTACGGTGTTTAGGGTCTAGGGTTTAGGGTTTAGTACGTGTTTAGGGTGTTTAGGGTCTAGGGTTTAGTGTGTTTAGGGTGTTTAGGGTTTAGGGGATTAGGGATTAGGGTTTTAGGGTTGTTTAAGGTTTAGGGATCATCGATCGAGTGCGCACACACACATTATTAGAGGCACACGCGCCTTTGCGCATAAAGTGCATGCGTATATGTGTGTGTTTTTTGGCCACCAACGACATATATAGATGATCGAGAGAGAGATTGAAATCCCCAAGAATATGTTCAAATATATATTAAAATATATGCACGAATTAATGCATGCATGGTAGGCCATGCATGCACACTAATTATATATATATTATGAGGAAACTTAATCAAATGTGTTTTCATTCGAGAGAACTTGTCAAAATTCAAGTTAATTAATTTATCATCGATAATTATATAATTAATTAATGAATCTCAGGGAGATGTTATACAACATATGATCGATATATAGGCCATGTATATATTAATTGGTTTTAATCTACCGTTTTTGCTAGCTAGCTGCATGCTATATATAGAGCATGTTTTTATTAGATCGGGTTATAGCTAGTATAGTTTAGGGTTATGTGTTTTAATTAACTAGGGTTTGATTAGCTAGGGGTTAGTTATATATATATGGTTTAGGGTTAATGCATGTCACATTTAATTTAACTAGAGGACCGCGAGGCACCCCTGGCCTGCTTGATGCACAATTAAGTGTCGTTGGCCTATATATATAGGGTTTAATTAGGGTTTAGGGTTAGCTAGCTGGGTTTAGGGTTTAGTGTTTTGGGTGTTTAGCTAGGGTCTAGGGTTTAGGGTTTAGTGTTTACTGTGTTTAGAGGGTCTAGGGTTTAGTGTTTAGGGTGTTTAGGGTCTAGGGTTTAGGGTCTAGTGTTTAGGGTCTATGGTTTAGGGTTTAATTAGTGTTTAGGGTGTTTAGGGTTTAGGGTTTAGTGTTTACGGTGTTTAGGGTCTAGGGTTTAGGGTTTAGTGTTTAGGGTCTAGGGTTTAGGTTTTAATTAGTGTTTAGGGTGTTTATAGGGTTTAGGGTTTAGTGTTTAGGGTTTAGGGTTTTAGGGTTTAGGGTTTAGGGTTTAGGGTTTAGGGTTTATGGTTTAGGGTTTACGGTGTTTAGGGTCTAGGGTTTAGGGTTTAGTGTTTAGGGTGTTTAGGGTCTAGGGTTTAGTGTGTTTAGGGTGTTTAGGGTTTAGGGGATTAGGGATTAGGGTTTTAGGGTTGTTTAAGGTTTAGGGATCATCGATCGAGTGCGCACACACATTATTAGAGGCACCCGCGCCTTTACGCATCAAGTGCATGCGTATATATGTGTGTTTTTTGGGCCACCAACGATATATAGATGATCGAGAGAGAGAGAGAGATCGATTGAAATCCCCAAGAATATGTTCAAATATACATTAAAATATATGCACGAATGCATTGTAGGCCATGCATGCACACTAATTATATATATATTATGAGGCAACTTAATCAAATGTGTTTTCATTCGAGAGAACTTGTCAAAGTTCAAGTTAATTAATTTATCACGATAATTATATAATTAATTAATGATTCTCAGGGATATGTTATACAACATGATCGATATAGGCCATGTATATTTTAATTGGTGTTAATCTACGGTTTGCTAGCTAGCTGCTATATATAGAGCATGTTTTTATTAGATCGGGTTATAGCTAGCTAGTATAGTTTAGGGTTATGTGTGTTAATTAAGTAGGGTTGATTAGCTAGGGTTAGTTACATATATATGGTTTAGGGTTAATGCATGGCACATTTAATTTTATTAGAGGATCACGAGGCACCCATGACCCACTCGATCGATGCACAATTAAGTGTCGTTGGCCTATACATAGGGTTTAATTGGGGTTTAGGATTAGCTAGGGTTTAGGGTTAGGGTTAGGGTACGTTTAGGGTCTAGGGTTTAGGGTTTAGTGTTTAGGGTTTAGGGATTAGGGATTTAAGGTTTTAGGGTTGTTTAAGGTTTAGGGATCATCGATCGAGTGCGCACACACATTATTAGAGGCACCCGCGCCGTTACGCATAAATTGCATGCATATATATGTGTGTTTTTTGGGCCACCAACGATATATAGATGATCGAGAGAGAGAGATCGATTGAAATCCCCAAGAATATGTTCAAATATACATTAAAATATATGCACGAATGCATTGTAGGCCATGCATGCACACTAATTATATATATATTATGAGGCAACTTAATCAAATGTGTTTTCATTCGAGAGAACTTGTCAAAGTTCAAGTTAATTAATTTATGACGATAATTATATAATTAATTAATGAATCTCAGGGATATGTTATGCAACATGATCGATATAGGCCATGTATATTTTAATTGGTGTTAATCTACGGTTTGCTAGCTAGCTGCTATATATAGAGCATGTTTTTATTAGATCGGGTTATAGCAGCTAGCTAGTATAGTTTAGGGTTATGTGTTTTAATTAAGTAGGGTTGATTAGCTAGGGTTAGTTACATATATATGGTTTAGGGTTAATGCACGGCACATTTAATTTTATTAGAGGATCACGAGGCACCCATGACCCGCTCGATCGATGCACAATTAAGTGTCGTTGGCCTATACATAGGGTTTAATTGGGGTTTAGGATTAGCTAGGGTTTAGGGTTAGGGTTAGGGTTAGGGTTAGGGTATGTTTAGGGTCTAGGGTTTAGGGTTTAGTGTTTAGGGTGTTTAGGGTTTAGGGATTAGGGATTTTAAGGTTTTAGGGTTGTTTAAGGTTTAGGGATCATCGATCGAGTGCGCACACACATTATATTATTAGAGGCACCCGCGCCTTTACGCATAAATTGCATGCATATATATGTGTGTTTTTTGGGCCACCAACGATATATAGATGATCGAGAGAGAGAGATTGAAATCCCCAAGAATATGTTCAAATATACATTAAAATATATGCACGAATGCATTGTAGGCCATGCATGCACACTAAATATATATATATATTATGAGGCAACTTAATCAAATGTGTTTTCATTCGAGAGAACTTGTCAAAGTTCAAGTTAATTAATTTATCACGATAATTATATAATTAATTAATGAATCTCAGGGATATGTTATACAACATGATCGATATAGGCCATGTATATTTTAATTGGTGTTAATCTACGGTTTGCTAGCTAGCTGCTATATATAGAGCATGTTTTTATTAGATCGGGTTATATCTAGTATAGTTTAGGGTTATGTGTTTTAATTAAGTAGGGTTGATTAGCTAGGGTTAGTTACATATATATGGTTTATGGTTAATGCATGGCACATTTAATTTTATTAGAGGATCGCGAGGCACCCATGACCCGCTCGATCGATGCACAATTAAGTGTCGTTGGCATATACATAGGGTTTAATTGGGGTTTAGGATTAGCTAGGGTTTAGGGTTAGGGTTAGGGTTAGGGTTAGGGTACGTTTAGGGTCTAGGGTTTAGGGTTTAGTGTTTAGGGTGTTTAGGGTTTAGGGATTAGGGATTTAGGGGTTTTAGGGTTGTTTAAGGTTTAGGGATCATCGATCGAGTGCGCACACACATTATTAGAGGCACCCGCGCCTTTACGCATAAATTGCATGCATATATATATATGTGTGTTTTTTGGCCACCAACGATATATAGATGATCGAGAGAGAGATTGAAATCCCCAAGAATATGTTCAAATATACATTAAAATATATGCACGAATGCATGGTAGGCCATGCATGCACACTAATTATATATATATATTATGAGGCAACTTAATCAAATGTGTTTTCATTCGAGAGAACTTGTCAAAATTAAAGTTAATTAATTTATCACGATAATTATATAATTAATTAATGAATCTCAGGGATATGTTATACAACATGATCGATATAGGCCATGTATATATTAATTGGTGTTAATCTACGGTTTGCTAGCTAGCTGCTATATATAGAGCATGTTTTTATTAGATCGGGTTATAGCAGCTAGCTAGTATAGTTTAGGGTTATGTGTTTTCATTAAGTAGGGTTGATTAGCTATGGTTAGTTACATATATATGGTTTAGGGTTAATGCATGGCACATTTAATTTAATTAGAGGACCGCGAGGCACCCCTGGCCTGCTTGATGCACAATTAAGTGTCGTTGGCCTATATATAGGGTTTAATTAGGGTTTAGGGTTAGGGTTAGGGTTTAGGGTCTAGGGTTTAGTGTTTAGGGTGTTTAGGGTTTAGGGATTAGGGATTAGGGTTTCAGGGTTGTATAAGGTTTAGGGATCATCGATCGAGTGCGCACACACATTATTAGAGGCACCCGCGCCTTTGCGCATAAAGTGCATGCGTATAGTTTAGGGTTATTTGTTTTAATTAAGTAGGGTTTGATCAGCTAGGGTTAGTTACATATATATGGTTTAGGGTTAATGCATGGCACATTACATATAGTTTAAATCTCAAGAATGTTTATACATGATAGGCCATATGTGCAAAGGAATTTTTTTCCTCGTGAACTTGTCAAAATTCAAGTTTATCAGTGCCAATGGAAACTAGTCCAAAAAATTACATAGAGGACCAAAAGTACTAGACAATAACTAATAGAACCTGCAACTTTACAAAAAGGACCCCAAAACATATAGAAGAAAATCAATCGAGTCCTTCTGGACCGCACATCAGATCTCTGCTCCGCATCCTTTCCAGCAACTCCGTCGCCGGGGACGCACCACTTGGGACGGTGTCGCCGGTAGTCGCCAGGACGAAGGAGAAGAAGGGCCTCAGCAACGGCATATTGGCTCTGAGAAGGGTCGCTGAAAGTCCAAGATGTGCACGGGCAAGACGGATGACGCCGTCGTATGCCCCGAGCTTGTGAACTTTAGCAGCTTGACTTCCCCATTGGCCAGATCTGAAGCACTGACCAAAGCAAGCCTCACCGTTAGCGCCATCACATTGATGGCACCAGATCGGGGTTTGGCCGGCAAGATCCGCCAGATTCACCATAGGCCAGATCTGAAGCCGATGACGAGATCCCCGACTCCATTGCGCCATTCTGCTCATGGGAAACACTGGATCTAAGCTTACAACAACACTAACTCCCTCGGATCCAAATTAGCTGACTCAACTTTGCTTATCTAAATATGGATGTATCCACACATGTTTTTACTCTAGATACATACACGTCTAAGGAAAGTTGAATCAATTAATTTAGTTCGGAGGGTGTACAATATACAGAGAGAAGTCGGCCTCGTCTCCGGCCGGCGAGGCCGCCGGAGAGAAGGGGGAGAGGAGCCGGGGGAGTGGGAGAGACTCGAGAGAGAAAGAGAAGAGGAAGAAATGAGAGCTCCCTGGGGAAGAACATTATTTTTGTCGTTCTGCTCGTACTGTAGCTTGAAACTGAAAATTTCGGCCACGCGCCAAATCATCCCGCCGCATCCATTCGAAAATCCCGTGACCAGTTTTACCCTTTTAACCCTGGTCCGGAAGCTACAACCCACCGACCATGGAGGGCTCATTCGGTAACAATGAAATATCTTGCCTAGATCCCGAACCCTCCCCACAGGCCCACACCCACCCACCAACCATTCGCCCCATTAGCTCAAAAATACTCTCACACGCCAAAGCTCTGACTCTCTACAGTACTAGATCTGCTTCGCCGCCGGCATACTCCTCCACAGCGTAGCCTTGATCGTGTTGGCTGTCCACCCACCTGATCCGCTCCCCCGCCGCCCTCGTCACCGACGGATCTGCTTCACCGCCGACCTCGCCACCGACGGATCTGCTTCACCGCCGACCTCGCCACCGACGGATCTGCTTCACCGCCGACCTCGCCACCGACTACCTCGCCGCAGCGGCTGTATCAACTTCACCGAATACCTTGCCAGCCAACCAGATCTGCTTCACTAACGCCCGCTTCTACTGAAACATGGTCGATTCATCGTCTCCCGCGTTCGCCGCCGCTGGAATGCAAGTTGCCGCCCCCGTCCACCCCGCCGCAGCTTGGTTAGTACGCTGGCCCGTTAGATCGCGGTGTTTCTTTAGCCATGTTTTGTGTAGTTATTTGCAGATCTCATATGCCGTTAACTTTCTTGATGTGTTGCTTCGCATGAAGTTTGTTTAAATGTTGTACAGTACAAAAGCATTATCCGGTCGCTACCATCCTGTTCATTCTACTGACACCTGTGTGCATCCACATATTTATAGCCTTGTACCCATTCATTTGCTGCCAACTGTTTTTGTACTGCATGCTATTGTCGCACTGCTTTTATAGTCGTGCTATGGGCATTTCCAATCTGCTTGTTCTTATACCACGTCATTAGCTCACCGCTAGCTGTTTTCTCGTGTCTGCTATTCTCACACTGCTTTTATAATCATGCTATGTGCATTTCCAATCTGCTTGCTCTTATACCTCGTCTTTAGCTTATATAGTTATTGCTGCGTGCATGTCTGGTCTTTGTATTATCGTAGACTGACTTGTCAATGTTATTTTTCCTTGGGATTGATCATGCGAACCACTTATTAGAACATCCAACATTAACAGCGGGGACGCTAGGTAAGGTTGGAATCTGAGTTCGTGGTTGGTAATTTTGGCAGTTTACTTCCGTTATTATCTATAACCTATATGCATTGTTCCTTATGCAAGAGATTAACACTTGGAACCCTGCCATAGCAATGCCATTCATGCTTTACTATGTTTCTGCCTATTTGATATGCTTGTCTTGGAGAAACTTCGAGGGTGATTTGAACCTGACATTTGGTCATTCTTAATGCCAGTTTACTTTATGTGTAAAACCTTGGCATTACCCTACTCTAAATCTGAATGTCTGAAATTCGTATCTCATGCAAAGCAACATCTAGTTGGTTTTAATTTGATATCTGGTAACTATTGGCTTATTCATTTGGCAGCTCAAGTTTTTTGTTATTTGAAACCAGCTGACTTGGTCTTAAATGTGATATCTAAACACAGATTAAGGACAATGGAGCAGGAGGATTAGCATTTCACTTGATGGCTGAACCTAAAATGATAGGCATGTTGACCACGACTAGTGCACGCAAGAGAAGGACCTGCAGTGAGCCAGTATGTGCTTAGTACATGCATCTTATCTTATCTTGTGCTTATTTCTGCTACATGCTGTTATCTGATCTCTACATTGCGTAATACATGTTTGAATAGTTAATTGTTGTAACTATGTTTACAATGTTACCAGAATGCTGTTTTAATGAAGCAGTCATCATTAGAAGATAGTCGCCAAAAAAGGATCTGTAGCGACCCTGTGCAACATTATGATGTAAGTTTGTGCTTAGTACAAGTTCCATACATGTCTTATTTATGCAACTTGTTATTATCTTATATCTACATTGCATAATAAATGTTTGCATAGTTCATCGTTTAACTCTTTTTGCATTATTATCAGAATGCAGTTGTGATGAAGCAATCTTCATTACCAGTGAGGCCCACAAAAAGTTCTGATCTTTCTTCTGATGCATCTTCTCATAGCCGTCAACCTAGACCATTTCTTTCATCAGACAGTAAATATCTCAAGGCTGTACTTTATAAAAGACATGGTATTGCTGCTTTAAGATCTGTAGCTGATATGTTGACAAAGAGTACACAAGATTCAATCAAGGCGATTGCCAAATGTCAACGTGTTATTGATGATGCTAATAGAAGTCCTCAATGATTCTATGTAATTTTTTTATTTGGGCACATTAATTGCCTTGTAATTTTCCTATTTGTTTTATTTGTGTATGTAATTGTGTGTATCATTGAAATCAGATTTTAGGCTCATGAAATTTAATGCAAGTTGACTAGTCAAACAAGTAGGGCCCTACAACAGATTGGGCCGGCCCACTTACAGTAGTGTGGGACCCACTTTCATTTTGGGCCGGCCCACTTCTTTAGTAGGCCGGCCCGGTTACACGATAATGGGCTCCACATGCTTATTGGGCCGGCCCACTTGCTCTATGGTGGTCCCACATGGTAAATGGGCCGGCCCTTTAATAGGAAGGTGGGACCCACCTGTGTTTTGACCCGGCCCACTATCTTGTTGGGCCGGCCCACTTTCTAGATGGTGGACCCCACATACCAAATGGGCCGGCCCACTTTCTATATGGTGGACCCCACACACCAAATGGGCCGGCCCTTTAATAGGATGGTGGGACCCACCTGTGTTTTGGCCCGGCCCACTATCTGGGCCGGCCCACTTTCTACATGGTGGACCCCACATACCAAATGGGCCGGCCCATTAACAGGAATGTGGGACCCACATGTGTTTTTGGCCCGGCCCACTATCTTGGTGGGCCAGCCCACTTGCTATATTGTGGACCCCACATACTAAATGGGCCGGCCCTTTAACAGGAAGATGGGTCCCACCTGTGTTTTTGGCCCGGCCCACTATCTTGTTGGGCCGGCCCACTTGATATATGGTGGACCCCACACACTAAATGGGCCGCCCTTGGGAAAGTGGGACCCACCTGTGTTTTTGGCCCGGCCACTAGCTTGTTGGGCCGGCCCACTGCTATACGGTGGACCCCACACACTAAATGGGCCGGCCTTTTAACAGAAAGTGGGACCCACCTGTTTTTGGCCCGGCCCACTTGCTTCTTGGGCCGGCCCAGTTGTGTAAGGTGGACCCCACATGTTAAATGGGCCGGCCCATTTAACTTTTGACCAGTCAACATTAGAGGTTAGGCCCGGCCCACGTAACTAATGGACCGGCCCAGCTATATAGTTGACCGGTCAAACTATGTCATCTGGCCCGGCCCGCTTAAGACGTGGCAGGCCTCGTGTGGGCCTACCATCTACCACGGGGTTTCAGCCGGTTAACGCCGTTAACTGGCAGTTAACGGCGTCTGCCACGTGTCAGTTTGCATGACGTCAGCAGTCAACGGGCTCCCGAAAACACTTCCGCAACGGTCCGATTTTCCGTGGCGGAAGGGCGCCCAAGCGCGACGGACCGAAAAAATCGTCGTTGGACTTTGCCTGACGCAGTTTCCACAACGGAACCCATATCGTCGGGTTAGGCCCATAGGCGACGAAAAATACCCCTTAGCGGACGATTTTGAGACGTTGTTATCACCAGAATTTGGCCAAGTCAGAGGTGGGCCGCGATCAAGATGGACTTGAAGATATATGCGTGGACAGATATGTGAATCGGCCTTGTGTATCAAGTTTGGGCTAGTTGGCCCGTGTATCTTTATAGTAGGTTACGTAGAAATTAGAGTTTATCTCGTGCACGGTTTAGTGCACGCCCACATTAGAAAGTCCCCTGGACTATAAATATGTACCTAGGGTTTATGGAATAAACAACAACCAACGTTCAACACAAACCAATCTCGGCGCATCGCCAACTCCTTCGTCTCGAGGGTTCCTCCGGTAAGCATCATGCTGCCTAGATCGCATCTCGCGATCTAGGCAGCACAAGCCTGCCTAGTTGTTCATGCGTTGCTCGTACTGAAGCGTTTTTGATGGCGAGCAACGTAGTTATCGTAGACGCGTTAGGGTTAGCATCGTTCTTAGCATCATATGCTCGCGTAGTGCAACCCTTGCGCGTCTAGCCGTCCTTGTGCCTCATCATGGGTGCAGGGGCGGCACCCCGCTTGATCTTTATTTAGTAGATCTGATCCGTTATGGTCGATCCTTGATTCATCAAGGATTAGTTTAATATCTGCAATAGTTAGGCCTTACAAAGGGTTGGAGGATCCAGCGGCATGCAGGGTGTAGTTTGCTGCCCCTAGACAGGACGTTCCGAGGATCAACCTAGTGTTGGTTTTTAGGCCTTGTCTAGGGCTGGCTTACGTTTACCGTGCGTGAGCGCGAGGCCCAATCGTGAGTAGGATGATCCGATTATGCGGTGAAAACCCTAGATCGTCGTGGATCTCATACGCTTTATATTGATCAAGCAGGACCACCATATATTCGGCCACCTTGGACGAATCATGGGTGAATCGGCTCCCTGAGCCGATTCACAGGACAACCTGAGAGCCGATCGAGGCTCGTATTTAACGTGTACGTGTGTGCCCTGCAGGAAACTAAGCGAGGCATCATCCACACCTTCCTGACCAGGTATAGGTCAGGTGGCACGCCCTTGCGACCCAGCATCGGCGCGCGACCAGGAGGCTTTGCGGGCCGTCGCTCGAGGGAGGGCCAGCCGCAGCCCTAGTCATTCCCGGCTCTACCGTGTTGGCGCTGCCCGCCGGTGGGTTTCTGACGCCAACACATTCTGGCACGCCCGGTGGGACAATCTTCAACGACTCATCTTCAGCGACAACCACCTCGCCATCCACATCAGAGATGGCGGAAGAAACTCCGGTCACATACGAGGAGCTCACTGGCGAGCCCACGAAGAAGCATAACAAGGCCAAGGCGGTCATCGGAACCGAACTCATCGGCTCCTATGGGAAGACCCGTTCACACGGCATCAGGCTCGACGGAGACACACGTCCTTTGCCTGGCGACGATACGGTCGACCTCAGCCACTCCATAAGGGAACCAGGGTTCTCGTTCGATGCCAATATGGCAGGGTTCGTGATTCGCCATGACGCGGACAAAGCGGAGAGCAGCCACGCTCGTGGCAGAGAGAAGGAGGGGCCGGTCCACGAGACCGGCCCCAAGACGACAATAAACGGTACCTGGCCAAGGAGGAGGTGAGGAACCCACAGCGTCCACGCTCGTTTCCCGAGCACCTCCTCAGCAAATACGATCAGCCATACGACCGACATCACCGCTACGGCGAAGGCGAGCAAAGAGATCATCGGTCTGATGCGGACGGGAGGTATCGTCGGACCAACGGCCACGACGACGGGTATGAACGTCGCGCCGGAGGAAGGTCTGAAGGGTCGGACAACGTGGGAAGGCACTGGGACTGCCCCTTCTTCAGACACTGCTGGGATTCAGGAATGAGCCGATTACCAACAATCGGCAACTGCCCAGAATGCAACCAGAAGAAGAAGGAGACAGCCAACGTATCCGTGTTCGAGCGTCTGGGACCTCTCCCGCCTTGGAGCGAGCGTACCGAGTCCGTTCAGGAAGAGGATCACGAGGAACTAGAGGACGGTGATGAAGACGACAAGTATCATCGGCCAAGATGGTGTCCTGACGGGCTCAGCCGCTCCCAGAAACGAAGGGTTCAGCGATTACGTGCGTTGGAAGAAGCCGAAAGGGTATATCTGCACGCGTTGAGGAAGGCGCGGCCTGACCTGGCCGCCAAAATTCAGCGAACCCTGGATGAAGAGGGTCTGCCACAAAGGAAAGAGTGGCGCCCTAGGCAAAGGAAAGCCGATGATGAAACATCGGCTGGGACCAACATGGTTTTTATCCTTCCTGCGGAATTTAGCGCTCCAAGGTTATATGAAGCACCTGTGGCACAACTGGACTGCGGCCCACGGCCGGTCATCTTCGAGAAGCCGCGAGAAAGGAGTTACAGGCATCTAAAGGCCCTGTATTTGCGAGGTTACATCAATGGGCAGCTTGTCAATAAGATGTTGGTCGACACCGGAGCGGCAGTCAACATTATGCCATACTCCATGCTACGGCGGTTGGGACGCTCCAGCTCGGATTTGATCAAAACCAATGTAACGTTGAGCGATTTCAATGGCCAAGCATCTGACGCGCAAGGTGTTCTGAATGTGGATCTGACCGTAGGAAGGAAGACTATCCCTACAACGTTCTTTGTTGTCGACAGCAAAAGTACCTATGCTGTAATATTAGGGAGGGATTGGATCCACGCCAATTGTTGCATCCCATCCACGATGCACCAATGCCTGATACAGTGGGATGGAGATGAAGTGGAGGTCGTCCACGCCGATGACTCAGTCGAGATTTCAACAGCCGGCATGGGTATTTGGGAGGCATCAGGTCAAGAACCGCTCTCGGGCATCAATTTGGACGACTGCGAACGCATCGATGTGACAAAGAACGGGGTAAGATTAGTTCTATCCACCGGGCTGACCGTATAACGGGAACAACATCGATGGACAAATGTGTCGAGGCTGATCCTTGCGATCGGCCCAAAGGGTTTGTTGAAGAACATCATAAAACCTTCACTGGGCAAGCAATGTGGAGGCCGATTCCAGCAATCGGCCAAAATTATCCCCACCACCTATTCGGCCTGGGATTGATATTTGACCCAGCAGGGGCTGCCTGAAGAGCCGATACCATCAATTACTTGACAAAATCGGCTCGGGGGGCACACAGAGGGATGGTACGGAGTTGGGGACGGATGTCAAGTGTCCAACAGAACAGCTCAAGTGCGGGGGCCGATACATAAACAAGTCGGCCACAAAAAATCGAAGACATCAAAACTTCTGAGCACAGCCGATGCATGGCCATCGGGCAGTCATCAGGCAGCGAGGCTCCACTGAGGGCTCTTCTCAACAAAATGATTGATACCCCAAGCGGATCATGGTGTTGACAATGTCGGGTCGCAACCCCGTGAAGCAGTATGTCTCTTCTGGAATCAGGAGAATAGTCAATGATGGGGCGATCGGCTGCGGCATGTCACGGCCGAAAGGGGGGAAAATGTTGGGAAACATCTTCACCAAGGGCTGCATCAGTCAAAGACGCGGGACTTGAACGGAAGAAGCTCAGGGAGACAGTTGACCCTGAAGGGTCCTTCATTATAGGAAGCCGATTTTTTCCCAGTCGGCTAGCCCTACATCTTAGCTTGCCTGAAGAATGATGCTGTGGTCACCAGAAACATCGTGTCTACATATAGACCAATTGGGCGACACGCACGGGGTTTTGTGATGGGCACCTACCGGAACCAGATAGCCAGCCCGCTGGATTGGCTAGTAGGGCTCGTAATCTTGTTGAGGATTCATGGGGCAAAGCCGACGCTTGGCCAACGACTCAAGGGGTTTGGTGAGTTTCACAGAGCATCCATCACCAAATCGGCAGTGTTAGCGCAAGCTTGCGGATCAGTCTAGGGTCATGAGAACAGCCGATGATCTTGAAGAGCCGAATCATTCTAGCCAAGCTATTTGCACCAGGAGCTGCATCAGTTCGCCCAAGAGGATGAGCTAATTAAGACAGCAAGGTGGATCCTCGGTTCAAGAGAACTGCTGACCCTTCCAAAATTTGCCAAAGGCTGGCTCCTTGAGCCTAACACAGTGATACAGTTGGGAAACCGATAGTGGCTCAATCAGCTTGTCTGCTTTTATCCTCGCCTGAGCTAAGGCTCGGGGGGCAGCTCGCCCTTTAAGGATTCCTTGTTCTATGGAGCCGATTTGGTTAAAATCGGCTTGCTCTGCATCGTAACTCGTCAAGAGGGGGTGAGTTATTGCAGACGGGAAGGGCCGGAGGTAATGGGAGGAAGCAACGATCGCTGACGGACTTTGGACCAGGCGAGACTACGAAGAGATGAGGCATTATCAGGACAGTGGCAAAGAGGATCCGGTAGATGAGAATGCCGCTGAGGTCCATTAGTCCGTGTGGTTGAGTCTGCATTTCCAGGATCTAGGATTTGCGCGATTGCGGCTCGTCCTAGGGGTGGAGGTCTGGATGGATCTACCTCGAGTTTATCATGAGAGTCCGATGCATTGCCATCGGCTCCTTAAAGCACCGACCAGGTTGGCAATCGGCAAGCACGGTATGAAGGGCAATCGGCTAAATTATCATAAAAAAGGACGACAAGATCGAGTTGGGGAAGTTCTCCATTGATTAACTAGAGTTCTTACATAAAGAGCTGATTGCTCTCAAAAGAAGATCCTAGGGGCTACATTGCCCGTCTACTACTGATGGCCCTGAGCTAAGATCCTATCTAGGGACCGTTGCTGCCTTCGTCGTCGTCGCCATCATCGCCGTCGTCGGCGCTGCTCCCAGCCGGCTCGTCGTCGCTGCTGTAGCGACCGCCGGCAGGACCTTCGTTGTCCTCGTCTTCTTCATCAGCGTCGTCGTCGTCGCTGTCGAAATCGCTGAGATTGCCGGGCCAGGGGCAGTGGCGCTTGGCCGGCGGCTCATCGGAGGAGCTGTCATCTTCTTCCTCCTCCTCCGGCCTCTCCTCTTCGGAGGAGGGGGCCCCGTCCCAGGGAAGGTGGTCGTCGTCGCTTTCCTCCACCGCCTCCTCCCTGGCAAGGAAGGAGAGGTCGCTCTCCCCGTCGGTCAGGGACTGGTCGTCCTCCGACCAGGTGGAGAAGTCGTGGCTTGGCTCATTCCCGGCCTCGATGGCGCGGCGAATGTTGGCCGCGTGGGCTTCCTCCGGTTTCCATTCCGGCGTCGGCTCGCGGAAGGGGGAGGACTGCGCAGAAAGGTCTGACGAAGAGGAAGACATGGTGGCACAGGAGGGTTTTTTCTTTGGAAGTACTAGTGCCTGGAGGATGAGGAAGAAAGCTACAGGGAGTGGCCGAATAAAAGGGGGAATATCTGGTTTAATGCCTAAGCAGTTCCCGAGAACGTGGTGCCAGAACCGTCAGGTCGTGCAGAGAAGGCGAGGAGGCAAGACGTCATCATGAAGGAAACTGCGACGGTTCTGCCACGACATGACCCGGCGAAAGAAAGCGTAATGATTTTGGAAATGTCATTTCCAAAACCAGGGGGGCATGTGTTATCACCAGAATTTGGCCAAGTCAGAGGTGGGCCGCGATCAAGATGGACTTGAAGATATATGCGTGGACAGATATGTGAATCGGCCTTGTGTATCAAGTTTGGGCTAGTTGGCCCGTGTATCTTTATAGTAGGTTACGTAGAAATTAGAGTTTATCTCGTGCACGGTTTAGTGCACGCCCACATTAGAAAGTCCCCTGGACTATAAATATGTACCTAGGGTTTATGGAATAAACAACAACCAACGTTCAACACAAACCAATCTCGGCGCATCGCCAACTCCTTCGTCTCGAGGGTTCCTCCGGTAAGCATCATGCTGCCTAGATCGCATCTCGCGATCTAGGCAGCACAAGCCTGCCTAGTTGTTCATGCGTTGCTCGTACTGAAGCGTTTTTGATGGCGAGCAACGTAGTTATCGTAGACGCGTTAGGGTTAGCATCGTTCTTAGCATCATATGCTCGCGTAGTGCAACCCTTGCGCGTCTAGCCGTCCTTGTGCCTCATCATGGGTGCAGGGGCGGCACCCCGCTTGATCTTTATTTAGTAGATCTGATCCGTTATGGTCGATCCTTGATTCATCAAGGATTAGTTTAATATCTGCAATAGTTAGGCCTTACAAAGGGTTGGAGGATCCAGCGGCATGCAGGGTGTAGTTTGCTGCCCCTAGACAGGACGTTCCGAGGATCAACCTAGTGTTGGTTTTTAGGCCTTGTCTAGGGCTGGCTTACGTTTACCGTGCGTGAGCGCGAGGCCCAATCGTGAGTAGGATGATCCGATTATGCGGTGAAAACCCTAGATCGTCGTGGATCTCATACGCTTTATATTGATCAAGCAGGACCACCATATATTCGGCCACCTTGGACGAATCATGGGTGAATCGGCTCCCTGAGCCGATTCACAGGACAACCTGAGAGCCGATCGAGGCTCGTATTTAACGTGTACGTGTGTGCCCTGCAGGAAACTAAGCGAGGCATCATCCACACCTTCCTGACCAGGTATAGGTCAGGTGGCACGCCCTTGCGACCCAGCATCGGCGCGCGACCAGGAGGCTTTGCGGGCCGTCGCTCTGAGGGACTGGGGCCAGCCGCAGCCCTAGTCATTCCCGGCTCTACCGTGTTGGCCAGTCGCTGCCCGCCGGTGGGTTTCTGATTTCAAAACTTGAAAAGCTCTAGCACATGATTTAATCCCTGCTTCCCTCTGCGAAGGGCCTATCTTTTACTTTTATGTTGAGTCAGTAAACCTATTTCTCTCTATCTCAAGCAAGCAATTGAGTTGTTGTGAACCAATCATTTATGCTATGATTCAGTTAATCATGTCCTTTATACTTTCTTGTTTAGTACCAATTTTATTTGAATGAATATGACTTTGAAGTTATCAATGATTATGAAGAGATTGTCATGCTTAAATATGAAAGCTCAGCTATAAAATCTAATATGAAAGCTTTGCTTAAAAGTACAATCCGTTAGTAGTTCTCTGACCAAGAACAAAGTTTGCCATCACCAACTATGATTTCTTATGCACCTTTACTTGTGATTTCTCTTTACCTATTTCAAGATGAGTTATATGAGGAAGTTGTTTACTAGAATGTCTTGTGTGAATGAATATGATGCTTCTTGTCCGTATTTTATTTATCGACTCTTCACTCCATAAACATGTGGTCTTGTTTATCGAGCTCAGTTTCGCTTGGGGACAAGCGAGGTCTAAGCTTGGGGGAGTTGATACGTCCAATTTGCATCACTATTTTGTATCATAATTTGCTGTTATTCATTGATATATTTCATATTGGGACACAATACTTATGTTATTTCATCTATTTTGCATGTTTCATCATCATTGGAGGATCAAGCACCGGAGCCAGGATTCTGCTGGAAAAAGCACCGTCAGAACGCAATATTTCGGAAGATCAACTGTGGAAGGGAATTTCACGTAAATTCCTATTTTTCCAGATGACGGAGGGAGCCAGAAGGGGAAGAAGAGAGGAGCCACTGTGGGCCCAGACCACAGGGCGGCGCGGCCCATGGCCTGGCCGCGCCACCCTGTGCTCTGGGGGCCCCACAGCCCCTTTCGCCTCCTTTTCTTCGCGTACTCCTTCGTCCCGAAAACCTAAGCCACAGAGAGGACCTCACGAAGGGTTACAGCCGCCTCTGCGGGGCGGAGAACACCAGAGAGAAAAGAGCTCTCCGGCGGGCAGGAATCCGCCGGGGAAATTCCCTCCCGGAGGGGGAAATCGACGCCATCGCCATCGTCATCGAGCGGGACATCATCTCCATCATCATCATCATCATCTCCACCATCTACACCGCCATCACCACCGCTGCACCTCGTCACCGCTGTAACAATTCGGGTTAAATCTTGATTGTTTGATAGGGGAAACTCTCCCGGTGTTATTCTATACTTGTTGTAGATGCTATTGAGTGAAACCATTGAACCAAGGTTTATGTTCAGATTGTTATTCATCATCATATCACCTCTGATTGTATTCCATATGATGTCTCGTGAGTAGTTCGTTTAGTTCTTGAGGACATGGGTGAAGTCTAAATGCTAGTAGTGAATTATGGTTGAGTAATATTCAATGTTATGATATTTAAGTTGTGGTGTCATTCTTCTAGTGGTGTCGTGTGAACGTCGACTACACGACACTTCACCATTTATGGGCCTAGGGGAGTGCATCTTGTATTCGGTTGCTAATTGCGGGGTTGCCGGAGTGACAGAAACCTGAGCCCCCGTTAGTATATCGATGCAAGAGGGATCGCAGGATCTCAGAGTTTAAGGCTATGGTTAGATTTATCTTAATTACTTTCTTGTAGTTGCGGATGCTTGCAAGGGGTATAATCACAAGTATGTATTAGTCCTAGGAAGGGCGGTGCATTAGCATAGGTTCACCCACACAACACTTATCAAAACAATGAAGATTATTAAACCACATGAAGCGAAAGTACTAGACTAAAATCCCCGTGTGTCCTCAAGAACGTTTGGTCATTATAAGTAAACAAACCGGCTTGTCCTTTGTGCTAAAAAGGATTGGGCCACTCGCTGCAATTATTTCTCTCGCATTTTACTTACTCGTACTTTATTCATCTGTTACATCAAAACTCCTTGAATACTTGTTTGTGAGCATTTACAGTGAATCCTCCATCGAAACTGCTGCCAACACCTTCTGCTCCTCGTTGGGATCGACATTCTTACTTATCGAAGATACAACGATACACCCCCTATACTTGTGGGTCATCACCCACCAAACACAACATGTAGTATTACAAATAGATGATCTTGATCATGTTAGGCATCTCACAAGATCTAAACATGATAGCACAAGAGGAGAAGAGAACCATCTAGCTACTGCTATGGACCCATAGTCCAAGGATGAACTACTCATGCATCAGTCCGGAGGCGGGCATGGTGATGTAGAGCCCTCCGGTGATGATTCCCCTCTCCGGCAGGGTGCCGGAGGCGATCTCCTGAATCCCTCGAGATGGGATTGGCGGCGGCGGCGTCTCTGGAACTTTTCCGTATCGTGGCTCTCGGTACTAGGTTTTCGCGACGGAGAGTTTAAGTAGGCGGAAGGGCAGAGTCGGAGGAGGCTCGAGGGGCCCACCCCATAGGGTGGCGCGGGCCCCTCCTTGGCCGCGCCGCCCTATGGTGGCGGCTCCTCGTGGCCCCACTTTGTATCCTCTTCGGTCTTCTGGAAACTCCGTGGAAAAATAAGACCATGGGATTTTGTTTCGTCCAATTCCGAGAATATTTCCTGTGTAGGATTTCTGAAACCAAAAACAGCAGAAAATAGGAACTGGCGCTTCGGCATCTTGTTAATAGGTTAGTGCCGGAAAATGCATCAAAACATCATAAAGTGTGAACAAAACATGTAGGTATTGTCATAAAACTAGCATGGAACATAACAAATTATAGATACGTTGGAGACGTATCAAGCATCCCCAAGCTTAGTTCCTACTCGCCCTCGAGTAGGTAAACGATAAAAACAATAATTTCTAAAGTGACATGCTACCAACATAATCTTGATCAACATTATTGTAAAGCATATGAGGTGAATGAAGTGATTCGAAGCAATAGATTGCTAACAAAGAGATAATGACTAAACAACTGAATCATATAGCAAAACTTTTCATGAATAGTACTTTCAAGACAAGTATCAAAAAGACTTGCATAAGAGCTAACTCATAAAGCAATAGATTCAAAGTAGAAGGTTTCGAAGCAACACAAAGGATGATTAGTTTACTCGCCCTCGAGTAGGTAAACGATAAAAACAATAATTTCTAAAGTGACATGCTACCAACATAATCTTGATCAACATTATTGTAAAGCATATGAGGTGAATGAAGTGATTCGAAGCAATAGATTGCTAACAAAGAGATAATGACTAAACAACTGAATCATATAGCAAAACTTTTCATGAATAGTACTTTCAAGACAAGTATCAAAAAGACTTGCATAAGAGCTAACTCATAAAGCAATAGATTCAAAGTAGAAGGTTTCGAAGCAACACATAGGATGATTAAGTTTCAGCAATTGCTTTCAACTTGTAACATGTATATCTCATGGATAATTGTCAACATAAAGTAATATAACAAGTGCAATAAGTAAACATGTAAGAATCAATGCACACAGTTGACACAAGTGTTTGCTTCTAGGATAGAAAGAAGTAGGTAAACTGACTCAACATAAAGTAAAAGAAAGGCCCTTCGCAGAGGGAAGCATGGATTACTATTTTTGTGCTAGAGCTTTTTATTTTGAAAACATAGAAACAATTTTGTCAACGGTAGTAATAATTCATATGTGTTATGCATAAAACTTCCTACAAGTTGCAAGCCTCATGCATCGAATACCAATAGTGCCCGCACCTTGTCCTAATTAGCTTGGATTTACATGGATTATCATTGCATAACATATGTTTCAACCAAGTGTCACAAAGGGGTACCTCTATGCCGCATGTACAAAGGTCCAAGGAGATAAATCGCATTTGATTTCTCGTTTTTGATAGATCTCAACTAAGGACATCCATACCGGGACAACATAGAAAACAGATAATGGACTCCTCTTTAATGCATAAGCATTCAACAACAGATAATATTCTCATAAGAGATTGAGGATTAATGTCCAAACTGAAAACTTCCACCATGATACATGGCTTTGGTTAGCGGCCCAATGTTCTTCTCTAACAATATGCATACTCAAACCATTTAATCATGATAAATCACCCTTACTTCAGACAAGACGAACATGCATAGCAACTCACATGATATTCAACAAAGGTGTAAAAAGTTGATGGCGTCCCCAGAAACATGGTTACCGCTCAACAAGCAACTTATAAGAACTAAGATACATAGCTACATATTCATCACCACAATAGTTTTTAAGATATTTTCCCATGAGCTATATATTGCAAAGACAAAGGAATGAAATTTTAAAGGTAGCACTCAAGTAATTTACTTTGGAATGGCAGAAAAATACCACATATAGGTAGTTATGGTGGACACAAATGGCATGGGTTTTGGCTCAAGGTGTTTGGATGCACGAGAAGCATTTCCTCTCAGTACAAGGCTTTGGCTAGCAAGGTTGTTTGAAGCAAACACAAGTATGAACAGGTACATCAAAACTTACACAAGAACATATTGCAAGCATTATAAGACTCTACACTGTCTTCCTTGTTGTTCAAACACTTTTACCAGAAAATATCTAGACCTTAGAGAGATCAATCATGCAAACCAAATTTCCACAAGCTCTACGGTAGTTCTCCACTAATAGATTTAAACTACATGATGCAAGAGCTTAAACATGATCTATGAGAGCTCAAAACAATTGCCAAGTATCAAATTATTCAAGACCATATGAAGCATTTTCTGATTCCAACCAAATAGCAATTAACGAAGCAGTTTTCAGCCTTCGCCATGAACATTAAAGCATAACTAAGAACACAAGTGTTCAAATGAAAAAGCGGAGCGTAATATCTCCAATACAAGGATTGTGGGATCCGAATTTATTCAAACAAAACAAAAAAAAAAGACGCTCCAAGTAAAGAACATAATATGTGATGGAATAAAAATATAGTTTCACTAGAAGTGACTGATAAGTTGTCGATGAAGAAGGGATGCCTTGGGCATCCCCAAGCTTAGATGCTTGAGTCTTCTTGAAATATGCAGGGATGAACCACGGGGCATCCCCAAGCTTAGACTTTTCACTCTTCTTGATCATATTGTATCATCCTCTTCTCTTGACCCTTGAAAACTTCCTCCACACCAAACTTTAAGCAAACTCATTAGAGGGTTAGTGCATAATCAAAAATTCACATATTCAGAGGTGACATAATCATTCTTAACACTTCTGGACATTACCCAAGGCTACTGAAAGTTAATGGAACAAAGAAATCCATTCAACATAGCAAAAGAGGCAATGCGAAATAAAAGGCAGAATCTGTCAAACAGAACAGACGAATTTTTCTGAGGCACTTAACTTGCTCAGATGGAAAACTCAAAACTAATGAAAGTTGCGTACATATCCGAGGATCACGCACGTAAATTGGCAGATTTTTTGATTCTTCTACAGAGAGAAGGACGCGAATTCGTGACAGACAGCAAATCTGTTTCTGCGCAGAAATCCAAATCTAGTATCAACCTTCTATTAGAGACTTTTCTTGTCACAAAAACATCATAAGGAGAGGTTGCTACAGTAGTAACAACTTCCAAGACTCAACAAAACAATAGTAAAAATAAAACCATGGGTTATCTCCCAAGAAGTGCTTTTAACGCCTTTAAGGCGCAGAAAGTGCAAATCAAGTAACATCAAGAGAAGAAGCATCAACATCATAATTTTTTCTAATAATAGAATCAAAAGGCAACTTCATTCTCTTTCTAGGGAAGTGTTCCATACCTTTCTTGAGAGGGAATTGATACTTAATATTTCCTTCTTTCATATCAATAATAGCACCAACAGTTCGAAGAAAGGGTCTTCCCAAAACAATAGGACAAGATGCATTGCATTCAATATCCAAGACAACAAAATCAACGGGGACAAGGTTATTGTTAACCGTAATGCAAACATTATCAATCCTCCCCAAAGGTTTCTTTATAGAATTATCAGCAAGATTAACATCCAAATAACAATTTTTCAATGGTGGCAAGTCAAGCATATCATAAACTTTCTTAGGCATAACAGAAATACTTGCACCAAGATCACATAAAGAATTACAATCAAAATCATTGAATTTCATCTTAATGATGGGCTCCCAACCATCTTCCAACTTCCTAGGAATAGAAGCTTCAAGTTTTAATTTCTCTTCCCTAGCTTTAATGAGAGCATTTGTAATATGTTTTGTAAAGGCTAAATTTATAGCACTAGCATTAGGACTTCTAGCAAGTTTTTGTAAGAACTTTATAACTTCAGAAATATGACAACTATCAAAATCTAAACCATTATGATCTACAGCATTCTGAAAAATTTCAGCACTTTTATCACAAACAGTTTCAGCAGTTTCAGGCAATTTTGCACGCTTTGTACTAGGAGTAGGAACATTACTAGTGGTGGTTATAGTCCAAACTTTAGCTACATTATTCTCTTTAGCAAATTTTTCTTTTTCTTCTCTATCCCACCTAGCATGCAATTCAGCCAGCATTCTAATATTGTCATTAATTCGAACTTGGATAGCATTTGTTTTAGCAAACTTAGCATCTTTAACTTCATCAGGCATAACTTTCAGTTTTAAAAGATCAACATCAAGAGCAAGACTATCAACCTTAGAAGCAAGAACATCAATTTTACCAAGCTTTTCCTCAACAGTTTTATTAAAAGCAGTTTGTGTACTAATAAATTCTTTAAGCATGACTTCAAGACCAGAGGGTACACTCTTATTATTGTTGTAAGAATTACCATAACCACTACCATTATTAGAAGGATATGGCCTATAGTTGTTGTTACCATAATTATTCCTATAAGCATTGTTGTTGAAATTATTATTCTTAATGAAATTCACATCAACATGCTCTTCTTGAGCAACCAATGAAGCTAAAGGAACATTATTAGGATCAATATGAGATCTACCATTAACAAGCATAGACATAATAACATCAATCTTATCACCCAAAGAAGAGGTTTCTTCAACAGAATTTACCTTCTTACCTTGAGGAGTTCTTTCAGTATGCCATTCAGAGTAATTGATCATCATATCATCAAGAAGCTTTGTTGCAGCACCCAAAGTGATGGACATAAAAGTACCTCCAGCAGCTGAATCCAATAGGTTCCTCGAGGAAAAATTCAATCCTGCATAAAAGGTTTGGATGATCATCCAAGTAGTTAGTCCATGGGTAGGGCAATTCTTTACCAAAGATTTCATTCTCTCCCATGCTTGAGCAACATGTTCATTATCTAATTGCTTAAAATTCATAATGCTACTTCTCAAAGATATAATCTTAGCAGGAGGATAATATTTACTAATAAAAGCATCTTTACATTTAGTCCATGAATCAATACTATTCTTGAGTGTGGATTTGTTGCACCGGTTTAATACCCCGTAGTGCCGTCCGATTGTCTCCTCGGAGATTCGTGATTCCATGTCGTGGTCCTGCATGGCTTACTTTGGTATCTGTTAAACACCTGAATACCTTATTTATTTCCTAATTACACGATGATATGTCAGTAAAATTGGTCAGGTACTCAGAGATACTACGGCGTTCAGTCTAATCATAGCTGAAATCTGGCAAAAGCCAAACAAGAAATGGTGGTCCTTCTGTCTGCTTGTTGATACGTCTCAAACGTATCTATAATTTCTGATGTTCCATGCTTGTTTTATGACAATACTTACATGTTTTGTTCACACTTTATATCGTTTTGATGCGTTTTCCGGAACTAACCTATTGACGAGATGCCGAAGTGCCAGTTCCTGTTTTCTGCTGTTTTTGGTTTCAGAAATCCTAGTAAGGAAATATTCTCGGAATCGGACGAAACGCCCACCCTATTTTCACCGGGAGCTTCCACCGAGAGTCGCCAGAGGGGTGCCACAGCCCACCACACATGGTGGCGGCGCGGCCAGAGGGGGGGCCGCGCCGTGTGGCCCCCGTAGCCCTTCCGACTCCGCCTCTTCGCCTATAAGAAGCCCCTGACCTAAAACCTCGATACGAATAAGCCACGGTACGAGAAAAGTTCCAGAGCCGCCGCCATCGCGAAGCCAAGATCTGGGGGACAGGAGTCTCTGTTCCGGCACGCCGCCGGGACGGGGAAGTGCCCCGGAAGGCTTCTCCATCGACACCACCGCCATCTTCATCACCGATGCTGCTCCCATGAGGAGGGAGTAGTTCTCCATCGAGGCTCGGGGCTGTACCGGTAGCTATGTGGTTCATCTCTCTCCTATGTACTTCAATACAATAATCTCATGAGCTGCCTTACATGATTGAGATTCATATGATGATGCTTGTAATCTAGATGTCATTATGCTAGTCAAGTGGGTTTTACTTATGTGATCTCCGGAGACTCCTTGTCCCACGTGTGTAAAGGTGACAGTGTGTGCACCGTGTGGGTCTCTTAGGCTATATTTCACAGAATACTTATTCACTGTTATGAATGGCATAGTGAAGTGCTTATTTATATCCCTTTATGATTGCAATGTGCTTTGTATCGCTACTAGTTATGTGCTACTCATGTGATGTTATTAAAGTAGTCTATTCCTCCTGCATGGTGTAATGGTGACAGTGTGTGCATCGTGTAGTTCTTGTCGTAGATTATGATCATAATCTCTTGTAGGTTATGGAGTTGATTATCGCTATGATAGTATTGATGTGATCTATGCCTCCTTCATAGTGTGATGGTGACAGTGTGCATGCTATGTTAGTACTTGGTCTATTTTGCAAAGATCTATTATGCTCTAAGGTTACTTAAATATGAATGCTGAATGTTGTGGCGCTTGTTAACTCCGGCTTGAGGGAGCTCTTGTAGCCCTACACAATTAGTGGTGTTCATCATCCAACAAGAGTATATGTAGCACAAGGAAGAGAACTTATTTATTATGTGATCAATGTTGAGAGTGTCCACTAGTGAAATTATGATCCCTAGGCCTTGTTTCCACCACAAAGAATTGCTTCCTACGCCAGCAAGCTATTTTCTGGCGCCGCTTGTTTACTGTTTTACTGCATCTTTACTTTCTGCAATATTACCACCATCTATACCACCTGTGTTTTACTATCTCTTCGCCGAACTAGTGCACCTATACATCTGACAAGTGTATTAGGTGTGTTGGGGACACAAGAGACTTCTTGTATCGTGATTGCAGGGTTGCTTGAGAGGGATATCTTTGACCTCTTCCTCCCTGAGTTCGATAAACCTTGGGTGATCCACTTAAGGGAAAACTTGCTGCTGTTCTACAAACCTCTGTTCTTGGAGGCCCAACACTGTCTACAAGAATAGAAGCACCCGTAGACATCAAGCTATTTTCTGGCGCCGTTGCCGGGAGGAAAGGTAAAAGGTACTCACACTCCGGATCTCGGCTACTAAGCTATTTTCCGGCGCCGTTGTAAGTACTCGAAGCTATTTCCTTTAGATCCTGCAATTGCATCTTTTGGTTTCTTGTTTACACTAGTTAGGCATAATGGAAAGTAACAATGAGCTTCTTATTCTATTTCCTGAGTTAAGACATGGATTGTTTGCTGCGAAAATTAAAAAACCTATGGAATCTTATTTGCATGCTAGTAGCAATGATATTGGTATGAACGCTTTGAACACCATTGTTGTTAATGATATGGAAAATTCTAAGCTTGGGGAAGCTGGTTTTGATGAGCATGATATTTTTAGTCCCCCAAGCATTGAGGAGAAAATTTTCTTTGATGATACTTTGCCTCCTATCACTAGTGGAAAAAGCCCTAACTGTGGCGCACCATTTTGGCTTTCTGTGGCGCACGAGGCAGTCGCCACAGTTGCCACGCGACTAGTATTAGAATTCTGTGGCGCAGTACTCGGTGCGCCACAGAAGTTTGGAATTCTGTGGCGCACGCTGTTCAGTGCGCCACAGAATCTTAGACTTCTGTGGCGCACCATTGATCGTGCGCCACAGAATTTGGCGCCAGATTTTGTGGCGCACTACCTCTCCATGCGCCACAGAATATTTATAAGTTTTTGTGGCGCACTGCCAGTTCATGCGCCACAGAATGTTAATTTTTGGATTTTCGAATTTTTTCCATTTCTGCAGTATATAGTGGTATTTCACAGGAAATATACAGATATATACAAGAAATACATAGCACATTCCAGAAATAACAGAATTACTCACAAATGACACACAAATGACATGATACACACAAGTCTTCATCATTACATCATTTAGATCCAAATTACACAAGTAGAAATGTGTTTGATCGTCGCATACACATACATGTGTTCATCTCGTCTCATATGCACATGCATCGTCACCGGCCACCTAGACTAAAGTAAAGTAGAGTACAACCGCGGTGGCGGTGAGTAAGAGGGGGACCAAGAACTTCAGCCGGTTCTTCTTCTTGCCCACGTGTGCCCTCCACTGTGCTACCGCCTCCTCTCTAGTCGCGTATCCCTTGTAGCTGTTCCCGCTGAACTTGTGCACCTGTTCGAGACAGTCCTGCCACTCCTCGTAGACACCTGGAACCCGACCCTTGTACACAACGTACGTCGGCATCTCTATTGACAAGGGCATATTAGTATATCATATTAGTACATCATGCATATATATATATATGTTGATAAATATTAGACCAAAGTATATAGTAAAGTTGAGCACGGCAACAATAAGTTTGCGACACGCACACACAAGACGACGTCCACCGATACACATAAACCGATGAACATAGTACTTAGAGTTTAATTACGACCCACACAAAAGACCACGTCCATCGATATATATACAAACTAACCGATGAAGATAGCTAGTTTATCACACACTAAGTCAAGGCTCGCAGGGCTCCGGGAACGGCTTGTACAGATCTTTTGTAATCCACGTCCTCGTGTCACCCTGCGCTTTGAGGCGGTGCTCGATGTCCCTCTTGCATAACGCTCTACCCTGGTGCAAGGGCCCTCCCCCTGTGGTGACGTCTTGAGTGATGATATGTGATAACTTGACCCTGGTATCCTGGAAGTCTTCTCTGAGGTCATCATCGTTGATCCGCGCCAACTTTTCGGCCCATCCTCGGAGAGCAGATGGTAAACGCAAGTTCTGGCTATCCCGGACAAACCCTTTTAGGTGATGCATGACATAGAAGGCGTCCAGAGTGCTGTTTTCCGGCTGCTTGACACAGGGGAACTCGAACACGTGCTTGAACTTGTGTTTACCATCATCCCTGAAACATTCCGCCTTTTCTTTGAAGGCGCCTCCCTTTTTGAAGTAGCCCTCGAGAGCATCATCTAGCACACCCCTTATTCTGGCGTAGTTCTTCTTTTTCGCACTCCCCGAGTCGAAATAGGTGGCAAGAGAAAACTTCGGGGCAATGGAGATGAGTACGCAGTGCGTGTCTCTGCGCAACACAAATTTGGAACAAGATCGAGGTTGGAAATGAGCAATGGAAAAGAAATTTATTACAGGGCTAGCGGATGTGTACTTACTCGGGAAAGTAAGCCAAGAGGATGTTGTCCTTCCTCTTGTTGTCCAAGAAGCACTTCTGTAGGTACAACGAAGCCCGTACCCGCACCGCTGATAAGTTCAACTGGCTTTCACGCATGTAGTAGGGATCCGCTATCGCGACGTCCGGGGTACTCTCTCTCTTGATCTTCATCGCCAGATTGAGCGCGAATAGGCGGACCAAGTTATAGTCCAGCCTTCTCGCGTGGAATAGCTTGAAGATGTCCTCGTACGCTATAAAGAATATATCCGCGGGGGCATCAGTGACGAAGCCCACATCTCTTGGCACCTTGACCGTGAAGACCGGGTAATTTGGATCTTTGTCCTTAAGAAGGATACTCTCTAGGACCAGGATACTGTCCTGCAGAGGCAGCATATCTCCGGAAGCAAGGTGTTGCAGCTCCGGACCCAGTATTGGTTTGCCAGCTTCATGCATTCTGGTCAAGCCATCCTTGCTGGGAGGTACCATGGAGTCCCGATGACGGATCGTCGGAGGTGGCTGGCTCGCAGACTTCTCCTTGTTCTTACTAGGTCTTTTACGGGGCTTCTTCGGAGCAACGGCCCCTGACGCTTCAAACTGCTCGTTGACCTTGTTGATCAGCGTATTGGGGCTGAAGATGTTTGCGGCGGTTGGCTCTTGTGTATCGGCTGCCGGAGGCGTCTCTTGAGAGAAGCCGCGGAACACCAGGCGCTGTTTGGTTGCCTTGGGTGGGCCAGCTGGTTCGTCGCGAGCGCGGTATGCTTCTTCATGCGCGCCCGCCATGTACAAATCATCTATGTCGGCGCCGGTGTTGAGGTAGGCATCGACGTCTACCGGCCCATCATCATCGATGTCATCTTCGTTGGGTGATGGGATGGGCGATAGCGGTGCAGCGGCCTTGCCTTTAGGCTCCGCCGGTGGCGGTTGAGGCAGAGACTCTCCCAGCAGTTTCTTGTGGCGGCTTGTTGTGGCGGTGACGACGGGAGGAGCTGCCCTCCGAGCAGGCGGCCGGACGATCGGCTGCCGGATGATCGAGGAGGCGCCGGTGGAGCGACCCCCAAGACGGATCTGGGTCTTTGGCCATACCATGGTATAGCCATGGCAGTTCTCAAGCGTCAGGTGCTCGTCGGCTCCCTCGGGCTGTATTGGGGGGTCCATGTCTTCGCACCCCGGCAACACCCGACCCAAAGTGACCTTCAGGACGTTGGCGTCCATAGCCACGGTGTGCAACGTGGTGCTCTTCGGTTGTATGATCATTCCCGTGGCAACATCCTTCAACTCGCCGCCGGGCGCGCAGTGAAGGAGCACGCAAGGAGTGTCCTGAGTAATGTTGGGCATCATTAATTAGATAGCCGGGTATCAAAACGCATGAAGGAGATGGCATGGAATAACTAATTAGTTAAGTACCTTGGTGATGGCGTTGAGCTGTGCTAATGTGGAGACAGTGGCGGCCGGCCTATCAATCTTCTGCGGCTCGGGTGCATTATGAAGCACCACCGCCGCCGGCTGCGCCTTGGTAGCCTCGGCAGGATCAGCGGGGGGCACCGGTTCATCCAACTCCATCGGCTGCCCCGCGGCGATGGTGGGCGGCGGGGTAACCAGATCCGGAGATGGCGACGCGTTGAAGATCGAGTTGCTGGCCCCGGCGCTAGGCACTTTTATCGACCCCACCTGACCGGCCGCATTCCACGCAGCTATCCCCTCGATGACCTGAGGGGGCAGGAAATCGCGGAGCTTCTTCTCGAAAAGCTTGTCCACCTCATCTTTGTCCATCGAGTTTGCCTGTTTTTCCTCGAGCATGGAGACCTTCTTCCTCAGCTCTTCCACCTCGGCTTTATCCTCTTCTGACATCGCGCTCCTCCTTCTCTTCTTGCTGCTTTCCTCTTTGTAGTACTCGCGAAACTTCATGCTTGTACCAAAGCCGCAGACACGTCCAGCCGACGTCGGCGGCTTGGATACTGGCCTCTCCTTGAGGATATTCAACGCCCTGTTGAAAGGCGTGTCCCACGGCTCCGTCGAGCCCTGGGACGACGATTCGGCCTCGGGGAGATCGGCCTTCGCCAACTGCTCGTTCTGCAGACAAGGATAGGGTGAACACATTTAGGGCATTGCATTCACGTCATATATGTAATATGTGCAGCAATGGACCGCGCGAGTAAATTCCCTTACCAGCTTTTCCTCGAACTTCCTCACGTCGTCATGCTCGGTAACGAATTCCATTGTATTCCTGTCCAGAGTGTAGCGGGCCCGGACAAAGTACCTCACCTGCAGGTCCGTAATTTTCAACCATGGGTTCGGTTTCCCAGCACGTGCAAGTTCTTCGTCCTCCTTTTCCCAAATGGGAATCTTTCCTCTATAACCGCCGCTTCCAAGGTGATGTGCTCCTAAGTTGAGCTCATGCATTTGTCTACCCCACTCCGTCCATGCTTTCGCATCCTCGCTATCCAGCCGCTCCTTGAATATCTGGAACTCTGCTTCATCGAGCATCGGCTCACCCTTCTTAATACTCTCAAAGCTTTCACCTTTGTCGATCTTGGCCTTCACCCGGCTTTTCCAGCTGCTCAGGGCGTTGCTCATCTTCGTGATGGCCAATTTATTCACCGGGTTGGATCTTTCCAAGTTATTGTATGGCGCCGGGAACGTGTACCGTCGGTGAAGCTTCCGAAGGCAGAGCTCGACCAAATGCTCATTGCCTTCACCTCGGATATTCACCGTGTTGATCGACATGCTTTCCCGGACAATGCACCCGAGTTGCATGCCGTACCCAGCGGCAACAGCCTCCGGCTCCTGTGGTTGCCCACTTTCGGAGACCAATGTGATCTCGCTGGTGGTGTTGGCGAGCACCGTCGGCTTCCGATCCTTCCGCGGCTTCTTCTTCTTCTTAGCAGCCGGGTTGCCGCTGCCGTCAGCCTCCCCGACGCCGTCACCCCCCGTGTGGTCGCCGCCGTCGGTGGTGGGTTCATACTCCTCCTCCTCCCCAGCTTCAGTCATCTGACGGTCAGCTCCGACTTCCTCCGCCGCCAAGTCCACCTCCTCCTCCTCTTGTCGCTGGGAGGGGCCGAATTCCCAGAACTCGACGTTCGCCGCTCTGGCTTCCTCTTCGAGGGTCATGGCGGCCTTAGAAGTGCCGGCCACGTTGTCGTCGGCCGACATATTTGCAATTTCTATAAAGAAGAGGATGAAATCTATTAGTACAATTGTCGGCCGGAAAATTCGGCATGACCTTTGCTAATTTTTGGACATAGGAGCCCCATTTCTCAACCGAAACGGAAGTGAATCAACGTTTCGGGAGAAATGGGCAGCTCATTTGAAGTCCCTGCAACAATTCACATAATAAAATGCCAACATCATACACACATCATATGCTCCAGTACACACAGCAGCACCATACACTTGCAAAAAACATCACATCATATGCTCCAGCAGCACCATATGCTCCAGACACACACATCAACACACACAACACCATATGCTCCAGACACACACAGCAGCACCATATGCTCCATTATACCAACAAGTATACATGTACAATATTTGCTCTAGTATACCAACAAGCAAACTATAATTCATGCTCCAGTATTGATAAATGAATATAATTCATGCTCCAGTATTGATAAATGAATATAATTCATGCTCCAGACATTTGCTCCAGTATACCAACAGGAGATGGATTTACCAACAGTATACCAACAGAAATGCTCCAGATATTTGCTCCACTACTGCCAATATAACCAACAGAAATGGATTTACCTAGCTAGCTAATGCATGCCACTACTGCCACTACTGCCTGCTTGCTTCAAGAACTAGATAGGAGTGACACTAAACCAACAGTATGCAATGAAGTAATTATGTGACTTCATTTTATACAGTTGGAACTTTCCAACTAATGCAAGAGCATTCTTTCATGGAGCATTTCACTGAATTATAGCTAATTATGTGAACTTCCAAATTTTAGTTTACCCATATTAAATAAAGGAACTTGGGTTCCATGGTGGACTAAAACAGAAGTAAAATTCCTTTTCGAGTTCCTAGAGCTCAAGCAATTAACCGTACATACACCTACAGCTTGCTTGCTTTCTTCATCACAATACAATGATAAACACTAAGCCACTACTGCTTGCTTGCAAGCAACAAAAAAAATTACAACCCAACAGATTGCTATGAGTTGCTCATTATATTCTTCAAGCAAATAAACCCTACCCTGAACCATGAAGCAAAAATATACAAGCAAACTACCAAAGTCACTTTGCTTGCAGAGGGAAATGACTTGCTTGGCTGCAGCCAACAACAACAACAGCCAAGCATTATACATGTACAAAATTCATAAATGAAGCAACAACCAGGGCATGGAAGTGTTATCAATGCTAAATTTCCCAACAACCAGGCTTTGTTTTGGCCCAACTAGTCTGACAGCTTGGACTACTAAATGAAGCAACAAACTTATTTGTGCTTTTCAGAGTTCATCACAGAGGAAAAAATAATGCCAGTAAGCATCCAAAATACAAGCATAAGACTACTACTGCTATACACATTTACTGCTTGCAATAATATACCAAAAATGATCATTTGTGCTTTTCAGAGTTGCTAATAAACCAACTATACATGTACTGTAGCATATCATATAAACCACTGTAGCATATCTTGCCTACTGTACCATATCATGTATCATTGTTTCTCAAAAAAATGCAAAGTTGCAAGCAAGCTCATCACAATACAATGATAAACACTAAGCCACTACTGCTTGCTTGCAAGCAAGCTCATTTTCTACAAGAATTTAGTGATATAATTTATCTGCAAGCAAGCTCATTTTCTACAAGAATTTAGTGATATAATTTATCTGCAAGCAAGCTCATTTTCTACAAGAATTTAGTGATATAATTTATCTGCAAGCAAGCTCATTTTCTACAAGAATTTAGTGAGATAAATTCTCTGACTTAGTGGATATAATTTATCAATTTAGTGACATATTGCACTAAGATTGTGATAAATACTGTTTAATTTATCAATTTAATACAACTTGTTTTGATGTAGTTCACAAACAGCTTATTTTTACTTATATAATTCATGCTTGTAAATTATCTCGGGTAAAATGGAAAGGAAAAATAGGAAAAATGACTCATTGTTCATGGGCTCCTGTGCAAGGTTCAGGTTTAATTTTAGTTTCATGTGTTAAAATATGACCAAATGAGCAATTTTAGTTCAAATAAGTAAGAATGAATTGATTTTGCTGTATTGTATGCAACAGAATTGAGGACCAACAGCAATGTCAAAATCAAACCAGATTTTAGATGTAGATGAGAGATCCAGTAATATCAAAATCAAACCTAGAATTCAAGAACCCTAGAAATTCAAGCACCTGTACGTGCATCTAGAACGAAACAGCAGCAAAATCAATTTACCAGGGGAGAGGGAGGGGAGAAGCTTTACCACAGGGAAGGCGCGGGCGGCGATCCTCCTCCGGGCGAGGGCAGCGGTCGGGCGGCGGTTGGACGAGGGCAGCGGTCGGCGGCGGTTGGACGGCGGCGGGCGAGCAGCAGCGGGCGAGGCGGGCTCCTCCGTGTCTGGGCGGCGCTCCTCCGTGTCTGGCGGCGCTCCTCCGGGTCTTGGGCGGCGGCGAGGCGAGCACAGAGCGGAGAGCGGCGAGGCGAGCACAGAGCGGCGCGGCGCGTAGCGTGTTGGGGATCAAAGAAGAAAAGTTGGGGAAGAAGAAAGGGGCGAACCGCTCGGGATATGCTAAGTGTGGAAATTGCGCACCAAACCTAGCATGCGCCACAGAATTTCAAGATTGTGGCGCATGTTGGGTTTGGTGCGCCACAGAATTTCCATACTTAGGCATATAGTAACCGGCCGGCCGTGTGGGTTGTGGAATATGCCTAAGTGTGGCAACTGTGGCGCACCAAACCTAACATGCGCCACAGAATTTCAAGATTCTGTGGCGCATGTTGAGTTTGGTGCGCACCCACACTTAGGCATACTTTTAAATTCCTGCATCATATATTAGCTAGTGTTTTATGAATTTTTAAAAGTATTTCCTTTAATACATTCCTAGTGTATTATTCCAAGAAATAAATGAAGGTTCAATTATGCAAGTTAATTTATATAGATAATTCAAAAAAGTACATATATGGATGCTTGTGTCATACACACACATATACACACTTGTGTTTTTGCGAAAGTACATAGTACACAAAAAAAGCCACAATTGAACTTCTCGGTTCCGATCGGTGGCTAGCTAGCGTTTCTTGACAATGTTCTTGCCCTTCTTCATCGCGGTTGTTGAATACTTTAGCCCGGCCACCTTGAGATTTCTTCTCGTGTACGGGCAACCTTTAGCCGGTAGGGTGGTCTTCCTTCTTACTTTCGAATAAGTAGTAGGCTTGTCGAAGTACTTGTCAAATTCCTCTTCGATCTTCGGATCGCCGTTCTTGTCGATGTCTTGCTTGTCGGCTTCTCCTTCCATTCCGATGATGCTCCTCTTGCCCCTCCTCACGACCACACGGCTGGGCTTTGACGGGTCGGTAATGAAGAAGCATTGGTCAACTTGGCTAGCGAGCACCCACGGCTCATTTTTCGCGGAGGGGGTCTTCGATTTGGCATCGGGTATAACCATGGTGGTGAAATATAGTCCATCTTTTTCGACGCTCTTGGCCCATCTCACACGGAACATCGGCATCGTCACTCCAACGTAGTCGAGTTCCCAAATCTCCTCGATCCTTCCGTAGAATCTTTCCTTGACATCAGTCTTGTCATCGGTGTAGGATAGCATAGTTACTCCTGAGTTTTGATATTCGCTATTCTTGTCCTTTTCCTCGGTGTAGAATCTATAGCCGTTGATGTCGTACGACTGATAGGTCCTTACGTTGTGCCCGGGTCCCTGTGACAGGGAGAATATGAGTTTCTGCTCTTCAGTAGAAGGCATCGGTGCGGGACTTTCCAGTAGCCTTTTCTTGAACCACCCCGTGAAGGTGGAGTTGTGCTCTTTCGTAACGTCCCCTGTTTTCCTCGGCCGTCCTAGGTCGATGAACTTCTGCTCGATTAAGCTTTTGTGCTTATCCACCCAAGGGCTGACCAATTCTATGTGTTGTAGCGCGACTCGGTGTGCCCTGTCAAAGTCGGCGTGTCGACCAGCGATGCCGACATGCATTGCGCGGTAGCCCTCGCGGTGACCAAACCCTGCTAGCCTGCCGACGTGCTTCCTGGTGGGCAGACCGACATCCTCGTTCTCGGTGCTTAGGTAGTTCTGGCAGAAGGAGATGCACTCGTAGGTGAGAAAGCCCTTGGCTATGCTTCCATCTGGACGGGCCCTGTTGCGAACGAATCCTTTGATGACACCGTTCAACCTTTCGAATGGCATCATGTTGTGCAGGAATGTCGGCCCGAGGTGGATGATGTCATCCACTACATGGACAAGCAGATGCACCATGATGTCGAAGAACGCTGGCGGGAAGTAAATCTCGAGCTCGCATAGTATCTCGACGATCTCTTCTTGTAGCCTGTTGAGCTGCTTAACGCCGATGGACTTCCTAGAGATGACGTCGAAGAAGTTGCAGAGGCCAAACAACGTCTCGCGGACGTGGTCGTCCATTATCCCTCGCATCGCAACGGGAAGTATCTGTGTCATCAGCACGTGACAGTCGTGAGACTTCATCCCGCTAAACCTCTTCTTCGCTACGTCCAGATATCTGCTTATCTTCCCCGAGTAACCGTGAGGAACTTTTACTCCTAGGAGGCACTCGAAAAACCTCTCGAGCTCCTCCTCGCTCAGAGTGAAGCAGGCAGGTTTAAGCACCACCACCTCATTCTTCTTAGCCCTTTTGTGGTGACCCTGAGTCGTTTCCGTCTGTTCATCATCATCATCACTATCGGTGGGGTACTGAAGTTCTTTCTTGAGGCCAAGCAATTTCAGGTCGGTTCTTGCTTTCGGGCCATCCTTGGTCCTCTCCGGCATGTTCATCAGAGTGCCAAGTAGGCTCTCGGTAACGTTTTTCGTGATGTGCATGACATCGAGGCTATGGGGCGTGTGGAGGACCTTCCAGTACGGCAGGTCCCAGAAAACAGACCTCGCTTTCCATACTCCCAGCAGCGGCGATTCCCGCGGTCGCTTCTTTCCCGGCGCGGGGCACTCTTCCCAATTTTCCAAAAGCTCGGATATTTCTTCGCCGCTCCTCGGTCGTGGGGCTCTTCCGAGCTCCTCTTCGCCGTTGAACAGATCCTTGCGTTTTCTCCACGGGTGATCGAAGCGAAGCCACATTCGAGTCCCTTGGAACACAGTTTTACAAGACCCGGGAGGCTTCGGCAGCTGCAGATGCGGGGTCTTATCCATGCACTTGACACATCCCTTGAATCCGTGGTTCACCTGGCACGATACATATGCGTAACCAGGATAGTCCTGCACTGTCGTTAGCAATGCGGCTCTGAGAGGGAAATAATCTCTTTTGTACGCGTCCCAAGTAGGGGCCGGCGTCTGCCACAGCGTGGCTAACTCCTCTTTCAACAGACCGAGATACAGATGCATGTCCACGCCCGGTTGTTTTGGCCCCTGAATAAGAATACTCATGTGTACGTACCGCTGCTTTGTGCACAGCCAGGGGGGAGGTTGTATGGCCATACAAACACGGGCCAGGTGCTATGCGTGCTACTCTGGTTTCCAAAGGGATTGAGTCCGTCGGTGCTCATGCCCAGACGAATGTTCCTCGGTTCGCTCCCGAACTCATCTGCGAACTCAATGTCCAACGCATTCCACTGGCTAGCGTCTGCAGGGTGTGTCAGGATCTTGCCCTTCTCCGGATCATCTGCGGGCTTCTCCCTTTCCGCGTGCCATTGCATGAGCTTTGCTTCCTTAGGATCTACGAAATACCGCTGCAGACGGGGAGTGATAGGAAAGTACCAGACAACTTTCAGAGGAACTTTCTTGTTCCCTCTCTTGTACCGTCCTTGGCCGCACACCGGACATGTGGTTCTATCCTTGTACTCATTCCGAAAAAGTGCACAATCATTGATGCATGCGTGGTACTTTACGTGCGGTAGGTCGAGTGGGCAAACTACTTTCTTGGCCTCGTCGATACTTGTCGGCAATGTGTTGTCCTTGGGAAGACGAGCATGCCAGGATTTCATGTTATCGCTGAAGCTGCTGTCGGTCCATTTGTGTTCCGCCTTCATCTCCAGACACTCGAGCGTTACACTCAAGCGTGTATCCTCGGGCCGGCACCCTGGATACAATGGAGTCATCCCGTCTACCTCCATTTGCGCCAGCTTGGCTTCAGGTTTGGCGTTGCCCGTGTCCTTCAGGAGAAGCTCTTGAACATGAGGGTCCCGCAGGGCCGACGTTAGCGGCGTCTGCTTGCTCTCGGCATCTCCACCACCATCTCCTCCGGCATCATCATCTCCTTCATCGCCCTCTCCTTCCTCATGATGAACACCATGTTCGGGAGACTCTTCGTCTTCTCGCCCGATGTCGGCCTCTTCTTCATGACCAACATTTGCCGCCGGCTCCTCGTTGAAGCCGAGCATGAAACCGCGCCTGAGCAGGTGTTCCTCCAGTTGTCCAGAATCAGGGTCGATCCACTGCCGGAGTCCGCATTTTCGACACGGACATCTTATCAGGGTCATGTTGTTCCTAACCATGTCGGCCTTCGCGTTCACCTTGTATCTAACCACTTGTCCTTCCCTCATATGGACGACCATGGTTGACTGCATCATACATATATAGAGCAAAAGAGAGTTAATTAGAACCACACACACCATGCATAAACACACATGCATGCATGATCGCCGGAAAATTTCGACATGACCTATCCTAAAAGTGGGACATATGGCTAGTGCAAGAATTTGCCGAAATGGAAATGAATCAACATTTCGGCAAACATCCATGCACCACACGCCGGCACAAACCAACAACACAAATAAGCTTCTTCGCAAGCAAACATTCAACCACAACACAAAGCTCAACACATATAAACATCATCTTCTCGCCACCGCAAACCGTCCGGGAGCGCGATAATAATCTTCACCTACAAAACATCCATACACACAAAACATGCATCCAATAGTACTCAACCTCTCACAAATCTACCAACATCATGGTGGAGCAAGAGGATGGGGTGGTGGAGACAAAACAATGGACCATGCAAGAGGGAAAGTGGAGGAGGAGGGAAAGAGAATTGTGGTTTTTAGTACCCCTCTACAAGTTGGTGTGGCTTCCCCTCACAAATATGCCCACAAAATAGGCTTAGAGCTATCAACAATGGAGAAAAGTATGACCAAAATGGAGTGGGAGAGAGGAGGAACACGAGCTGGTTGGAGAAGACAAGAATGGAAAGGGTGGTGGGTGGAAGAAAAGAGGGGGAAAGCTGCCTCCAAAAGTGAGATCTACTATTCACTTTCTGTGGCGCATTAGCTGATATGCGCCACAGAAACATGAACTTCTGTGGCGCATATGAGCTCATGCGCCACAGAATCATGGTGGCGTGAGCCGGGGGGTGGTCCCCGCAGGAAATTCTGTGGCGCATGGACCAACGTGCGCCACAGAAACTTAACTTTCTGTGGCGCACGCTGGACCATGCGCCACAGAATTTCCTTCGGCCATGTGCAGTGGTGGACCCAGCGTGGGTCCCACGAACTTTCTGTGGCGCACTGCTCACCGTGCGCCACAGAATCTCCATCTTCTGTGGCGCACTTGCAAGCATATGCGCCACGAAACATCATTTTTATGGCGCATTTTAGTGGTGCGCCACAGAAATATTTTTGTGGCGCATGACCCATTTGGTGCGCCACAGAGGTGGTTTCCACCTATAATGGTTTTCCTACTAGTGTATTTATGATGATTATAATGATAGTGGTCTTTTGGTGCCGCCTACTATGGAGAGTGAATTTTATTATGATTATACTATGCCTCCTACACTTGATGAGAATAATAATGATAGCTACTTTGTTGAATTTGCTCCCACTACAACTAATAAAATTGATTATGCTTATGTGGAGAGTAATAATTTTATGCATATGGCTCATGACAAGAATGTTGTATGTGATAGTTATATTGTTGAGTTTGTTCATGATGCTACTGAAAGTTATTATGAGAGAGGGAAACATGGTTATATGCATCTTAATAATCACTACAAGAAAAGTTGCCATGGCCGACGAAGTTGAAGTCGCGCCGTGGTTGCTGGTGTACCATGGCCGACGATTTTGGTCCCTCCGTGGTGCATGTCAAAACTTTTTTTTCTCGTTTTTGAGGCCACCTAGCCCGACGAAAGCGGCCAAAACGTGGCGTATGGTGGCCCGGGACGTGGTGCATCTCGAAATCTCGGGTTCGCCGGCCGAGTCAACGCAAATCCGCACCGCCGAGGGATGTAGGGCCCAGATGGCAGCCTCTCTGGCATTGTTTTTTTCTACATCGCGCCATCTCGTTCAACGTTCTCCGATCGAGCCGTTTACGATGCAGGATCATGGGTCCCGCATGTCATCCTCTATGAACCAAAATTCTTTCTATTCTTGGATTTTTTTGACCCCCTGATTTCTGGCTACTTCCTTTTTCTTTTGATCCCTTGCCGCCTTGGAAACGTTGAGACCGCTGCTGCTAAATGGGACCCGCATGTCATCCTCTATGTGCAATCAACTTTCTTTTCTTGGAGTTTTTTTGGCACCTCAAATTTGGTCACTTGCCTTTTTCTTTCGATCCCCTGCCGCCTCTCAAACGGTGATACCGCTGCTGCTAATGGGACCCGCATGTCATCCTCTATGTACTATAAAACTTTCTTTTCCTGGATTATTTTTGGCACCTCAAATTTGGTCACTTGCCTTTTTCTTTCGATCCCCGCCTCTCAAACGGTGATACCGCTGCTGCTAACGGGACCCGCATGTCATCCTCTATGTACTATAAAACTTTCTTTTCTTGAATTATTTTTGGCACCTCATATTTGGTCACTTACCTTTTTCTTTCGATCCCCTGCCGCCTCTCAAACGGTGATACCGCTGCTGCTAAATGGGACCCGCATGTCATCCTCTATGTACTATAAAACTTTCTTTTCTTGAATTATTTTTGGCTCCTCATATTTTTTCACTTGCCTTTTTCTTTCGATCACCTGCCGCCTCTCAAACGGTGATACCGCTGCTGCTAAATGGGACCCGCATGTCATCCTCTATGTACTATAAAACTTTCTTTTCTTGAATTATTTTTGGCTCCTCATATTTTTTCACTTGCCTTTTTCTTTCGATCCCCTGCCGCCTCTCAAACGGTGATACCGCTGCTGCTAAATGGGACCCGCATGTCATCCTCTATGTACTATAAAACTTTCTTTTCCTGGATTATTTTTGGCACCTCATATTTGGTCACTTACCTTTTTCTTTCGATCACCTGCCGCCTCTCAAACGGTGATACCGCTGCTGCTAAATGGGACCCGCATGTCATCCTCTATGTACTATAAAACTTTCTTTTCTTGGATTTTTTTGGCACCTCATATTTGGTCACTTGACTTTTTCTTTCGATCCCCGCCTCTCAAACGGTGATACCGCTGCTGCTAAATGGGACCCGCATGTCATCCTCTATGTAAATCATGTTTCTTTTCTTGAATTATTTTTGGCTCTGATATTTGGTCACTTGCCTTTTTTCTTTCGATCTCATGCCACGTTTGAAACGTTGAGGAACCTGCAGGCTCATCGGACCCGCATGTCATCCTCTATGTACTATAAAAGTTTATTTTCTTTATTTTTTTCACCCTCTGATTTTTGGCTATTTCCTTTTTCTTTTGATCCCCTGCCGCCTTGGAAACGTATGGTAAGCTGCTGACTCATGGGACCCGCATGTCATCCTCTATGTACAATCAACTTTTTCTTTTGATCTCAAGCCGCATTTGAAACGCTGAGACCGCTGCTGCTAAATGGGACCCGCATGTCATCCTCTACGTACAATAAAGTTTCTTTTCTTGGATTATCTTTGGCTCCTGATATTTTGTCACTTGCCTTTTTCTTTCGATCTGCCGCCGAAACGTTGAAACTTGGCTCATGGGTCCCGCATGTCATCATCTACACAATAAAAGTTTCCTTTCTTGGAGTTATTTTTTACCCCTAATTTCTGGCTATTTGCCTTTTTCTTTTGATCTCCTGCCCCCTCTGAAACGATGAGGACGCTGTTGGCAGGTCGGTCCCACATGTCATCCTCTATGAACAATAAAAGTTTCCTTTGATGGATTTATTTTGAACCCCTCATTAATTTCTGGATATTTCCCCTGCCGCCTTGGAATCGTTGAGGATGCTGCTGCCTCATGGGTCCCGCATGTCATCCTCTCAGAACGGTAAATGTTTATTTTCTTGGATTTTGTTGACCAAACGATTTTTGGCTTATTTTTTCTTTCGATCACCTGCAGCCTTTAAAACGTTGAGGACGCCGCTGGCTCACGGGTCCCACATGTCAACCTCTATGAACAATAAACGCTGAGGATGCTGCTGCCTCATGGGTCCCGCATGTCATCCTCTCAGAACGAAAATGTTTCTTTTCTTGGATTTTTTACCAACAGATTTTTGGTTTATTTTTTCTTTCCATCCCCTGCCGCCTTTAAAACGTTGACGACGCTGTTTGCTCATGGGTCCCCGATGTCAGCCTCCCCGTACAAGAAACATATGATATCTTGATTATTTTGCAGACAATAAACAATGTATTGCGCTCTGAGCTATTTCAAACGGATAATTAAATCTTTATTTTTACATAAACAAACTTATATGTTGAATCTCCTTGTTTTTTTGTCTTTGCGAAGCATAGGACTTTCCTGTTTTTTTAGAAAATTCGGAACTTTCCTGTTTTGGAGTGGGCTGAAATTGTACGAGTCAAAAGGCCAAGCAGGATAGTTCGAAAGCCCAGATGTCCAGATGCAGCCCAATTGAAATCTTTCTTCTTGGATTTTTTTCACCCCCTGATTTCTGGCTACTTCATTTTTCTTTTGGTCCTGTGCCGCCTTGGAAACGTTGAGACCGCTGCTGCAAAATGGGACCCGCATGTCATCCTCTACGTACAATAAAATTTCTTTTCTTGGATTATTTTTGGCTCCTGATATTTGGTCACTTGCCTTTTTCTTTCGATCCCGTGCAGCCTCTCAAACGGTGATACCGCTGCTGCAAAATGGGACCCGCATGTCATCCTCTACGTACAATAAACTTTCTTTTCTTGGATTATTTTTGGCTCCTGATATTTGGTCACTTGCCTTTTTTTCTTTCGATCTCATGCCACGTTTGAAACTTTGAGGAACCTGCTGGCTCGTGGGACCCGCATGTCATCCTCTATGTGCTATAAAAGTTTATTTTCTATGGTTTTTTTCACTCTCTGATTTTTGTCTATTTCCTTTTTTCTTTTGATGCCCTGCCGCCTTGGAAACGTTGAGTAAGCTGCTTACACATGGGACCCGCATGTCATCCTCTATGTACAATCAAGTTTCTTTTCTTGAATTATTTTTGGCTCCTGATATTTCGTCACTTGCCTTTTTCTTTCGATCTCATGCCACGTTTGAAACGTTGAGGAACCTGCTGGCTCATGGGACCCGCATGTCATCCTCTATGTGCTATAAAAGTTTGTTTTCTTGGATTTTTTTTCACCCTCTGATTTTTGGCTCCTGATATTTCGTCACTTGCCTTTTACTTTTGATCCCCTGGCCCCTTTGAAACGTTGAGTAAGCTGCTTACACATGGGACCCGCATGTCATCCTCTATGTACAATCAAGTTTCTTTTCTTGAATTATTTTTGGCTCCTGATATTTCGTCACTTGCCTTTTTCTTTCGATCTCATGCCACGTTTGAAACGTTGAGGAACCTGCTGGCTCATGGGACCCGCATGTCATCCTCTATGTGCTATAAAAGTTTGTTTTCTTGGATTTTTTTTCACCCTCTGATTTTTGGCTCCTGATATTTCGTCACTTGCCTTTTACTTTTGATCCCCTGGCCCCTTTGAAACGTTGAGTAAGCTGCTGGCACATGGGACCCGCATGTCAACCTCTATGTCCATCAACTTTCTTTTCTTGGATTTTTTTTGACCCCCTACTTTCTAGCTACTTTCTTTTTCTTTTGATCTCAAGCCGCATTTCAAACATTGAGACCGCTGCTGCAAAATGGGACCCGCATGTCATCCTCTATGTACAATAAATCTTTGATTATTTTTGGCACCTCATATTTGGTCACTTGCGTTTTTTTCTTTCGATCTCATGCCACCTTTGAAACGTTGAGTAAGCTGCTGGCTCATGGGTCCCCCATGTCATCCTCTACGAACAATAAAAGTTTCCTTTCTTGGAGTTATTTTTGCCCCCTAATTTCTGGCTACTTCCTTTTTCTTTTGATCCCCTGCCGCCTTTGAAACGTTGAAAACTTTCTTTTCTTTGATTATTTTTGGCACCTCATATTTGGTCACTTGCCTTTTTCTTTCGATCCCCTGCCGCCTCCCAAACGGTGATACCGCTGATGCTAAATGGGACCCGCATGTCATCCTCTATGTACTATAAAACTTTCTTTTCTTGGATTTTTTTGGCTCCTGATATTTGGTCACTTGCCTTTTTTCTTTCGAGACCTCCTGCCGCATCTCAAACGGTGATACCGCTGCTGCTAAATGGGACCCGCATGTCATCCTCTATGTACAATAAAGTTTCTTTTCTTGGATTATTTTTGGCTCCTGATATTTGGTCACTTGCCTTTTTCTTTCGATCCCATGCCGCCTTTGAAACGTTGAGGAAGCTGCTGGCTCATGGGTCCCGCATGTCATCCTCTATGAACAATAAAAGTTTCCATTGTTGGAGTTATTTTTTACCCCTAATTTCTGGCTACTTCCTTTTTCTTTTGATCCCCTGCCGCCTTTGAACGTTGAAGAATCTGCTCGCTAATGGGTCCCACATGTCAGACTCTATGGACGATAAACCTTTCTTTTCTTGGAGTTATTTTGACCCCTAATTTCTGGCTATTTTGCCTTTTTTTTGGATCCCGTGCTGCCTTGGAAACGTTGAGGATGCTGCTGCCACATGGGTCCCGCATGTCATCCTCTCAGAACGATAAATGTTTCTTTTCTTCGATTTTTTTACCCACTGATTTTTGATTTATTTTTTCTTTCGATCCCCTGCCGCCTTTAAAACTTTGACGACGCTGCTGGCTCATGGGTCCCGATGTCAGCCTCCCCGTACAAGAAACATGTGATATCTTGATTATTTTACAGACAATAAAAAGTGTATTTCGCTCTGAGCTATTGCAAACGGATAAATTAAATCTTTATTTTTACATAAACGAACTAATATGAATCTCCTTGTTTTTGTTTTGTTTTTGCGAAGCATAGGACTTTCTTGTTTTGGAGTGGGCTGAAATTGTACGAGTCAAAAGACGTCCAGCAGGTTAGAAGGCCCAGATGGCCAGGCAGCCCCAATTTATATCTTCCTTATCTTGGATTATTTTTTGATCAAAAGGCCCAGCAGGGGTACATCCTTTTTCTTTTGGTCCTGTGTGCCGCCTTGGAAACGTTGTGGACGCTGCTGCCTCATGGGACCCGCATGTCATCCTCTATGAACTATGAACTCTAAAAGTTTCTTTTTTCTTGGATTTTTTTTCACCCCTCTGATTTTTGGCTATTTCCTTTTTCTTTTGTTCCCCTGCCGCCTTGGGACCCGTATGTCATCCTCTATGTACAAAAAACTTTCTTTTCTTGGAGTTTTATTCCCCCTAATTTCGGGCTACTTTCGTTTTCTTTTGATCTCAAGCCGCATATGAAACATTGAGACCGCTGCTGCAAAATGGGACCCACATGTCATCCTCTATGTAAAATAAAAGTTTCTTTTCTTGGATTATTTTTCACGCTCTGATTTTTGGCTATTTCCTTTTTCTTTCGATCCCCTGCTGCTTGGAAACGTTGAGGATGCTGCTGCCTCATGGGTCCCACATGTCATCCACTATGAACAATAAAAGTTTCTTTTCTTCGATTTTTTTCACCCTCTGCTTTTTGGCTATTTCCTTTTCATTTGATCCCCTGCCGCCTTGGAAACGTTGAGGATGCTGCAGCGTCATGGGACCCGCATGTCATACTCTATGTACAATAAAAGTTTCTTTTCTAGGTTTTTGGCTCCTGATATTTGGTCACTTGCCTTTTTCTTTCAATCTCATGCCGACTCTCAAAGGTACAATAAAAGTTTCTTTTCTTGGATTATTTTTGGCTCCTGATATTTGGTCACTTGCCTTTTTCTTTCGATCTCATGCCGTCCTTGAAACGTTCAGACCGCTGCTACAACATGGGACCCTATGTTATCCTCTATGTACAATGAAAGTTTCTTTTCATGGATTATTTTTTGCTCCTGATATTTGGTCACTTTCCTTTTTCTTTCGATCTCATGCCGCCTCGGCCCTCTGAAACGACGAGTAAGTTGTTGGCTCATGGGACCCGCATGTCATCCTCTATGTACAATAAAGTTTTTTTCTTGGATTTTTTACCCCCTGATTTTTGGTCACTTGCCTTTTTCTTTCGATCCTGTGCCGCCTTTGAAATTGTGGACGCTGCTGGCTCATGGGTCCCACATGCCAGCCTCTATGAACAATAATATTTCTTTTCTTGGATTTTTTTACCCCTGATTTCTGGCTATTTGCCTTTTTCTTTGGATCCCCGACCGCCTTTGAAACGATGAGGACGCTGCTGGCGCATAGCTCCCACATGTCAGCCTCTAAGAACAATAAACATTTCTTTTCTTGGATTTATAGTTGACCCCTAATTAATGGCTACTTCGCTTTTTTTTCGATCCCCAGCCGCCTTAGAAACGTTGAGGACGCTGCTGGCTCATGGGTCCCATATGACAGCCTCTATGAAAAGTAAAACATTTACTTTCTTGGATTTATTTTTGACACCTAATTAATGACTACTTGGTTCTTTTCTTTTGATCCCGTGACGCCTTTGAAACGTTGAGGGCCCTGCTGGCTCATGGGTCCAACATGTCAGCCTCTATGAACAATAAGAGTTTCTATTGTTGCATTTATTTTTGACCCCTAATTTCTGGCTATTTGCCTTTTTTCCATTGCCTGCCACCTTAGAAACGTTGAGGACGCTGCTGGCTGGGTCCCACATGTCAGCCTCTTTGTACGATAAAAGTTTCCTTTGCTGGATTTATTTTTGACCCCTAATTTCTGGCTATTTGCCTTTTTCTTTCGAACTCCACCGCCTTTGAAACGTTGATGACGCTGCTGCAAACTGGGTACAATATGTCAGCCTCTTTGTGCGATAAACCTTTCCTTTCTTGGATTTTTTGGACACCTGATTTCGAGCTACTTGCCTTTTTCTTTCGATCTCCTGCCCCCTTTGAGAAACGCCGAGAACGATACTGGTTCGTGGGTCCCACATGTCATCCTCTCTGAATGATAAATGTTGGGGCTGCGGCTGCAAGATACGTCCCACATGTCAGCCTGACTGTTGAATAAACGTTTCCTTTCTCGAATTTATATTTGACCCCTGATTTCTGGCTACTTTGCCGTTTCTTTCGATCCCCTGCATGTCTGCTACTCCACCGAAAAACAGACCGGCATGTATTCATCACAATACTGGTAGCTAATTTAGGAAAAATGTGTTCATCACGGGATTCAAACAAAGATCTTCATCTCTGCTAAATTTTGATTTCACCAAAAACCGAACAGCGTGTGTTCATGACTTTAACTTCACAAACACTATGGTTTCTCTATAAAATAAGGTCACCATCCGTTCCTTTATTGTAGGCATTTGCGAAAAGTGTCTTTGGCTAATGGGCACCAGTGCTCTGCTGTTTAAAAAAAATCAAATAGCATACATATTTGTTTCAAAAAAATCTGAAAATGAATGTAGACATAATAAATAAAGTAACCTACAAGCGTGTAAAATTTTAATATGATATTCTTTATATTGTAGACTACACAAAAAAGACAAAATCTGTTGAAATTTGGAGATTTGAAATATGCATACCCAGATCCACACGTTTGTTACTTTTGTGTAGCCCAGAATTTTTTTTATTTGAAACTGAAATTTTGCACGTTTATGGGACAATTCATTAGCTACTCCATGATTTGTTTTCTAATTTTTTGAACAAATAAATTTTTTTTTATTTTTTTCTAAAATAGCAGGAGCAATGGTGCCCAAGAGCACCAAATCTCTTAATAGGCATTTGCGCCTAATAGCGTGAGCTTAGCTAATTTTTGAAGAAAAAAAAGATGTCCATTGTGGTATTCAGGACAAAGATCTTCATGTCTGCTACTGCACCAAACAACAAACCAGCATGTATTCATCACAATACGGGTAGCTAATTTGTGAAAAATATGTTCAGCACGGGATTCAAACAAAGATCTTCATCTCTGCAAAATTTTGATTTCAGCAAAAACCGAACAGCGAATGTTCATGAGGTTAAGTTCACGAACACTATGTTTTCTCTATAAAATAAGGTCACCATCTGTCTCTTATTTCTCAAGGAAAAACAGGTGGAAGTGTTGGGACGAACCACATGGGTGCTTCGGCTCTATGTTCAGTCTTCTCTTTTTTGTACTGCAATCTTGAGCCTATGGCAGGACCTCCATTGACGTGCATTCTGCACCAATTTGGCCTTGGACGTATCCATGTATCACGGGCGCGATTGTGGGTAGCAAAGACACAGTCAGGTTTGAACAATTGGAAATCTGGTTCTGCAGCCTCTGCGTCGACTGGCGGGGGTAGCATGAAAATTGGGTGATTGAGTCCAAGAAATAAAGAACGCCCCTTCAAATTGTTCAATCTTTCCCACCTTGCCTCTTCTACAGGGTCCAAGGTATGGGCAGATCTCAAGAAAACGTAGCACCGTACCAAAGGATAAGACCTCAGCTTGTTACCCATATGTAATATTGGAGGACCGAGGATGGGCCGATAACCTTTAACCTGAATCCACGCGAGATCAGATTCACCAGTAATGGACTCTGCTCTCATTGGTGCCAGGAACCAAGTGCGCTGGTCAGAAAATCCAAGAAATACATCTTCATCTTCATAATTATGATTATCACCATCATCATCTAATTCTTCATCATCTAATTCTTCATCATCAAATTCGTCTTCTTCTAATTCTTCTTCATCAGCATCATTATCTTCATCGGCACCTCCATCGCCTTGAGCCACATTTGCTTCATCATCTTCCATGACAGCATCTCCCTCGATTTGAGCGAAAATTGCAGCCACTTCTGCTTCTTCATCTTCAATGACAGGGGCGTCAATGAGACGCGGGGCTGCATGTGTCCCTGCAATGCACAAAGATCAACCACAATGCAGCAAGTAGGAACTACACTGAAAATTATCTCTTCTCTTCTATCTTCTATTTTCTACTACTATAAGGCACCAGTTTTTAACAAGACATGTCGCAGCAATTCCAACTGTTGGTGTCCAAAATCTAACGGTTGGGATTAGAGGTATTCGCGTGAAAAAAATACCACACCAGTGTCCACGTGTTTCTAGAACCGTCATGTTTCCATTATGAAGAAAAATCAGAGCAGTCTCACACCGATATCACACGTCCCACTTGATAGTGATTAAGAAAGGTTCCAAATTTTTGTTCATATTTATAAACTGTATGCTCACACTTATTTTGATGGTATAACCAAATTATTAGTTGTATTGAAAGTTTGAACAACATTTAGAACGCAACTTTTATACATCAGTATTGCGAATCGTAATTGGTCCAACATGTGCAGCATGCCATTTACTAGTTAAGACATAAAACAAAGACTCACCACAGGTATATGGTTCCCAAACCAGAACATCTCCATACGGATATGTAACTGCGTATACACGATGTAGGTGTGAACTTGTACCATATCCAGGAATGCCCATGGCATCGACATAGCTGTTTCTATCAAAGAATTCAGGGTTTCTCAGGATATTCCACTCCTTTTCTAGGGGCGCTTGTAGGATAGCAATCAATTCGTCAAATACAACGATTACCTCGTAATGCCATGGCCCTGCTAGATCATCTTTGTACGGCCTCTTGACGATCCGTACTTTGAGCAGTTCCAAACTTTTATCTATTTTGTATTTGAACAGGAATGGTGGGCTGCCATGCCACCATTCACTAGTAGGGCCCAAAGAAATTCCTGCATCTTGCAGAGATGGAAGAGGTATAATAGTATCTGATATGTATATGTTGCGGATCGTCAAGTGCCCGTCCTGCTGGACAAATGCCACCCAGTCGCCGTTACAACCCACCCAGTGCATGGGTCCATGTCCATCCAGTTCCTCCTTGGTATGGATAAATGCTGGAACTGTCGGCTTGTCTAATGGCATCAGCAACGCGTGAATGCCCTGCAAATAGGATTTGTTTCAAAATTGTCTATGCATGCAAGGTATTCGACAGAATGAAGAGCGGATTGTGCAGAACTGAAGCACAGATGTAATGGATAAATAAAGCAATTCCGAAGAGTACATGTGCATAGTGAAGGCAGCAAACCTTACAGTACTCCCAAATCAGGTGATTATGTTGAGTCTAAATTCATGCATGATGTTTGGCAATAAGAAAAGTTGATTGAAAAAACACAAGCTGAAACGAGATGAGTAAATAAATAAATACTCTTACAGTATTGTCGCGGTCGTCTGGCCATGTCTCGGGGTCGCAGTGGAGCAGGCTCGGTAAACCGAACGGAACCTTATGCGCTCCGCGGATGGCATGCCGCATGCCGATCATGCCTCGAGCGAGGCGACCAGTGCTGAGGATATCCGCCCGCTCGGCTATGTTCTCCACCAGTGGGTAGTGGAGGTTGCCCCACCCCATGGACTGGTGGTAGCAATCAGGAATCTCCTCAATCTTACGCTTCTGCTTCATTGGAGTCGGTAATCCAATGCAAGGGAGAGAGGGGTGAACGGGAGAAAGAGACAGAAGAGGGTTTTTTTTGGAGAAGATGCAGTAGTAGTACTACGATACTAGGAGGTGGAGATGCGGGGCATGTTTCCGGGAGAGAGGAACCACTATTTCCCTTAAAAAAAATAACAGCACTTGCGCATTAGAACTTGGGGCGGGGATATAGCGGTAAGAGGTATTGACCAACTTTCCCTCACCTTGACCCCACGTGGTTGTGAACCCGAGATAATTCTTTTTGATGAACCCGATATACTTATTATAGTACTAAAATAGTACAAGTATATACCTTGTACTCCTATATACTAACATTACTATTTTAAGGACTTATGTTCCATGAGCAACAACTTCCCCCACTCCGCTCATCCGAAATCCTAGCCCCTCCAACTTCAAGGACCAATCAACATAGCTATGGCCTTCTAATTTGGCTCAAGTCGCCGCACACATAGTCCTCCCGCCGACAAGGAATAGGAGCATCAGCCCTTTCGTCGCTTGTTGTTACACATAATCATATACAGTACCATATATATTTCAAATTTCCATATCAAAAAATAGTTCAAATCTGAATTTTAACATCTCAAGCTAAACCCTCGCTTGCTCTTAAACATAAGCATACCATAGTTCTACTTTTGTCTTCACCGAACAACAGAACACAATTTCATCACAACATAGCCAACCGGAGTACCTAGTAATGTAACTAGAGAAGTGAACCTATAGTTGATCAAGCCTTCAACTTTAACACAATAATACCCCCACATTATGTGTTGAGGAGCCACACCCATATATTTAAGAGTACCATCAAGTAGACCACAAATGCATCAATGAAGAGAGGGGTATACTTATAGACCACCTCTTTACAAAACAGTTGTAACTAGTAGACCACAATTGCCTCGTTCATTAGCTATGAAATTACATACTATCAGTAGCTACAATGGCTGCAGGCCCTGTTTCAGAATTAAACATCACACTTGTTCCAATCCGGGGCGTTGGCGAAGTTTGGGATGAACCAAAGCGGTGTCTTTACCAGGTACCTATCTTTTTTTGTTTTGCATGTTTTCTCCAAGGCGTTGGTTTGGAAACCAACGGCGCAATCTTCACGATTCAGACTGAATCGGCATATTTCAGGCAGCTGCGAATTGCGAAGCCATGCTTCATTCGGCAAGGTGTACACACAATTTCTTCTCGTCAGACATCCTGGGACAACATCTGCACCGCCTAATGGCAGCATAATCGGATAGTTCACTCCAAGGAAAAGAGAATATTCTCCAAGGTCATCAATCTTTTCCCATGGAATACCTTCATTTAACTTACTAGTGTCCTTCGTGAACACCAGGCAACCAAACCCAGAAGCATAGTTGCCAACAGTGCGACCATGATGAACACGACGATCAGAAGCAGTATGGCAAACTTTACAGGAATATTCCCTTTCATCAGCAATGCCCAGTGTATGGATCAGAAGAAGTCTAGAACCATCTATAGATCTTGCTAACCACCACATGCCATAATCGACCTCGTGATCATGGCCAAGAGCATCATCAAGTGCACACCGCCATTCAAACACAATGGGCGGTGGCTCTACGATCAGCGGAGGACCTGCTTGAAAACGAAATTACTGTTAAGAAGGGTATGTTTGGTTTGCACAAATCTGAAAACGTAAGAATTGGGAAAACGCATTAGGATTCAGATGGGATGATATAATGGCATTTCCATTCAATAATACAGCATATTGGTGTATTTCAGTACATCACATGGGAAACCAAAGGATTCATTTCAAGAAGTTCAAGTAGAGGTCAAAATCCAACATAATTCAATCTGAGAATAAAACTCCTAATTATACAATCCTCAAATTTTTCTATGGTAATCATCTCGAATAAAAAGTCTAAATACCAATGAAATTTCATCCGAAGCAAATATGCCCCAAGCCTCCAAGTCAGATCAGTCAGGTTCGAAAATTAATAAGTTTGTGCATTAAAATTATCTTTACAGCCATGAATAATGAAGCTCATCATACACTACTTACGTCCGGAGGAAAATTACCAGCTTGCTGAGGATTCCATGCGTGAACAGTGCCAGTATGAGTTGTGGCAAACACAAGCCCATTGTGGAGAATTGCATCGCTGTAATTGTAAAAGATGTGGGACTTGGGCTCTGTAAGAACTGTCCATCCAGAATCTTCGCCGCAAAGGAGGGCAACTCTGATGTCAAAAACAGCAACAAGAGAGAAATTTTTGTACCCCCCAGCAGCTGTGGGAACTTGGCAAATATATATCTTGTGAAATATAATAGCACGAAGGTTGTGGTGGTATATATTTGGAATGTGGGTGGTTTCAAACGGCACAGGGAGAGGAATTTCACGGCGAGTGTAGACGTTGACAAGTTTCCATTTGCAAGCAGGAAAGCCAGTGTCAACCATGGCAACCCAATCTCCATTGGCACCTACCCACTGCTTACCCGTACCGTCTGGCATCACAGCGTCGGAGGAGAACCTGTCCAGCGGCGTCAGCTTGCAATCCCGTGCTACCTTCGTCGGGTGAGAATGAAGAACACATGGGAGGCCAAACGGGAGAGAAAAAGATAGAGTTGCACTATCATTTGCAGAGTCGAAAAATAGTTTGGACGAACCGACGAGGCTCGCGGCGGTGATGACGTCGCATCTTGTTACGAGTTCTTCAAGGGGACCTTCGGAAAAGACCTTCTGAAACAGTTCAGAGTCATCATTTTCCTTGTTCGATGCCGCCATCGCAGGGCAGGGGGTGGGTCTATGAGGTTTGGGTTCAACTGATTGGAGTTTAATTTGGGTTCGATGGCGGCAGGTGGCGGGGAAGATGAAGAACGGAGGCTCTCAAACTGGGCGGTGGAATTGATTCTAAAGCTGCATGGCGGCGGCACTGGCGTGTGCTATGGAAGGTGGTCGATTGGTGCGGGCGGGGGCGGAGGTAGACGATGGAGGTGAACAGAAATAGGGCAGGTGGGGGCGGGGCGCTTGACTTCGCTCCTCTACACTCTACAGCATCTCCTCCTGTTTCTTGGAAAGTGTATAGACCCATAATAAAAAGTCACTGTTCCCTCTGAAAAGGTGAAGAACAAGTCACTGGTCTAACGTGCAAATTTGGACATCCCAAGCTATGTGTTGTCATGTCAATTCAATGTCCATGGCAGTATTTTGAATTTTGCGTGACCAAAAGAAGTACGCCTTGGCCTTTCACAATCGGGGTTTCTTTAGAGCAAGAACAATAGAAGAGCCAACAGCTGGCAAAAGTATTGTCCTACTTCCTCTTGGCGTGATACTCCCTCCGTCCACAAATAAGTGGACGTGCAGGATTTTCAAGGTAAATTAGTAAAAGGAAAGAAAAAATGCATTGGAGCACTCGTATCTTAAGAAACACATGTACTCAACCACGGTTGTAGATTTTCTCGGCGCAAGACTTTTCCCCAGCAGTTGTGGCTTTCAGTTATTCGTGGGTGTGGGGAGGAGCTCCGCCGCATCGGTAAAAAGCAAAGAGGGACGGCGGCTCTCGATCGTGCGGTGTACTCGTAAATCACGTGTGACCCATGCCCTAATAATTCACAATGCATTGATGAGGGCTATCACTTCATCATCCAATAAAATGTACTTAGTAACTATGGTAATAATATTGTCTTCTCGCAAAAAAATGGTAAAAATATTGTCTCTTAAGCCATGTACTAGTACAGTGCAAGATGCTTTAGAGAAATAAACCTATATTTTATTGCTACTCCGTAATACACATGGTTATTTATTCTAGGCAAATGCCTACCGAAAGATGTAGGAATAGGGAAATGTAGGATTGCAATGTCATGTCCACTCCAATCCTATAGGAATTCATAGAATCCAAACTTTGTTTGATTCCACCATAGGAAAAGTAAGGGCTCCTTTGATTTAAAGGATAGGAAAAACATAGGAATAGGAAAGGTATAGGATTGGAATGGCATGTCTACTTGAAACCTATAGGAAGATGAAGTTTGTTTGATTGTAGCAAAGGAATTTTTCCATGAGGTATGAGCTAATGCTTTTTTCCTATAGGAATCACACTACAAGATTCCTATAGGAATTTTTCCTATAGGATACGTTCCTATGAATCAAACAACATGTATAGGAATTTTTCCCATAGGAATCAAATCCTACACAATTCCTATGCAAATCCTTTGAATCAAAGGAGCCCTAAAGCATTCTTAAAAAGAGGTATGAGTAGATGTTTAATTTTCTATGGAATCTGTGCAAAGAAATCCTTAGGAAAAATTCCTATCGGAAACAATCCTACAAATCAAACAGCCAAGGATTCAATTGTACCAATTCCCTATGCAAATCCTTGGTGTTCACCCAATCCTCTCGAATACTCATCCAAAAAATGCACTAATACTTTGATGGGGAGTTTTTGTATTCTAGGCAAGAATAGAGGGTTTGCGGGGATCACTTGAGAAGTGTATTAACCAAAGAAGGCATAAGTAATACACCAACACACACTAACATGCCCTTAATGGATGTATCTCCATAAACTCCCTCTGTTCTTTATTACTACTACTAGTTTATGTACTTCTTAACTAATATGGGATAATCATGAAATATATTTTCTAACATTCAGCCAAAATATAGTGTTTCGACTTTTTAAAATACTGAAAAACTAGTAATTAAAAATATTTGAGCTATCAAATCTAGGAAGTTTGAAAATATTTTGTATTCCGTCTGAAAGTTGTGTTACTTGGTGTAAGATTCACACAAAAATGATGAAAATATCAAACCTTCAAAAAAATTGTAGTAATTCAAACGTTATGTGCGTTTCATAATTTTGCAAAATCTATTCTATTTGCAATTAAAACTATAGTAGTTGGTGGTCCCCGATCATCTGATTTGCTCTTAAACAGCTCAATCCTAAATTTGAAATTCCCTGCAACAGAACACGATAGTTGGTGGTTTGTGCGGAAAAAAATTACAGTTTTAAAAAGTGTTTTAAGCAACGAAGGCAGCAATAAGCGGTAGTTTGTGCAATTTCCTCGTGTAAACAACATGTAGCGTCGAAGTAATAGTACTAGCAGTACAGAAATCTTGTGTAATTTCTAGTTCTACATATTACTAGTGTCCACTGTTTGAGAGTTGATGGTGAATGGGTCTGATTTTCAATCGAATGAGAATTAGCAAATTGATTTTTATGACAAAAGCATACAAAGGGAGTAAAACAACATACCCGCATTCGCCGCTGCTACCAGCATGCGATGCCTCCACGAGTGCATTGACGGCTGCTGCAAATCCTCGGAAGGCATCTAGGTTTTGCAGATCGTCGATTGCCGCTGTCCGGCTAAGCTTAACCAGCATAGCTGCCGCCAAGATATCTCGGATTTGGACCACAGGCAGAAGCTGATTGGGGTCGAAGGATTGCCTGATTCGGAATTTGAAGTACCAAGCCCTCGGCTCCGATGATGGAAGTTTGGAACTCGGCCCGGCCAGAACCTCCCAAATCTGTGTGTGGCAGTGGATGCCCATCGGCATCCCCAATGCTGCCGACGCCGTGATGTGGTCGGTCGCACTTTGGTCCCCACTAAAGGCTGGGGCTGCAGCACGTCGCCGCCGCCCCCGACGTCCCCACGACGGCAACGCCATGGACCGAGGCGCTGAGTTTGTTGGCGAACCCGAAGCCCTGGATGGCAAGTGCTTCTTCACAATGGAAGCATCCTCACCCGGCGAGGTTCGCCCCCGGCGCATGCCTATGCTCCGACCAGCCCACTTTGCCGCTGCTGCCTGGGCTGCCGCCGATACCTGGGCCACCGCCGCTTCATGGGACCCCCTCCCTCCTCTCCCTCTCCTAGATCAAAGGGCGCCAGGAGTCTAGCCACAGCAAGACACAGAGCCGCCTGCTTCATCGCACACCAATGGCACACAGACATTTGCGAGCTTTTAGCGCACACCCCTCCGAGGCTGAGTCGTGGAGCCTGGGTGCACGGGGCTATGGCTGGAGGAGTCGCCATGGGACGAGGGGTGTCGAGTGCTCGGGCAAATACGGGAAAGGCGAAGTTTTGGATAACCTTATATGATCACATCAATGCTTCTCAAGGAGCCAAATACTGTATGAGAAACCGGAAAAGTTTGAACGTTTGAAAACTTTGCCGGCATAATGCATCCTTCCAATGCACGCCTACTAAGGTAGAAAGCCAACTCAATTGCTACTTTGTTGGCAAAATGTACCATGGCTCAATCTTGGGTCACACACATCTATCAATTGGTATATTTTGGTCATATTCAAAATTTTACTTGAAACTTGTTGGTCATGCCATTCTACTACTCGCCTAACACTTTTTCTACGCGGGAAGGAGGGGGGTATGATGCTACCCTGAATTTTTATGCCCATTTGTATCTTGGACAAATCCTAGGTTTGACCAAAATTTAAAACATGAAGATGAAAAATTAAGCCTGGATCCACTACAAGAAAATTTGCCAAACTTTTCTTGTAGTGATCCTTCTTAATTAGTAACTTCAAAATGAAGCTTTTGGAAGGTTTTTGAAATTTCCATGTCTGAAACCCAAAACACCTCTTCATGATTGACTTCATAAGACAAATCGAGTTTAGGGTTAGGGGTAGATACATGATTTTTCTAGTTTGAATATGTCTAGACCTGGCTTATCAACTTGAATGCTTAGTATATGACATAAGAAGATGTACTATGTGCATTGGTTTTTTATTTATTTGATTTGTTTTGAATTTTCATGCCAAATCAAATTTTGGTCAAATCATAGGTTTAACCAAGATTTAAACAAGTTTAAAACATTAAAATGAAAAATTAAGCATGGATCCTTCTCAATCACTCCAAAATGAAGCTTTTGGGAGGCTTTTGAAATGTCTATGTTTGAAACCCAAAACCACTTCTCTTCATGCTTGACTTCATCAGACAAATGAGTTTAGGGTTAGGGGTAGATACATGATTTTTCTGGTTTGAATAGGTCTAGACCTTGTTATCAAGTTGAATGGCTTACTATGTGACATAAGAAGACTATGTGCTTTGGTTTTTCATTTTTGATTTTTTCGATTGTTTTTATGCCCATTTGAATCTTGGCCAAATCCTAGGTTTGAACAAGAATTTAAACAAGTTTAAAACATGAAAATGAAAAGGTAAGCATGGATCCTTCTTAGTCAGTCCGAAATGAAGCTTTTGGGCGGTTTTCGAAATTTCCATGTTTGAAAACCCAAACCACTTCTCTTCATGCTTGACTTCATAAGACAAATTTAGGGTTAGGGGTATAGATACATGATTTTTCTTGTTTGATATGTCTAGATATTGTTTATCAACACTTGAATGCTTACAATATATGTGACGCAAGAAGACTATGTGTTATGGTTTTTCATTTTTGGGGGTTTTTTCGAATTTTTTATGCGCACTTGAGTCTTGGTCAAATCCAAGCTAGCTAGGTTTGACCAAGCTTTAAACAAGTTTAAAACATGAAAATGAAAAAGTAAGCATGTATCCTTCTTAGTCACTCCAAAATTAAGCTTTTCGGAGGTTTTTGAAATTTCCATTTTGTAAACCCAAAACCACGTATCTTCATGTTTGACTTCAAAAGACAGAGTTTAGGGTTAGGGGGTAGATACATGATTCTTCTTTTAATATGTTTAGATCTTGTTTTATCAAGTTGAATGTTGACTGTATGACATAAGAAGACTATGTTTTTGAATTTTTTATGAATCTTGGTCAAATCCAAGGGTTGACCAAGATTTAAACAAGTTTAAAACATGAAAATTAAAACGTTTCAAGTTCACCTTTGGTTCGATCTTTCAGTAACCAGGCGCATATATATATGGATGCAAATTGAGATAATTAATTCGTGAAACATTGGAAATGTCCATCGTGTGTCGTGTTTCCCCCTAACATGAAAATTGGATTGGTGGCAGACAAGTAAAAGCACATTTATGTGCGACAACCCAAAATGCACATATTTTGCTGAGTTTTCATGCATGCATTAAAAGTTCTGAATATATACATAAAATGCATGTGGGTCATGATTGAAAAGTTTGACATGTATATGGTTCTTGTGTAGTAGTAGTACTATAGTAGATTAGTAGGTACGCAAACTCCCATCCATCTTCTTTGTCAAGAGAAGACGCGCACCAGGATGCGTAGTGGAAGTCGTCTCTGGATCCTTCTGTTGTCCCTCTCACGGAAAAGAAAAAGAAAAAAACATCTCTCTCATTCTCGGCCTCGCTCGACTCGCTCGCTCGCAGCCTCGCACCTCCTGCGCACTGACAAACGCTGCACAACAGTCAACATCACCAGAAAAAAGATATACACCATAAATAATAAGAGGGGCCCCGTGACTGCTATCCCTTCTTCTCCTTCCGTGTGATCCCTCTTCCTCCGAGTTTCACTGGACGGGCAAACACACATGTGCTGCATAGTAAAAATAAAAAAGTAAAAAATCGACCTATGAATCTATGATTAAATAGGTAAAATCCTGGGTTTTATCAAGGTTTAAACAAGTTTAAAACATGAAAATGAATAGGTAAGCATGGATCCTTCTTAGTCACTCTAAAATGAAGCTTTCGCGAGGTTTTTGAAATTTCCATGTTTGAAACCCAAAACCACTTCTCTTCATGCTTGACTTCGTAAGACAGAGTTTAGGGTTAGGGGTAGATACATGCTTTTTCTGGTTTGAAAATGTCTAGACCTTGTTTATCAACTTGAATGCTTACTATATGACATAAGAAGGCTATGTTATTTGGTTTTTCATTTTTTTTCTGTTTTTTCTGATTTTTTATGCCCATTTAAATCTTGGTCAAATCCTAGGTTTGACCAAGAGTTAAACAAGTTTAAAACATGAAAATGAAAAGGTAAGCCTGGATCCTTCTTAGTCACTGTAAAATGAAGCTTTTGGGAGGTTTGTGAAATTTCCATGTTTGAAACCCAAAAGCACTTCTCTTCATGCTTGACTTCATAAGACAGAGTTTAGGGTTAGGGGGTGTAGATACATGATTTGTCTGGTTTGAATATGTCCAAATCTTATTTATCAACTTCTGAATGCATGCTACTCTCTCAAAGAAAACCTTTTGAATGCTTACTATATGACATAAGAAGACTATATGCTTTTAAAATTCAAACATATGGTAAGCATTCTTATGTCATATAGTAAGCATTCAAGTTGATAAACAAGCAAGGTTTGGACATATTCAAACCAGACAAATCATGTATCTACCCCTAACCCCTAATTAAATTGTCTTATGAAGTCTAGCATGAAGAGAAGTGGTTTTGGGTTTCAAACATGGAAATTTCAAAAACCTCCCAAAACTTCATTTTAGAGTGACTAAGAAGGATATACAAGCTTCCCTTTTCATTTTCATGTTTTAAACTTGTTTAAATCTTGGTCAAACCTCTAGGATTTGACCAAAAGATTCAAATGGGCATGGAAATTCATAAAAAAACAAAAGAATGAAAAACCAAAGGACATAACATTATTATGTCATATATATATAGTAAGCATTCAAGTTGATAAACAAGGTCTAGACATATTCAAACCAGAAAATCATGTATATATCTACCCCTAACCCTAAACTCTGTCTTATGAAGTCAAGCATGCATGAAGAGAAGTGGTTTTGGTTTCAAACATGGAAATTTCGAAAAACCCTCCCAAGAGCTACATTTTGGAGTGAGTAAGAAGGATATATAGATGCTTAATTTTTCATATTCATGATTTAAACTTGTTTAAACCATGTTCAAACCTAGGATTTGACCAAGATTAAAATGGGCATAAAATTTTAAAAAAATCAAAAAATAAAAAACAAGGCACATAGTATTCTTATGTCATATATATAGTAAGCATTCAATTAAGTTGATAAACAAGGTCTAGACATATTCAAACCAGGAAAATCATGCATCTATCCCCTAACCCTAGCTAAACTCTGTCTTATGAAGTCAAGCATGCATGAAGAGAAGTGGTTTTTGGTTTCAAACGTTTAAGCCAAAAGCCCCTTTTCAAATATTTCAAACTTATTCAAATTTGGTTCAAATATGAAAGACATACAAGTTATAGCACACATAGTGCATACATTTTCACACATACTGCACTAGATGCTAACCCTATAGTTTGAGGCCATTTGAGTGACCTAGGTCGAAAAAATTCTTGGATTAGAATCGTGTTGTTCGAACCCCGTAGTTGGATATTTTTTAACCCTTGATCTGTAGAACTGGGCAAAACCCTAGTTTAACCTATTTAATTACAGATTCGTATATCGATTTTTCTACGAGTACTACCTTTTTATTATTACTATGCAGCACATGTGTGTTTGCCCGTCGAGTGAAACTCGGAGGAAGAGGGATCACTCGGAAGGAGAGAAGAAGGGAGAGAATTATGGTGTCTCCCCTTTTTCGGGTGATGATGTTGACTTTTGTGCAGGGTTTGTCAGAGCAGGAGGTGCGAGCGGGCGAGCGAGCGAGTCGAGCGAGGCCGAGAATGAGAGAGATTTGTTTTTTTTTGAGAGGGACGACCGAAGGATCCAGAAGGACCCACAGACTTCCAATACGCATCCTGATGCGTCTTCTCTTGACAAAGAAAATGGCTGGGAGTTTGCGTACCTATTGCACGTGACTTGTGCTCACTGAAGTGTGGGACCTCACGCATGGGCACCACACGTAAGTGACAGACCTGTTGGTGTAAAAACTCGGTTGATTATAATAGTGCATTAGAACAAAGTTTTCTATGGATTCAAGGGTAGGAAATCCAAGTTAACTCATTTACGTGTTAAACTTGTCTATATCTTGGTCAAACCTAGGATTTGACCAAGATTCAAATGGGCAGAAAAATAAAAACAGAAAAATGAAAAACCAAATCACATAGTCTTCTTATGTCATATAGTAAGCATTAAAGTTGATAAACAAGGTCTAGACATATTAAACCAGACAAATCATGTATCTATACCCCTAACCCCTAAACTCTGTCTTATGAAGTCAAGCATGTGAAGAGAAGTGGTTTTGGGTTTCAAACATGGAAATTTCAAAAACCTCCCAAAAGCTTCATTTTAGAGTGACTAAGAAGGATCCATGCTTCCCTTTTCATTTTCATGTTTTAAACTTGTTTAAATTATCTTGGTCAAACCTAGGATTTGACAAGATTCAAATGGGCATCAAAATTGAAAAAAAAATTGAAAAAAGAAAAACCAAAGCAAATAGTTTTCTTATGTCATATAGTAAGCATTAAAGTTGTTGATAAATAAGGTCCATACATATTCAAACCACACAAATCATGTATCTATACCCCGTAATTAACCCCTGAATTAATTAACTCTGTCTTATGAAGTCAAGCATGTGAAGAGAAGTGGTTTTGGGTTTCAAACATTGAAATTTTAAAAACCTCCCAAAAGCTTCATTTTAGAGTGACTAAGAAGGATACAGACTTCCCTTTTCATTTTTATGTTTTAAACTTGTTTAAATCTTGGTCAAACCAAGGATTTGACCAAGATTCAAATGGCCCTAAAAATTCAGAAAAAAAATCAAAAGAATGAAAAACCAAAGCACATAGCATTCTTATGTCATATGTGTATTAAGCATTCAAGTTGATAAACAAAGGTCTAGAGACATATATATTCAAACCAGAAAAATCATGTATATATCTACCCCTAAAACTCTAATTAAACTATGTTTTATGAAGTAAATCATGAAGAGAAGTGGTTTTGGGTTTCAAACATGGAAATTTCAAGAACCTCCCAAAAGCTTCATTTTAGAGTGACTAAGAAGGATCCAGAAGGACCCACAGACTTCCAATACGCATCCTTATGCGTCTTCTCTTGACAAAGAAGATGGCTGGGAGTTTGCGTACCTATTGCACGTGACTTGTGCTCACTGAAGTGTGGGACCTCACGCGTGGGCACCACACGTAAGTGACAGACATGTTGGTGTAAAAACTCGATTGATTATTATACTGCATTAGAACAAAGTTTCCTATGGATTCAAGGGTAGGAAATCCAAGTTAACTCATTTACGTGACATTATTATTTCCATGAAGCAAAGTTAACACATCTATCGATTGGTACATTTTTGAGTGACTAAGAAGGATCCATGCTTACTTATTCGTTTTCACGTGTTAAACTTGTCTAAATCTTGGTCAAACCTAGGATTTGACCAAGATTCAAATGGGCAGAAAAATAAAATAAAAAACAGAAAAATGAAAAACCAAATCACATAGTCATCTTATGTCATATAGTAAGCATTAAAGTTGATAATAAACAAGGTCTAGAAATATCAAACCATACAAATCATGTATCTACCCCTTAACCCCTAAACTATGTCTTATAAATTAAGTCAAGCATGAAGAGATGTGGTTTTGGGTTTCAAACATGGAAATATCAAAAACCTCCCAAAAACTTCATTTTAGTGTGACTAAGAAGGATACACGCTTCCCTTTTCATATTCATGTTCTAAGCTTGTTTAAATTATCTTGGTCAAACCTAGGATTTGACAAGATTCAAATGGGCATCAATATTGAAAAAAATCAAAAAAAAAAGAAAAAGTTTTCTTATGTCTTATAGTAAGCATTAAAGTTGATAAACAAGGTCTAGACATATTCAAACTAGACAAATCATGTATCTATATATACCCCCTAACCCCTAAACTCTGTCTTATGAAGTCAAGCATGTGAAGAGGAAGTTGTTTTGGGTTGCAAACATGGAAATTTCAAAAACCTCCGAAAAACTTCATTTTAGAGTTTCTAAGAAGGATCCATGCTTAACTTTGCATATTCATATTTTAAACTTGTTTAAATCATTATCAAGCCTAGCATTTGACCAATATACAAATGGGTGGGCACAAAATTCAAAAAAATCAGAAAAATGAAAACAAATTAAAGCACATAGTCTTCATATGTCATATCGTATGAATTCAAGTTGATAAACGAGGTCTAGGTATATCCAAACCAGACAAATCATGTATCTATACCCCCTGTCGATCTTATGAAGTCTAGCATGAAGAGAGAAGTCGTTTTTGGTTTCAAAAATGGAAATTTCAAGAACATCCCAAAAGCTTCATTTTAGAGTGACTAAGAAGGATACATGCTTCCCTTTTCATTTTTATGTTTAAACTTGTTTAAATCTTGGTCAAACCTAGGATTTGACCAAGATTCAAATATATGGGCATAAAATTCAAAAAAAACAGAAAAATTTAAAACCAAGGCACATAGTCTTCTTATGTCATATAGTAAACAATCAATTAATTAAGTTGATAAACCAGTTCTAGACATATTCAAACCAGGAAAATCATGTATCTACCCCCTAACGCCCTAGCTAAACTCTGTCTTATGAAGTCAAGCATGCATGAAGAGAAGTGGTTTTTGGTTTCAAACGTTTAAGCCAAAAGGTAAGCATGGATCCTCCTTAATTAGTCACTGTAAAATGAAGCTTTTGGGAGGTTTGTGAAATTTCCATGTTTGAAACCTAAAAGCACTTCTCTTCATGCTTGACTTCATAAGACAGAGTTTAGGGTTAGGGGGTGTAGATCGATACATGATTTGTCTGGTTTGAATATGTCCAAATCTTATTTATCAACTTTTGAATGCATGCTACTCTCTCAAAGAAAAACTTTTGAATGCTTACTATATATATGACATAAGAAGACTATATGCTTTTAAAATTCAAACATATGGTAAGCATTCTTATGTCATATAGTAAGCATTCAAGTTGATACACAAGCAAGGTTTGGACATATTCAAACCAGACAAATCATGTATCTACCCCCTAACCCCTAATTAAATTGTCTTATGAAGCAGTCTAGCATGAAGAGAAGTGGTTTTGGGTTTCAAACATGGAAATTTCAAAAACCTCCAAAAAACTTCATTTTAGAGTGACTAAGAAGGATATACAAGCTTCCCTTTTCATTTTCATGTTTTAAACTTGTTTAAATCTTGGTCAAACCTCTAGGATTTGACCAAAAGATTCAAATGGGCATAGAAATTCATAAAAAATCAAAAGAATGAAAAACCAAAGGACATAACATTCTTATGTCATATATATATAGTAATTAAGCATTCAAGTTGATAAACAAGGTCTAGACATATTCAAACCAGAAAATAATGTATATATCTACCCCTAACCCTAAACTCTGTCTTATGAAGTCAAGCATGCATGAAGAGAAGTGGTTTTTGGTTTCAAACATGGAAATTTCGAAAACCCTCCCAAGACCAAGCTACATTTTGGAGTGACTAAGAAGGATATATAGATGCTTAATTTTTCATATTCATGATTTAAACTTGTTTAAACCATGTTCAAACCTAGGATTTGACCAAGATTCAAATGGGCATAAAATTTTAAAAAAATAAAAAAATAAAAAAACAAGGCACATAGTATTCTTATGTCATATAGTAAGCATTCAATTAAGTTGATAAACAAGGTCTAGACATAATCAAACCAGGAAAATCATGCATCTACCCCCTAACCCTAGCTAAACTCTGTCTTATGAAGTCAAGCATGCACGAAGAGAAGTGGTTTTTGGTTTCCAACGTTTAAGCCAAAAGCCCATTTTCAAATATTTCAAACTTATTCAAATTTGGTTCAAATTTGAAAGACATACAAGTTATAGCACACATAGTGCATACATTTTCACACATACTGCACTAGATGCTAACCCTATAGTTTGAGGCCATTTGGGTGACCTAGGTCGAAAAAATTCTTGGATTAGAATCGTGTTGTTCGAACCCCGTAGTTGGATATTTTTTAACCCTTGATCTGTAGAACTGGGCAAAACCCTAGTTTAACCTATTTAATTACAGATTCGTATATCGATTTTTCTACGAGTACTACCTTTTTATTATTACTATGCAGCACATGGGTGTTTGCCCGTCGAGTGAAACTCGGAGGAAGAGGGATCACTCGGAAGGAGAGAAGAAGGGAGAGAATTATGGTGTCTCCCCTTTTTCGGGTGATGATGTTGACTTTTGTGCAGGGTTTGTCAGTGAGCAGGAGGTGCGAGCGAGCGAGCGAGTCGAGCGAGGCCGAGAATGAGAGAGATTTGTTTTTTTTTGTGAGAGGGACGACCGAAGGAACCAGAAGGACCCACAGACTTCCAATACGCATCCTGATGCGTCTTCTCTTGACAAAGAAAATGGCTGGGAGTTTGCGTACCTATTGCACGTGACTTGTGCTCACTGAAGTGTGGGACCTCAAGCGTGGGCACCACACGTAAGTGACAGACCTGTTGGTGTAAAAACTCGGTTGATTATTATAGTGCATTAGAACAAAGTTTTCTATGGATTCAAGGGTAGGAAATCCAAGTTAACTCATTTACGTGTTAAACTTGTCTATATCTTGGTCAAACCTAGGATTTGACCAAGATTCAAATGGGCAGAAAAATAAAAACAGAAAAATGAAAAACCAAATCACATAGTCTTCTTATGTCATATAGTAAGCATTAAAGTTGATAAACAAGGTCTAGACATATTAAACCAGACAAATCATGTATCTATACCCCTAACCCCTAAACTCTGTCTTATGAAGTCAAGCATGTGAAGAGAAGTGGTTTTGGGTTTCAAACATGGAAATTTCAAAAACCTCCCAAAAGCTTCATTTTAGAGTGACTAAGAAGGATCCATGCTTCCCTTTTCATTTTCATGTTTTAAACTTGTTTAAATTATCTTGGTCAAACCTAGGATTTGACAAGATTCAAATGGGCATCAAAATTGAAAAAAAAATTGAAAAAAGAAAAACCAAAGCAAATAGTTTTCTTATGTCATATAGTAAGCATTAAAGTTGTTGATAAATAAGGTCCATACATATTCAAACCACACAAATCATGTATCTATACCCCGTAATTAACCCCTGAATTAATTAACTCTGTCTTATGAAGTCAAGCATGTGAAGAGAAGTGGTTTTGGGTTTCAAACATTGAAATTTTAAAAACCTCCCAAAAGCTTCATTTTAGAGTGACTAAGAAGGATACAGACTTCCCTTTTCATTTTTATGTTTTAAACTTGTTTAAATCTTGGTCAAACCAAGGATTTGACCAAGATTCAAATGGCCCTAAAAATTCAGAAAAAAAATCAAAAGAATGAAAAACCAAAGCACATAGCATTCTTATGTCATATGTGTATTAAGCATTCAAGTTGATAAACAAAGGTCTAGAGACATATATATTCAAACCAGAAAAATCATGTATATATCTACCCCTAAAACTCTAATTAAACTATGTTTTATGAAGTAAATCATGAAGAGAAGTGGTTTTGGGTTTCAAACATGGAAATTTCAAGAACCTCCCAAAAGCTTCATTTTAGAGTGACTAAGAAGGATCCAGAAGGACCCACAGACTTCCAATACGCATCCTTATGCGTCTTCTCTTGACAAAGAAGATGGCTGGGAGTTTGCGTACCTATTGCACGTGACTTGTGCTCACTGAAGTGTGGGACCTCACGCGTGGGCACCACACGTAAGTGACAGACATGTTGGTGTAAAAACTCGATTGATTATTATACTGCATTAGAACAAAGTTTCCTATGGATTCAAGGGTAGGAAATCCAAGTTAACTCATTTACGTGACATTATTATTTCCATGAAGCAAAGTTAACACATCTATCGATTGGTACATTTTTGAGTGACTAAGAAGGATCCATGCTTACTTATTCGTTTTCACGTGTTAAACTTGTCTAAATCTTGGTCAAACCTAGGATTTGACCAAGATTCAAATGGGCAGAAAAATAAAATAAAAAACAGAAAAATGAAAAACCAAATCACATAGTCATCTTATGTCATATAGTAAGCATTAAAGTTGATAATAAACAAGGTCTAGAAATATCAAACCATACAAATCATGTATCTACCCCTTAACCCCTAAACTATGTCTTATAAATTAAGTCAAGCATGAAGAGATGTGGTTTTGGGTTTCAAACATGGAAATATCAAAAACCTCCCAAAAACTTCATTTTAGTGTGACTAAGAAGGATACACGCTTCCCTTTTCATATTCATGTTCTAAGCTTGTTTAAATTATCTTGGTCAAACCTAGGATTTGACAAGATTCAAATGGGCATCAATATTGAAAAAAAAAAAAAAACAAAGGAAATAGTTTTCTTATGTCTTATAGTAAGCATTAAAGTTGATAAACAAGGTCTAGACATATTCAAACTAGACAAATCATGTATCTATATATACCCCCTAACCCCTAAACTCTGTCTTATGAAGTCAAGCATGTGAAGAGGAAGTTGTTTTGGGTTGCAAACATGGAAATTTCAAAAACCTCCGAAAAACTTCATTTTAGAGTTTCTAAGAAGGATCCATGCTTAACTTTGCATATTCATATTTTAAACTTGTTTAAATCATTATCAAGCCTAGCATTTGACCAATATACAAATGGGTGGGCACAAAATTCAAAAAAATCAGAAAAATGAAAACAAATTAAAGCACATAGTCTTCATATGTCATATCGTATGAATTCAAGTTGATAAATGAGGTCTAGGTATATCCAAACCAGACAAATCATGTATCTATACCCCCTGTCGATCTTATGAAGTCTAGCATGAAGAGAGAAGTCGTTTTTGGTTTCAAAAATGGAAATTTCAAGAACATCCCAAAAGCTTCATTTTAGAGTGACTAAGAAGGATACATGCTTCCCTTTTCATTTTCATGTTTTAAACTTGTTTAAATCTTGGTCAAACCTAGGATTTGACCAAGATTCAAATATATGAGCATAAAATTCAAAAAAAAACCAAAAATGAAAACCAAGGCACGTAGTCGTCTTATGTCATATAGTAAGCAATCAATTAAGTTGATAAACAAGGTCTAGACATATTCAAACCAGGAAATCATGTATCTACACCCCCTAACGTACCCTAGCTAAACTCTGTCTTATATTATGAAGTCAAGCATGCATGAAGAGAAGTGGTTTTTGGTTTCAAACGTTTAAGCCAAAAGGTAAGCATGGATCCTCCTTATATAGTCACTGTAAAATGAAGCTTTTGGGAGGTTTGTGAAATTTCCATGTTTGAAACCCAAAACCACTTAAGACAGAGTTTATGGTTAGGTGTGTAGATACATGATTTTTCTTGTTTGAATATGTCTAGACCTTGTTTATCAACTTGAATTTTTTACTATATGATATAAGAAGGCTATATATATGTGCTTTGGTTTTTCAATTTTTGATTTCTTTCGATTTTTTTATGCCTATTTAAATCTTGGTCAAATCCTAGGTTTAAACAAGTTTAAAACATGAAAATGAAACGGTAAGCATGAATCCTTCCTTACTCACTCTAAAATGAAGGTACTTGAAAATTTTATGTTTGAAACCCAAAACCCCAGTTCTCTTCATATGTTTGACTTCATAAGACAGAGTTTAGCTAGGGTTAGGGGTAGATATGATATATACATGATATTTCTGCTTTGAATATGTCTAGAGATCGACCTTGTTTATCAACTTGAATGCTTACTATATGACATAAGATCAAGGCTATATATATATGTGCTTTGGTTTTTCATTTTTTTTGAATTTTTCTGAATTTTTACTCCCATTTGAATCTTGGTCAAATCCTAGGTTTGACCAAGGTTAAAACAAGTTTAAAACATGGCAATGAAAAGGTAAGCATATGGATCATTCTTAGTCTCTCTAAAATGAAGCTTTTGGGAGGTTTTTGAAGTTTCCATGTTTGAAACCCAAAATCACTTCTCTTCATATGCTTGGCTTCATAAGACAAAGATTAGGGTTTAGGGGTAGATATATACATGTTTTGGGAGGTTTTTGAAATTTCCATGTTTGAAACCCAAATCCACTTCTCTTCATCCTTGACGTCTTCATAAGACAAAAGTATAGGGTTATATATATATGCATATGGGTAGATACATGATTTGTCTGGTTTGAATATGTACAAATCTTATTTATCAACTTTTGAATGCATGCTACTCTCTCAAAGAAAAACTTTTGAATGCTTACTATATGACATAAGAAGACTATATGCTTTTAAAATTCAAACATATGGTAAGCATTCTTATGTCATATAGTAAGCATTCAAGTTGATAAACAAGCAAGGTTTGGACATATCCAAACCAGACAAATCATGTATCTGCCCCCTGTCGATCTTATGAAGTCTAGCATGAAGAGAGAAGTCGTTTTTGGTTTCAAAAATGGAAATTTCAAGAACATCCAAAAAGCTTCATTTTAGAGTGACTAAGAAGGATACATGCTTCCCTTTTTATTTTTATGTTTAAACTTGTTTAAATCTTGGTCAAACCTAGGATTTGTCCAAGATTCAAATATATGGGCGTAAAATTCAAAAAAAACAGAAAAATTTAAAACCAAGGCACATAGTCTTCTTATGTCATATAGTAAACAATCAATTAATTAAGTTGATAAACCAGGTCTAGACATATTCAAACCAGGAAAATCATGTATCTACCCCCTAACGCCCTAGCTAAACTCTGTCTTATGAAGTCAAGCATGCATGAAGAGAAGTGGTTTTGGTTTCAAACATGGAAATTTCGAAAAAACCTCCCAAGAGCTACATTTTGGAGTGACTAAGAAGGATATATAGATGCTTAATTTTTCATATTCATGATTTAAACTTGCTTAAACCATGTTCAAACCTAGGATTTGACCAAGATTCAAATGGGCATACAATTTTAAAAAAATCAAAAAAATAAAAAACAATGCACATAGTATTATTATGTCATATAGTAAGCATTCAATTAAGTTGATAAAGTAGGTCTAGACATATTCAAACCAGGAAAATCATGCATCTATCCCCTAACCCTAGCTAAACTCTGTCTTATGAAGTCAAGCATGCATGAAGAGAAGTGGTTTTTGGTTTCAAACGTTTAAGCCAAAAGCCCCTTTTCAAATATTTCAAACTTATTCAAATTTGGTTCAAATATGAAAGACATACAAGTTATAGCACACATAGTGCATACATTTTCACACATACTGCACTAGATGCTAACCCTATAGTTTGAGGCCATTTGGGTGACCTAGGTCGAAAAAATTCTTGGATTAGAATCGTGTTGTTCGAACCCCGTAGTTGGATTTTTTGAACCTTGATCTGTAGTACTGGGTAAAACCCTAGTTTAACCTATTTAATTATATATTCGTAGGTCGATTTTTCTACCTTTTTATTATTACTATGCAGCACATGTGTGTTTGCCCGTCGAGTGAAACTCGGAGGAAGAGGGATCACTCGGAAGGAGAGAAGAAGGGAGAGAATTATGGTGTCTCCCCTTTTTCGGGTGATGATGTTGACTTTTGTGCAGGGTTTGTCAGTGAGCAGGAGGTGCGAGCGAGCGAGCGAGCGAGCGAGTCGAGCGAGGCCGAGAATGAGAGAGATTTGTTTTTTTGTGAGAGGGACGACCGAAGGATCCAGAAGGACCCACAGACTTCCAATACGCATCCTGATGCGTCTTCTCTTGACAAAGAAAATGGCTGGGAGTTTGCGTACCTATTGCACGTGACTTGTGCTCACTGAAGTGTGGGACCTCACGCATGGGCACCACACGTAAGTGACAGACCTGTTGGTGTAAAAACTCGGTTGATTATTATAGTGCATTAGAACAAAGTTTCCTATGGATTCAAGGGTAGGAAATCCAAGTTAACTCATTTACGTGTTAAACTTGTCTATATCTTGGTCAAACCTAGGATTTGACCAAGATTCAAATGGGCAGAAAAATAAAAACAGAAAAATGAAAAACCAAATCACATAGTCTTCTTATGTCATATAGTAAGCATTAAAGTTGATAAACAAGGTCTAGACATATTAAACCAGACAAATCATGTATCTATACCCCTAACCCCTAAACTCTGTCTTATGAAGTCAAGCATGTGAAGAGAAGTGGTTTTGGATTTCAAACATGGAAATTTCAAAAACCTCCCAAAAGCTTCATTTTAGAGTGACTAAGAAGGATCCATGCTTCCCTTTTCATATTCATGTTTTAAACTTGTTTAAATTATCTTGGTCAAACCTAGGATTTGACAAGATTCAAATGGGCATCAAAATTGAAAAAAAAATTGAAAAAAGAAAAACCAAAGCAAATAGTTTTCTTATGTCATATAGTAAGCATTAAAGTTGTTGATAAATAAGGTCCATACATATTCAAACCACACAAATCATGTATCTATACCCCCTAATTAACCCCTAAATTAATTAACTCTGTCTTATGAAGTCAAGCATGTGAAGAGAAGTGGTTTTGGGTTTCAAACATGGAAATTTCAAAAAACTCCCAAAAACTACATTTTAGAGTGACTAAGAAGGATACATGCTCCTCTTTTCATATTCATGTTTTAAGCTTGTTTAAATTATCTTGGTCAAACCTAGGATTTGACAAGATTCAAATGGGCATCAAAATTGAAAAAAATTCAGAAAAAAGAAAACCAAAGCAAATAGTTTTCTTATGTCATATGTATATTAAGCATTCAAGTTGATAAACAAAGGTCTAGAGACATATATATTCAAACCAGAAAAATCATGTATATATCTACCCCTAAAACTCTAATTAAACTATGTTTTATGAAGTAAATCATGAAGAGAAGTGGTTTTGGGTTTCAAACATGGAAATTTCAAGAACCTCCCAAAAGCTTCATTTTAGAGTGACTAAGAAGGATCCAGAAGGACCCACAGACTTCCAATACGCATCCTGATGCGTCTTCTCTTGACAAAGAAGATGGCTGGGAGTTTGCGTACCTATTGCACGTGACTTGTGCTCACTGAAGTGTGGGACCTCACGCGTGGGCACCACACGTAAGTGACAGACATGTTGGTGCAAAAAAATCGATTGATTATTATACTGCATTAGAACAAAGTTTCCTATGGATTCAAGGGTAGGAAATCCAAGTTAACTCATTTACGTGACATTATTATTTCCATGAAGCAAAGTTAACACATCTATCGATTGGTACATTTTTGAGTGACTAAGAAGGATACATGCTTACTTATTCGTTTTCACGTGTTAAACTTGTCTAAATCTTGGTCAAACCTAGGATTTGACCAAGATTCAAATGGGCAGAAAAATAAAATAAAAAACAGAAAAATGAAAAACCAAATCACATAGTCATCTTATGTCATATAGTAAGCATTAAAGTTGATAATAAACAAGGTCTAGAAATATCAAACCATACAAATCATGTATCTACCCCTTAACCCCTAAACTATGTCTTATAAATTAAGTCAAGCATGAAGAGATGTGGTTTTGGGTTTCAAACATGGAAATATCAAAAACCTCCCAAAAACTTCATTTTAGTGTGACTAATTAAGAAGGATACACGCTTCCCTTTTCATATTCATGTTCTAAGCTTGTTTAAATTATCTTGGTCAAACCTAGGATTTGACAAGATTCAAATGGGCATCAATATTGAAAAAAATCAAAAAAAAAGAAAAAACAAAGGAAATAGTTTTCTTATGTCTTATAGTAAGCATTAAAAGTTGATAAACAAGGTCTAGACATATTCAAACTAGACAAATCATGTATCTATATATACCCCCTAACCCCTAAACTCTGTCTTATGAAGTCAAGCATGTGAAGAGGAAGTTGTTTTGGGTTGCAAACATGGAAATTTCAAAAACCTCCGAAAAACTTCATTTTAGAGTTTCTAAGAAGGATCCATGCTTAACTTTGCATATTCATATTTTAAACTTGTTTAAATCATTATCAAGCCTAGCATTTGACCAATATACAAATGGGTGGGCACAAAATTCAAAAAAATCAGAAAAATGAAAACAAATTAAAGCACATAGTCTTCATATGTCATATCGTATGAATTCAAGTTGATAAACGAGGTCTAGGTATATCCAAACCAGACAAATCATGTATCTATACCCCCTGTCGATCTTATGAAGTCTAGCATGAAGAGAGAAGTCGTTTTTGGTTTCAAAAATGGAAATTTCAAGAACATCCCAAAAGCTTCATTTTAGAGTGACTAAGAAGGATACATGCTTCCCTTTTCATTTTTATGTTTAAACTTGTTTAAATCTTGGTCAAACCTAGGATTTGACCAAGATTCAAATATATGGGCATAAAATTCAAAAAAAACAGAAAAATTTAAAACCAAGGCACATAGTCTTCTTATGTCATATAGTAAACAATCAATTAATTAAGTTGATAAACCAGTTCTAGACATATTCAAACCAGGAAAATCATGTATCTACCCCCTAACGCCCTAGCTAAACTCTGTCTTATGAAGTCAAGCATGCATGAAGAGAAGTGGTTTTTGGTTTCAAACGTTTAAGCCAAAAGGTAAGCATGGATCCTCCTTAATTAGTCACTGTAAAATGAAGCTTTTGGGAGGTTTGTGAAATTTCCATGTTTGAAACCTAAAAGCACTTCTCTTCATGCTTGACTTCATAAGACAGAGTTTAGGGTTAGGGGGTGTAGATACATGATTTGTCTGGTTTGAATATGTCCAAATCTTATTTATCAACTTTTGAATGCATGCTACTCTCTCAAAGAAAAACTTTTGAATGCTTACTATATATATGACATAAGAAGACTATATGCTTTTAAAATTCAAACATATATGGTAAGCATTCTTATGTCATATAGTAAGCATTCAAGTTGATACACAAGCAAGGTGTTTGGACTTATTCAAACCAGACAAATCATGTGTATCTACCCCCTAACCCCTAATTAAATTGTCTTATGAAGCAGTCTAGCATGAAGAGAAGTGGTTTTGGGTTTCAAACATGGAAATTTCAAAAACCTCCAAAAACTTCATTTTAGAGTGACTAAGAAGGATATACAAGCTTCCCTTTTCATTTTCATGTTTTAAACTTGTGTAAATCTTGGTCAAACCTCTAGGATTTGACCAAAAGATTCAAATGGGCATAGAAATTCATAAAAAATCAAAAGAATGAAAAACCAAAGGACATAACATTCTTATGTCATATATATATAGTAATTAAGCATTCAAGTTGATAAACAAGGTCTAGACATATTCAAACCAGAAAATAATGTATATATCTACCCCTAACCCTAAACTCCGTCTTATGAAGTCAAGCATGCATGAAGAGAAGTGGTTTTTGGTTTCAAACATGGAAATTTCGAAAACCCTCCCAAGACCGAGCTACATTTTGGAGTGACTAAGAAGGATATATAGATGCTTAATTTTTCATATTCATGATTTAAACTTGTTTAAACCATGTTCAAACCTAGGATTTGACCAAGATTCAAATGGGCATAAAATTTTAAAAAAATAAAAAAATAAAAAAACAAGGCACATATAGTATTCTTATGTCATATAGTAAGCATTCAATTAAGTTGATAAACAAGGTCTAGACATAATCAAACCAGGAAAATCATGCATCTACCCCCTAACCCTAGCTAAACTCTGTCTTATGAAGTCAAGCATGCACGAAGAGAAGTGGTTTTGGTTTCCAACGTTTAAGCCAAAAGCCCATTTTCAAATATTTCAAACTTATTCAAATTTGGTTCAAATTTGAAAGACATACAAGTTATAGCACACATAGTGCATACATTTTCACACATACTGCACTAGATGCTAACCCTATAGTTTGAGGCCATTTGGGTGACCTAGGTCGAAAAAATTCTTGGATTAGAATCGTGTTGTTCGAACCCCGTAGTTGGATTTTTTGAACCCTTGATCTGTAGAACTGGGCAAAACCCTAGTTTAACCTATTTAATTACAGATTCGTATATCGATTTTTCTACGAGTACTACCTTTTTATTATTACTATGCAGCACATGGGTGTTTGCCCGTCGAGTGAAACTCGGAGGAAGAGGGATCACTCGGAAGGAGAGAAGAAGGGAGAGAATTATGGTGTCTCCCCTTTTTCGGGTGATGATGTTGACTTTTGTGCAGGGTTTGTCAGAGAGCAGGAGGTGCGAGCGAGCGAGCGAGTCGAGCGAGGCCGAGAATGAGAGAGATTTTTTTTGTGAGAGGGACAACCGAAGGATCTAGAAGGACCCACAGACTTCCAAAACGCATCCTGATGCGTCTTCTCTTGACAAAGAAGATGGCTGGGAGTTTGCGTACCTATTGCACGTGACTTGTGCTCACTGAAGTGTGGGACCTCAAGCGTGGGCACCACACGTAAGTGACGGACCTGTTGGTGTAAAAACTCGGTTGATTATAATAGTGCATTAGAACAAAGTTTCCTATGGATTCAAGGGTAGGAAATCCAAGTTAACTCATTTACATGACATTATTATTTCCATGAAGCAAAGTTAACACATCTATCGATTGGTACATTTTTGAGTGACTAAGAAGGATCCAGGCTTACTTATTCGTTTTCACGTGTTAAACTTGTCTAAATCTTGGTCAAACCTAGGATTTGACCAAGATTCAAATGGGCAGAAAAATAAAATAAAAAACAGAAAAATGAAAAACCAAATCACATAGTCATCTTATGTCATATAGTAAGCATTAAAGTTGATAAACAAGGACTAGAAATATCAAACCATACAAATCATGTATCTACCCCTAACCCCTAAACTATGTCTTATAAATTAAGTCAAGCATGAAGAGATGTGGTTTTGGGTTTCAAACATGGAAATTTCAAAAACCTCCCAAAAACTACATTTTAGAGTGACTAAGAAGGATGCATGCTTCCCTTTTCATATTCATGTTTTAAGCTTGTTTAAATTATCTCAGTCAAACCTAGGATTTGACAAAGATTCAAATGGGCATCGAAAAAATCAGGAAAAAGAAAAACCAAAGCAAATAGTTTTCTTATGTCATATAGTAAGCCAATTAATTAAGTTGATAAACAAGGTCTAGACATATTCAAACTAGACAAATCATGTATCTATACCCCCTAACCCCTGAACTCTGTCTTATGAAGTCAAGCATATGAAGAGAAGTGGTTTTGGGTCGTTTCAAACATGGAAATTTGAAAAACCTCCCAAAAACTTCATTTTAGAGTGACAAAGAAGGATACATGCTTCCCTTTTCATATTCAGGTTTTAAGCTTGTTTAAATTATCTCAGTCAAACCTAGGATTTGACAAGATTCAAATGGGCATCAAAATTGAAAAAAATCAGGAAAAAGAAAAACCAAAGCAAATAGTTTTCTTATGTCATATAGTAAGCCAATTAAGTTGATAAACAAGGTCTAGACATATTCAAACTAGACAAATCATGCATGCATCTATACCCCCTAACCCCTAAACTCCGTCTTATGAAGTCAAGCATATGAAGAGAAGTGGTTTTGCTCCCAAAAGCTTCATTTTAGAGTGACTAATAAGAAGGATCCATGCTTACCTTTGCATTTTCATATTTTAATCTTGTTAAATCATTATCAAGCCTAGGATTTGACCAAGATACAGATGGGTGGGCACAAAATTCAAAAAAATCAGAATAATGAAAAACAAAAGCATGTAGTCTTTTTATGTCATATCGTATGCATGCATTCAAGTTAAACGAGGTCTAGGTATATCCAAACCAGACAAATCATGTATCTACCCCATGTTGATCTTATGAAGTCTAGCATGAAGAGAAGTCGTTTTGGGTTTCAAACATGGAAATTTCAAGAACATCCCAAAAGCTTCATTTTAGAGTGACTAAGAAGGATACATGCTTCCCTTTTCATTTTCATGTTTTAAACTTGTTTAAATCTTGGTCAAACCTAGGATTTGACCAAGATTCAAATATATGAGCATAAAATTCAAAAAAAAACCAAAAATGAAAACCAAGGCACGTAGTCGTCTTATGTCATATAGTAAGCAATCAATTAAGTTGATAAACAAGGTCTAGACATATTCAAACCAGGAAATCATGTATCTACACCCCCTAACGTACCCTAGCTAAACTCTGTCTTATATTATGAAGTCAAGCATGCATGAAGAGAAGTGGTTTTTGGTTTCAAACGTTTAAGCCAAAAGGTAAGCATGGATCCTCCTTATATAGTCACTGTAAAATGAAGCTTTTGGGAGGTTTGTGAAATTTCCATGTTTGAAACCCAAAACCACTTAAGACAGAGTTTATGGTTAGGTGTGTAGATACATGATTTTTCTTGTTTGAATATGTCTAGACCTTGTTTATCAACTTGAATTTTTTACTATATGATATAAGAAGGCTATATATATGTGCTTTGGTTTTTCAATTTTTGATTTCTTTCGATTTTTTTATGCCTATTTAAATCTTGGTCAAATCCTAGGTTTAAACAAGTTTAAAACATGAAAATGAAACGGTAAGCATGAATCCTTCCTTACTCACTCTAAAATGAAGGTACTTGAAAATTTTATGTTTGAAACCCAAAACCCCAGTTCTCTTCATATGTTTGACTTCATAAGACAGAGTTTAGCTAGGGTTAGGGGTAGATATGATATATACATGATATTTCTGCTTTGAATATGTCTAGAGATCGACCTTGTTTATCAACTTGAATGCTTACTATATGACATAAGATCAAGGCTATATATATATGTGCTTTGGTTTTTCATTTTTTTTGAATTTTTCTGAATTTTTACTCCCATTTGAATCTTGGTCAAATCCTAGGTTTGACCAAGGTTAAAACAAGTTTAAAACATGGCAATGAAAAGGTAAGCATATGGATCATTCTTAGTCTCTCTAAAATGAAGCTTTTGGGAGGTTTTTGAAGTTTCCATGTTTGAAACCCAAAATCACTTCTCTTCATATGCTTGGCTTCATAAGACAAAGATTAGGGTTTAGGGGTAGATATATACATGTTTTGGGAGGTTTTTGAAATTTCCATGTTTGAAACCCAAATCCACTTCTCTTCATCCTTGACGTCTTCATAAGACAAAAGTATAGGGTTATATATATATGCATATGGGTAGATACATGATTTGTCTGGTTTGAATATGTACAAATCTTATTTATCAACTTTTGAATGCATGCTACTCTCTCAAAGAAAAACTTTTGAATGCTTACTATATGACATAAGAAGACTATATGCTTTTAAAATTCAAACATATGGTAAGCATTCTTATGTCATATAGTAAGCATTCAAGTTGATAAACAAGCAAGGTTTGGACATATCCAAACCAGACAAATCATGTATCTGCCCCCTGTCGATCTTATGAAGTCTAGCATGAAGAGAGAAGTCGTTTTTGGTTTCAAAAATGGAAATTTCAAGAACATCCAAAAAGCTTCATTTTAGAGTGACTAAGAAGGATACATGCTTCCCTTTTTATTTTTATGTTTAAACTTGTTTAAATCTTGGTCAAACCTAGGATTTGTCCAAGATTCAAATATATGGGCGTAAAATTCAAAAAAAACAGAAAAATTTAAAACCAAGGCACATAGTCTTCTTATGTCATATAGTAAACAATCAATTAATTAAGTTGATAAACCAGGTCTAGACATATTCAAACCAGGAAAATCATGTATCTACCCCCTAACGCCCTAGCTAAACTCTGTCTTATGAAGTCAAGCATGCATGAAGAGAAGTGGTTTTGGTTTCAAACATGGAAATTTCGAAAAAACCTCCCAAGAGCTACATTTTGGAGTGACTAAGAAGGATATATAGATGCTTAATTTTTCATATTCATGATTTAAACTTGTTTAAACCATGTTCAAACCTAGGATTTGACCAAGATTCAAATGGGCATACAATTTTAAAAAAATCAAAAAATAAAAAACAATGCACATAGTATTATTATGTCATATAGTAAGCATTCAATTAAGTTGATAAAGTAGGTCTAGACATATTCAAACCAGGAAAATCATGCATCTATCCCCTAACCCTAGCTAAACTCTGTCTTATGAAGTCAAGCATGCATGAAGAGAAGTGGTTTTTGGTTTCAAACGTTTAAGCCAAAAGCCCCTTTTCAAATATTTCAAACTTATTCAAATTTGGTTCAAATATGAAAGACATACAAGTTATAGCACACATAGTGCATACATTTTCACACATACTGCACTAGATGCTAACCCTATAGTTTGAGGCCATTTGGGTGACCTAGGTCGAAAAAATTCTTGGATTAGAATCGTGTTGTTCGAACCCCGTAGTTGGATTTTTTGAACCTTGATCTGTAGTACTGGGTAAAACCCTAGTTTAACCTATTTAATTATATATTCGTAGGTCGATTTTTCTACCTTTTTATTATTACTATGCAGCACATGTGTGTTTGCCCGTCGAGTGAAACTCGGAGGAAGAGGGATCACTCGGAAGGAGAGAAGAAGGGAGAGAATTATGGTGTCTCCCCTTTTTCGGGTGATGATGTTGACTTTTGTGCAGGGTTTGTCAGTGAGCAGGAGGTGCGAGCGAGCGAGCGAGCGAGTCGAGCGAGGCCGAGAATGAGAGAGATTTGTTTTTTTTTTGTGAGAGGGACGACCGAAGGATCCAGAAGGACCCACAGACTTCCAATACGCATCCTGATGCGTCTTCTCTTGACAAAGAAAATGGCTGGGAGTTTGCGTACCTATTGCACGTGACTTGTGCTCACTGAAGTGTGGGACCTCACGCATGGGCACCACACGTAAGTGACAGACCTGTTGGTGTAAAAACTCGGTTGATTATTATAGTGCATTAGAACAAAGTTTCCTATGGATTCAAGGGTAGGAAATCCAAGTTAACTCATTTACGTGTTAAACTTGTCTATATCTTGGTCAAACCTAGGATTTGACCAAGATTCAAATGGGCAGAAAAATAAAAACAGAAAAATGAAAAACCAAATCACATAGTCTTCTTATGTCATATAGTAAGCATTAAAGTTGATAAACAAGGTCTAGACATATTAAACCAGACAAATCATGTATCTATACCCCTAACCCCTAAACTCTGTCTTATGAAGTCAAGCATGTGAAGAGAAGTGGTTTTGGATTTCAAACATGGAAATTTCAAAAACCTCCCAAAAGCTTCATTTTAGAGTGACTAAGAAGGATCCATGCTTCCCTTTTCATATTCATGTTTTAAACTTGTTTAAATTATCTTGGTCAAACCTAGGATTTGACAAGATTCAAATGGGCATCAAAATTGAAAAAAAAATTGAAAAAAGAAAAACCAAGCAAATAGTTTTCTTATGTCATATAGTAAGCATTAAAGTTGTTGATAAATAAGGTCCATACATATTCAAACCACACAAATCATGTATCTATACCCCCTAATTAACCCCTAAATTAATTAACTCTGTCTTATGAAGTCAAGCATGTGAAGAGAAGTGGTTTTGGGTTTTAAACATGGAAATTTCAAAAAACTCCCAAAAACTACATTTTAGAGTGACTAAGAAGGATACATGCTCTTTTCATATTCATGTTTTAAGCTTGTTTAAATTATCTTTCAAACCTAGGATTTGACAAGATTCAAATGGTTTTTTTGTTTTTTTTGAATTGTTATACCCATTTGAATCTTGGTCAAATCCTAGGTTTGACCAAGATTTAAACAAGTTAAGAAATTGAAAATGAAAAAGGTAATCCTGGATCCTTCTTAGTCACTGTAGAATGAAGCTTTTGGGAGGTTTGTGAAATTTCCATGTTTGAAACCCAAAACCAGTTCTCTTCATATGTTTGACTTCATAAGACAGAGTTTTTATCAACTCGAGTGCTTACTATATGACATAAGAAGGCTATATATGTGCTTTGGTTTTTCATTTGTTGATTTTTTTCCGAATTTTTATGCCCATTTAAATCTTGGTCAAATCCTAGGTTTGACCAAGGTTTAAACAAGTTTAAAACATGAAAAGAAAAGGTAAGAATGGATCCTTCTTAGTCATTCTAAAATGAATGAAGCTTTTGGGATGTTCTCACAAATCGATCTAGTCTACATGACTTTGATAAATTTTAATTAAGAAGCAGCAACTTAACAATAATTACCCAAAATCTAACAGCTGGTTCGACAACAACCTGGACGTTACGCTAAAATGAACTGCGAAAACAACGAACAACACTTTTGTAGTACTGTACTCGGTACTCCGTACTTGCTCCAGATAATCCCCATTGCTTCACTACTACAGTAGTACTACCCTGGCTCGCATTCATTGTTTCCCCTGACTATTCAGAGCTTTGGACGTCCATCAGAGTTGTAGTCAGTAGTACAGTACTGCTAGCTCGATTAATGGCGTGCTATAAAATTCTATACTAGCCGACAGATGTCCATTCCTCGGGTTGCGCGCCAGAGCCTTCGAAGAGAAGGTAGCCGCTCTGTCCCGTTGATTTACGGTGGACGGACAGGATACTCCGGACCGCTCTCGATTCATTTGCTTCTGCTCCCGCGTCCTGACCCTTGAGCCCCCTCTCGGCCGTTGATTTAGGATGGGCGGACCAGGTTGCTCGAAGCGAGGGCAGGAGACGGTTGTCTGGTTTTAATAGGGGGGAGTACTTCTTCCATCCCCTTCTTGCTTCACTTCCAGTCTCCTTCCACTTCCAGCGATGCCTCCGAAGTCAAGGCCACCATCTCGCTTGAAGAAGCACCATCTAGTGTTGACCAAGGACGCGGAGAGTTCCCGCCGGCGGTCTATCCAGATGCTGGCCGCGAGAAAGGGCCCGCCAGAAAACGAAGGCCCTGCTTCGCGCTCGTCTCGGAACGGCGTCAGTCGTGCGGTCGAAGATTCCTGGTTGGTTTCCATCGCCATGTTTCTTGATTCTTCCTGGCCCGGAGGTCCCAACTCTTTATTCCGTATTAATCCTTTTTATACATATCTCAGTGCCCCACGACGCACCCTGACATCTTCTCATGACGACTTCAACCCCTGTCTCCTGCGCTTAGAGGTTACCACTGATTGGACATTTTCGTCTTCCTCTCGTCACTTTGTTTCGGTACTGATGATATTGCCATGCAGGAAGCATCGGCGTGTTTCAGAGATGAGCTTAAAACTCTCGTGGAACTCGCCTCCAACTTTCGCGATGATGTCGATACTTTGAAGGACGAGGTCACCGGCCGGGGCAAGCTGCATGATGTGAGGGTTCCATCAAGTGAGGAAACGAACTCTGTCATCAAGAAGCTCAAGGGCGAGAATTTGATGCTTAAGATCGAGTGCGGCTTTCTTCGCGAAGAAAACGTCGAGCTATCAAACAGGTGCGTTCAAGCTCTCAACGGGAGCCTCAACACCCAACATGATGCGGTGAAGAAGATGATGGATAACAGCATCTTGAAGAAAAACAATATGGTGGAGGACACGCGCGGGATGGTCGATCCAATCCAGGCACCGCAGAAGGAAGTCGATGCGCTCCGAGTCCAGCCACCTTTGCGTAGGTCGCCGAGGCGCCCTCGCGCAGGTCACTGAGGAGCGCACGTCGCCGAGTAGGCTGGGGGATAAGGAATTCCAACGAGAGAAGCGGAATCACCACCTGTCCTGATGGAGGGCCACTCCGCCAAGTAGGCTGGGGGAGAGAAACACTGCCTCTCATTGTTCTTTAGCTAGTCCTCCGATCCATATTACTTGATGTTAAAATGGATGTATCTACAACTGAAATATGTCTAGATACATATATTTTAGTATCACAAAGTAAGTAGTATCAACGTTTATATTGCCCAAGTCTTATTATCCATCCCTAAGGTGGGTCGCTTTTGTAACTACTGATTGCAGATTCGACTCTTCTGCAGACCGAAAGATTTTTAGAGTGACTAAGAATGATTCATGCTTAGCTTTCCATTTTCATGTTTTAAACTTGTTTAAATCTTGCTCAAACCTAGGATTTGACCAAGATTCAAATGGGTTTAACAATTAAAAAAATCAGAAAAATGAAAAACCAAAGCACATAGTATTCTTCATATAGTAAGCATTCAAGTTGATAAACAAGGTCTAGACATATTCAAAACACACAAAACATGTATCTCTAAACTCTGAAGTTTATAAACACCCTCAAAAGTTTTAGAGTGACTAAGAAGGATCCATGCTTACCTTTTCATTGCCATTTTTTAAACTTGTTTTAACCTTGGTCAAACCTAGGATTTGACCAAGATTCAAACGGGCGTAAAATTCAAAAAAATAAAAAAAATAAAAACCAAAGCACATATATAGCCTTCTTATGTCATATAGTAAGCATTCAAGTTGATAAACAAGGTCTAGACATATTCAAACCAGAAATATCATGTATCATATCTACCCCTAACCCTAAACTTTGTCTTATGAAGTCAAACATATGAAGAGAACTGGGGTTTTGTGTTTCAAACATAAAAATTTCAAGTACCTTCATTTTAGAGTGACTGAGAAAGGATTCATGCTTACCTTTTCATTGTCATGTTTTAAACTTGATTAAACCTTGGTCAAACCTAGGATTTGACCAATATTTAAATGGGCATAAAAACTTCGAAAAAATGAAAAAAATGGAAAACCAAAGCACATATATAGCCTTCTTATGTCATAAACATTCAAGTTGATAAACAAGGTCTAGACATATTCAAACAAGAAAAATCATGTATCTACGCCTAACCAAAAACTCTGTCTTAAGTGGTTTTGGGTTTCAAACATGGAAATTTCAAGAACATCCCAAAAGCTTCATTTTAGACTGACTAAGAAGGATACACACTTCCCATTTCATTTTCATGTTTTAAACTTGTTTAAATCTTGGTCAAACCTAGGATTTGACCAAGATTCAAATAAGTAAAAACATGAAAATGAAAAGGTAAGCATCGATCCTTATTAGTCGCTCTAAAATGAAGTTTTTGGGAGGTTTTTGAAATTTTCATGTTTGAAACCCAAAACCACTTCTCTTCATGCATGCTTGACTTCATAAGACATAGTTTAGGGTTAGGGGTAGATACATGATTTTTCTGGTTTGAACATGTCTAGACCTTGTTTATCAATTTGAATGCTTACTATATGACATAAGAAGGCTATGTGCTTTGGTTTTTCATTCTTACGATTTTTTTCTTAATTTTTATGCCCATTCGAATCTTGGTCAAATCCCAGGTTTGACCAAGATTTAAACAAGTTTAAAACATGACAATGAAAAGGTAATCAATCCTGGATCCTTCATAATTAATAAGTTAGTCTAATTAAAATGAAGCTTTTGGGAGGTTTTTGAAATTTTTGTGTTTGAAACCAAAAACCACTTCTCTTCATGCTTGACTTCATAAGATAGAGTTTAGGGTTAGGGGTAGATACATGATTTGTATTATTTGAATTGTCTTGACCTTATTTATCATCTTTTAAATGCTTACTATATATATGACATAAGAAGACTATGTGCTTTAGTTTTTCAATTTTCTGATTTTTTAATTTTATGCCCATTTGAATCTTGGTCAAATACTAGGTTTGACAATGATTTAAACAAGTTTAAAATATGAAAATGAAAAGATAAGCATGGATCCTTCTTAGTCACTCTAAAATAAAGCTTTTGGGTGGTTTTTGAAATTTCCATGTTTGAAACCCAAAAGCACTTCTCTTCATGCTTGACTACATAAGACAGAGTTTAGGGTTAGGGGGTAGACACATGATTTTTCTTGTTTGAATATGTCTAGACCTTGTTTATCAACTTTAATGCTTACTATATGACATAAGAAAACTATGTGCTTTGTTTTTTCATTTTTTTATTTTTTTGGAATTTTGATGCACATTTGAATCTTGGTAAAATCCTAGGTTTGACCAAGATTTGAACAAGTATATAACATGAAAATGAAAAGGGAAGCATGTATCCTTCTTAGTCACTCTAAAATGAATTTTTTGGGAGTTTTTTGAAATTTCCATGTTTGAAACCCAAAACCATGCACTTCTCTTCATGCTTGACTTCATAAGATAGAGTTTAGGGGTTTGCGGATAGATACATGATTTGTCTAGTTTGAATAAGTCTAGACCTTGTTTATCAACTTTAATGCTTACTATATGACATAAGAAGACTATGTGCTTTCGTTTTTCATTTTTCTATTTTTTTATTTTATGCCCATTTGAATCTTGGTCAAATCCTAGATTTAACCAGGATTTAAACAAGTTTAAAACATGAAAATGAAAAGGTAAGCCTTGATCCTTCTTAGTCACACTAAAATGAAGCTTTTGGGATGTTCTTGAAATTTCCATGTTTGAACCCAAAACGACTTCTCTTCATGCTAGACTTCATAAGACAGAGTTTAGGGGTTAGCGGGTAGATACATGACTTGTCTAGTTTGAATAAGACTAGACCTTGTTTATCAACTTTAATGCTTACTATATGACATAAGAAGACTATGTGCTTTGGTTTTTCATTTTTCTATATTTTTATTTTATGCCCATTTGAATCTTGGTCAAACCTATATTTGACCAGGATTTAAACAAGTTTAAAACATGAAAATGAAAAGGTAAGCCTTGATCCTTCTTAGTCACACTAAAATGAAGCTTTTGGGATGTTCTTGAAATTTCCATGTTTGAAACCCAAAACGACTTCTCTTCATGCTAGACTTCATAAGACAGAGTTTAAGGTTTAGGGTTATAGATACATGATTTGTATGGTTTAAATATGTATAGACCTTGTTTATCAACTTGAATGCTTACTATATGGCATAAGAAAACTATGTGCTTTGGTTTTTCATTTTTCTGATTTTTTTAAATTTTGATGCCCATCGAATCTTGGTCAAATCCTAGGTTTGACCAAGATTTAAACAAGTTTAAAACATGAAAATGACCAGGGAAGCATGTATCCTTCCTAGTCACTCTAAAATGAATTTTTTGGGAGGTTTTTGAAATTTCCATGTTTGAAACCCAAAACCAGTTCTCTTCATGCTTGACTTCATAAGACAGAGTTTAGGGGTTAGGGGGTAGATACATAATTTGTATGGTTTGAATATGTCTAGACCTTGTTTATCAACTTTAATGCTTACTATATGACATAAGAACACTATGTGCTTTGGTTTTTCATTTTTCTGATTTTTAAATTTTAATGCCCATTTGAATCTTGGTCAAATCCTAGGTTTGACCAAGATTTAAACAAGTTTAAAACATGAAAATGAAAAGGGAAGCATGTATCCTTCTTAGTCACTCTAAAATGAAGTTTTTGGGAGGTTTTTGAAATTTCCATGTTTGAAACCCAAAACCACTTCTCTTCATGCTTGACTTCATAAGACAGAGTTTAGGGGTTAGGGAGTAGATACATGATTTGTATGGTTTGAATATGTGTAGACCTTGTTTATCACCTTTAATGCTTACTATATGACATAAGAAGACTATGTGCTTTGGTTTTTCATTTTTCTGATTTTTTTAATTTTCTGCCCATTTGAATCTTGGTCAAATCCTTGGTTTGACCAATATTTAGACAAGTTTCTAGACCTTGTTTATCAACTTTAATGCTTACTATATGACATAAGAAGACTATGTGCTTTGGTTTTTCATTTTTCTATATTTTTATTTTATGCCCATTTGAATCTTGGTCAAACCTATATTTGACCAGGATTTAAACAAGTTTAAAACATGAAAATGAAAAGGTAAGCCTTGATCCTTCTTAGTCACACTAAAATGAAGCTTTTGGGTGGTTTTTGAAATTTCCATGTTTGAAACCCAAAAGTACTTCTCTTCATGCTTGACTACATAAGACAGAGTTTAGGGTTAGGGGGTAGACACATGATTTTTCTTGTTTGAATATGTCTAGACCTTGTTTATCAACTTTAATGCTTACTATATGACATAAGAAGACTATGTGCTTTGGTTTTTCATTTTTCTGATTTTTTTTTATTTTCTGCCCATTTGAATCTTGGTCAAATCCTTGGTTTGACCAATATTTAGACAAGTTTAACACGTGAAAACGAACTGATAATCCCATTTGTTGACTCATTTAACTAGTTAATCCCATTTGTTGACTCTCTGTTGACCAGGCACTTGAGGTAAAACTGAGTATATTGCACTAGCCAGTATTAGTACTCAAGGGGAAAACCGAGCACACAAAAAATGCTACAGTATAAGACTCGAGAGTATATCTAAATTTCCAGGGTTAGACTCGAGTACGCGTGTTGCGGTGCAGAAGTGGAAGACGTGCAATTGTTGACGGGTACTGACGCGAGTCGCGGTGCAGAAGTCGAAGACGTGCAATTGTGGACGCGTGTCGCGTTGCAGAAGCCCAAGACGTGCAGACGTTAAATGGTGGACGCGTAGGACGCGGGTCGCATTAACCACCCCTCGCCTTTATAGACGCCTCCTCGCACTATCTCTGTCACTCTCACTCGCTCATGAAACGCCGCCTCTCACGTCCCATCATCTTCTCCAAAGCAAAAACCCTCTCCCTCTCTGCAGGCGAGATGGACATGGAGAATGCGAATCCCATCGTCCATGACGCCGTCGGCTCCAAGCGCGACGCCTCCCTCTTCGACGTCGTCCCCTCAAAGGCCGTCGCCGCCGCCGGTGGCGGTCGTATCCCGCCGGGATGGGACCCCTATGAGCCGGTGCCGTACATCTCGCCTCCGAACCCCTACGACACCTTCATGGACGACCCATGGAACGAGGTAACTATGGTTTGCTCCCTTTTTTCTTCGCCCATTCCTTTTTGAACCCTATTTTTGCTGGTTCCCTAGTAACTATTAGTGCCGATCTGTAGATGGTTGAGTATTGGGTTAATATTTGCGCCGATCGATTTTATTCCATTTTGCTTTGATCCCTTCTTGATTTCGTTTAAGATTTGGAGTTCGGCCGTTCGGTTAATTTATGCAAGTAATAATGGGATCTCAATCAGTTAATTTATGGGATCTCAGTCAGTTATTTTATGCAGGAATCAAAAGATATCAACCGTTTAATTTTGCAAATATTCTGGAATCTGTTCAAAATCAGATCTGGAATCTGTTTCTTTGCCTATGATGAATCGTTGGGCACAAATTTTTACAGAGTGGGTTCAGCGAACCATTGCTGTGTACAAATCTGTTGTGCATGAGCTATGGTTCGCTAACACCATCCCTGTAGACATATAATCGTGTCCACTCTAACTGAGGCTGGCTCTGTTTTTCCTTACTTTGTTATCATGCACGTTAGTCATCGTTGCATCTCATTCACTAATAGTTCCCGTTTGATATGGATCAGCTGTCTGGCAGCGACGTCGGCAGCGACGACGAGCACCATGACGTCAAGACTCGCCAGGTGCTGCGGAGGCTGCAGGTCGGCCAGTACGTCTCCTACTTCGCCAAGGGTGTCTACAGGTGCCCCTTCTGCACTAGGAGGCTCGGCCGCACTGACTTCAACTGCCTCCTCACGCATGCCGAGAACATCGGCAACACCAACCCCAAGGTCGGCGCGTCGGTGAACCCCCACTCCTTCCGCGCCAAGCACATGGCGCTCGGCATGGGGATCTGGTGGAATCTTGAATTTCCTCTTCAGTGGTAGGCATGCTTCACTTATAGCTGGAGTACATTGCGGACCTGGTGCATTTCGTCAGTACCGATCAGCTATTTTTGCTTATCCGGGAAGAAAAGGTAGTACTAGCCTTTTCTGTGAGATGTCTTTTCAGTGCTACGGAGTTGTCTGTTCACTGCTTGCTTTGTCTGTCGGTGACTTTGCCAAGCTGACTTTGCCATGACTTTGGGTGACTGATATGTGGACCACAGTTGTAAGTGACTCAAAGTCACTGACTTTGGGGACTCGTGAATGCTTCGTATATTTCTGACGGTTTCTGAATTATGTACTCCGTACAACTTTTGTAATATTGGTCAAACTAGTTTTGACCAGGGTTTGTGTAGGGTGTTTTTTTTTGGTTGGTCCAAATGGTGTTGTGTGGTCCAAATGTGATGTATCATCACACCACCATGTGCCCCCCTCCCCCCACCCCACCCCTAGGTTTTGGTAATGCCATTCTGATACATGCTTCTTAGAAGGAGTACATTTTTTCCGTTAGGGCATGACAATTTTGAAAAATTCAAAAAAAAATGGGAAGACAGAATGGTAACATCATTTTCCATGTGATGATGCACCCCTGTGCCAAATTTTGGTTCATTTTAAGAATGTAAGGTGACAAATTACTCGAGGAAGCTAGTTGGAGTAGACGGGCATGATCGGATTGGCATAGGCGATTTATTTTTTGAAGGATGTTATTTTTCATAGACAATATCTGACACAAAAAATAAAATGTTAAGGTCTCATATTATTCTGAATGATTTTGAATTACTTATGACGTTTGGAAGTATTGGTATACATGAGTCCCAGATGAAGTTAAATGGTCCAAAAAAAAGTTTCGTACACGTCTCCCAGAAAGTGGAAAGTCGAGTACATGCATGACTTCACGCGTCCACTACTGGATACAGGGGGTCGGAGGCTATAACATAATCGGCCTCATCATCTCTCGCGAGCTCGTCCTCTCCACTCCCCCAACTTGCCTCCCCCACACTGTGAAAACCCCCATCCACTCACCGCACCTCTGAGGCATCGACTTTCCCGTTTCCAACCACAACAGCATGAAGATAGGTATTGCATACGAGGCGGAGCAATAGGCGACCGCCCACGCAGAGGATGCCTCTACGGTAGTGGCCGTCGTGGTGGGTGAGGCTTCACCGGGCACCCAAGCCGCTCGTCTCCTCTGCTTGTCGGATTCTTCAACCTCGGTCGAAATGGGCATCCTAGCCGTCACGACGGGTGAGGCTTCACCGGGCACCCATGCCGCTCGTCTCCTCTGCTTGTCTGGTTCTTCGACCTCGGTCGAAACGGGCGTCCTGGCCGTCGAGCAGAAGGTGGATACCAACGTTGTTTATCCCGCCGAAGATGTGCACGGCGTTGCAGGCCACCACGGCGAGGTCTTCCTAGGCCCGATGCTGGACGCGAACCTCGACCCCTTCGATGATTTCGGCCCAAACGTTCAGTTCCAGGAGGATGTTGAGGGTGATGACGAGGAGGTACTTCTCTTTTACCGAAACTGTCCCAACCCTCTTTGTGTCATATTGCTGTTCACATGGTTTGCACGAGCCTGGTTCTTGATTGATTTGATATCCTACCTTGTTCTTGTAGATGTAATTGATTCTACGATTCGTAAGATCAGATTCTAGTTTAATTTCGACTAATCTGCCATGTAGTCATATAATCAATTTATGTGTTCATACTTAGTGGACTTGCAATTGTTGTGGCTAATGTTCATGGTTGTTCATAGGGTTTCTCATGATTTATTACGATTTCTTCTGCCATTTACTTGTTCTACACATTTAATTTTAGGGTTTCTAAGGTTTGATTATGTTAGTGGAGTATTTATTCGATCTGTCATAAAAACTTGATTATGTAGTACTTAATAATTCATAGGAGTATTCTGATGACATGGACAACAACAAGGTGCGCAGGGACCGGAAAAGCCGCTATGTTCTCAAGCGGCTGAAGGGTGGTGAAATTCGTTTCTGCATACGCGCGGGGAGCTATTTTGCCCATTATGTGGCAAATTTCTCTAGAAGGACATCCACAGCCTGATCCAACATGCGATGGGTGTAGGCCTAAGTACATAGGGGGAAACACCGCCCTGCAACCAAGGCCAAGTACGCATCATATGGCCTCTTCCTCCAGAATTACGTCTTGCCTAGCTTGCTCCACGTCAACGCCCCTGCTGCTGGCCCTCATGCTCCTGGTCATGTTTAAAGTTCATATGTGTAATCTTAATCCCTTTGGAAGTTCAGCATTAAACTCTACTAGTACAACCGTGGTGGTCTTGTGATGTAGTACTCTTTTGATGCATTTGTGATGTAGTAGTACTTTTTTTGAAATGATATAGTACTATCTAAGAAAAGTACTCCCTCCGATTCACATTCATTTCACATCAAGAAATATGGATCAGAGCGAGGGAGTAAATTAAACATGGCATCTCGTGCATGAAGCTTGACATATCGATCAGGTTGGCTAGAATAGCAATACAATGTTGCTCATTAGGCAAATGCATGCCATGTACGATAGTATACATCCAGTAAAGAAGTCTATACTGACATAAAAAACTACTTTGGGGATGAGAGTCAATTGGGGCATCTACAATATAGAAAATCTTGCTCGTAGATGATTTTGGCTAAGAGGGTTTTACTCACATTACACGTGCCACTTTCCTTGTCTGCAAAACAAGTTCCAATAAAGGGAGAGGAAAGAAGAGGGTATTGTGGGCGAGATTGAACACCTTTTTTATGTGTTAATCTGAGGCCTCGTTTAGATGAGGATTTCGACTTATGCCTAACAGCTCAACACATCCACAAATAACTCTGCTTGCGCACACCACCGTTCATTAAAAATAACAATATTAGCTCGCAAGATTAAGAACAAAGTGAATTTAAGTAACTTGGTAAGCTTTTCAAGCAATATATTCAGAGAAAGAGCACACATGTTCGGCTCAAAATAATCATAAGAGAAGAACAATAAATCTAAGACACCACATGGATTCATACCTTGAGTCGACGCTGGCTCGTAGAAGGGCGGCCGCGCCTCGAGGATGCCGGGGACGTCTCCACCTCGGTCTCACATGTGACTGCTTATCGGCGGGTGGTGCGCCGCGCCATGTAGAAGATCTATCAAGAGATGAGAGCCCGATGACGCTACCGACGCCTCAACCTTGATAGCACCGACTTGTTGCTCCGCACCGAGATGCGCCACGTGCAAGATTTAGCGGATGCACTAATTTTAGAGATATGTCATGATCATTGTAACAAATTTCAACGTGATGATGATTTGATCTTGTACTCGGCCTTGAACATAAGAACTAGTACAATCTCACCTTTTTTTTATCATTATCCTTTGCGAGATTTAGCGGTTGCGCCAAATTCAGAGAAATATCATGATCATGGTAACACAATTTTCAATATAATGATGATTTGATGTTGCACTCGACCTTGAACATAAGTACTAGTACGGTCTCACAAATTTGTATCATTATACTTTGCAAGTTTTAGTGGATGCGCCCATTTTCAGAGGTAGATCATGATCATGGTAAGTTGGTAACAAATTTTCAACGTGATGATGATTTGATTTTGCACTCGGCCTTGAACAGAGGTACTAGTACGGTCTCACAATTTTTTATCATTATACTTGGACGGTGGCCAAATTCAAAATCTCATAGCGGCAAAACTTCCCGCCCACAAAATACAAAAATTTCACACGCTTCCAAATTCCCATTCTACCCCTGTGGAGATGGCAGCAAAGTCGGTTGGTGGGGGGGTCTGCCCGTCATTTTTTGGATCACCACCTCCCTAGCCCGGAAACCCTCCCAAAAAAATTCATTTCCCTCAGACCACCCACCGGAACTTCCCAAGTCCCTCTCTCCCACCTCCACGACCACCGCACCGGAACATCCCCGCCGGACTTCCCTGGCCTACCCGAGGCCTCGCGATCCTCGTCATCCGGCTGCCTGCCGGAGCCGCTTCATCGACGCCGTCATCAACCGGACCGGATCATCCCCGCCGAACCTCGAAACCATATGCTCATCCAGCAGTCTACCGCAGTCGCTTCAGCTGCGGTATCGTCCACCCCGCCGGAGCCGCTTCGCCGGATCCGTCGTCCACCGCATCGGATCTTGCTCACCGACACCGCTGTGCATGAACCGGATCTGCTTCACCGGCGCAGTGCATGATCTAAACTCTTCTACTGTCGCTTTTCTATTGCTTGCCTGCAAGTTCTTGTTTAATCTTGGGGGAACCTGTTTGTGCTAACGACGCGCCGTTACGTTTTTGCAGATGAGATGAGTAACCATGAAGTGTAATGGCCGTCTCTCCAACCCCAAGTAGCACATGTAGCGTACTTCATCACCGGATCTATCAACCCCAGGAAGATCTGCTGTGACTCCCACAGAGTGCTTCTCCTAATGTAAGTCCCTTGTTTTAGCGCCATGTTCTGGGTTCAGTTTCTTGTTTGTCTGAAGCTCTTTTAGTTCATTCCTAGCTATGACCGTAACACGTTGCTATTTTCTACTTCATTGCTAACTTTAAGCGATTGAACATTTTGGTTTGCATTCCCTGCTCTGTAGATGTAGCCATCATAACTTCTATCTTGCTCAGTCGTTGTTACAAAAATTATAGGTATTATAGTAACATCCTGCTATTATTTAGTTCATGGCCAATTTTAAGTAATTGCACATGTTGGTTCGCATTCCCTGCTCTATAGCTTTTGGCATCGTAACTTCTATATTTGGTTTACATTCCCTGCTCTGTAGATCTAGCCATCATAACTTTATCTTGCTCAGTCGTTGTTACAAAAATTATGGCCTGCTACTATGTTGTTTGTGCCAATTTTTTACTCCATGAACATGTTGGCTTGCATTCCCTGTACTACAGGTGATGCCATTGTTTTGTATCTAGTTCATTGTAAGCTAACAAAGTAAGGACTTAGTTTGGCATGCTATCACTCTGCTATCTAGCCTGTAGTACAAATAAACTTGTCATATACTACTAGATAATAATTTTGCGTGCCATCTTGTTCTTCAAAAGCTGCATTATTGACTTGTTTCTCTGACTTGGCATGACGCTCACATATGGAAAGCTGAACATATTGGTTTGCATTCCCTCTTATACAAGTTCACAGGTGATCCCACTATATTCTGTATCTGGTCCATCCTAAGCTCCAGCATTAACTATCCTCTATGTGTTGCTCATTACAAGTTTATATCCCGAAACATCTTGATTTGCATCCCCTTCACTATAAGTTCAGGAGTATTATTTAGTTCACGGGCAAAATGAAGTAATTGCACTTGGCACATGTTGGTTCACATTCCCTCCTCTTTAGCTTTTGCCATCGTAACTTCTATTTTTGGTTTACATTCCCTGCTCTGTAGATGTAGCCATCATAACTTCATCTTGCTCAGTCGTTGTTACAAAATTTATAGCCTGCTACTATGTTGTTCATGCCAATTTTGTACTCCCTGAACATGTTGGTTTGCATGGGACTCGACAGTAGTAAGTCTGCTGTTTCATTCTAACATGCTCTGTTATATTGGCTGTTGGTATGCGGCATGCACTCTTTGTTTGCTTATTGTGCGCATTACAATGATCTTGTTATAACGACGAAATGATGAGTTCCAAATTCTTTGGCAAACAATATTGTAGTGTCTTTGCCTTTCCATTGTTGCTGTCTTAACTTGTAATGTCTTTGTTTCAGATATAGGTGCTGCATGGACAACTTAAAAGATTGCCGGATCGCTTCATTGTATTGCTAGGTTTAATTACCATTCAATTTCTCTGGGTTCTGTAATATTTTTTCAATGCCTTGCAGCTGATGTAATATTTAGTTAGTTTTTATAGTTCTTTCGCGCATTTTTTCTTTGGTGCTTGTGGTAAGTGAGGCTATCCGACAGAAATCAATGCTGCGTAAATATTCTCAGTATCTAAATCACGAATTCCCATCCCTTAAACGGCCCAATTAATCGAAATCACATATGTGCCTGCCCGCAAAATCCTAAAGCGCATATTATGCCGGCATATAAACAACAACTAAACGGGCTGGCCCACTTACTTCTTGGGCCAGCCCATGTGAGTTACGGTGGACCCCACACTCTAATTGGGCTGGCCCACTTGCTTTAAGGTGGACCCCACCCACTACTGGGCCGGCCCACTAATTAGTTGGGCCAGCCCATTTGCTTTTGTGGTGGACCCCACATACTAAACGGGCCGGCCCTTCAAGAGGAAAGTGGGACCCACCTGTGTTTTTGGCCCGGCCCACTATCTTGTTGGGCCGGCCCACTTGCAGTATGGTGGACCCCGCATACTAATTGGGCCGGCCTTTTAACAGGAAAGTGGGGCCCACCTGTGCTTTTGGCCCGGCCCACTATCTTGTTGGGCCAGCCCACTTGCTATATGGTGGTCCCACATGGTAAATGGGCCGGCCCTTTAAGAGAAGGTGGGACCCACTGTGTTTTTGGCCCGGCCCACTATCTTGTTGGGCCGGCCCACTTCTACATGGTGGACCCCACATAACAAATGGCCCGGCCCATTAACAGGAATGTGGGACCCACATGTGTTTTTGGCCCGGCCCACTATCTTGGTGGGCCAGCCCACTTGCTATATTGTGGACCCCACATACTAAATGGGCCGGCCCTTTAACGGAAGGTGGGTCCCACTGTGTTTTTGGCCGGCCCACTATCTTGTTGGGCCGGCCCACTTGCTATATGGTGGACCCCACATACTAAATGGGCGGCCCTTTAACAGGATAGTGGGACCCGCCATGTGTTTTGGCCCGGCCCACTAGCTTGTTGGGGCCCACTTGCTATATGGTGGACCCCACACACTAAATGGGCGGCCTTTTAACAGGAAAGTGGGACCCACTGTGTTTTTGGCCCGGCCCATTTGCTTCTTGGGCCGCCCAGTTCTGTAAGGGGACCCCACATGTTAAATGGGCCGGCCCATTTAACTTTTGACCATCAACATTAGAGGTTAGGCCCGGCCCACGTAACTAATGGACCAGCCCAGCTATATAGTTGACCGGTCAAACTATGTCATCTGGCCCGGCCCGCTTAAGACGTGGCAGGCCTCGTGTGGGCCTACCATCTACCACGGGGTTTCAGCCGGTTAACGCCGTTAACTGGCAGTTAACGGCGTCTGCCACGTGTCAGTTTGCATGACGTCAGCAGTCAACGGGCTCCGAAACACTTCCGCAACGGTCCGATTTTCCGTGGCGGAAGGGCGCCCAAGCGCGACGGACCGAAAAAATCGTCGTTGGACTTTGCCTGACGCAGTTTCCACAACGGAACCCATATCGTCGGGTTAGGCCCATAGGCGACGAAAAATGCCCCTTAGTTGACGATTTTGGGACGTTGTCTATCAGAACTTTTCTTGTAGTGAATATTAAATTTCCTCTCTTTATGTTGAGAATCTTGAAATTGCGCTTGTGTTGCTTTTCTATGCTTGTCACTTTGTTCTTCATGAATTTATTTGTGTACAAGATTCCTTTTCATAGGAAGTGGGTTAGGCTTAAATGTGTTTTGAATTTGCTTCTTGATGCTCTCTTTTGCTTCAACTCTCATTCTTATGAGAGCATCATCATTAAAATTGCTGAGCCCATCTTAATGGCTCTAAAGAAAGAACTTCTTGGGAGATAACCCATGTGTTTATTTTACTACAGAAATTTTTGTTTTGTTGAGTCTTGGAAGTTGTTTACTACTGTAGCAACCTCTCCTTATCATGTTTTTGTGCCAAGTAAAGTCTCTATGGTAAAGTTGATGCTAGATTTGGATTGCTGCGCAGAAACAGCATTGCTGTCTGTCACGAATTTGAGCAGAAGTCTCTGTAAAAAAATCAAAAAAATCTGAAAATTTACGTGTGTGATCCTCAGATATGTACGCAACTTTCATTAGTTTTGAGTTTTTCCTTTTGAGCAAGTTAAGTGCCCCTTCCAGGTTCGTCTTTACGGACTGTTCTGTTTTTGACAGATTCTGCCTTTTATTTCGCATTGCCGCTTTTGTTAAGTTGAATGAGTTTCTTTGTTCCATTAACTTTCAGAAGTTTTGTGCAATGTCCAGAAGTGTTAAGAATGATTGTGTCACCTCTGAACATGTGAATTTTTGATTGTGCACTAACCCTCTAATGAGTTTGCTTGAAGTTTGGTGTGGCAGGAAGTTTTCAAGGGTCAATAGAAGAGGGTGATATAATGTGATCGAGAAGAGTGAAAGGTCTAAGCTTGGGGATGCCCCGGTGGTTCATCCCTGCATATTTTAAGAAGACTCAAGCATCTAAGCTTGGGGATGCCCAAGGCATCCCCTTCTTCATCGACAACTTATCAGGTTTCTTCTAGTGAAACTATATTTTTATTCCGTCACATCTTATGTACTTTACTTGGATCGTCTGTTTGTTTTTGTTTTGTTTGAAGAAGTTCATCCTTATGTGGGAGAGAGACACGCTCCGCTTTTTCATATGAACACTAGTGTTCTTCATTTTTGCTTTTAATGTTCAAGGGCGAAAGTTGATCGCTTCACTTGTTGCTATTTGGTTGGAATCAGAAAATGCTTCATATGGTCTTGAATAATTTGATACTTGGCAATTGTTTTGAGCTCTCATAGATCATGTTTAAGCTCTTGCATCATGTAGTTTAAATCTAGTAGTGGAGAACTACTGTAGAGCTTGTTGAAATTTGGTTTGCATGATTGGTCTCTCTAAGGTCTAGATATTTTCTGGTAAAAGTGTTTGAGCAACAAGGAAGACAGTGTAGAGTTTTATAATGCTTGCAATATGTTCTTATGTAAGTTTTGCTGTACCGGTTCATACTTGTGTTTGCTTCAAACAACCTTGCTAGCCTAAGCCTTGTACTGAGAGGGAATACTTCTCGTGCATCCAAAACCTTGAGCCAAAACCTATGCCATTTGTGTCCACCATATCTACCTACTATGTGGTATTTCCTGCCATTCCAAGTAAATACTTCATGTGCTACCTTTAAACAATTCAAAAGCTATTATCTCTTATTTGTGTCAATGTTTTATAGCTCATGAGGAAGTATGTGGTGTTTTATCTTTCGATCTTGTCATTTACTTCTGACAGACTTTCACAATGGACTAGTGGCTTCATCCGCTTATCCAATAATTTTGCAAAAAGAGCTGGCAATGGGGTTCCCAGCCCCAATTAATTAACTTGCATTAATAATTCTCTTCACATGTTTTGCTCTGATCTATCAGTAAGCAACTTAAATTTGCAAATAGACACTCCTCCATGGTATGTGAATGTTGGAAGGCACCCGAGGATTCGGTTAGCCATGGCTTGTGTAAGCAAAAGGTTGGGGGAGTGTCATCTAATAAATAAAACTAAAGTACATGTGTAAACAAAAGAGAAGATGGATGATCTACCTTGCTGGTAGAGATAACGTCCTTCATGGGAGCCGCTCTTGAAAGTCTGGTTGATAAGGTAGTTAGAGTACCCATTACCATTCGTTGACAACAACAAACACCTCTCAAAATTTTACTTTTATGCTCTCTATATGATTTCAAAACTTGAAAAGCTCTAGCACATGATTTAATCCCTGCTTCCCTCTGCGAAGGGCCTATCTTTTACTTTATTGTTGAGTCAGTTTACCTACTTCCTTCCATCTTAGAAGCAAACACTTGTGTCAACTGTGCATTGATTCTTACATACTTGCTTATTTGCATTCATCATATTACTCTATGTTGACCATTATCCATGAGATATGCATGTTGAAAGTTGAAAGCAACTGCTGAAACTTATATCTTCCTTTGTGTTGCTTCGATGCCTTTACTTTGAATTTATTGCTTTATGAGTTAACTCTTATGCAAGACTTTTTGATGCTTGTCTTGAAAGTACTATTCATGAAAAGTTTTGCTATATGTTATCTATTTGTTAGCAAACTATAGATCATTGCTTTGAATCACTCCATTCATGTCATATGCTTTACAATAATGTTGATCAAGATTATGATGGTAGCATGTCACTTCAGAAATTATTTGTGTTATCGTTTACCTACTCGAGGACGAGTAGGAACTAAGCTTGGGGATGCTTGATACGTCTCAAACGTATCTATAATTTCTGATGTTCCATGCTTGTTTTATGACAATACTTACATGTTTTGTTCACACTTTATATCGTTTTGATGCGTTTTCCGGAACTAACCTATTGACGAGATGCCGAAGTGCCAGTTCCTTTTCTGCTGTTTTTGGTTTCAGAAATCTTAGTAAGGAAATATTCTCGAAATCGGACGAAATCAACGCCCAGCACCTATTTTCACCGGGAGCTTCCAGACACCCGAGAGTCGCGAGAGGGGGCCACAGGCCCACCACACATGGTGGCGGCGCGGCCGAGGGGGCGCCGCCATTGTGGGCCCCGTAGCCCTTCCGACTCCGCCTCTTCGCCTATAAGAAGCCCCTGACCTAAAACCTCGACAGGAATAATCCACGGTACGAGAAAAGTTCCAGAGCCGCCGCCATCGCGAAGCCAAGATCTGGGGGACAGGAGTCTGTTCGGCACGCCGCCGGGACGGGGAAGTGCCCCGGAAGGCTTCTCCATCGACACCACCGCCATCTTCATCACCGCTGCCTCCCATGAGGAGGGAGTAGTTCTCCATCGAGGCTCGGGCTGTACCGGTAGCTATGTGTTCATCTCTCTCCTATGTACTTCAATACAATAATCTCATGAGCTGCCTTACATGATTGAGATTCATATGATGATGCTTGTAATCTAGATGTCATTATGCTAGTCAAGTGGGTTTTACTTATGTGATCTCCGGAGACTCCTTGTCCCACGTGTGTAAAGGTGACAGTGTGTGCACCGTGTGGGTCTCTTAGGCTATATTTCACAGAATACTTATTCACTGTTATGAATGGCATAGTGAAGTGCTTATTTATATCCCTTTATGATTGCAATGTGCTTTGTATCGCTACTAGTTATGTGCTACTCATGTGATGTTATTAAAGTAGTCTATTCCTCCTGCATGGTGTAATGGTGACAGTGTGTGCATCGTGTAGTTCTTGTCGTAGATTATGATCATAATCTCTTGTAGGTTATGGAGTTGATTATCGCTATGATAGTATTGATGTGATCTATGCCTCCTTCATAGTGTGATGGTGACAGTGTGCATGCTATGTTAGTACTTGGTCTATTTTGCAAAGATCTATTATGCTCTAAGGTTACTTAAATATGAATGCTGAATGTTGTGGCGCTTGTTAACTCCGGCTTGAGGGAGCTCTTGTAGCCCTACACAATTAGTGGTGTTCATCATCCAACAAGAGTATATGTAGCACAAGGAAGAGAACTTATTTATTATGTGATCAATGTTGAGAGTGTCCACTAGTGAAAGTATGATCCCTAGGCCTTGTTTCCACCACAAAGAATTGCTTCCTACGCCAGCAAGCTATTTTCTGGCGCCGCTTGTTTACTGTTTTACTGCATCTTTACTTTCTGCAATATTACCACCATCTATACCACCTGTGTTTTACTATCTCTTCGCCGAACTAGTGCACCTATACATCTGACAAGTGTATTAGGTGTGTTGGGGACACAAGAGACTTCTTGTATCGTGATTGCAGGGTTGCTTGAGAGGGATATCTTTGACCTCTTCCTCCCTGAGTTCGATAAACCTTGGGTGATCCACTTAAGGGAAAACTTGCTGCTGTTCTACAAACCTCTTCTCTTGGAGGCCCAACACTGTCTACAAGAATAGAAGCACCCGTAGACATCACTTGTTGACCGGTCACTAGTGCATACATGATATTGGTGTGCACAGTTCAGTCAGAACCATGCTATTAATCAAGATGCTGCAGCTCTCCTGTTTTCCCGCCGTCACATGCATGCGCGAGTTAAATGCATCAAAGATTCACAGTGGGTTATGCATAGCCAGATTGGTTTTGGATTTAGGAGCCAGGTTAGCTACACTAAGCCTTCTATATACATGTAACAATACCCCATGTAATTGATATCCAAAACAAAGAAATATAGAGGAGGTGTGGTACTAGCCTCTAGAGATCCAAATGAGTCCTTGTGTTAGCTCGTGCGTGAGTTTAGCTATACGTACTTACGTAGCCTATAAACCTGTGTGCTTGCCTGTATTCACGTATGCATGACGAGTCGACGAAGAAACAATGAGCACGCAGGTGCAGTTCGGACACTGGTGCATGCTTGCTACACACCAACTTTGACTAGGCGGACCGCACTCTACACACCCCTCTTCTCCGTGCCACTGTTCAGAATCTGACGCACCGCAGCGCTGGGCTATGCTGTGTCCGGTCAGGTGATTTGCAGTGTCTCTGCTAATTAGTGCATGGTGTTGATCCAAACACATGCATGAAGCACGAATCACAACGCGAAACGGGCGGCATCGGTCGGGGGTAGTGCCACCGGGTGGCAACACCATATTTTGCTACTATTCTTAGGCAAAGATAGCAACCAATCTTTAGCTCTTCCTCTTAAGGAGAAAGGAAACAATTTCAGTTTTATAATATCACCATCTATATCCTTATACTTTTGCATTTCACAAAGTTCAACAAAATTATTAAGATGGGCAGCAGCATCATCATTACTAACACCAGAAAATTGCTCTCTCATAACAAGATTCAGTAAAGCAGGTTTAATTTCATAAAATTCTGCTGTAGTAGCAGGTGGAGCAATAGGAGTACATATAAAATCATTATTATTTGTGCTAGTGAAATCACACAACTTAGTATTTTCAGGAGTATTCATTTTAACAGTAGTAAAAGTAAAACAAACAGAATAAAGTAAAAACAAGTAACTAATTTTTTTGTGTTTTTGATATAGAGAAAGCAAGACAGAAAATAAAGTAAAGTAAAGCAACTAAATTTTTTGTGTTTTTGATATAAAGCAAACAAGACAGAAAATAAAATAAATTAAAGCAAGACAATAAACAAAGTAAAGAGATTGGATGTGAGAGACTCCCCTTGCAGCGTGTCTTGATCTCCCCGGCAACGGCGCCAAAAATTTAGCTTGATAACGCGTGAAACACACGTCCGTTGGGAACCCCAAGTGGAAGGTGTGATGCGTAGCAGCAAGTTTCCCTCAGTATGAAACCAAGGTTTATCGAACCAGTAGGAGATGAAGGCCACGTGAAGGTTGTTGGTGAAGGAGTGTAGTGCGGCGCAACACCAGGGATTCCGGCGCCAACGTGGAACCTGCACAAGACAATCAAGATACTTTGCCCCAACGTAACAGTGAGGTTGTGTCTGTTATCACCAGATTTTGGCCAAATCAGGAGATGGGCCGTAAGTGAAGATGGGCTTTGAAGATTACACGTGGAGCATCTTTGAAGCGGCCTCGCGAAGAGTTTGGGCTTAATTGCTGTGTATCTGTAATTTTATTAGATTGTATTGTGTTTAGAATTAACAGATAGAGTCTGGCCCGTGCACGGTTAGGTGCGCGCCTCAATTAGAAAGTCCCTTGGACTATAAATATGTATCTAGGGTTATCGGAAAACAAGGACAATCACGTTCACAACAAACACAAATCAGGCGCATCGCCACCCCTTTCTTCGAGGGTTTCTTCCGGGTAAGCATCATGCTGCCTAGATCGCATCTTGCGATCTAGGCAGTACACGTTTATTCGTCTACCTTGTGCTGCTCGTGCTGAAGCGTTGTTGATGGCGAGCAGCACTATTTATCCTTAGGTGTTTAGGGGCTTGCATTGGTGCTTTCTCGTGCATACATGCGTGGCAATGCCGTCCCTCGACACCTAGCTGCCCTTACACCTATATGGGTGTAAGGGCAGCATCTTGCTTGTTCGTTACTTAGTAGATCCGATCTGTTATAGTTGCTCCTTGCTCTGCAGGGATTAGTTTAATATCTGCATAGTTAGGCCTTATGCTGGGGTCGGACGATCCGGTAGTGCGTTAGGTGTTGTTTACCGTCCCTGCAAGGGATGTTCCGGGAATCAACGTTATGTTGGTTTTTAGGCCTCTCGTAGGGGTAGTTTGCATCATCTTTCGTATCTGCTAGGCCCGATCACACGTAGGACGTTCCGGTTATGCGGTGAAAACCCTAAACTGTCGTAGATCGCTTTAGCTTTGTTTTGATCAAGCAGGATCCCCATGTCATTGCAAATCCAACGTGAACCATGGGGCGATCGGCTCTTTGAGCCGATCCACAGGGCAACCTGAGAGCCGATAGGGCTCGTATTTAATGTTTACGTGTCTACCATGCAGGAACAATCGAAGCACTCTAACACCTTCCTGATCGGGTCTAGGTCAGGTGGCACGCCCTAGCAACCGCCAGGACGTGGCTGGAAGACTTGCGGGACGACGCGAGGTGCCAGGGTCCACTAAGCGGCCTTGGGAGCCTCCCGGCTCTTCGTGTTGCTTAACCATTGCCCGCCGGTGGGTTTTGGCAGGTAACACATTCTGGCACGCCCGGTGGGACATCTTCTGCAACATCCACGTCAACACCGACACCCGAGATGGCAGAGGAACAGATCACATACGAGGATCTCCCTGCTGAACACAAGAAGAAGTACGATGAGCTGAAGGCCATCGTTGATGCCGAACTCATCGGCTCCTTTGAGAAGACCCGTTCGCACGGCATCAGGTTCAAAGGATTCACACCACAAGGCGTCCTCGACGGGTTGGATCTGTCTCTCCCTTCAGAGGAACGTACCAGAGCCCTGCGACAGGAGATCAACTACGTGGTGGCCCATTCGCTGCATCGGCATTCTGAGAGCCTGGTAAATACGTTGGAGCGCGTTGCGCTCCAGGTGGTGCAAGAGATCATGAAGCATCAGTACTCCCCTTCAGGACCTGCTCTAGGGACTCACCAGGGAGAGGTGCAACTCCACACCAGGCCACCATTGCCGTACGCGATGGCAGCTCCACAGCAACAAGGTTCGCCGGCATACGTTGTCTACAAGGTTGGAGGTGATCCGGGCGACTATCAGTTCTTATATGAGCCGCCCAAGGAGATCCCGCACGGATACGTGTGCACGTTTGTGCCGGACTGCAACAACTGGACGCAGGCGATCCAGGCTCCGACAGGAGGGATTGCCGGAGCAGGAGCAATTGTTCCGGCAGGAGGAACGGCTGCAGCAATGGGGAGTTTGGGTGCAGACGCTGAGAAACAGGCATGGCTAACCAAGTATGCCACTGCACCAATTCATGACAGCTCAGTTGCTACGTCCTCCACCGCGGATCAGATCAGTGCAGTCCTGAGAGATCAGTTCGGCATCCTGCCGAAGAAGAAGATAATCGGCTATTCCAAGCCGTACCCCAATGAGTTTGACCTGATCCCACTACCACCTAAGTACCGGCTCCCGGACTTCACCAAGTTCAGTGGGTCAGAAGGGTCTAGCTCAATCGAGCACGTGAGCCGATACTTGGCCCAGCTGGGCATGGTTTCGGCATCGGATCAGCTGCGGGTGAGGTTCTTTTCGCAATCCCTCACCGGTCCAGCTTTTGGATGGTACACCTCGTTGCAGCCAAATTCAGTGCGATCATGGAAGCAGCTAGAGGAACAGTTTCACACGCAATATCATTCAGAAGCTACTGAAGCTGGCATTGCCGAACTAGCACAGGTTCGGCAAAAGCGAGGAGAGACAGTGTCTGAGTACATCCAACGTTTCAGAACTGTCAAGAACCGATGCTATTCGGTTCACTTAACTGAGAAAGAAGCAGTCGAGCTGGCCGTGGCAGGCCTTGCAGCGTCATTCAAGGATCTGACGTTCCAAGTGGAGTACAACTCGCTGGCGCACATGGTCCAGAGACTGACCTTATATGAACAGCGCCATCCAGAACTGTACCAAGACAAGTTCAAGCGCGCGATAAGCCTGGTCAATGCTGATGAGGATGAAGATTCTGCGGAAGATCAGGAAGTCGCAGTAGCTGAATGGACTCGGACGGCAGTACCTGTGTCCTGCAAATGGGTGAATCCACCAGGGCCTCCAAGAGGGTTTGACTTTGACGTGAGCAAAGCTGAGCAGATTTTCGATCTGCTACTGAAAGAGAAACAGTTGAAGCTACCCGAAGGCCACAAGATCCCTACGGCACAAGAGATGAACAAAAGGCCATACTGCAAATGGCATCATACGTTCACGCACGCCACCAACGACTGCAAAGTATTGCGCGCACAAATTCAGATGGCGATAGAATCAGGCCGATTAACTTTCGGACAGTTTGCCATGAAGGTAGACATGCGTCCGTTTCCGGACGTCAACATGGTGGATCTAAGCCACTCCATAAGGGAGCCAGGGTTCTCTTTCGATGTCAATATGGCAGGGTTTGTGATCCGCCATGGCAAAGATAAAGCAGAGAGCAGCCACTCTCGTGGCAAAGATAAAGAGGAGGCCGTTCCACGCGACCGGCCCCAGGATGATGACAGACGATACCTAACCGAGGAGGAGGTGAGAAGCATACGGTATCAACGCCCACTATCCGTGCATCTCCTCAACAAATACGAGCAGCAGTACGACCGACGTCGACGCCACGACGAAGACGACGAAAGATATCGTCGGTCGATGCAGACAGGAGGTATCGAGCACGACAGAAACAACGACGGGTACGAGCTTCAAGCTAGAGGGAGGTCAAGGGAGCAAGACAACATGGATAAGCACTGGAACTGTCCTTTCTTCAAACATTGCTGGGACTCAGGAATGAGCCGATTGCCAACAATCGAGAACTGCCCAGAATGCAAACAGCAGCAAAGGAGGAAGACAAATGAAGTCTCAGTGTTCGAGCGTCTAGGGCCTCTCCCACCTCATAACAAGCAAGCTGAGTCATCTCAAGAAGAAGACTTTGAGGAGTCAGATGGAGAAGAAGATAGGTATCACCGACCAAGGTGGTGCCCTGATGGACTCAGCCATTCTCAGAAGCGTAGGGTGCAGCGGCTGCGAAACCTGGAAGAAGCCGAGGCACAGTACCTGTACACGTTGCGAAAAGCGCGGCCCGATCTGGCCGCGAAAATTCAGCAAACATGGAGACAAAGGCGCGCCCGCCAAAGAAAGTATGGCGCCCTAAACAGACGAAAGCCGATGCACAGGCATCGGCTGATGCCGATGCAGAGGCATCGGCTGATACAAACATGGTATCCGTGATCCGGACGGAGTAGCAGGTCCAAGACATTGGACGTACGTGGCAAGGCCGATCCCTGAGATCGGCCCTCAAAAAATGAAAAGCAAAGGATCTTATCTCCAGCATGCCACGTAGCTACAGTGGAAATCCGAGAAGTTGCAAACCATCGTCAAGCATTGCAATGAAAAGGGAGGCCGATTCCCGCAATCGGCCAAAATTATCCTCGACACACGTTTTGTCTATGTTCAGCATTGATCCACAGATGCCTGAAGAGCCGATACCATCAAGTACTTGACAGAATCGGCTCGGGGGGCACATAGATGGGCAGAACACGAGGATACAAAGCTTGGAGTGGATGCAAATGGCAAAGTCAAGTATGGGGGCCGATAAACAGCTCGGCCGTAAAAAATGGAAAATCAAAAAAATTTGAGCACAGCCGATGCGTAGACATCGACTTAAGAATTAAAAGCCGATGCACGGCCATCGACTCAAGGGATACGACTGTTACAAGCAGAAGCCTAATGGAGCAGTCATCGAGTTACGTAGCGAGGCTCTACTGAAGGAGCCCCTCAGTGGAATGGTTGGTGGCTCCATTAGCAAATCTTCAAGATCAGCAGCGCCTGCGTAAGCATGCAGATCAGGATAAGATCATGAGAACAGCCGATGACCATTCAATTGGCTGTGACATTTCCTCCTGGGGCTTGATCAAGGTGACAACTTCGTCAAACATCGTCACCAGAAGCTACATTAGTCTGCCTGAGGTGGTTAGCCGATCTGAGCAGCAAGACGCAAGAATGGAGCTAGGAAGAGTTCAAGGGCCACTACGTTTGAGGCTTCTTAGTTCAAGGGAGCTGCTGATCCTTCCAGAGCCGTCCTAGTGTATTGTCTCCTTGGGCGTAGGCTTTCCTGCCCAGTTTTGATGAAGAGCTGGAGTGGCTCGGGGGGCAGCTCACCTTGGAGGTTCTCTTCTTTTGAAAGCCGATTTGGTTAGAATCGGCTGACGCTGCACTACAGTTGGGAAGCCGATGATGGCCCATTCGGCTGGTACACTTTTATTCTCGTCGACTGAGGCTCGGGGGGCAGCTGCCCTGAAAATTCTTCGCTCTGAAGAGCCGATGGTGTTGAAATCGGCTGTCTCTGCATCATAACCATGTTGAAAGGTGATGGGTTCTTGCAGAAGAAGACCACCAGGGTTGATGGGAGGAGTTTGAAGAAGGAGCCATCATCATTGATCAGGCTCTAGACCAGTTCGTTGTTGCAAGGAAACAGAGCATCACAAAGGAAGTTGTGAGCAAATGATACCTGTTATACAGGTGTATCAGCTTCAACGTCAAGGTGTTTCAGCTATGGTCTTAGAAGCTTTCCTGGAGGCGTTATTTCAGGAGTTTTGCCATCAGGACAAACATCACGATCGGGGGATTTTGAAGTCTAAGATCTAGGGGTCTCAAGGCTGTGCTGGACCTGTTCGATTGGAAGTTTGGATCTGAATTTCATGGATTGCAAGTTAACATCTGAGAAGGCGATTAGATCGGTCTGTCTTGCAATTTGTTATAAAAGCTGATGCATTACCATCGGCTCATTGAGCATCAACAAAGGGGAGAATCGGCTAATCTAATATGGAAGAGATCGACAAAGTCAAATTGGAGAAATTTCTTCATTGATAGCCAGATTTCTTACATAGAAAGAGCTGATTGCTCTCAAAAGAAATTGCTAGGGGATACATTGCCCCGTCTACTACTCCTAGCTCTATCCTATCTAGGGGCCGCTGCTGCCCTCGTCGTCATCGCCGCTGTCGGCGCTGCTCCCGGCCGGCTCGTCATCGCTGCTGTAGCGGCCGCCGACAGGACCTTCATTGTCCTCGTCTTCTTCATCAGAGTCGTCGTCATCACTATCGAAGTCGCTGAGGTTCCCGGGCCAGGGGCAGTGGCGCTTGGCCGGCAGCTCATCGGAGGAGCTATCGTCCTCCTCCTCCTCCTCCACCTCCTCGGAGGAGGTGACTCCCTCCCAGGGAATGTCGTCGTCGTCGCTCTCCCCCTCCGCTGCCCCATTGACGAGGCAACGGAGGACGCTCTCCCCATCGGTCAGGGACTGGTCGTCCTCTGACCAGATGGAGAAGTTGTGGCTCGGCTCGTCCCCGGCCTCGATGGCGCGGCGGATGTTGGCCGCATGGGCTTCTTCCGGGTTCCACTCCGGCGTCGGCTCGCGGAAGGGGGAGGACTGCGCAGAAAGACCCGATGAGGAAGAAGAAGAAGAAGAAGAAGAAGAAGAAGAAGACATGGTGGCAGAGGAGGGCTTTTGGGGGTGCTAGTGCGAAGGAGATGAAGAAGGGAACTACAGGAAGTGGCCAAATAAAAAGGGGGATATAGTGGTTTAATGCCTAAGCAGTTCCCGAGGACGTGGTGCCAGAACTGTCAAATCGTGCAGAGAAGTTGAGAAGGCAAGACTTCATCATGAAGAATACTGCGACGGTTCTGCTCTGCCACGACATGACCCTTCGAAGAAGACAGATGGTTTTGCAATTACCATTATCAAAACCAGGGGGGCATGTGTTATCACCAGATTTTGGCCAAATCAGGAGATGGGCCGTAAGTGAAGATGGGCTTTGAAGATTACACGTGGAGCATCTTTGAAGCGGCCTCGCGCGAAGAGTTTGGGCTTAATTGCCTGTGTATCTGTAATTTTATTAGATCGTATTGTGTTTAGAATTAACAGATAGAGTCTGGCCCGTGCACGGTTAGGTGCGCGCCTCAATTAGAAAGTCCCTTGGACTATAAATATGTATCTAGGGTTATCGGAAAACAAGGACAATCACGTTCACAACAAACACAAATCAGGCGCATCGCCACCCCTTTCTTCGAGGGTTTCTTCCGGGTAAGCATCATGCTGCCTAGATCGCATCTTGCGATCTAGGCAGTACACGTTTATTCGTCTACCTTGTGCTGCTCGTGCTGAAGCGTTGTTGATGGCGAGCAGCACTATTTATCCTTAGGTGTTTAGGGGCTTGCATTGGTGCTTTCTCGTGCATACATGCGTGGCAATGCCGTCCCTCGACACCTAGCTGCCCTTACACCTATATGGGTGTAAGGGCAGCATCTTGCTTGTTCGTTACTTAGTAGATCCGATCTGTTATAGTTGCTCCTTGCTCCGCAGGGATTAGTTTAATATCTGCATAGTTAGGCCTTATGCTGGGGTCGGACGATCCGGTAGCGCGTTAGGTGTTGTTTACCGTCCCTGCAAGGGATGTTCCGGGAATCAACGTTATGTTGGTTTTTAGGCCTCTCGTAGGGGTAGTTTGCATCATCTTTCGTATCTGCTAGGCCCGATCACACGTAGGACGTTCCGGTTATGCGGTGAAAACCCTAAACTGTCGTAGATCGCTTTAGCTTTGTTTTGATCAAGCAGGATCCCCATGTCATTGCAAATCCAACGTGAACCATGGGGCGATCGGCTCTTTGAGCCGATCCACAGGGCAACCTGAGAGCCGATAGGGCTCGTATTTAATGTTTACGTGTCTACCATGCAGGAACAATCGAAGCACTCTAACACCTTCCTGATCGGGTCTAGGTCAGGTGGCATGCCCTAGCAACCGCCAGGACGTGGCTGGAAGACTTGCGGGACGACGCGAGGTGCCAGGGTCCACTAAGCGGCCTTGAGAGCCTCCCGGCTCTTCGTGTTGCTTAACCATTGCCCGCCGGTGGGTTTTGGCAGGTAACACAATCTCACCGGCTTGCTGAAAACAAAGGATTAACCGTATGGTGTGGAGAATGATGTTTGTTTGCGAAGAACAACAAAGAACAGAGATTGCAGTAGATTGTATTTCAGATGTAAAAGAATGGACCGGGGTCCACAGTTCACTAGTGGTGTCTCTCCAATAAGATAAATAGCATGCTGGGTGAACAAATTACAGGTGGGAAATTGACAAATAAAGATTCATATACATATCATGATGATCACTATGAGATTTAATCAGGGCATTACGACAAAGAACATAGACCGCCATCCAGCATGCATCTATGCCTAAAAAGTCCACCTTCGGGTTAGCATCCGCACCCCTTCCAGTATTAAGTTGCAAACAACAGACAATTGCATTAAGTATGGTGCGTAATGTAATCAACACAAATATCCTTAGACAAAGCATTGATGTTTTATCCCTAGTGGCAACAACACATCCACAACCTTAGAACTTTCTGTCACTGTCCCAGATTCAATGGAGGCATGAACCCACTATCGAGCATAAATACTCCCTCTTGGAGTTACAAGTATCAACTTGGCCAGAGCCTCTACTAGCAACGGAGAGCATGCAAGAACATAAACAACACATATATAATAGATCAACAATCAACTTGACATAGTATTCCATATTCATCGGATCCCACCAAACACAACATATAGTATTACAAATAGATGATCTTGATCATGTTAGGCAGCTCACAAGATCTAAACATGATAGCACAAGAGGAGAATACAACCATCTAGCTACTGCTATGGACCCATAGTCCAAGGATGAACTACTCACGCATCAGTCCGGAGGCGGGCATGGTGATGTAGAGCCCTCCGGTGATGATTCCCCTCTCCGGTAGGGTGCCGGAGGCGATCTCCAAGATCCCCCGAGATGGGATTGGCGGCGGCGTCTCTGGAACTTTTTCCGTATCGTGGCTCTCGGTACTAGGGTTTTCGCGACGGAGAGTTTAAGTAGGCGGAAGGGCAGAGTCGGAGGAGGCTCGAGGGGCCCGCCGCCCTATGGTGGCGGCTCCTCGTGGCCCCACTTCGTATCCTCTTCGGTCTTCTGGAAACTCCGTGGAAAAATAAGACCATGGGCTTTTGTTTCGTCCAATTAGAATATTTCCTGTGTAGGATTTCTGAAACCAAAAACAGCAAAAACGAGGCGGCGCTTCGGCATCTTGTTAATAGGTTAGTGCCGGAAAATGCATCAAAACATCATAAAGTGTGAACAAAACATGTAGGTATTGTCATAAAACTAGCATGGAACATAAGAAATTATAGATACGTTGGAGACGTATCAAGCACGTACGACTATATACAGAACACATGCCTATGGTTATTTAGTACTTGGATACTGTTTTATTATTATCTGCAAATGCCTAGTCTTGATTATTACATGAGTTATCTTATCCATGCAGCGCCCGTTCATCCATCCCTATGCCTACAGTATTTTAATCCTGTTGTTTACTAAAATCACTATTGTTGTCTTTATTACACTGCTACTTATATTTCACTAATGCTACTGCTATAAAACTGTTGCTACTGATAAACTATTGCGAGCAAGTCTGTTTCCAGGTGCAGCTGAATTGACAACTCGCTGTTAAGGCTTACAAATATTCTTTGGCTCCCCTTGTGTCGAATCAATAAATTGGGTTTTACTTCCCTCGAAGACTGTTGCGATCCCCTATACTTGTGGGTCATCAAGACTATTTTCTGGCGCCGTTGCCGGGGAGCATAGCTTTATTTGCAAGTTCACCTGAATTGATATTGTTCGCTGCAAATCCTCCATCATGGGTAAAACTCGCGATGCTAAAGTCGCCATATTACCATCCACTACAAGAAAAGGTACAACTCTGAGTACCTCTGCTGCTCTTGATTCACCATATGTGATAAGTCAACTTGTTTCACCACCACAAGCTTCACGTGTTGGTACTTCTGCTGAATCTGAAAATTCCTCTTATAATTTTGATGATGCTTCTACTGTGCTTGATGATAATGGTTCATTAGGTCCTTTTCTAGATGCTACAATTGCTAGGTCTAGACAAATTGAAAATACTGAAATTCCTAATGAAAATATTGTTACACCTGTTAATTCACCTGAGTCTGTTGAACACTCTAGTGATGATCCTGATGAAGATTATGTGGAACTTGATGATGATTTTATTGATAAATGTAATGCTACTACTGGTGCAAGTAACATTAAAAAGCTTCTTGCACAACATGCTGTTAGATATAAACTGTCTCCTGATCCTAAATTTGCCACATCTCCTATAAACATTAAGGATAAGGATTATGATTTTTCTCTTGATTTATCTCATATATCTATTGTTGAGAAAACACCTTTTTGTGGTACTGAAAAAGAAAGTGTTGTAGAGCACATGAATGAGCTTTCTACTTTGAGTAGCTTGTTTTCTGATGATATCAAGAAGCGTACTTATTTTGTTGCTAAATTTTTTCCTTTCTCATTAAAGGATGATGCTAAAACTTGGTATAATAGTTTGCCTCCTGATTCTATTGATAGTCCAAGTGGTTTGCTTGATGTTTTCTTTCGAAAATATTTTCCTGCTAGTGCTCAACATATTGCTTTGCAGAAAATTTATAGTTTTGACCAGGAAGATGGAGAGAAATTGCCTGAAGCTTGGGCAAGGTTTTGCTCTCTTCTTAGAGCTCGGCCTGGACATGATTTGGAAAAGCATGACTTACTTGATATATTTTATAGTGGACTAACCATTGAGTCTAGGGCATACCTGGATAGTTGTGCTGGTTGTGTTTTCAGGAAAAGAACTAGAATAAGCCAAAATCATGATGATTGGACTACACCTGAACCAACCCCAACACCAATATTGAAGAAGAGGGGTATGATTGAATTAAATGATGAAGATATGAGGGAAGCCAAGAAATCTCTTAAAGAGAAAGGTATTAAATCTGAAGATGTGAAGAATTTACCTCCCATAGAAGATTTATGTAAGATAACTCCCCCTTCATCCACAATTGAGGTACATTCTCTTCAACGCTTTGATAAAGGAGACATTCCTTACTCAAAACCTCCTGATCAATGTTTAGATGAATTTGATAATTATGTTGTTAAGCAAGATAACTTTAATATGAGAGTAGAGAATCATTTAATGGAAAATTCTCAAGCTATTAGTAAATTGCATGATATTGTGGAGAGAACCTCCAATGATGTTAAGATGCTTGTTAAACATTTTCATATGGTTCAAACTCAAATTGATCAACTCACTAAAGTGCAAAATGACTTGTTAAAAAATACTTCTAAAGAAAAACATGCTTATGAAGTAACAACTAGAGGTGGTGTTTCTACTCAGGATCCTCTATATCCTGAGGGGCATCCCAAAAGAGTTGAACAAGATTCTCAACGAACTAAAGAAACTAGTGCTCCTTCTAAGAAAAAGAAGAAGAAACATAAAAGTGTTGTAGAATCTTCTGAACCTGTTAATGATCCTAATAGTATTTCTATTTCTGATGCTGAAACTGAAAGTGGTAATGAACATGATAAAGATAATGATAAGAATGATGTTTCTGATAAAGAAGAGGTTGAAGATGAACCTGAAAAGCATGCTAAAAATAAAAAGTACACTAAAGAAGATTTCATTGCTAAGAAACATGGTAATGAAAGAGAACCTTGGGTTCAAAAGCAAATGCCTTTTCCTGTTAAGAAACTAAAATCAAAGGAGGAAGAACACTATAATAAATTTTGTGATTGGATGAAACCTTTGTTTTTGCAAATCCCTTTGACTGATGCTATTAAATTGCCTCCTTATTCAAAGTATATGAAAGATATTGTCTCTAACAAAAGGAAAATTCCTAATGAGGAGATTTCCACTATGCTTGCTAATTACTCTTTCAATGGCAAGGTTCCAAAGAAGCTGGGAGACCCAGGTATACCGACTATCCCTTGTTCCATCAAGAATAATTATGTTAGAACTGCTCTATGTGATTTGGGAGCAGGAGTTAGTGTTATGCCTTTTTCTCTTTACAAGAGACTTGATTTAGATAAGTTGATACCAACTGATATATCTTTGCAAATGGCTGATAAATCTACTGTTGTTCCTGTTGGTATATGTGAGGATGTTCCTGTTCAAGTTGCTAATAATTGCTTAATATTAACTGATTTTGTTGTGTTAGAAATGCCTGAAGATGATAATATGTCTATTATTCTTGGAAGACCTTTTCTTAACACTGCAGGGGCTGTTATTGATTGCAATAAAGGAAAATTTACTTTCAATGTTGATGACAAGGAGCATACTGTTTATTTTCCCAAGAAGATTGATAAAGTATATGGAGTTAATACAATTTCTAATTTGAGAACTATCAAAGTGGGAGTTATTGATTGTCCTATATATGAGCCTAAAGAAGGATATCAAAATATTATGATTGGATCCATATCAATACAATATAAGGTAACATGATTGATTTGAGGTTTATTTCTTCTTATGTCATGTAAAATTTATTTGGTGGCAAGACTTGATCAACCTTGTTAACAAGTATATTTTAAATGCATGGAAGAGCTAAACAACATTTCTTTCTTTCTCCACACTTGTTTTACTTTCTGTAGTACTACTTGTTTTGCAAGATGCTTTAGTTGTTTAAAATTTTGAAAATCTTTTTCTGCCCTGTAATTATTTTAACACCCAGAAATGTGCATTTTTCGAAGTTTTCAAAAATTTACAAAAATTATACCACTGGTCCTATTTTTTAAATTGCAACCTGGGAGTGCCTGGGGCTGACCAGTGGGGCACCCCAGGGCTGCACCCCATGTGCTGGCGCGACCATCATGGGGGGCGCGCCGCCCTGTGGTGTGGACCCCACCTGGCCCCCACTCACTCATCCACCTACCACTCCACTCTCTTCCACGGGAAAACACGACACCATTGTTCAAACCCGAGTTTCTTGCTGTTCTTGCTCGAAATTTTCGATCTCCTTGCTCAGCCCATCTTTGCTGCTGAGATTTGGAGCATTTGTTCTCCGGTATGTGACTCCTCCGATTATCCAAATATAATTTTGTTTAGTTGAGTATATCTTGAGTATTTTGCTGCTGTAGGTGACATGTTAAGTGAGTTTGCATGCTTGTTCTAAGTTGTAAAAATTAGTTTTGATGCATGTTTAGTACTCTATCAAGTTCCTATAGTAGTCTCCCTCATTTATATGTCTCAAAATCAACTTTTATAATGTTTGTTGAAAAATTTCAGAAAAGGAAAATGCATAACCACACCTTTGGAGAAGTGTTTGAGAGGGATACGCCAAGAGTGGCAAGGCCTTCAAGGGCAGCTACTCGAGTTAGGCGATCCTATGATGAGGATGTCATTGCACCTAGCTTTGAAGATGAAGAGGACAATGGGATTCCTAATGCTTCATCCTTTCCATTCATTGACTTTTTGCATAATGCAGGGCTACTTGATGACTTCTTGTTTCTCATTAATAGGGTGGGCTTGTCTACCTATATGGAAGATGAGAGTGATCAATTTTATATGCTAACTAAAATCTTTGTTGAAAGCTTTAAATTCAGCAACACACCTTTCACACCATCAGTTAAATTTAAGATTTATAATATGCCTATTACTATGAAATTGGGTGATTTTTGTGCTGCACTGGACATTACTCCTATAGGTACAGCGAAGAAGATCGAGAACCGCCCCAAAGCTTTGATGGAACTCTATCGAGAAGTTACCAACGATGATGACCGTACCATTCAGCGCGGCAAGATAAGGAACATTCAGCTCCCTGCCATTAGATATTTCACTTACTATCTTGCTACTAGCATTCTTGGTAGGGAGAACACTAGCAACATTTCTAGTTATCATCTTGCTTTTCTGGTTGCTGCACTTACTGGAAGTACACCTTATCATCTTGGTGCTCTCATTGCTCGTCGCTTATCTAATAAGGGACCTATTTATGGAGGAATTGTTGCTTCACGTATTGTTGCATATCTAGGTCTTTCTGTTGATCCTAGTGATGAGAAATTAATTCCTATTAAGCTTGATATTGCTGCTATGAAGGGTCACCAATTTGTCACAACTAACTCTAATTTAGAAAATATTGTCTATAGAATGTTGTTTATTGACGGGGATGAGAGGGAAATCCCTTTGCCGCAGGCCGATTTGTTCAGTGTTCGCAGGAGGCCGTGGTCGCGCTCCAAGGAGGAGGTGGATGAGCAGCTGAGGATACTTAGCTTTCACCAGCAGCACGACTCCGAGGACGCCGAGCCCTCTGACGGGTACACCGTCACGTATCCTGGTGCGTCCTCCAGCTTGTACCAAGGACAAGATCCTCCTTCATCATATTACGGAGGCGCCACCTCATGGGCACCGTGGGGTTGATCTCCACTTAGGCCAAAAGCCTAAGCTTGGGGGGAGGTACATCGACATCTCACTCATTTACATATCATATCTTGTCGGTACTTTGTATATCCATGTTTCGATTTTCTTTCTTTCTTTTTGTTGCTTGTTGTTTATTTCTGTTTTCCAAAACACGAAAAGACCAAAAATATTTCTGTTGTTTCTCTCTATTTATTTATTTAGTATTTAGTATTAGTTTGCTTACTTTCTAGTTTCAGTTTGTTTGCTATTCAAATATCCAAAAAGATTTTGCTTTGTTTGCCTGTTTTCTTTTGTTCTTGTTTCCAATTCGAAAACACCAAAAATATTTGTTGTTCTTCTTCGGTTTTGTAAAGTTTATTATGGAGTTCAGCGGTCTCCGGTGGTTGGAGCTTGGTTTTCATTTCATATTATTCAAGCCACACAAGTGAAAGGCAATAATGACGATCTACGACAACTCGACTGTGGTGAGAGGCTGGTATGAACTCTATTTGTTTTCATTTTTGTACATATACTCATCCATGTGAGCATGCTTAGTTGGTTCATGTGAGGTATATGTCATTTAATGAAAGTCTAGTAGTTCATGATCTCTCATGTTTATCTCCAATTTATTAATAATGAGTAGCATGTCATAAATATTTGCTTGCATTGTTTTATTCATAGATAGGTATGGCATTGTGGTATCCTCCTCTGAATAATTCATTTGAATTGACTTGGCGCATGCTCATGCATGAAAAACAAAAAGTCAATTAAGCCTCGATGATTTACTTTGCTTCAGAGTTCTTGTATCACTTTTATGCCTCCGTTAATTTTATTTTGTCGCAAGCATGATTATGACAGTTATTGCTCTCTTGATTGTCGCTTCCTAGTCTATTGCTAGCCTTCACTTGTACTGAGCGGGAATGCTGCTCGTGCTTCCAAATCCCTGAAAACCAAGTTATTCCAAAGTGTCCACCATAAATACCTATGCATGGCATTTCAAACCATTCCAAGTAAATTTTCATGTGCTACCTTTAAAACCTTCAAAGTACTTCTCAATTTGTGTCCATGTTTTATAGCTCATGAGGAAGTATGTGGTGTTTTATCTTTCAATCTTGTAAGTCAGACTTTCACCAATGGACTAGTGGCATATACATCCGCTTATCCAATAAATTTGCAAAAAGAGCTGGCAACGGGGTGCCCAGCCCCAATTAATTACAACTTTCATTAATAATTCTCTTCACATGTTTTGCCCTGATTTATCAGTAAGCAACTTAATTTGCAAATAGACACTCCTCCATGGTATGTGAATGTTAGAAGGCACCCGAGGATTCGGTTAGCCATGGCTTGTGTAAGCAAAGGTTGGGAGGAGTGTCATCCATAATAAAACTAAAATACATGTGTAAACAAAAGAGAAGAGGGATGATCTACCTTGCTGGTAGAGATAACGTCCTTCATGGGAGCCGCTCTTGAAAGTCTGGTTGATAAGGTAGTTTTACATTAAAAGTCTAGCACATGTTAATCCCTGCTTCCCTCTGCGAAGGGTCAATCTTTTACTTTTATGTTGAGTCACCATCCTTTCTTTGAGCACCTTCTTGAGAGCATAATTGTCATTCTTAGTGTAATATGTTTGTCCCAGAATATGGTTAACTGTGGTATAATTTTGATGCTTTTATCTTTGATAATCTTTACTTCTAGTCTTCCCATGAACTTCAGAGGTGCCTGGGCATTTATGTTTTGCTGTACAAATACGGGCAAGCGAGATACCACTTTATCATATCTTTTTATGAGCATTGCAATCCTGCTGATAGATATGTTTCATGATGCTTATTATTAGTTTGTTGGTATCTTTTTCATGATTGACATAACTATTAGATGACTTTATTTGCATTTATCTTATTATGAATTGCCTAAGTACTCGTCCATATAATGAGAATATTTACATCATATGAGCAAATGTGTTCATGAAAGTTCTTTTATCGCACTCAGTTGTTAACTGAATTGCTTGAGGACAAGCAATAAGCTAAGCTTGGGGGAGTTGATACGTCCAAAACGTATCTACTTTCCAGAACACTTTTGCTATTGTTTTGCCTCTAATTTGTGTATTTTGGATACAACTAACACGGACTAACGCTGTTTTCAGCAGAATTGCCCTGGTGTCTTATTTTTGTGCAGAAAATCAACTTTCAGGAAAATCCCGGAAATAATTGCAATGGGCCTATTTTTACAGAATACCCACGGAGCCAGACGAGACGGAGGGGGGCCACGAGGCGCGCACACCACGTGGCGGCGCGGTGGGCCCATGGCCGCGCCGCCACATGGGGACGCCGCCTCGGCCAGCCCCCGGCGCTCCCCTCTGGACTACTTAAAGCCCTTGACCTAAAAACGCACGGGGGTTCGACCAATTTTCCAGAAGACATCCAGAACTCCGCCGCCATCGAAAACCATATTTGGGGATCAGAAACTCTGTTCTGGCACCCTGCCGGGACGGGCAATCGGAGGAGATCATCGCCATCATCGCCACCGACGCCTCTCCATCGACCATCCATGTTTCCCCCATCCATGTGTGAGTAAATCCCCGCTGTAGGCTGAAGGGGATGGTAGGGATTGGATGAGATTGTTCATGTAATAGCCATAAGATTGTTAGGGCATGGTGCCTAGTATCCGTTGTTGGTACTTTTATGATATTGTTGCAACTTGTTATGCTTAATGCTTGTCACTTAGGGCCCGAGTGCCATGATTTCAGATCTGAACATGTTATTGATTCATGATGATATTCATTGTTTTATGATCTTACCTGCAAGTTGTATACACATATTGCTGTCCGGAACCCGAGGCCCCAAAGTGACAGAAATTGGGACAACCGGAGGGGAAGGCTGTGATATGAGGATCACATGTGTTCACGGAGTGTTAATGCTTTGCTCCGGTACTCTATTAAAAGGAGTACCTTAATTACCAGTAGTTTCCCTAGAGGCCGGCTGCCACCGGCTGGTAGGACAAAAGATGTTGTGCAAGTTTCTCATTGTGAGCACGTACGACTATATACGGAACACATGCCTATGGTTATTTAGTACTTGGATACTGTTTTATTATTATCTGCAAATGCCTAGTCTTGATTATTACATGAGTTATCTTATCCATGCAGCGCCCGTTCATCCATCCCTATGCCTACAGTATTTTAATCCTGCTGTTTACTAAAATCACTATTGCTGTCTTTATTACACTGCTACTTACATTTCACTACTGCTATAAAACTGTTGCTACTGATAAACTATTGCGAGCAAGTCTGTTTCCAGGTGCAGCTGAACGCTGTTAAGGCTTTCAAATATTCTTTGGCTCCCCTTGTGTCGAATCAATAAATTGGGTTTTACTTCCCTCGAAGACTGTTGCGATCCCCTATACTTGTGGGTCATCAGGGACACCAAGCAAGCCCCTCAACAGCGCGGAGACTTGAACCTCCCTTAGCTAGTCCTCCCCTCCGGCCTTCATGAAATTCTCTTCTTCCGACTTTCATCATGGATCCATAGTCACTTGATGTCAACACAGAAAAAGAGCTTCGCGCCGCTCCCTCCAGAACCAAACGGTCGGAATAAACGCATGGGTGCGCACGACCGAATACCTCCGATCCAGCAAACTCCAGGCAAAGCACTGTTACATTCGCCGGCGGAGCCTTCCGGAACTCAACCCTCCGGCCAGATCACGAGTCCAGGCCTCCGGTAGGTCCTCCTCTTCACGCAAGAGAGGCCCTAGGACCGCCGCCTTTATTCAGGTCGGACCCCCACGTCGGCGACCATCCCGACTGGCCAACCAACCTCCACCGGCGACACCATCGCCGGCTTACACCTCCATCGCACCTGACGCCCGCCACCTGCCACCAGGTCGACACCGTCACCGCCATCCAGGGCCGCCGCCCTTTGTGCCGTGATCCAGACGTTGAGGAGGAGCAGCACGAGATCCGCCCCTATCACCACCCGCCCGGTGATGCCGAGGAGAGGAAGGAAGGAGAGGATCGCGCCGCCAGGATCCAGGGCCACGCCGCCGCCCCAAACCTTCGCCGGCGTCCGCCGCGGCGAGGAAGAGGAGAGCCGCCCCGCCATGGTTCCACGGCCGCGCGCACGCCCCATCATCACCCGCCGGCGGGCGGCGAAGACGTGATGAGATGGCGCGCCGCCATCAACCGCCGGGTTCGGGATCATCCCGGCGGAGGCGTGCCTCCTACCGCCGCCCCAGGGACCGTGCGTGGATCCCGCCGCCCCATCACCGACCGCGCCAGCTTCGCCGGTGGAAGCCTCGGGGACGGCGAGGAGGAGGAGGAGGGGGTAGGCCGGTAGGGAAGGCGGCGGCGGGGGGTTAGGGTTCCGCCCCGAGTCGCCCTGGAGGGGACGACCCGAGCCCTGGAGGGGACAGAGATGTTCAGGAGTAGTGATCATGGTTACAGATTTGTATACAAGGAAAATGCTCACTACATAAACAAAACCAGCATGCCAGTATCACAGACACAGAACAACAACAAAAAAGTACTACTAGTTCAACAGGTGAAAATAAATCACCCTGCAGATTATTTCATCTGCTGCCTGGACTACTAGACTCGCATGCACCAACCACGCCAAACTCTGAATAAAGATTCAACAACCCCGCTAATCGTCATCGACATCATCTTCCATGTACATGTAAGGGAATGCGGAACCCGTCGAGCCCCTGAAATATCCACCTGTGGCTGGATGTTGCAGATCATCCATTCCTTGGCTACTGCAAGCAGAACACTGACCTGAAAGAAGTTAACCAGGAAGACTCTTATAAGAGACTAGGAATATTTCACTGTTTGATTCGAGAAAGAAAAGGATTGGTACCATTTTCACTGTCTGATTCCAGAGGAGAGCAGAAATAATATTTTTGCCCAAACATCTCTCTTAATTCAGCAAAGAATAGTGACACTCGGGAAACACTTGTGATAGGGTTCTCAATCTTCACTTTGAAGTTGAAGTGGTGGAAAACATTGCAATAATTTTCCACGTTGAAACATTGGTGGCCAAGTTCCACTAGTTGGCAGTCATGTCCCTAAAGACAAATAAAGATCCTTGTTAGTAACAAATTAATTGGTCAGTTCCTTTGTTCAAAAAAATATAAAAATAAAAAGCTTTTACTTACCGCAAGAGTAGCACTTCTTTTTTTGTATTCTTCGAAAGCCACCATCACCACCTTACTCATCCAATTTCTCGCATTTTCAATAATCTCTTTGTCAGAAACTCCCCGCCTGTATGCACAACCAAATTAGAAGTGTAGTTTCTGAAGAAGCACAAGGTAGAGCTAGTAGAAGCCAAAATACGGTGAGTTGTCGACAACATGTTCAATGATTAATTTTTTTCCGAGGCGGAGGCAAAAGGTTTGCCTCATCTCATTAATTAAGAACATTGCCCAATTTATTAGCGGAAAATTGGGCAAAAACCATCACAACTACCCTGACAAGCCATCAAGAAAGACTGCCGTGAGGATACACCCGGCCAACCTGGCTACCAACACAAACCGCACACACGCCACCAAAACAAGGTCCATCGTCGAGGTTGCCCACCGATGTCATTGTCAAGGTTGTCCACCTATGTCATCGTCATCACTCCTCCACGTGCCAGCGACTCCGACTTCATCGAACAATGACCACCTAAGAGGCCCTCGTGGTGGCGGCCTCGTGAAGCCCACGTTGGTCCATGCCAACCCTTCACGTAGAAAACTGGCAGCTCTGATTTTGATGACAAGCTCCGAAGAAGGGATGTGAAGGACCCGCGCCGACGAAGATCTTCACTCCTAGACCGCCCATCACCGGTCATCGTTGCCACTCACCACCAAGGCAGCAGCTCCGACTTCATAGCAAGGGAAGTCCCAGATGAAGACGAGTCGAACACGCCGGAATGTTCAATGATTAATGAAGCTTTCAGAACCTACATGCACGTGATAAGAACCACACAACACCGAAAGGAGAGTGAATTAACTAGATCTATGTATGCTATGGGATTGCAAACACCTATGTGTGGCATAGGTACTGTTCGCTTAGAAATTTTGTGCCAGTTGGCCCGTGACCCCTCTCAGCATCTTTGAAATTGAACCCGTGACCGGTGACCCCTGTCAACATCTTAGAAATTGAATATGGAAAGACACTACGCTCTAGAGGATAGACAATGCCTAAATACGGGAGTGGTGTTTTGGCACATGGGTTTATATGATCCCTTTATTTTAAAATACATCTTAGATATATTTTGCAACATCAAAAAATTTGATACAAAAAATTTGCATGTACGAGCACGTCCACAAAGTTGTTTCATGAAAATTCGACTTGTCTTGTTGTGTGTGTAAAAAATACAAAATTCAGTGCTAAAAATAAAGTTTGTCACAACATAAATTTTCTCTTTTTTATAGAGACCATAAAAAACATCGGTTTTTTCTCGAAACTTGATGAACACACATATATTATGGAGACGTACATGTAGAATTTTTTGTCAAAATTTTTCGACACTTCGAAATATATTTTCTTGGTAGAGGGAGCATACGCACCTGGGAGCCAAATTGAAAATCCGCCTAAATACTATCAATACACTTTCTTCCATTTTGGTAAATAAGGAACACAAATGATAAATACTTCTTATTCCAAAAACTAACAGTAAGATACAGGGGTAATATCAATGTTTAGCATGGGAAATTGATTTTTTTTAACTCTGCATATTATGAGGGGGTATAGTTAGGTAATGCTGGCATTGGTCAACAGGCAACGTCAGTGGTCAGACCCAGCTTCATGTTGTTTAAGCTTCCAAACAACTTTAGTGGCATGATTGTGCAGTTTCAGGGTTTAGGAACTAATGAATTGGCCTGACAAGGCCCACAATGTGCTCTACTCTTTTATTCTATGCAGATCAAACATTAAATTACTGAAAGTCCTTAAAAGAAACCTAAATTTTCCATCTTATGCATGATCATGCATTCAAGCTAAAATTTTAGCGACACAGAATAAAATGCTTAGAGAAGATTAAAGTAGTGCCAGTTATCAGTAAAAGAGAGGATTGCTAACTCAATAAGAATTGCAGGAGATAAAATTCACCTTGGTTGTCGACGTAGCAAAATCTGCATGGCCGCTTCCTCCCTTGAAGCTTGTTCCCTTGCCTGAAGTTTCTGTCGCTCCTCAAGGAAGTAGGGAGCTCGGGCAATGATATCGGCACGCCGAGCAGCTGACATTTTATCCTTCTTGGCGGCTAATCTGGCACGCTCAATGTCACGAAGCATAAGACACGTTTCACGGAAAGTGCTGCATGTATTCTCTTCAAAGTACTTCTCCAGTTCTCGCCGCTCCTCCTCTCTAAAGAAAAGCATGCACGTATGGTTAAAAGCAAGAAATAAATCAAAGCCTAAGTATTTTTGAGCTAGTGAATTTAACCCTCCAAATTAAAACAAAGCACAATTACTGTAAATAAACCAAAACACTCGGGTCGCTCACTTGCTGGTGATGCATAATTTTGTGTTTTATTATGGCTCTATATCTAACTAGGTACAGAGTGAAAAAACTTAACCCATATATTTGAATGTCAAAAGTATGATTCATGTCGCATACATTTGGTGGTGCCTACACCACATTTTTTGGCATGCTGGGCTGATGCTTTCTATTTTTTGGTTATTCGAGCCATGTATAATAAACAGGTAAAGTTTTAGAGCTTTGGGACATCATGAATTATTTAAATGCATTTAACACTTACAAGTTACAAACAACAGAATACAACTCAAGATTTATCAGACAGCAAAACAATGCGTACATATCACAAGCTGATTCTTTCTTGGGCTTGCTCTCCTCAGCAATTTCAGAGTCACTCTCGCTGCCGCTAGCATCATCAGCACAATAGTTTGACCTAGAGAAAAAGATATCAACACAATAAGAGGTTATACTAATGATTACCTACCTAGCAATTTATTTTGGTATGAACTATCTTAAGCTATGAATGATGTGCAAAACATATGAAAGATCAATACTATCGATAATAACAAGCATCCATTTCAACCTATGTTTAAAATAGCGGGCTATAGCTTATAGTCGCGGCGTTTTTGAAGCTACGAAAGGCTATAGCCGGGCTAAGCTCATATAGCTGATTTGCTAAATAATGAGAACTATTTTTAATATTTCGTCATCATATAATCATATATAGTATATACATCAATAATTCACATACGCATAGCATAGTAATATAGTCACATAAAAGATGCACATAACCAAAACATAGTTTACATATAGTTATGTCCAAACATAGTTCACAGATAGTTAAAGACATAGTTATGTCCAAATATTACAACATCTAGCAGCAGTTCATGATATAGTGATGTTTATAAATTGGACCGCTCTGAAAATTTTGGATTAAATTTTTTTGGGCCCGTTGAGCAGGAAGATAGACGCTATTGAGCTAAATTAAGGCTAAGTAACTATAGCCGCGCTATAGCTGGGCTATTAACGGCTATTTCCCTTTTAGCCTCTAGCCGTAGCCGTAGGCCTCGCGAAAAGCTATTGTTAGGCTATAGCGGGCAATTTTAAACAGAGATTTCAACAAACCCTAACTGGCTTAATCAGAAACAGTTATGGGCTTACGGCCATACCAACAGGGTGATATCTGGAATTTAGGAGGCGTGCCAGTCAGCCCTAGCGCCTTGAATTCTGGCAGAACTTCAGGTGTGGAGCTCTCGCTATCACTGCTGCTCACCTCACCAGCATGCTCCTCAACCCTGATCGGAACATGTTGTTTATCAGTCAATATTCATGGTCAGAAATTTAGGACATATACTGTTTCCTCTGTGAAAAAACCAGTGCAAACAATAGCCGAAAAAAGTATAATTTGAACTTCTGCTGGAAATAAGGACTTACGCGGTAGCTTTGCCTCCAGATCGCTTATGGCGATTTGAATATACAACACTTTGCCTAACTACGTTTTTCTATTGACGTGCACCGCATGTATTCCCCATGGAAGAAATAAGAATAGCCGAGAGATAGCAGTCCTTACTTTTGGTCGTCGGAGGCACTTGAGGAAGATGATCGTGTTTGATCCATGGTGGTTGTCGCCGATCAGGAAGCAAGCGAGGTGGCGTGCAATCGTCGGCAGCTCAAGACTTGGGGAAGGCGAGACGTGTGTTGCGGTCCTGGGTGTCTAATATAGGGATCCTGACTATGAATCGGCGACGGCGAGAGAGATTCCTGACTATGTACGCTCTCGGAGAGCAACAATGTTTGGACTTTCGAGGGAAAGAACGTGAAAAAAAAGGCGCGGCATGCCGATCGGATGCCCATGCGCCGCAACTCCATTGCCTTCGCTGGCGCCACCAACGTGTAGATCAGGGATACCCCGCATCCGTCAAGCCCCACGATGCGTCGGTGGTTGCAACACTGGGACGGTGCAGCCATGGCAGCGATGCCAAAGTGCGCCACAACTTGCCGGCGACCCGGCGTGCTACTCCTTGTCAGCCACCGGGGGGCGTCGCTCCTGCTTTCTCAGGCTCGGAGAACCCGAATACAACGACTCCGATGCTGCCAAGACGAAGATGAGTTGTACGTCGCTACAGGAATGACGCAAGGCAAAGTCGGGACCTTCCGGGCGAGCGCATCCAGGAGGAAGAGGACTAGGAGGAGCAGTCACCGCCTGACCGGGCATGAGGAGGAGCGTAGGAGACGAAGCATACCAGTCAATCTTCATCGCAGAAGAACCACCGGTGGGCATCATATGAGTCGGGCCAGACTCGTCGAAGCGGTCGGTGTGGTCGATACTCGAAGCCATCGAGGTAACTAGAAGAGGCAGCAGCCAGCAGGTGGTAAGTAGAAGAGGCAGTTCAGACTTCAGACTTCAGACTGCTGAGTTAAGTGTACTTCTGTAGGACTGTTCCTGGGTGCGCTCTGTGCTTTGCTGTGAAGACAGTGCTGCAACGAGGAGCATATATTTTTTTTTCGAACCTCGGCAATACCTTTGATTGATAAAGTCGAAAAGATTTTGGACAGTTTATAAGGGAAACCGGCCGAAAACCAAACAACACAACGCACCACGTCGGCCCCGAGGCCGCGCCCCCACACAAGTCGACGACCAAGCCACCCTAGCGGCCAAAGCCGACACCACAACACCTCAACGCAACACAGCGGAGGCCAACATCCGGAGCCGCCGCTCCGACATCCACGCCGGCCCCGAGGCCGCGCCCACAGGCTAGCCGACGACCCAGTTGCCCATGCAAACCAAGGCCGACACTCAAACACCTCAACGCGGGACGGCGGAGGCGATGATTCGGAGCCGCCGCTCCGACGTCCACGCCGACCCGCAGGGCCGCGCACCACCAAGCCGAAGACGAAGAACGGAAAGCGCCGACCAGACGAGCAGACCATACACCAACATGGGAGGTGAAGCTCCACAACGATGCCTCCAAGGGGGGGAGCGACGTCCGAGAGCGCCGCCATCGCCAGCAACAACCGAGGCCGGTGCAGGGTTTTCACCCGGAGAATACCAAACCCGAAGTCGTGTCTGCCTGTCCGTCGAAGTCGAGGCTGCCCAAACTCACCGACGCCAACCACCAAAGCTCACTCCACTGGTCCCTCCGGCCGAAGGAACATCCAAGGCGAGGCCCTCGCCCGACCCCGCGTGGGATCTGGGGTTTCCCCCGGAGAACCTGGGCGTAGATGCGAGAAACACCACCTCGACGACGACTTCAAGAAGGATGTGGCGCCCAAGGGCGTCACCGACGTCGGTCCCGACAGACTGCCAGGACAAGCTTTCGCCCGGCGATGAGTCGCAAGCCACACACCCGCCCCTCAAGGGCCAGCCAGACCACCAACACCAACCCGCATGCAGAGCGCCAGCCCCACGCGCTCGACGATCTGCGGCCACGGACGAAACAAGGCGCTGGGGCCGGGTCCGCCTCCCGCAGAGCCACCTCCTAGCTCGAGGAGACGAAGAAGACCACCATCCGGGGCCGCCGCCCCGGCATCCGAGTACCACACGAAGCAGAAGCCGAGCGAGCACCCACCAAGCCAAATCGGCGACCGCCGATGAAGCCGACAGAGCGAGGCAGCCAGGCCCCAGATCCATGGCGCCGCCACACCTAGGCTCCCCGTCGCTGCAGCGAGAACCCCGCCGTCCAGATCATCACCGCTGCCCGCGAGATAGTCGCCGAAGCAACCAGAGCGAACCCGTGCAGCTGCCACCGCGCGGGGAACCGGAGCACACTGCCACCACACTCCTCCGCCAACCCACACGAGCAGATACGCGACGCCGCCGCGAAGCAGAGCCACGGCAGCCGCCGGCCGGAGGGGCAACGCCCACCACGCCGTCGAGCCGCAGCAGCCGACGCCCAGCCGCGAGCCGCCGCAACCCCGCTCGAATGCTCCACGAGCCGCCACAGATCTGGGCGCGGGGACCTAGGGCCATGGCCGCGCGCCCACGAGCCGACTTCTCCCGGCGCTGGAGGAGGAAGCCGCCGCCCCGGAGCACCGCCGCCACCCGGCCGGAGAGGCCCAGCCCGCGCAGCTCCCTGCACGAGCTCCCGCGAGCATCAGCGCCCGTCGCCAAGGGGAAGCCGCCGCCCCTACCACACGGGCTTCGCCTGGCGGCGCGCGCTGGCGGCGGCGAGGGGAGGCCGAGGTGGGAGGGGCCGGGGCCGGTGGCTAGGGGCCGCCCGAGTCGCCCGGCACGCGCGGGGGAGCCTGCCTTTTCAGGAGCATATATATACATGTATGTATGTGTGAGTCGCCCGATATATAATAGATTTGGCGCTGCTTCCTACGAGTTGCATGTCGACGGTGTACCTGACTCTGTTCGACACTTCTTAGGTCTCTGGGCTGTGGGGTCTCTTATGGGTACCACTCTTGATGTTGATTTAGTTTCCCTTCGGAGCCTGGGGATTATTCGTATTCTAGTGGCTATGCGTGATCCTTCAGTGTTGGAGAAAGATAATGGATGCTTGCAAGTGATTGCACTTCTATAGCTTAATGGTTACAGATTTCGCTTTCGTCGGGAAGCAGTTGGGTTTAAGCCGGACCCTCGGTTTCGTCCTTTTTTCTGAAAGGACGGAGGTGATGATGACGGCTCACATGGTTTTGAGGAGGAGAGTTTTGATGATGCTACAACGGATGCTGCGCCGGACGCGGCGAATATGGAGGTTGATGGACATCCTCCGTCACAGGCTCAGGGTGGTTCATCGGTGCAGGTTGCGCAGTTGGCTCTGACACCATTCAACCACTCACCGATGACGGACAGAGGACGCCAGATTGTGGCTCGAGCTAGGGCGGAGTCTCCTCACCTAGTTGCTTCGCCGCCTTTGTTCTCTCGGCCTTCTTCCCCGTCTGGAGTACGGACGTTCATGCAGGGACGCACTCGACCGGTTTCATCTTCTGCTCCTACGCCTACTTCGCCACGCACGCCGCAGGGAGTGCTGGTTCCGTCTTCTACTTCGACTCAGACGGAACCGGCGTGTCGTTGAGACGTGCCACAGCCGATGGAGCAGCCTCCCCCCGTGTCTCCGACACGCCACGAGGTTCCGCCGGTTGGGTCGCTGTCGACCACGCAGATGCGGCAGGCGGCTTTGTCGGCCACGCAGCAGCCGGCCACGGAGGCAACGCTGCAGCATGCGCCTTCGTTGGTCGCGCAGCAGCCGCCTCGCGCCGGACAGGGCCTGGGCTCCAGCCGGTCACGCTGCGCACGATACGTCTCCAACGTATCGATAATTTCTTATGTTCCATGCTACTTTATTGATGATACCTACATGTTTTATGCACATTATATGTCATATTTACGCATTTACGGAACTAACCTATTAACAAGATGCCGAAGAGCCAGTTGCTGTTTTCTGCTGTTTTGGTTTCAGAAATCCTAGTAAGGAAATATTCTCGGAATTGGACGAAATCACCGCCCAGGGTCCTTTTTGCACGAAGCTTCCGGAAGACCGAAGGGGAGTCGAAGTGGGGCCACGAGGTGGGGTGACGAGCGCGGGGGCCGGGTGACGGGGCGGCGCGGCCGGGCCCGGCCGCGCGGCCTGTCCCTGGGCCCTCGTGCCGCCTCTTGACCTGCCCTTTCGCCTACTTATAGCCTCCGTCGCGAAACCCCAGTCCGAGAGCCACGATACGGAAAACCTTCCGGAGACGCCGCCGCCGCGTCCCATCTCGGGGGATTCGGAGATCGCCTCCGGCACCCGCCGGAGAGGGATTCATCTCCCGGAGGACTCTTCATCGCCATGATCGCCTCCGGAGTGATGAGTGAGTAGTTCACCCCTGGACTATGGGTCCATAGCAGTAGCTAGATGGTCGTCTTCTCCTAATTGTGCTTCATTGTTGGATCTTGTGAGCTGCCTAACATGATCAAGATCATCTATCTGTAATTCTATATGTTGTGTTTGTCGGGATCCGATGGATAGAGAATACTATGTTATGGTGATTATCAATCTATTGTTTATGTGTTGTTTATGATCTTGCATGCTCTCCGTTATTAGTAGAGGCTCTGGCCAAGTTTTTGCTCTTAACTCCAAGAGGGAGTATTTATGCTCGATAGTGGGTTCATGCCTTCATTGACACTGGGACAGTGACAGAAAGTTCTAAGGTTGTGATGTGCTGTTGCCACTAGGGATAAAACATTGATTCTATGTCTAAGGATGTAGTTGTCGATTACATTACGCACCATACTTAATGCAATTGTCTGTTGCAACTTAATACTGAATGGGGTTCGGATGATAACCTGAAGGTGGACTTTTTAGGCATAGATGCAGTTGGATGGCGGTCTATGTACTTTGTCGTAATGCCCAATTAAATCTCACTATATTTATCATATCATGTATATGCATTGTTATGCCCTTCTCTATTTGTCAATTGCCCGACTGTAATTTGTTCACCCAACATGCTTTTATCTTATGGGAGAGACACCTCTAGTGAACTGTGGACCCCCGTCCTATTCTTTTCATCGCATACAATCTACTGCAATACTTGTTTTACTGTTTTCTTGCAAACAATCATCTTCCACACAATACGGTTAATCCTTTGTTACAGCAAGCCGGTGAGATTGACAACCTCACTGTTTCGTTGGGGCAAAGTACTTTGGTTGTGTTGTGCAGGTTCCACGTTGGCGCAGGAATCCATGTTGTTGCGCCGCATCATATTTCGCCACCATCAACCTTCAACGTGCTTCTTGGCTCCTCCTGGTTCGATAAACCTTGGTTTCTTTCTGAGGGAAAACTTGCCACTGTGCGCATCATACCTTCCTCTTGGGGTTCCCAACGGACGTGTACATCTACGCGCATCAAGCCTTTTTCTGGCGCCGTTGCCGGGGAGATCAAGACACGCTGCAAGGGGAGTCTCCACTTCTCAATCTCTTTACTTTGTTTTTGTCTTGCTTTATTTTATTTACTACTTTTTTTGCTGCACCTAAACAAAACACACAAAAATTAGTTGCTAGTTTTACTTTATTTATTGTCTTGCTCTCTATATCAAAAACACAAAAAAATTAGTTACTTGCATTTACTGTATCTAGTTTGCTTTATTTACTGTTGCTAAAATGAATACCCCTGAAAATACTAAGTTGTGTGACTTCACAACTACAAATAATAATGATTTCCTATGCACACATATTGCTCCACCTGCTACTACAGCAGAATTATTTGAAATTAAACCTGCTTTACTGAACCTGGTTATGAGAGATAATTTTTCTGGTGTTAGTTCTGATGATGCTGCTGCCCATCTCAATAATTTTGTTGAACTTTGTGAAATGCAAAAGTATAAGGATGTAGATGGTGATATTATTAAATTGAAAGTGTTTCCTTTCTCATTAAGAGGAAGAGCTAAAGATTGGTTGCTATCTTTGCCTAAGAATAGTATTGATTCATGGACTAAATGTAAGGATGCTTTTATTGGTAGATATTATCCTCCCGCTAAAATTATATCTTTGAGAAGTAGCATAATGAATTTTAAGCAATTAGATACTGAACATGTTGCTCAAGCATGGGAGAGAATGAAAGCTTTGGTAAAGAATTGCCCAACCCATGGACTGACTACTTGGATGATCATCCAAACCTTCTATGCAGGACTAAATTTTTCTTTTTTGAATTTATTGGATTCAGCTGCTGGAGGTACCTTTATGTCCATCACTTTGGGGGCGGCTACAAAACTTCTTGATGATATGATGATAAATTACTCTGAATGGCACACGGAAAGAGCTCCACAAGGTAAGAAGGTAATTCTGTTGAAGAAACCTCTTCCTTGAGTGATAAGATTGATGTGATTATGTCTATGCTTGTGAATGGTAGATCTAATGTTGATCCAAATAATGTTCCTTTAGCTTCATTGGTTGCTCAAGACGAAAATGTTGATGTGAATTTCATTAAAAATAATAATTTCAACAACAATGCTTATAGGAACAACTCGGTAATAACTATAGGCCATATCCTTCTGCTAATGGTAATGGTTATGGTAATTCTTATGGGAATTCTTACAACAATAATAGGAGTGTACCCTCTGGTCTTGAAGCTATGCTTAAAGAATTTATTAGTACACAAACTGCTTTTAACAAATCTGTTGAGAAAAAGCTTGATAAAATTGATATTATTGCTTCTAGAGTTGATAGACTTGCCTCGATGTTAATCTTTTAAAATTGAAAGTTATGCCTAATAATGATATTGATAATAAGATTACTACTACAGCAAATGCCATCCAAGTTAGAATTAATGAGAATATAAGATTAATGGCTGAATTGCGTGCTAGGTGGGATAGAGAAGAAAATGAAAAACTAGCTAAAGAGAATAATGTAGCTAAAGTTTGGACTATTACCACCATTAGTAATGATAATGATTCACATGTTGCTGCACCTCCTACTATCAATGGTAAAATAATTGGTGTTGGCAATGTTTCTACTTCTAGTGCAAAGCGAACAAAACTGCCTGAAATTGCTAAAACTGCTGAAACTGCTTGTGATAAAACTGCTGAAATTTTTTCCAACCTTGGGAACAATGATCCCATTGCTGTAGCTCATAATGATTTAGATTTTGATGATTGCCACATCTCTGAAGTTATAAAGTTCTTACAAAAACTTGCTAAAAGTCCTAATGCTAGTGCTATAAATTTAGCCTTTACAAAACATATTACAAATGCTCTCATAAAAGCTAGAGAAGAGAAACTAAAACTTGAAACTTCTATTCCTAGAAAGTTAGAAGATGGTTGGGAGCCCATCATTAAAATGAAATTCAATGACTTTGAATGTAATGCTTTATGTGATCTTGGTGCAAGTATTTCTGTTATGCCTAAAAGATTTATGATATGCTTGACTTGCCACCATTGAAGAATTGTTATTTGGATGTTAATCTTGCCGATAATGTTAAAAAGAAACCTTTGGGGAGGATTGATAATGTGCGCATTACGGTTAACAATAACCTTGTCCCCGTTGATTTTGTTGTCTTGGATATCGAATGCAATGCATCTTGTCCTATTGTGTTGGGAAGACCTTTTCTTCGAACCGTTGGTGCTGTTATTGATATGAGGGAAGGTAATATTAAATATCAATTTCCTCTCAAGAAAGGTATGGAACACTTCCCTAGAAAGAGAATGAAGTTGCCTTTTGATTCTATTATTAGAACAAGTTATGATGTTGATGCTTCTACTTTTGATGTTACTTGATTTGCACTTTCTGCCTAGCTGAAGGCGTTAAAAAGCGCTTATGGGAGACAACCCATGTTTTTACTACAGTACTTTGTTTTATATTTGAGTCTTGGAAGTTGTTTACTACTGTAGCAACCTCTCCTTATCATGTTTTTGTGCCAAGTAAAGTTTCTATGCTAAAGTTGATGTTATATTTGGGATCGCTGCGCAGAAACAACATTGCTGTCTGTCACGAATCTGGGCACAAGTCTCTGTAGAAAATTCGAAAAAATCTGCCAATTTACGAGCGTGATCCTCAGATATGTACGCAACTTTCATTAGTTTTGAGTTTTTCCATTTGAGCAAGTCTGGTGCCACTTTAAAATTCGTCTTTACGAACTGTTCTGTTTTTGACAGATTCTGCCTTTTATTTCGCATTGCCATATTTGCTATATTGGATGAATTTCTTTGATCCATTAATGTCCAGTAGCTTTATGCAATGTCCAGAAGTATAAAGAATGTTTGTGTCACCTCTGAATGTGTGAATTATTAATTGTGCACTAACCCTCTAATGAGTTTGCTTGAAGTTTGGTGTGAAGGAAGTTTTCAAGGGTCAGAGAGGAGTATGATATACTATGATCAAGAGGAGTGAAAGCTCTAAGCTTGGGGATGGCCCCGTGGTTCATCCCTGCATATTCTAAGAAGACTCAAGCGTCTAAGCTTGGGGATGCCCAAGGCATCCCCTTCTTCATCGACAACATCATCAGGTTCCTCCCCTGAAACTATATTTTTATTCAATCACATCTTGTCTTCTTTACTTGGAGCGTCGGTTTGTTTTTGTTTTTGTTTTTGTTTGAATAAAATGGATCCTAGCATTCACTTTGTGGGAGAGAGACACGCTCCGCTGTTGCGTATGGACAAATATGTCCTTAGGCTTTACTCATAATGTTCAAGGCGAAGTTTCTTCTTCGTTAAATTGTTATATGGTTGGAATTGGAAAATGCTACATGTAGTAATTCTAAAATGTCTTGGATAATGTGATACTTGGCAATTGTTGTGCTCATGTTTAAGCTCTTGCATCATATGCTTTGCACCCATTAATGAAGAAATACATAGAGCTTGCTAAAATTTGATTTGCATATTTGGTCTCTCTAAGGTCTAGATAATATCTAGTATTGAGTTTTTGAACAACAAGGAAGACGGTGTAGAGTCTTATAATGTTTACAATATGTCTTTTATGTGAGTTTTGCTGCACCGGTTCATCCTTGAGTTTGCTTCAAATAACCTTGCTAGCCTAAACCTTGTATCGAGAGGGAATACTTCTCATGCATCCAAAATCCTTGAGCCAACTACTATGCCATTTGTGTCCACCATACCTACCTACTACATGGTATTTCTCCGCCATTCCAAAGTAAATTGCTTGAGTGCTACCTTTAAAAATTCCATCATTCACCTTTGCAATATATAGTTCATGGGACAAAATAGCCTTAAAAACTATCGTAGTATTGAATATGTACTTATGCACTTTATCTTTTATTAAGTTGCTTGTTGTGCGATAACCATGCTTCTGGGGAACGCCATCAACTATTCTTTGTTGAATATCATGTGAGTTGCTATGCATGTCCGTCTTGTCTGAAGGATCTATCACCTTAATGATTGGAGCATGCAAATTGTTAGAGAAGAACATTGGGCCGCTAACTAAAGCCATGAATCATGGTTGAAGTTTCAGTTTTGGACACATATCCTCAATCTCATATGAGAATAATAATTATTGCTACATGCTTATGCATTTAAGAGGAGTCCATTATCTGTTGTCCATGTTGTCCCGGTATGGATGTCTAAGTTGAGAATAATCAAAAGCGACAAATCCAAAATGCGAGCTTTCTCCTTAGACCTTTGTACAGGCGGCATGGAGGTACCCCTTTGTGACACTTGGTTGAAACATGGCATTGCAAAGATCCGGTAGTCCAAGCTAAGTAGGACAAGGTGCGGGCACTATTAGTATACTATGCATGAGGCTTGCAACTTGTAAGATATAATTTACATAACTCATATGCTTTATTACTACCGTTGACAAAATTGTTTCATGTTTTCAAAATAAAAGCTCTAGCACAAATACAGCAATCGATGCTTTCCTTTTGAAGGACCATTCTTTTACTTTTATTGTTGAGTCAGTTTACCTATCTCCCTCCACCTTAAGAAGCAAACACTTGTGTGAACTGTGCATTGATTCCTACATACTTGCATATTGCACTTGTTATATTACTTTATGTTGACAATATCCATGAGATATACATGTTATAAGTTGAAAGCAACCGCTGAAACTTAATCTTCCTTTGTGTTGCTTCAATACCTTTACTTTGATTTATTGCTTTATGAGTTAACTCTTATGCAAGACTTATTGATGCTTGTCTTGAAGTACTATTCATGAAAAGTCTTTGCTTTATGATTCATTGTTTACTCATGTCATTACCATTGTTTTGATCGCTGCATTCATTACATATGTTACAAATATTATGATCAAGATTATGATGGCATGTCACTTCAGAAATTATCTTTGTTATCGTTTTACTGCTCGGGACGACTAAGCAGGGATGCTGATACGTCTCAACGTATCGATAATTTCTTATGTTCCATGCTACTTTATTGATGATACATACATGTTTTATGCACATTATATGTCATATTTACGCATTTTTGGAACTAACCTATTAACAAGATGCCGAAGAGCGATTCTTTGTTTTGCTGTTTTTGGTTTCAGAAATCCTAGTAAGGAAATATTCTCGGAATTGGACGAAATCACCGCCCGGGGTCCTATTTTTGCACGGCGGACCGAAGGGGAGTCGAAGTGGGGCCACGAGGTGGCCAGTGAGGGCGGCGCGGCCCAGGCCTGGCCGCGCGGCCCTGTCCCTGGGCCCTCGTGCCGCCTCTTGACCTTCCTTTCGCCTACTTATAGCCTCCGTCGCGAAACCCCGTCGAGAGCCACGATACGGAAAACCTTCCAGAGACGCCGCCGCCGCGAATCCCATCTCGGGGGATTCGGAGATCGCCTCCGGCACCCTGCCGGAGAGGGGATTCATCTCCCGGAGGACTCTTCATCGCCATGATCGCCTCCGGAGTGATGAGTGAGTAGTTCACCCCTGGACTATGGGTCCATAGCAGTAGCTAGATGGTCGTCTTCTCCTAATTGTGCTTCATTGTTGGATCTTGTGAGCTGCCTAACATGATCAAGATCATCTATCTGTAATTCTATATGTTGTGTTTGTCGGGATCCGATGGATAGAGAATACTATGTTATGGTGATTATCAATCTATTGTTTATGTGTTGTTTATGATCTTGCATGCTCTCCGTTATTAGTAGAGGCTCTGCCAAGTTTTTGCTCTTAACTCCAAGAGGGAGTATTTATGCTCGATAGTGGGTTCATGCCTTCATTGACACCTGGGACAGAAAGTTCTAAGGTTGTGATGTGCTGTTGCCACTAGGGATAAAACATTGATTCTATGTCTAAGGATGTAGTTGTCGATTACATTACGCACCATACTTAATGCAATTGTCTGTTGCTTTGCAACTTAATCTGAATGGGGTTCGGATGATAACCTGAAGGTGGACTTTTTAGGCATAGATGCAGTTGGATGGCGGTCTATGTACTTTGTCGTAATGCCCAATTAAATCTCACTATATTTATCATATCATGTATATGCATTGTTATGCCTTTCTCTATTTGTCAATTGCCCGACTGTAATTTGTTCACCCAACATGCTTTTATCTTATGGGAGAGACACCTCTAGTGAACTGTGGACCCCGGTCCTATTCTTTTCATCGCATACAATCTACTGCAATACTTGTTTTATGTTTTCTTGCAAACAATCATCTTCCACACAATACGGTTAATCCTTTGTTACAGCAAGCCGGTGAGATTGACAACCTCACTGTTTCGTTGGGGCAAAGTACTTTGGTTGTGTTGTGCAGGTTCCACGTTGGCGCCGGAATCCCTGTTGTTGCGCCGCATCACATTTCGCCACCATCAACCTTCAACGTGCTTCTTGGCTCCTCCTGATTCGATAAACCTTGGTTTCTTTCTGAGGGAAAACTTGCCACTGTGCGCATCATACCTTCCTCTTGGGGTTCCCAACGGACGTGTACATCTACGCGCATCACACGTCACGACGGGTACGACGGCCACGTCGCCGCACGCCACGACCGCCATGTCGCAGCACACGGCTTCGACGGCCTTGCAGCAGCCGGCCACGGCGGGACGGCAGGAGCCGCTCACGTCCGACGCTCAGTCGAGATGGGCGGGCGCGGACCTCGAGGGGACGTTGCACGCGCCAGATGCTCTGTCCTCTCGGGCGGACGGGCTGCGCGGGACAAGGGAGCCGCCTCCACGGGCGGAGGAGGATTCTACGTCCACGTCGTCTTCGGCTCTGGAGAGGGGCTCGCCGCGGTTTGTTTCGGTACAGGGGGGCTTCACCGACATCTTCCCCTGTAGCGCCGGGCTCTACGCCCGATTCGACGGTTTCTTCACCGCGTTCGGCTTCACCTTCGCCGAACTCCACCTTGCAGCAGCCTCCTCCCGCTGTCCCTCCTCCTGTCGTTCAGCCAATGGTGAGGCGGAGTGGGAGGTACGCGCTTGCGGAGGATGGGTCGGGGGCGACGGATGAGAACGTCATACAGCGAGCCATGCGACGCAAGGCGGAGATGAACCTCAACACGGCTGGTCATCTACAGATGTACAGTATTCTCCGTTTGTGGTTACCTCTTCAGCGCATGGAGAACCGAATCCTATTTACGGAGGTCTGTACACGGTTGGAGGCTACGGCGAGGGATACTTTTTCCCTACATGGGTGGCAGCATAGTCTACGGATTGAAGCCTCACCCCCACCTTAGGCGTTATATGATTCATCGTTCCGATATGTATTCCGCCTAGTTCTTTTTTAGTTTGGCATCTTTTTGGACTTAAGACGAATAAACGGCTGTGTGCATCCTGGTTATGCAGAGGCTGGACGTAATTGCTTCCAAAAGTAATAAAGCATCCTTTATCGAAAAAAGGCACTAGGGGGGTGGGGGGCAGGTACAGATGCTCAGAACCACAACCCATGGCGGAGGCGCTCCGTGCATCTAAGATGGACGCGGCCGAACAGATATTTGCACATTTGCCACACTTTACATTTTTTTATTGCATATTTGCCCTATAACCACCACATGTCAGTGACACGTGGTGTGGCAAATATGCAAAGTGCAAAAAAAAAGGCAAATATGCAATTCCACCGTTAATCTATGATGATTGATCAGTTTTTTTTGTGAACATATGATTGATCAGGTTTAGTTTCGTCCTAATAAAGGCTTATTAAGTTTGCTTGAGACCACATGAAGACTCTTAAACTGAAACTTGTGTTAACTTACTAAAACTTGTGTTGACAGATAAACCACGATGCAACATTTCTTTTTTTTTTGAAACGAGGCAAAAGCTTTGCCTTTCATTGATATAGGAGAAAAGAGTTGCCCGTTTATGAGGAAAACTGGCAGAAAAACCGTTACAACACGACACCACACGCCAGCCCCGAGGCTGCGCTCCACACGGGTCGACGACCAACTAGGTCGACACCACACCTCAACGCAACAGGCGGAGGCGAAAGACCGAAGCCACCGCTCCAAACTACCACGCCGGCCCCGAGGCCGCGCCCCGCCTGGCCGAAGACGAACCCGCCTCCGCCGAAACCACCAAAACACTCCACAAGTCCCTATGTCCGGTGGACGTCCAAAGCGAGGCCCCAAGAGGCAAAGCGACATAAGAGTGCCGCCCACGCCCGATCCCGCGAAGGATCTAGGGTTTCCCCCGGAGAGCCCGGGCGGAGATCAAGAAACACCCGCTTCGACGCCTTCAAGAAGGATGCGGCGCCCACGGGCGTCACCGTCGTCGGTCCTGGCCGGCCGCCAAGACAAAGCTTTCGCCTAGCGAAGAGTCCCGAAACCTCGCGCCCGCCTAACAAGGACCGGCACATACCACCACCTGCATCCGCCGCATCGCGATCCCCGAAGAGCCGCCGCACGCACCCCGCCCCGCAGCCTCAAACGCTCATCTTCAACCTCGAGCCGCCGCCGTGCTGCACAGCCTGTAGCAAACGAAGTACCGCCGAGGAGTACCGTGGGCGCAGCCGGAACGCCACATAGAGGGGGCGCCGACCAACACCAACACGGGGCTCGAGGACGAACGCCGAAGACCGCAGACATGAGCTCCAACACACCCTCAGGGACGCCGCCCCGCCATCCAGCACCGCGCCCTCCCCAGCAGAAGGGCAACGCCTCAGCCCCGGCACCCACGGGCCGAGGCAGCACGACCTGGGGCGATCCCGAGCCGGCCCGCCTTGCCTGCACCGCCTGAGCCTGAGCGCGCGCCGCCAGGCCCCGCCTTGCCTGCACCGCAGCACCACCGCTGCAACCACATCCGCACCAGGAGACGACGCCAGCGAGAGCACCCAGGCCCGACCAAGTCCAGATGGGCCCAGCAGGGCCCGGATCTGGGCCAGCGGAACCCGGCCGCCGCCACTGCACCGCAACGCCCCACCGCTCCGGCGCCGTCGCGACCCGACGCTGCCGCACCGCGCAACACCCGCCGCCTCCGCTGCCAGCCGCCACGCAGCACCGCCGCCAAGGGTGAAGTCCGCCGCCGCCTGACCGCCAGCCCCGCCTGGGGAGGACCTGCGCCGGGAGAGGAAGAGCCACCGCCGCCGGCACCGCCCGGCCCGGCGGCGGCGGCGAGGGGAGGGTGGAGGAGGACGGACGGGGGTTAGGGATTGGGTCGCCCTGGAGCCGCTCACCCACGATGCAACATTTCATTTGCGTTAGCTTACTATGCAGATGGTTGCTCAGCTGCAATTGCTCGCTTGATCTAATTGAGCGACCAAAAAAACTGCTATTTTTCTTTCAAATCGGAGCAATTGAAGCCTGGGTTATTAGTTTTTTTTTCAGAACAGGTGTTGTCCATTAGCACAAAGAATCTCGTTGTGTATTCTGTACTACTGAACTAGTTCCATTACCAGAAATATTGATCATGGTTACAGATTTGTATACAAAGAAAATGCTCACTACATAAACAAAACCAGCATGCCAATATCACAGACACAGAACAGCAACAACAAAAGGTACTACTAGTTCAACAGGTGAAAATAACCCTGCAGATTATTGCATCTGCTGCCTGGACTACTAGGCTCGCATGCACCAACCACGCCCAACTCTGAATAAAGATTCAACAACCCCGCTAATCGTTATAGACATCATCTTCCATGTACATGTAAGGGAATGCGGAACCCGTCGAGCCCCTGAAATATCCACCTGTGTCTGGATGTTGCAGAACCTCCATTCCTTGGCTACTGCAAGCAGAACACGGGCCTGAAAGAAGTTAACCAGGAAGACTCTTATAAGAGAACTAGGAATATTTCACTGTTTGATTCATAAAGACAAGGATTACTACCATTTTCACTGTCTGATTCCAGAGGAGAGCAGAAATAATATTTTTGCCCAAACATCTCTCTTAATTCAGCAAAGAATAGTGACACTCGGGAAACACTTGTGATAGGGTTCTCAATCTTCACTTTGAAGTTGAAGTGGTGGAAAACATTGCAATAATTTTCCACATTGAAACATTGGTGGCCAAGTTCCACTAGTTGGCAGTCATGTCCCTAAAGCCAAATAAAGATCCTTGTTAGTAACAAGTTAATTGGTCACTTCCTTGTTGTTTAAAAAATAAAAAGCTTTTACTTACCACGAGAGTGGCACTTTTTTTTTTTGTATTCTTCGAAAGCCACCATCACCTCCTTGCTCATCCATATGCACAACCAAATTAAAACTGTAGTTTCTGAAGAAGCAGAAGGTAGAGCTAGTAGAAGCCAGAATATGGTGAGTTGACGACAACATGTTCAATGATTAATGAAGCTTTCAAAACCTACATGCACGTGATAAGAACCACACAACACCGAAAGGAGAGTAAATTAACTAGATATATGTATGCTATGGGGTTGCAAACACCTATGTGTGGAATAGGTACTGCTCGCTTAGAATTTTTTTGTCAATCATATACTCATATGGCCTGTGACCCCTCTCAGCATCTTAGAAATTGAACCCGTGACCCCTCTCAGCATCTTAGAAATTGAATATGGAAAGATACTACGCTCTAGAGGATAGAAAAAGCCTAAATACTATCAATATACTTTCTTCCATCTATTATATAATTAAAACACAAGACAAATAGCGGCTCAGATTTAGCACATAAAAGAGAACGGCTCAGATTTAAAATATCCACACGTAAAAAACTACGGCTGCCATTGTATTTGTTTCAGATTAGTTAGGATTCTATAAAAGCACCCACGGCTGCCATTAAAACAAGCATAACGTGTTCTCTCACACCGTTGCCTTTTTCCTTCTTTCGCGTATCGTGGCCGCCACATCGTGGAGCTATATCTAGATCGATCGAGAGCATACCTAGATCAATCTAGCGTTCTCTAAGGTACGCATGTTGCCGCGGCCGTCGAATTCCGATCCCTCGAGGTGCAGTTTCCTCAGGCATACTACTGCTATGCCGTCGTATTCCGGTCGCCCCCAAGTTTCCTCCATGTCCACTCTACTCCTGTGCATACACGTGCAGGTTAGTTTGTTTTCAATCTCATGCATACAGCTAGCATACACCATGCAGGGCAGCAATAATGGATGAATCGATTAATCCAACTAAGACTTGGATCGCGGTTGCACACCCTGCCGATCAGCCCATCGCCATGTAAATAAATGTGAGATTTAATTTCCTTTCAGTGCTGCATCTACTTTATACAATATACGACATATATGGTCTACAAATTTCCTTGCTCTCTCGACAATCCGGACTGAAAAGATGCATGACGCTGTACAGGATAGAGCGATCGATCAAATTTAGTAGTATATCGTGCAAACACATCCAGACGGCCCCGAATCAAGGTAATTACACGAGAGCTTAAGTTTACTTTTGAGTGCTCAACATACTTCTTTCTTTACAATAGATCATACAACATATGTTGTGTATATTTCTCAGCTCGCTACAGGCAGTATAGAACAAAATTGGTGCACATATCTATCTATTGATATGCAAGATAATATGATGCTGATCGGCTGAAGTTTCGATAAAGCCGATCATATAGAGGCAAAAGAACAAAGGTTGGTAACCATACTAATTAGTTTGCCTCAAAGATCTATTTCTATCAATAACTGGTTTGTTGTTCGATCCAAGGCGTGGGATGGATTCGATTGCCAAGTAGGTTACTGTATTAAACTCAGTTGTGGCATCTGGCTTCAACATGATGTAGATGGTTAGCCACGGCGCCATGTATTAAGTTATACTCGATGGAAGAAGCTAGGGCACATAATGGCCCTGATGATCAATATGAATGAAGATGCTTACATGTCCCCCATACTCCAATGATTATGTTGCAAACCACGTGACTTAGCTCGCATGCATGTATATTTTTTTTGTATGATTTTTTTATTCGGCTGGATTAATGATCCTAAATTTTCCTTTTTATAAAGATAGCTATTGATTTAGATGAAACACTTTGTTTATTAAAACCTGTTAATATATAGTTGCATGCAAGAATCACAAGTTTGTGATAATCTTTTGGGTGAAATGAAGGAAGTGATTATGTCACCAGCGGGTTGTATCTATAGCCTATACGGGAGAAAATTGTATGCTCTTGCAATGCATATAATTCAAATAATTGACAAAAGTTTGATACATATTGTAGAAATGAGATAATATAATGTGTAACAATATTTATACTTCTGGAAAACATGAGGCACATAATTTCTTTTCAGTCAATAATATTTTTGTAAAACCCCCTCCCCCATATACTGCAAGTAAATTATAATGTATTATCATCTTTTATTTTTTATAAAAAAAACTTACATAAAGTAGGGGTAAAAGTTACACACTACAAATGTTTCGTGTCAAATTCTATGAGCAATAGGACATACGAAATCTAGCCGCACAAATGTGCGGGTCACCCTGCTAGTTTAGCTAAATAAGGAAGACAAATGATAAATACTTCTTATTCCAAAAACTAACAGTAAGATACAGGGGTAATATCAATGTTTAGCATGGGTAATTGAAAATTTATAACTCTGCATATTATGAGGGGGTATAGTTAGGTAATGCTGGCATTGGTCAACAGGCAAAGTCAGTGGTCAGACCCAGCTTCATGTTATGTAAGCTTCCAAACAACTTTAGTGGCATGATAGTGCAGTTTCAGGGTTTAGGAACTAATGAATTGGCCAGACAAGGCCCACAATGTGCTCTACTCTTTTATTCTATGCAGACCAAACATTAAATTACTGAAAGTCCTGAAATGAAACCTAAATTTTCCATCTTATGCATGATCATGCATTCAAGCTAAATTTTTAGCGACACAGAATAAAATGCTTAGAGAAGATTAAAGTAATGCCAGTTATCAGTAAAAGAGAGGATTGCTAACACAATAGGAATTGCAGGAGATAAAATTCACCTTGGTTGTCGACGTAGCAAAATCTGCATGGCCGCTTCCTCCCTTGAAGCTTGTTCCCTTGCCTGAAGTTTCAGTCGCTCCTCAAGGAAGTAGGAAGCTCGGGCAATGATATCGGCATGCCGAGCAGCTGACAGTTTATCCTTCTTGGCGGCTAGTCTGGCATGCTCAATGTCACGAAGCATAACACACGTTTCACGGAAAGTGCTGCATGTATTCTCTTCAAAGTACTTCTCCAGTTCTCGCTGCTCCTCCTCTCTAAAGAAATGCATGCACGTATGGTTAAAAGTACGAAATAAATCAAAGCCTAAATACTTTTGAGCTAGTGAATTTATCCATCTGAAGTAATACAAAGCACAATTATTGTAAATGAACCGAAACACTCGGGTCGTGGTGCATAATTTTGTGCTTTATGACTATATCTAACTAGGTACAGAGTGAAAACACTCAACCCATAAATTAGAATGTCAACAGTATCGTTTATGTCGCATACATTTGGTGGTCCCCACACCACACTTTTGGCATGCTGGGCTGATGCTTTCCAATTTTGGTTATATGATCCATGTATAAACAGGTAAAGTTTTAGCGCTTTGGGGCATCTTGCATTCACTAGAGCGGTTTGATAATATTCACTAGAGCGGTGTGATAATATTCAGATGGTCTGACGGTGCAGAAAACAACTGCGAAAACAATGAAAGGCCAAATGGAAGAATCAAAATTTTCAAATTCCTCTTTATTGCACATGTGAGCATATTGAGGAAGAGATATTCAATTCAATTGCAAGGTTGACATATTTGGGATTAAGTGAATCATAAGCATGATTTTTATATTCCCCGAAATATGCTCTCATCTCAACTTACTCATATTTGCAATAAAGTGGTTTAATTAAACAGGTTTGCAATACCACAACATTCTCAAACAACAATCCATGCCAAAGATAATCCACATGGTTGGATAAAAGGTAAGCATGCATGGAGTAGATTGATACTTGTTAGCCGGATGCAATGGTGTGATGTAGTAGATATGAGTTTGCCATAACATCATAGCCCGCCTCCAATAGTCATTTGTCCTTCACTTCTTCATGAGTGAGACGAGCATCCAAAGCATCACCAATGTACCTAAGACAAAGCTCAAGCACACAATGGTCCCCAAACTAATTGGGTTCGAGTAGTTAGTGAAACTACAACACACAGGACAAATTCCACGTAAATATGTGTATATGGATATGAATTTGAATTTCAAGCACATCTTAGCCGATTTAGGATTATGGTGGAGTTTTCCCTATGCATTGGATCAACGAAAGCAAGCATGCCATAAGATATACATAAAGTAAATATGCATGCAAGACTTTCAAGAACCAAATGGGGATATGACTTGGACAAAATACAAAATAGAACACGATGACACACAAAGGTGTGACATGTCAAAAGGTTGTTCAAATCAGATCCAAGAATCAAATCAACACAAGATTGACTCCAAAGTTCAACAAATGACCTAACACAACGAGCAAGATGATATCCAAAACACACATGCTCAAGGACTTATCTCATTTTAAGAAGCTAAAACCAAATATCAAGTAATGAGATAACCAACTCCCAAAGAAAGCAAGGTTACAAATAAACCAAACCCTCAACACTTTTTATGATGGCACAAAAGTACCAAAAAGAAAAGTTTTGTCTTCCAAATTCAAATTCTTGAACCAAGAGAGTGTTCTAACAAACATAGGAGAGCTCCTCCAAAATTAGTGCACTATTTAGGATTTTGCATTTGAATACAAAATGCACAAATGCGGGATCATCACTCTAACTTTGTTTATCAAAACACTAAAAAGGTTCAAGTGAAATAAGGAGATCCATAAGAAGTAAGGAAGACACATGGGAGTGAAACCCACAAAGACAAATTCTTGGCAAGAAATAAAGCAATTGAGCACATGAGCCAAATGTAAAGATGATCCGTAAATATACCACATAATATATTACCGATTGTCCAAGGACAATAGATATTTAGGAAATATTCCCTATGGTGGTTTGCGAATATATCCAAGATCATCTTCACAACTAAGGAAGCATATGGTAAAGGATAAGAGTAACCATAATGCAAATGGAGATTCTTGAGAGCTTCAATTAGTTACACCATCATGCAAGGCAATGAATAGCATATCATGAAGCACATGATTTTCCAAAGAGTATATAGAGCTAGCAATACAATGTGGAAAACCATGCCAATAAACACTCTCTCAAACAAAATCCAAAAGAATAGCAATAAAAGCATTTTAGGCAAAATGGGATTTGTTTGATAAAACATGTCACATAGAAACAAGATAATCTATAATATCAATCCTATGTGACACAACCTCAAGTGTTCATATTTTCTAGGTTTGTAATATGCACAAAGCATAATACTCCTCCATAATGTGATAAAGACATTTTTCATACAAGAGGCAAATAAGAACCACTAGAGATAATTAATGGACATTATAGAATTTTCAATTCATCATGTCGCACATTTTAAGATTGTGAAATGCACAAAGCATATCACTCCCCCAAAATGGGATAGTCCATTCTCTACAAGAGCCAACAACTAAGATATCAACAAGATGCAATAGGCTCAACATAAGAACAATTGTACATGATGTGCCACCTAACATATATAAGAATGATAGCAAGATAAGCAAGTAGGAAGCACAACATACACAAACACATGCAAGGTACAAAACCAACACATGTAAAAGGGGGCGAGTAAATTTCAATGTAAAGAAGTTGAGGTCTCGTTACCACAAGGAGGAGCATGGATAAAGGATGAAAGAAATAATAACCAATGACTTGATCCTTTCCTTGGTGGTTGTTGTGATGTGTTTGTGGTTGAAGTTCTTCAATATACAATAAGATAAACATAAGCCTTTGGCCGTGCTATAAAGCAAAAATCTCATTGGTATATTGTATCACTTTAACTTGGATATCTTGCTCTAGTTCTTTTGTGTCTATCTTATGTGTACATGTTTCTTTGTGGATAAATATCTTTGTGATGTTGTCCACTTATAGAAACTTATATACATGAGATATTACACATATTCTTTTGATATCCCTCTTTGTTGGAGTCCATTCTTTTTATTCTTGCTTGACTCTCTGGTGGCTCCACAAAGAATTTTATATGAGTGCTCATTTTATTCTATTTGCATCTTCACGCACTCATATTTGTTTTTGGCACAATCTTTGATTTTATTTGCTTCTTATTAAGCTTGTGTTTTTTATATTCTTTATTTCAATCTTGAGTGATCTTGTGGGAGTTATGATTCCATGTTTGTGCACCTTATTCTTCAATGCAAATTGTTTATCTTGTGCACAAATCGTGGGGAGCTTCCACATATTGCTCAAGAGCATTCTTCTTGATCTCATCATAATATCTTTAACTTGGTTTGATGGTTCATTGGATTGCTTGCTTCATTTGTTGAAACTTTCTCACCTTCTTATCCTCTTTCAATCTTTGATCCTCAATATAGTTGGATTCTCTCCTCGTATTCGTCATTGAATACGTGCATTTGATTTCACTCATATTATGAGAAATGCACACCTTATGGAGGAACTCTCACTATATTGGCCTTCCAAACCTTTTGTCCATTTCGGCAATCGATGCCAATGGGGGAGAAGTTTGGAGGGTTTTGAGGGAATTGCTTTTGTTTGGTTCTTAAGCTTTTGCCTCTCATGCTTGCATTAGTTGCTTTGCATGGTTGAATATTTAGAGGATACTCCACTAGGCTTTAATTTCCGATATATGCAATGAAATTCAAGTTCATTCACACATGCATATATTATGTGGGAGTTTGTTCTAAATATTCAACTTGGGTTATTCGCTAAATTCCTTATCTAAACCCTCTCAAGGATATTGTCATCAATTACCAAAATGGGGAAGATTGAAAGGACATGGAGCCCTCATGTGTGGTTTTGGTAATTGATGACAATCCCTATGGACTAATGGTTGTGTTGAGAATCTATCTTAGGTCTTGTCCATAGCCATATGTTCATCTCAAGGTTGAAAGATGAAGAAGATTAAGTACAATGAAGAAGACGGATGAAAATACGGTGCCGAAGAGAGATGAAGACAGTGTAGAAGATGAAGAGGGACGAAGACGGTGTAGAAGATATGAAGACGGTGGCGTGCGTACAAGATGGATGAAGATGGTGGCGTGTATGTTGGAAGAAGATGGTGGCATGCACAATGAAGAAAAGGGATGAAGACGGAGCTTGCTGACTCGAGTGGAACGCGCAAGGACAAGGTTTGTGCTCGATAGGATAGTGGGTCGCATCATCGGAGAGAGCTCAAACCTTGCATGCATTGCATCGTGTTTCTTGGTTGTTCTTGGTTCTTATCCATGATATGTTTTAGAGCTTGTGTTCATTCTCATGACAAGCTCTAACTCATCGGAAACGGATTCCGGATGCATCGCATGTTGCATGTTCGAGTTGGATGATTTTCCCGGTTTACCATATTGAGAGGTTACACCTCTATTTTCATAGGAAAATCATTCTTCACTCTTTTGTATGTTTTCACCATGTGTAGAGGTAGCTCTTGTCGTTCTCTTTCCGGCAAAATTGATTTCATCTCATTTGAAGTTTCCTAGCTCAAGTTATGGATTTTACAGTTACATCATCTTTGAAAAAGGAAAAAAGAAAAGTAGGGCTGTACTACCGGGCCAGATACCGGCCCATTACCGGCAGGATCTCTGGGAGCCCCTAGAGCCCAGCCGGTACCGAACTGGTACCGGGCCGGAAGTACCGGCCGGCCCAACCCAGCTCATCTTCTCTACAGCCTCCCTCCAGCGCCGAGCGTCCCGCAGCTAGCCGCCAGCCGGCCCACACGCACCCACTCCTCTCCTCCTTGGGCCGCCGCCTGGCTCCCAGCCCAGACTGGGCCACCAGCTCCCGCAGCCCAGCACGCTTCCCACGCTGCTCGCTATCCACGCGCTCGCTGCAGACCGCATCCCACACGGGTCAACGCCACGCTCCCGCTCGCCATCTGCCACCTCGTGCGCTGCGCCCACTCCCGCGTGCGGGAGAGCCTCTGGCTCGACCGCGTAGCCTACTACCGCATGCTTCCACTACTCCACCCATGCGCTGCCACTGTTGTTCCCCCCCTCTCTCTTGCATGCATGTTCAGATTTGCTTTGATATTTTGCATAAGTGGTAGTACCGCTCTGCACAGCGGTACTACCGGTTTGGGCCAACTTTTTGCCTGTTTCTGCACAATTTTGTGCGCGAACGGTAGTAACAAGCGGTAGTACCGCTTCGGGCACGAATCTGGCTGTTTTTCAGCCCCAACAGTCATATTTCCAAGCCCCTTATATATACCTCTCTCTCACCTCCGTCCACACTAGTTCTTCCCACCCATTCTCTCTCCTCCATTGTTGACCTTGAATAGCTTGATCCTCCTCTTGATCCCCTCACTATTTCTTGGATATTTTGTGGGGGAAAGGAGAGAGGAGATCTAGATCGAGTGCTCCACCAAGTGAATCCCCCTCCAAGTGAGGGGATCTTGCTAGATCTAGATCTTTGAGTAATTTGGTGTTCCTCCTCCTATTTTGTTCTTCCTCCCTTATTCCCCCAATAGCTTTTGTAGATTTGTTGGAATTTGGGAGAGAAGAACTTGGACATCTTAGTGGTGTTCTTAGCCATTGCATTAGGTGCATCGGTTTGTGTTCTCTCCGTGGTTTCGGTCTCGTGTGAGTTCGTGTGAGTTCCCTCTAGGGTTCTTGGAACCCTATAGGGCTTGTTGACCTTAGTGGTGTTGTTGCCTTTGTGGCCTTGTAGCCTTTGTGGCCGTGTCGTCTTTGTGGCGTGGTAGCCTTTGTGGCGTTGTTGCCTTTGTGGAGTGTGGTAGCCTTTGTGGTTTTGGAGCCGGTTGTGGCGCGTTGGAGTCTTTGTGGCCTTGTTGCCGGTGTGGCGTGTTGTGGCCCTTGTGGCCTTGTACTTGAGAGCCTCCGTGTTGTGGAGTTGCCTCAAGCTTGATACTTGGGTTTTTGCCCCAAGCTTGTACGGGTTCGGTGACCACCCTCAAGGGTCCCTTAGTGGATCGAGGCTTTCCCTTTGGTGGAAAGGCTCGAGGAGAATACGGTGGCCCTAGCGGCTCATTGGAGTGCCTCGTGCCTCCACACCGCTCCAACGGAGACGTAGCACCCTTGGGTGTGAACTTCGGAATACATCGTCGTCTCCTCGTGCACCGGTTACTTCTCAACCCGAGCTCCTTTACATGTGCGCTTTACATTGTGATAGCCTTCGTGCTTGATGTTCTATATCTAGTTTGCTATCACCTTGTTGCTCATCATGCTTACCATAGGTTGTTGGTGCACATATGCAAACCCTAGTTGATAGGCTTTGAGATTAACAAGTAAACATTAGTTTTATTCCGCCTTGTTAAGCCCTCAAGTAGAAGTTTTTATAACCCGCCTATTCACCCCCCTCCTCTAGGCGACATCCTTGTACATTCATCAAGTCTTTGTTTTACGTCTTCATTTCGCAATGGGTCCTCTTTTGTTAGTAACAAGGGTCTTAGGAACCCAAATAGACCAAGAAATATAACCATCATATGGACCAAAATATTTAGCATAGACATCTCCATAGTAATCACAGAATAGCACATAATGAGGGTTATATTTTTCTGCAAAATTATTATGAGTGGTATTGTCCCTAGTTACATCACCACCCACAACATTTTCTCCTTTGCTTGTGCGGGCTTGGCCTTCTTGTTCTTGTTTATGTTCGGCTTATATCCAATCTCATCCTTCCCATTGTTTGATCTTTGATTGCTCAAAAGATCATCCAAATTTTTCTCACCTTAGGGAGGAAAGAACTTAGCAAACTTGGCCTTCAACCTAGTGTTCTCCTTAATAACATTCACATGATCACAAGAAGAAGTAGAAGAACTAGGCAAATCATTTTTAGTTAATTGAATTTGAAGTTTCTCATGAGACTTGGTAAGGGTAGAGAATTCACTTTCCAAGGCCTTGTGAGTCTTTTCAAGTTTCTCTAACTCCTTGGTTAGTTTAGCACGACCAACACCAAATTCAACGTTTTTCTTTTTAAGCACATTAGATAAGGCAATAGCATGATGAATAAGGTTTCATTGTGAATTTCCTCAATGGAAGACAACTTTTCCTCTAGAGCTTCTCTAAGCTCTTGTTCTTCCCCAAGAGCTTGAGATAATGCACCAATCTCATCGAAATTTTCTTTCTCAAATCTCTCCTTGAGATCAAGGAGATCATTGGCATGTGCAAGCCTATCCAAGATAACTTGGACATTCTTTTTGGGTTCACCTTGCAAGTTAGAGATAAATTCATCCAAGCTAATAATTTCTCTCTTTATCTTGAGACTCTCAACATCACACTCTGAAACAATAGTCTTGGAGGTGGGTTTGGATGAATTAGTTACCTCGGAAGTCTTGGCCATGAGGCACTTGTTGAGGTTGAAAGAGGGGTACTCATTGGGAGATTCGAAGAGAGATGTCATAGGGGTAGAGGCACTAGTGGCCTTTTCACTTAATGTGTCTTCGTGAACATCTCCTTCATCTCCGGAAGTGAGAACATGAGAAGTTTTGACCATCATACATCTTGCATTGTTGGATGAGTCCTCATTGGGAGATTCAAAGAGTGATGATGAAGGTGTGGAGGTGATAGCAATGGCGGCCACCTCACTTCTTGAGTCGTCTTTGTCATCTTCTTCTTCTCCGGAAGAATACTCCTCACGGGAAATCAACACATACTTCGATGGCTTCTTGGTAATGTCATATCCACTTTTCTTAACAAATGGCTTCTTGCGAGGGACCTTTGACTTTTCCTTGAGGATGAGATTTCCACCATAATCTTCTCTATTCTCATATGGGCACTCGGCAATGAAGTGATCTTGATTGCCACAATTGTAGCAAGTTCTAACTCTTGGGCCCTTGGCATCTCCTCTTTGGTTTCCCTTTAACTTGCACTTGGAAGGGTATCTCCAAAAGGATTTTGTGAGAAGAGCAATGTGACCATGTAGATCACGTTTGAGTTCTTCAGAGTGTCCTTCATACTTAGTTTCCATCAAATCTTTATCATCGTCTACACAAACATGTGCCTTCAATGCAAGGTTTTCACTTATCTTCATCCCAATAGCCCGGGCATGACTATCAACCACAATCTTTGACTCAACCTTGAAAGCATCCATTTCTTGCATGACATCATTGGAGGTCATTTGCTCAAAGTTATGCTTGTTCTTGAGAATCCTTAGATCAACCAGTTCAAAGGGCAATAGAGCATTGATGTACTTCCTCTTGATCCAATCATTATCAACATAAGTGGCACCAAGGTCTCGAAAGGAGATAGCAAGAGCCTTGAGACGGCGGTACATATCTCGATGATGTTCACCATCTTCCATGTAGAATCCTTCGCTTTATTGCTAACCTCTTGGAACTTATTTTGCCTCATGCTTGAGCTTCCAAGGAATACTTCGGCAAGATTATCCCAAGCATCCTTGGAGGTTGTTGCCTTCTCGATGTAGGGTCTATCATCCTCGCTAACGGCTTGTTGAATCATATATAAGGCAGTGGCGTTGAGTTGACAATCAACTACTTCCCTACGAGAAAAACCATTAGGATTGTGAGGCTTGTATCCTTCCACAACAATTCTCCATAGTTCAATACATGAGGAATTTAAATATGACTTCATCTTGGTTTGCCACAAGGAAAAAGCATTAGGATTAAGTGACGGTGGATCTCCTCGTGGATTAATGCGAGGGCGAGGAATGGGAGGATCCGGAGAGTACACGGGCAGAGGAGCAACCGCCGAGTACACTCCGTTTGCATTAGGATCTATCTTGGGAGGGGACTCACCACTACCCTCTCCATCCTTGGTTTCGGCCTCCGTAGGGGCACCAAGGGAGGTCTTATCCACAAAAGGAGTGACAACCTCGGTAGTGGTGGTAGGATGGATAGGAGGTTTATTGGCTTGCATAAAGCTCATCATCATCTCCCTTAATTCACTCATGGAGTCATTCATCGAGGAGATTGACGATTTCAACTCCTTGATGTCCTCCATGGATGCGGGCTCCGAACTAGCAACCCCCTCTTCGTCCATACTATCTTAGGCGGTAAAGCCCGAATAAGAGCCAAGGCTCTGATACCAATTGAAAGGATTGTATGACACCTAGAGGGGGGGGTGAATAGGTGTAATTTCAAATTTTAATTCTTTTTCAAATTAGGCTTGACACAAAGGTAAATTCTCTAGATATGCAACTAAGAGAATTCACCTATATGACAAGATACAAGCAACAATACAAGATACAAGTAGTAAAGGCGGTGAAAGGATAGAGGTAACCGAGGTGGAGCACATGGAGAGACGATGATATGATTCCCGTAGTTCCTTCCTTGTAAAGGGGAAGTACGTCTACATTTGGAGGGGTGTGGTGTTGGAGATATGCCCAAGAGGCAATAATAAAGTGGTTATAATAATATCTTTGTATTTATGATAAATGTTTGCATACCATGCTATAATTGTATTAACCGAAACATTGATACATGTGTGTTATGTAAACAACAAGGAGTCCCTAGTAAGCCTCTTGTATAACTAGCTTGTTGATTAATGGATGATCATGGTTTCGTGATCATGAACATTGGCTGTTATTAATAACAAGGTTATGTCATTAGTTGAATGATATAATGGACGCACACCCAAATAAGCGTAGCATAAGATCAAGTCATTAAGTTCAATTTGCTACAAGCTTTCGATACATAGTTACCTAAGTCCTTCGACCATGAGATCATGTAAATCACTTACACCGTAAGGATGCTTTGATTACATCAAACGCCATTGCGTAAATGGGTGGTTATAAAGATGGATTAAGATTAAGTATATGGATCAATAGTGGGATTTGTCCATCCCGATGACGGATAGATATACTCTGGGCCCTCTCGGTGGAATGTCGTCTCGATTAGCTTGCAAGCATGTGACTGGGTCACAAGAGATTACATACCACGGTACGAGTAAAGAGTACTTGTCGGTAACGAGGTTGAACAAGGTATGGAGATACCGATGATCGAACCTCGGACAAGTAAAGTATCGCGTGACAAAGGGAATCGGTGTCGTATGTAAATGGTTCAATCGATCACTAAGTTATCGTTGAATATGTGGGAGCCATTATGGATCTCGATCCCGCTATTGGTTATTGCTCGGAGAGGAGTCTCGACCATGTCTACATAGTTCACGAACCATAGGGTGACGCGCTTAAGGTTCGATGTCGCATAAGTAGATTCGGAATATGAGATGGAGTCCGAAGTTTTTGTTTGGAGTCTCAGATGGGATCCAGGACATCACGAGGAGGTACGAAATGGTCCGGAGAATAAGATTCATATATGGGAAGTCATTTTCCGGGGTTTAGGAAAAGTTCCGGTGTTTTGACCAGAGCTTCTAGAAGGTTCTAGAGGGTCACCAGTGGGCCCACCACCCCGGGAGAGGCCACATAGGCGCCACATGGCATGGTGGGTCCTGCCCACTATGACATGTGGGCCTAGGCCGGCCACCCCTAGAGATAAGATCTATCTCTAATTTAAATGGTTTAAAATCTAGAGATAAGATCTATCTCCTAAATTAAAGGGGTTTAAATTTAGAGATAAGGGGGAAGACCTGGGGGAGAAGATCTCCCCCTTCATGCGCCGGCCAAGGGGAGGGTGGGACCTAGGGGAAACCCTAGGCCGACCCCTCCACCTATATAAAGAGGGGAGGGGGTGGCCGGCCAGACCACCCCTTCATCCAACCCTGGCCGCCCCCCTCTCTACCTCCTCCATACGTTGCTCGGGCTTAGGTGAAGCCCTGCAGTATTTCTTCTCCACCACCACTACCACGCCGTCGTGCTGCTGCGATTCCGTGGAGATCTACCACACCTCCGTTGCCCGCTGGAACGGGGAGAGGAAGGGCTTCATCGACACCGTACGCGCGACCGAGTATGGAAGTGTCGGATTGCAGCACCGGAACGATCGTCTACACCAACAACGAGATCTAATCTCGTAGGCTTTGGAATCTTCGAGGGTTAGCCTCACATCATCTCGTTGCTCCGATCTCATAGATTAGATCTTGGCTTTTCCATAGATTAGATCTTGGATTTATTCGTCTTTGCGGTAGGAAATTTTTTGTTTTCCATGCAACGAACCCATCATGTGGTGCCACGAAGGCCAACCAACGCCACGAAGGCTCACCCAGTTCTCCGGTGAGCAACGCCACAAAGGCCTAGCCCACGCTCCACTAAGCGGTTAACTTGAGCTCGCAACCGGCACCTTTACACAAAGCTTGGGGCACACATCCACAAACAAATTGGAGGCTCCAAAGATGTAACCACGAAGCTTTACACGAGGAGTAGCTTCGAGGTCACCTCACAAAGATCCACTAAGAATGTTGATGAAACACAAATTCCTTTGGTGGAAGAGTAGATCTAGGTCATCTCTACCAAATCCTCAAGTATGGTGGAGTTTGAGTGGAGGAGTAGAGAGATCTAGGCGTTTTGAGCTCAGCAATGGTGGTCTCAGATTTGCTATTTTCGTTAGTTAAAACCATTGGGGAATAAGAGCCTTTTATACCCCCGGAGGGGATCCTGCCGTTGGAGATTTTGTGACCGGTAGTACCGGCCAGGTTGGGCCGGTACTACCGGCCGTAGTCGACGTGGCGTGCTGGGGGAGGAGCCGCGGGCGAAGGGGAGACTAGAGGCTCCGCCCGAGGGTGGGCGGAACCTCCGGCCGGGCCGGGGTGGAGCCTCGGTCTGGGTACCGGTGAGGCGCCCCTATCCCCTGGACCATCTCTGAGAGCAAACCTGCCTGGGCGGCACCGCGCCCGAAGGCTCCGGCCTGGGCAGGGCGGTGGTACCGCCGGCGCCTCTGGCCGTTGGCCCCTCCTCTTTCCTTCTTGTTTTCATCCTTCTCTTTTTCTTTACTTTCTTCTTTTCTCTCTTCCATGTAATGTCCAAATATGAAGATCATTTCATTTCCCCGAAATAATAGCTTCAAGCTCTTCAACATTTGGGCACAATGATCATTGCTAAACCTTCAATTCTTATACAAAATAATTAGTTAAATATAAACGTTATCATCAACACCAAAACCACTTACTTAAGGAGTTATGGTCTTTCAAGAAGCGAGCGCACGCTCGGCGCTACCGCGCAGACGCAAACATGCCGCCTATTTGCGCCGCTTTTACGTCTCCGCGGACGGTCCGAACACTATACGTCGTCCCGCTGGAGCAGGGTGCAGGTGCAACGGTCGCGCAGCGTCCGTTTGCGTCGCCCCATTGAAGATGGCTAAGGTCGATATAAAGCGTTTGACAATAAGTATCCGTCTATAAAATATTTCACCTACTTGGTACACTTTTTGGTGTCATTTATCCTAATTCTATCCTAGCGACATTGTTTCGTGAAAACTAAGAAGTGTATTATCATCTTAGCACTTAATATTTATCACCGTTATATAGAAAACTACATTGGTCTGTGCGGCAAGACGCACATCTAAATCTAGTATATACTACTTCTGTTTCAAAAACACACGCATATTCCAAGACGAACTTTAACCATAAAAATTGAGCAACAAAATCTTAATTATATTATATGTAATTAATATCATTGGATTCGTATTGAAAAACACTTTTAGTTGATACTAATTTTATACAAACAATCTTTATCTATTTGAAGTAATTCTTGATTAAACAAAAATCACGTAAAATGATAGCGCCTTATTTCTTGAAACGGAGGTAGTATAATGCTAGGGATGTGGTTCTGTGCAACAAAAGCCAACAGCCAACATTTTGTGTTAAGGCATCTCCAACGGGACGACGCATTTCAGACGCTGAAAATGTCCGCGTGCGTGTGTTTGCATCGGCCCAAGTGGTCGAGATCGACCGTGCGTCCGTTTGCGTCGGCCCAAATGGTCGAAATTGACGCACGACGTATTTTTCGATTTTGCATTTTTTAACATAATAAAAACATAATTTACATAGTAAAAGAAAGGAAAATAAAAACCCTAAGAACATCTGCGCCTACTGGTTCTCGTCGTCGTGTCGATCACGACGAGCTCCGGTACCGGCCACGACCAGTTGGGAATCGGCGGAACATACGCCGGTGCCGCCGACGGTGGTGGAGGTGAAGCAACCCAGGCCAGTGGTGGAGGTGGAGCAGCCCAGGCCAGTGGTGGAAGTGGAGCAGCCCACTCCGGCGGTGGAGGTTGAGCAGCCCACGCCGATGGTGGAGGTGGAGGCCCCCACGGGTTGTACGATGGAGGTGGAGGCGGCGGTTGAACAGGGTGGCATGGCCGAGGCCTCAAGCGCCCGTTGTAGGGCCTCTTCCTCTGTGAGGCCCGGCGGCATGATGCAGATGGCGTACCGGGGCAGCGGCGGCTGCACCGGTTGGTCCACCTCCGAGACGAGGACGCCGAGCCTCGCGATCTCGTCATACGTCATCGTCTCCGGGTACTCGAACTTCCGGCCCTCCGCCATGGCCAACTACCACTCCTGGAAAATGCAGGCGACGTAGTCTTCGCTGTCGTCCTTGGCGTCCTTGTTGTGGTAGGCCAGCGCCACGCTGTAGTCCTCCTCCTCGTCGTCGTCCTATGCAGGCGTCGGCGCCTGCCGTGTTGGACGACGAGGCGCCGGTGGATGGTCAAAGGGGAAGTCCCCGTCGCCGAGGAAGCCCGCCCTCCTCCTCGGATCCTTCTCGGACTCGCGCCAGGTGTGCCAGGTGTCAGAGTCGATGGCGTAGGTAGGATCGGCGCTCCTATATGGCTCGCGCGCAGGCACAGGCGAGACGGGCACCCGGAGGTAGCTGAGCCGCAAGCCGCCAGGAATGTGCACGTCCCCCAGTCGTCGCACGGCGTCTAGTTCGCATGCATGAGTCGCGCCACGCTGACGGGCAGCGGCACCCTTTGCGGTCGCTCCGTCTTCTTGGTGCCGCTGTCGGACGCCTCGAAGTCATTCTTCTTCTTTCCCATGGTGCTGCGACGGCACGCGGTGGTCGTGGGAGTGGAGGTGTCCGTGGTGTGGGCGATGCCAGGAACGATGCCGGTCGACTTTTAAGGCCGTCCGCGCGCGGGAAATGATGCCATTGAAGGCGGCGCAGAAGCCCAGCCACCGCCCGCCAGTGCGCGTGCCGAAGAGGCAACCGCGACATTGATGGCGAAGGCTGCGACGCAGACGCGGAAGCGATGGCCGCAGAAGCGATGCCCTTGATACAGGCTCGCTTGGCAGCGAGCCTGGTGGAAAAACAAGCGGTCACTTGATTTGTCTGCGCAGCGTCCGCCGCGACGCATCCCAAACACAAATATGGGCCGCGTTTGCGTCGCTGCGGAGCCCGGTGACATAGGCATCCCCAATGGGCCTGCCAAAGATGGTACCCGGGGTTTATTGAAGGCCCAGTACTCGAAGAATAAGAAGACTTGGAAGCCCATTTAGTATTAAGGAAAGATAGTTTGTATTAGGAAAGATGGAGATTTGTAATCTTACGGGTTGGATACAAAACCCTCCCGAACTCTGTAACTTGTGTATCACGAAACCCTCGGCTCCGCTTCCTATATAAGGGGGAGTCGAGGGACAAAGAAAGGATCGAATTTACTGTCAACATAACCCTAGTTTTCACAATCGTCGAGTACTTTTCGCCTGAACCTTCGAGATCTACTTGCCCTCTACTTCTAGCAAAACCCTAGTCTACAATCTGTAGGCATTGACAAGTTAATCCTTTGTCAATTGGCGCCGTTTGTGGGGATTAGAGGTTGCAAGGAGCTGATCTCGATGGCACGTTCAAGATCGTCGACTTCGTCGGTGGCAAGCAACGCGATGGATCGAGGTAACAAGGGAAAAACTGATCTAGTCAATTTTATTCCTCACCCGCCCTCCCGTATGGATGCATGTGCCTATCTGGAGGAGCCCATCATCATGACGTTCGGAGAATTCCGATTTGGCGTCAACAAGGAAGGATCCTACCGTCTCGAAGTTCCGATCTCGTCGGAATTTTCAGCGGTCGATTCTAACTTTTCGTCGAGTGACGAGGAGTTTTCGTCGCCACGCTTCGTTGACAGCAAGGCAAGCGGAAAGCTCGCCAAGATCTTCAGCAACACATCCTTCGAGTCGTCTGCGGACTCCTTTATAAGCAGCGACTCCGACAGCGTCGACAGCTTCAACTTCATGGACAAATCTGTCGCCATCGGAAAGGTCTTCACCACTCTATATGATGGTGTCACCAATCTTGACAAAAATCAATACACAAAATACCACCATACGTGCGATAGAAGAAGCGGGTCCATCAGAACCACAAATGTCAGAGGCTTGCGACGATTTGGGAAATCCATACGTCGATCCCGCTGATCTCAGAACAGGCTTAGGCACTAAATATGCCGGATCTTCAACTCGCGCAAAAGTCCAACTCCAAGCAGCGTGGGATAGGGCTGCGAGAGCCATGGATGGATCGAGAACCAATGAATACTACTGCTACCGTACAAGAGTTACAAGCATATCAATATAGACTTGCTCGGGTAGCAGAGAGTTGGAAAAAAAGACGACATCCACGTATAGGAGGAAAGAAGCAGCTTCTGCATCAAGCGGACGCCGAGCGAGTTAAGTCGCCTTTCAGAACTTCGGGAGATAGTCACGAGAAGCTCGGAGGAGAGCAATGTCTCGGTTGCAAAACATACCCGAAGCAGAAAGAGGAAACATAATCCAAAATCTCGACATGTCCTTTATGTCGATCGATGAAAGAGGAAATATCATCCCAAAAACGCCGAGCAGGTTACATGGCAACACAAGCTTACATCCTGGCGTCCAGACCACCTCCTGGGGACCCGAGAGAACCATTGTTCAACATGGCAATGGCCGGAGTAGGAGTAATGGGAACAGCGTTTGCAACAACGCCTCCCGAAGAAAATCCTAGGCAAAATAGTCCACGACCCACCGCAGCAGTTCAAGATCCCCCAAGAACAAGTGGAGCAAGAGACAACAGTCCAAGTAAGGGTGGACAGAGCGCGACAAGAAAGAAGGGAGCGTCAGTACTCACCAGAAGTTGCCGACGAAGATATGTGTGGGCTCCCGTGTTTCACAAGAAGAGTTCGAAAGACTCGAGTCCCAAAAGGGTTCAAGCTACCCGAAAATTTCAAGAAATTCGACGGCCTGCAAGATCCCGAGGATTGGCTCGTAGATTATCTCGAGATGGTGAAGCTGGTAGGAGGAACCAGAGCTATGCAAAGTATCCAAGTTCACTTGAGCGGGCAAGATCTTGGATAAAGAAACTCCCGCCAAGTTCCATCGATAGCTGGGATAATTTTGAGGACATCTTCGTGAAAAATTTCCGATCCACCTGCAAGAAACCTGCGTCATTGGAAGAATTGAGAGCGTGTCGACAAAAACATGACGAGTCGATGAGGAAATATATTCAGCGGTGGAACATCATAAAGAACTCGGCAGAAGATATATCTGACGAGAGGGCAATAGATGCGTTCGTGGAAGGAATTCGGCGAGGAGATTTTGTCGAAGACTTAGGGAGAACTAACCCTAAGACCATATCAGCACTCATGGAGATAGCCAATAAATGGGCAGATGGAGAAGACGCAATATACAACAAGCGACACAGGTCGCCAGAGGAGGATCGTGGTCGAAATTATCAAAATAGAAGGCGATTTTCTCGCCAGTTCTACAACAACGATGCTCCCGGCTATATATCGGCTGGTTTTCGAGGAAATCCTAGAGGAAACAGTCGAGACGACTACCAAAGGAGTAACGAGCATCAAGGCGACAATAGAGGTGATTCTCGCGGCAACAGACAAAACAATGGACCAAGGTTTCAAAGACCTTATGTGTCCCCGAAGAGATGATGAACGGTCCGTGCAGATGCATTTTTATCTTGACAACAATGGAAAGAGGCAGTCAGGGCATCTCCAAAGATTGCCGAAACTTTCAGCAATGTTGCGAGCCGCAAATCAAATGCCGAGCCACGACAGAAACCCCAGGGGACCAAGGAGCGAAATCCATCTTCCACCTCCTCCCGCAATTACGGACGAAAATCGGCACCAGCTCAGAATAGCGGCAGCCCACATCCACCTCCATACGTAGACCCCAACTCTAATGGTGCGGTCTCGATGATTCAGAAAGCTAGGCCATCAAACAGAGCACAGAAGGTAATCTCGCGACAGGTGTTCATGGCAGAGAAGATGCCTCCACCAACAGTCGAGTACTTAAATTGGTCGGGGCAAGACATCGGCTTCACAATCGCAGACCATCCGCAGCAAGTTCCTCGACCGGGACAATCAGCACTCATCTTACCCGCAGTAATCGCTGGTTTTGACGTGTCGAGAGTTTTCATAGATGGCGGCAGCAGCTTAAACCTCATGTATGCGGATACATTGAGGAAGATGAACATATCCCTAGCAAACTTGAAACCAACTGACACACGTTTCCATGGGATTACACCAGAGAAGCCAAGTTACCCATTGGGCAAAATTAACCTCGACGTTCAGTTTGGAACCCAAGAAAACTACAGGATAGAGAATTTGGAGTTCGAAGTTGTGGATTTCCCGTCGCAATATCACGCTTTGTTGGGACGACCAGCGTATGCTAGGTTCATGGCAATGCCGCATTATACATATCTGTTGTGGAGGTTGCCTGGGCCCAAGGGACCTATCACAGTCAAAGGAAGTTTCGCGTTATCTGATAAATGCGACAAGGATTTTCATCGACTATCGAAACTTTCGGGATGCAAGCAGAATATGCGGCGCCAAGGTTCACCGATTATGATGTGCCAGAGGTAGGGAGATCTTCTAAGGAGCCAACTTTCAACACAACCAAGGATTAAAAAGAGGTACAGATCCACCCGACAGATCCATAGAAAACGACGTCCATTGCCGCAAACATGGATGTCGCATAGAGCGCGCTCGTCGAGTTCCTCCGTGAGCCGGAAAATCTTCGCATGGTGTCCAGTGACATGCCAGGAGTACCCAGGGAACTTGGAGCACCACCTCAATTTGGATCCTCTCGCAAGACCAGTAAAGCAACCTTTGCGGCGTTTTTGAGCCTAGCCGCAAAGCCATGTTATCTGAAATAGATCGACTCAAATTGGTTTCATCAGGGAAATATCTACAGAAGCCACGTGGGTAGCTAACCCCGTGATGGTGCCGAAAAAACACACAATAGTCCTTCGCATGTGCGTCGACACGTGTCTCAATAAACATTGTCCCAAGGATCACTTTCCCCTCCCAAGGATCGATCAAATCATCGACTCCACGGCAGGATGCGAACGTCTTTCCTTCCTGGACGCATATTCTGGTTATAACCAGATAAGATTAAAAGAAGAAGATGAAGCCAAGACAGCGTTCATCACACCTTATGGCGTGTTTTGCTACAAAACAATGCCCTTTGGTCTGAAAAACGCGGGAGCAACATATCGCGGATGATGCGAATGCCTAGCAACATAGATTGGAAAAAATGTACAAGTCTACATTGACGATGTCGTAATAACATCAAAGAAAGGGTCGACTCTGATCGAAGACTTGAAGGAAACCTTCGACAACCTCGACAAGTTCTGCCTCAAGCTGAACCCGACAAAGTGCTCTTTTGGAGTCCCTGCAGGAGAACTTCTCGGGTTCTTAGTATCAGCAAGGGGCATTGAAGCTAATCCCGAAAAATACAGGCCATCGTTACTATGAGAAAGCCAACAAAGCTGAAAGAGATACAACAGTTAACGGGGCGAGTCGCAGCTTTGCGATTCGTCAGGCTAGGAGAAAAGGCGTTGCCGTTCTATGCATTGATCAAACAAGGGGAAAAATTTCAATGGAACGAGGAAGCAGATAGAGCCTTCGAGAACCTCAAGCGAGCAATTTCGACACCACCGATATTAGTGGCACCGAAAGAGAAAGAACCTCTCCTCTTGTACATTGCAGCCACACCTCAGGTGGTCGCACGGCCCTAGTAGTCGAGAGAGAAGAAGAAGGCAAGCTTCATGGAGTTCGAGGCCAGTATATTTCATCAAGTAATGTCGCCCTCAAAGCAGCGGTACCCGCAATATCAGAAACCGGCATATGGAGTATTCACGACAGCAAGAAAATTGCGACACTATTTTTCGGCGCACCCGATAATAGTGGTCAACGAGGCTCCCTTGTCAAATATACTGAACAACCCAGAAGCTACGGGTCGTGTCTCCCTTTGGGGAATAGAACTTTCTCCTCGGGACATCACGTATGAAAAGAAAAGCAATAAAATCGCAGGTCTTACCAGATTTCATTGCGAGTGGATGGAGCTACAAAACACGGGACCCCAGTTTACGAGAACTTGGACCATGAACCGACGGGTCCAAAAGACGGAAGGTGCTGGAGCAGGCGTGATATTGGTATCACCTGAAGGCGACAAGTTGAAGTACGTTTTGCGGATGACGTTCCCAAACGCGTCTAACAATGAAGCAGAATATGAAGCTCTCATACACGGGATGAAGATGGCGAAAGCTTGCGGTGCAACCCGACTGAAAATTTTCGGCGACTCACAATTGGTAGCACAGCAAGTCATGAACCAATGCGATGCAGTCAACGAAAGCATGATAGCATACAAAGAGGTGTACAACGAGCTGGAAAAATTATTTGATGGTTGTGAGGTAAACCACATCAGCATGATGAGCAACGATGAAGCCGACGTTCTTGCAAACATCGGGTCACAGTGTCTCGCGATACCTCCAGGTGTGTTTTGGGAAGAGATAAGCGAGAGATCAACAAAGCCAGCAAAAACAAAGAAGGAGAAGAAGGAGAAACCCTCGAGTATCACCAAAAACACAGCAGAAGAAGAAGAAGAACAAGAGCTAGTCATGATGGTGCAAGTTCCATGGATGCAGGCTTACATATCATATATCCTAAGGAAAACGATACCCGACGACCCAGTTGAAGCAAGGCGAATAATCAGGAGATCAAAAGCTTTCTTGTGGTAAAGGGGAGTTGTACAAACGAAGTATTTCGGGCGTGCTACAGAGATGCGTTACACCAAGAAGGAAGAATTATCCTGAAAAATGTGCACGAAGGAATATGCGCGGCGGGCTATCGCGGCTAAGGCAGCAGGATTCTATTGGTTAACGGCAATCGAGGACGCGAAGGAAATAGTGAGAACTTGCGACGCGTGTCAAAGATTTGCCGCCAAACCTCACTCTCCGGCAGCAGAACTCATGTCAATCCCACTATCTTGGCCCTTTGCTCAATGGGGTCTCGATATGGTGGGAAAACTACACAAAGCTTCGCCGGAGGTTATGAGTATATGCTTGTTTGTCGACAAATTTACAAAATGGATCGAAGCAAAGCCGATAAATTCACCGGACGGTGCGTCGGCGATTAAGTTCGTGAAAAGCATCGTCTTCAGATTTGGAGTCCCTCATAGCATCATCACAGACAACGGCAACAACTTTACGTCCAAGGAGTTCAAAGCATACTGCGCAGAAGTGGGTATTAAGTTGAGTTTTGTGTCGCACATCACAGACCAATGGACAAGTCGAGAAAGCCAATGGCATTATCTGCAATGGCATTAAGAAACGCTGCGGACCATTGGAAAAGCTCGGCATACTTGGCCGGAGGAGCTGCCAAGTGTATTGTGGAGTATCCGAACAACACCAAATACGGCGACACAGAAAACGCCGTTCTTTCTGGTCCATGGAGCCGAAGCAGTCCTGCCGATAGAAATCGAGCATGATTCCCCAAAAGTTACAGAATATAATGAAGAAATCTCGAAGAAAGCCTTGGAGGACGACGTCGATGCACTTGACGAAGCTCGAGATGAAGTTACGTCGAGTCGCTAAATATCAACAGGACCTGAAGAATTACCACAGTCGAAGATTGCGGCCAAGATCTTTTCAAGTTGGTGATTTAGTTTTGCGACTCAATCAAAAAAGTCACGAAAAAAGTCACCATGGCTTGGACCCTACATCGTCACGAAGTAATCGAAGGAGGAGCATACAGAATCAAGGACAAGAAGACGGGGAACGTTGAGCCAAATCCTTGGAACGTGGCGCAGCTCAGGCGTTTCTACGCCTAGATAGCAAAATATAGTCTCCTCTGTAAACATACAATGTACTGAAACGCCCGCGAGTTTTCAGACGCACTCTTTTCCTTTTTCGGGGCACCGAGTGGGGCCGGGAAAGGTTTTTAATGAGGCGGGCTCGCGGTGCTGCAATATTATAAAAATAGTAAAGATATACTTCTTATTCGTCGACATACTCGGGGGCTCTGCACCCTCAAATATCAAAACAGACAAACTCGATTTATTGAAAAATATTTCGCCTTGGTACAATAATACCTCGCCAAATACATAAATCGGAAGTTGGTCATAATTAAATATAGTGCACACGTCAAAAAATCTCATCACTTTGGTCCAAACAACCCGACAAACAAAAATATAGAATTTCGACACCAAGATCCTGCAGTCCATCAAGGTGTTTTATTACAGCACAAGAAGAAATCTTGGGAAGAGAAAAATAGTACAAACTCTAGCCAAAAGGCTCGGGGGCTCCAACAATATAGAGCATTTTGTGATATACAACAAATATTTTCAATAAAGTTTTACAAATCAGTCAGAACCTAGAATAGTATCTATTGACAAGCCTCTGGTTGTTTTATTCTCGGCATAAGATCCCTTGACGAAGAATTCTGAATCCATCCGAAGAAGCTCGTCTATCACCGACTCGGCCACAGGAGTCACCATCTCGTTGATTGCATCAATATTATTCTTCCGCCGCGTTTTCTTCGCCATGCAATCAACAACAATCGTCGACAGGTCTAACTTTGGATGGCAAATATGTATCATAATCATGGAAAATCTTGCTCCAGCAGTCAGTTGGGCTCGTACGAAATTATGAATACGAGGAGCATCTCTGAAGGTCTCTAGCAATTCAGGAAGAGTCGCAGGAACCTCATTCCGAGGAAACAAAGTCTTGAAAACAAGGGTCAACGTTGTCGTGCAAAAATTTAGAAATTCGCGTACTTGGCAAGCACGATCTTGGAACCTGACAATCTGCTGGGTTCGTTCAGGAGTGGCCCAAAATAAAGAGCCATGGTTAAGGGAAAGGTTGACAAGAAGATTCGTTCTCTCATTCACTCTTCGATCTTCGGCAGCAGCATCAAGAACTGAGCCTATTAGACAACAAGGCAAGAAACTTGGAAGAAGGCACAGCAAAATGGAGAGAAGGCACCATAAAGTTTGAGATACATACCTAACATATCTGTGCTAGCTTCCAACATCAGCTCGAGCATGCTATTTTCTCGGGTATTGGCTCCTTTTGCTTCCAAGACAGCAGCATCCTTGGCAGCCATAGCCTCTTCGGCTTGTCGACGAGCAAGTCGTTCTTGTTCAGACGCTTTCCGAGATTGTTCCATCATTGCCGAGTTTGTTTCTTCGTGGACTGAAGTTGTTGTCGAAGTTGCTGTAAATCTTCCGACAAAGGTGTGCTTGAGGAACCTTCAAGGAAATTGTCATCGGCTTTTACTTTCTTCGACAAGGAAGACGCGGGAGCAGCATCGGGAGAGCAAGGATTGGTTGAATAATTATCAAATATCAACTGGAAAAGAAAATCCCCGAATCAATGATAGCACCAAGAGGAATTTCATTGCTTCTAGAAAATTTACATGGTGATTACAAAAGAAGTTCTCCTAAGGGACTGGCAGGGTAATTGTCGCCAAGGCTAAGAATGGCGACAACAACAAAAGAAATACAGAAAGCAAAAAATAGACAAGACAAAGGCATTCAATTAGACCTCCGGCCTTGATGAGCTAGGAGTCGAAGATGGCTTGATCCCGAGATAGGCCAGGATTTTCTTCGTGCTCAGCTTTGCCGCCTTGATCAATGATCGCCACTTTGTTTGCTCTATCTGCTCCGTGTCGCCAACTTTGGCCCAGTCAATAGTCTGTTGACTATCAACAACTAGGGCAACGGTGCTTTCAACGGCAACCTTCATGTTTTCATGGCGCATCTTCAGCCCAAGATCTTCGGGAGGATTAAAGCACTTGGCAAGACCAAGGAAAGTCGCGGGCTCCTCTTTCTTCGGGAAGAAGTAGGGGAAAAGCTTCGACAACCCCGCCCTGGCTTCATCCATGCCTTCACGCGCTTCCGTCCCATGAAACTCAAGGAATGAAACAGCGTCAAGAAGAGAATCGTTGTCGGGATTCTCAAGTTCAAATTCTTGAGAAGTCCTATCTGTCAAAATAAAAATAGAAAATTTGGTCAACAAACAAGTGCAAAAAAGAAAAATCCAAAGGATATGAAATGGTGCAAATACTTACTGACAAAGCGACGATTTTGTGTCCTTATACGCTTGGTGCTCGCCGATTCGCGAGCAGATTGCGCAGTTATGTGCTCGCTTAGCGAAGTCTCGGCATCATGCAGACGTTTCCGAAGATCTTCGACACCAGCAACATCAGCCTTAGCTTTGTCAGCTTCTTGCCTAGCTTCAACAGCATCCGACTCGGCCTTCTTACGAGCCTCCTCACATTGCTCTAATTTTTGAGCAAGCGTGTCAGCACGTTCATTGGCTTCTGCCAGTTTCTCTGAAAAGGAAGACAAGATTAGTTATAAACGTCGACAATAACGCAGAAAGGAAGCAAAAAGTAGCCAGGCATTACCTTCAGTTTTTTGGCGTAATCACGGTACCCAACGAATTGGGCACCGATGCGAAGAAGCTCTTTGATCATAGGCTATCAAGGAAAGACAAAGAAAGAAAATGTCGGTATGGGAAAAATGACGACACATAGGAGCAAACGGAGAAAATATAAACAGCGACAAGAGCATTAAGAACTTACGTCATCCAAAAGAGGGTTAGAAGAGCTACTCGATTGAAGAGTAAGCTCCGGAATTGTTTCAACCCTTGCCCTTTTTGGTGAAGGGACAAGGGGGCTTGACGGAGGAGTAGCAGCGCCGACGTTCTGTCGAGGAGGCGACGTTTCTTCTCCTTCAACGGCGTCTCTGAGGCGACTAATGTATGTGACGTACTCGTTCGAGCAGCCACATCAGCAGTTGGTACTTCTTCTTCATCATCACTACGAGAAAATGTCGACAATATAAAAAGAAAGATAGACAAGAATCTTCAAGTACAAATAAACAAAGAAAGGGTACTTACGAACTGATGAGAGCCTCGAGGTATGGATCATAGCCTGCCTTCTGGTGAGAAGGGACAGCTTCTTCGACCTTGGAGGTGCCGGAATCTTCGGCATCATCCCTTTTCCTTTTGTTCCTTGGAGAAACAGCAGGGGGAGGAGATTGTGCCGCAGTGGCTTCAGAGACATCCTCTTTTTCGTGGATCCCGCAGATTTTCGAGATTCTGCGGGTTCATTTGCAAAAGAGGGGCATCTTGGTTATCATCGGAGATAACGGCCCTTTCTTCGACTTCCCCACCTTCAGGAAGAGGAGGAAGTGAAACAAGATTTGGGTGGTCCTGTATAAAAAGAGGGAAGGATGTCAGAAAGGAGTAACAACACAAAAAGCAAGGCAATAACAAATTACGCGACAATGTTTACCTTAGGAAGCGCATGGGCGGCGCTGTATGGTTTTACGCGATAAGTGGAAGGGATGGAGTCTTTCTTCTTGAGAGATGAAATCTTTCGAATAAGCCTATCCAAATCCTTGACTTCCAGATTCGTCGACAAGCGATCTGTGTCTTCATCGCCACATAATTCCAGAAAGGGTTTTGCGAGCTGAAGAGGTTGCACTCTAGTCCTAAGGAAGTACGCCGTAATTTGGATGCTGATAATTCTTTTCCACGAGTATTTTGCAACTCATGGATGCGAGTCATCAGGGCCTCTGTCGAAGTTCTTTCTTCCTCGGTAGCTTCTGCGTCCCAAGGCGGCGAAGGATTTTCTCGGCACCGTCAAAAGGAGGAATTGTCTTCGGCGCATCCATGGTTTTCTTCACGTATGTACAACCACTTCTTGCGCCACCCTTGAACGGAGTCGGAGTTTGACGTCGAAGTAGTTGAGGAGCGAACAGAAATAACAACGCCGCCTATATTATAGGCGACATTGCCAGAGCCATTACGGCGACAGAAGAAAATGCGCTTCCATAATGCCCAGTTAGGCTGGACACCAAGGAAGGCAGGGTGATGAAGATAGAAATGTGAAGGATAGAGTTGGGCGTGAGATGGTGAAGTTGGAGACCATAAACATAAAGTAACCCCCGAAGAAAAGGGTGAATGGGGGCGGAAAGACCGCGGATGAGGTGATCAACAAAACTTACCCGATACCCCATTGGAGGGGTTGGGTAGCTTTCTTCACCGGGGAAGCAAACCGCTTTGGGTTTCTTGGTAATCCCCAGCTTCTTCAAGAGATTGAGGTCCTGGTTCGTGATCTTGGACCTCTCCCACTCCGCGGCTCCTAGATCCGCGGCAGCCATCGATGAATCAGGTGTGATGTGCCTGGTCAAGCGACGCGGTGGCATCAACAATGGCGGTGAAGTGTAGCTACGAAGAGAAGAGCTTTGGGAGATGAGGAGCGCAGGAGGAAATTTTGCAGAGGAAAGAAGGGGAACGGCGCGAGCGGAAGTGTTCGAGGAAAAAGAAGGGGATCTTATATAAAGGTGCGGTGAAGCGACGGAACCGTTGGATGAAAAAAGAATGCAGGAGATGACCACCACGTGGAAACAAGGGTAAAATGGTATTTTAACATTGACGACAGAACGTGTGCCAGAAAAAGAGGAGAACATGTGTCCCCCACTTGCACGACGTGTCCGCCAGATCAGGAATTGGGACCCACAAGGCAGCGAAACAAGCGGTAATGGTCAGTTTCCAAAATAGAAATCGTGGCTATCATCAGCAATGACGTCGTCAAGATAAAAGAAAAATTTGACTATGAGGTTTCAAAAGTTTATCGACAACGCAAGATTATTTCGGGAGCCTTTGATCAAATACAAGTTTTTGCCCAAACGCTCGGGGGCTACTTTGGAAAAATAGAAAATTTCAAGCATGACAAGATAGAAATGGCGAGAGCCTATGACCAAATGCAAGCATTTGTTCATAGCCTCGGGGGCTACTCCCATCGGGAGCGCTGGTCGCGCACCCGATAGATATAAAAATATCGAGAAGGATTATAAATATAGCGGCAAAGGATACTAATCTGTGGAGCCTACACCCAAGCACAAGTTCTTGGCTGTAGCCTCGGGGGCTACTCCCATCGGGAACGCTGTTCGCGTGCCCGATGAATTTTTAAAAGTGAGTATATTTCGAGTTACACAGATAACTCTACATATACTCCCATCGGGAAGACAAAATAAGTCATCAAATATGACTCGATAAAATGTGCTATTTCAACAACCGAAAAGCACTCGACAATATATTCTCAGAGCGCTAAAAGTCGCGAATAAATCTCTGAATGCCGCAAAACTTTGCGAAGGTAAGACCCAGATCCGTTGAGCGGCGTGGCACCGTCTCCGCGGCGGATTACTTCCGTATCAACGATACGAAGAAAAATCCTAACGGACGCGTTAGGTACCCGATAAAATATGACTGGGACTCGACAGAATGGTAAGACCTTAAGCGGCACCTGTCGAATTTACACCGTATCTCGAGATCATGTCCAGGACGTGATTTTGAAGTAGGTTTTTGCGGATTGCCACTAGAGCAGTTAACTAGTACCTGATCCGTCAGATGAACTAGCCCCAATTACCATTATCCTTGTACAAAATAGTGATTGCATATCGAAAGATTATGTGATGAGTAAAGTTGGAGATTTTCCTTGATTCTTCGATTCAAGAAAAATCTCGGGGCTGACATAAGCATCCCCAATGGGCCTGCCAAAGATGGTACCCGGGGTTTATTGAAGGCCCAGTACTCGAAGAATAAGAAGACTTGGAAGCCCATTTAGTATTAAGGAAAGATAGTTTGTATTAGGAAAGATGGAGATTTGTAATCTTACGGGTTGGATACAAAACCCTCCCGAACTCTGTAACTTGTGTATCACGAAACCCTCGGCTCCGCCTCCTATATAAGGGGAGTCGAGGGATAAAGAAAGGATTACTGTCAACATAACCCTAGTTTTCACAATCGTCGAGTACTTTTCGCCTGAACCTTCGAGATCTACTTGCCCTCTACTTCTAGCAAAACCCTAGTCTACAATCTGTAGGCATTGACAAGTTAATCCTTTGTCACCCGGTCAATATGCGGGAGGTGTTTCACGCATTTTCGGCCCGTGCGCAGCGTCCGTTTGGGTCTCCCGTTGAAGATGCCCTTATGTGCAATTTCCTCCCCTGTTTTGGCTAACCCTAGGAGCATGTCTAGCAGGCCTGTCAAAACGCGCGCACCACGTATTATTCCGGCAGGATAGGGGGTGAGGGCGAAATGGGCTGTCTAGAAGGCCCCGTACTCGGGACGGCCCGTATCGGCAGAATACGGGGCCCATCAAACCTACCCCGCCGCCCCCTTCAAATACAGGGTGAAGGTGCGAGTGGGGGTCCAACCCCTCACTAGCAACCCTAGCCCCGCCGTGCTCCACCGCCTCCAGTAATCACTCCGGCGAGCAATTCCCATGCGCACGCCGCCGCATTTGCACCGCCGCCGGCCATGAGCGCACAGGGTAGGAGTAGCCTCTCGCCCGCCGCCGGATCGAAGCGATCCCGCGAGCCGGCCACGGCGGAGGAGGCGTGGCGCCGTCACTGCAAATTCTCCGCCGCCGGGAGTCGGCGTGCGGTGTGCAAGTACGCCGGCTCCGACTGGATGCCGCCGACACTCCAGGATTTCGCAGAGGGCGGCCGCTACCACCGTTGAAGCCGATGAGCGGCGGCGATTTCGAGAAGTGGCGGAGCGCGTGTGAGCAGGAGCGTGCGTGGAAGGCCGCATGGGAGGGGAGCTCCAGCGGCGGAGCGCCGCGAGCCGGCGACGAGGAAGAGGAGGCGGAGGAGGGGGAGGATCCCCTCTTCTTGGAGGCGGTGGCTGCATCCAAGAAGGAGGCCGCCGATAGGGCTTGGGCAGACGCGGAGGAGGCGGCGCAGGCCATCGCCGCTGTCGAGTAGATGAAGGCTCGGGAGGCCGCCGCCACTGCAAACATCGTCATCCTCGATGACTAGGTGGCATTGTAGAAGTCGCGGTCCAGTAGGACCGCACAATTTTTTATATCCCTATCTATGATCAATGTGAAGAACTATCTATGAATTCTCCCGGGTTTTGCAATTTTTAAAAATACGAGGTGAAATAAGGGGTCTATTAGACGGAATGGTTCGTGCGTGCCAATTTTTTTGATACAGTGACCTGTACTCGCTCGATACGGGGCGAGAAAATAAGAGCATCTCCAACAGGCGCACTAAAAGTCGGCACGCTAAAATTCGTTTCGGCCGCGCTGTAAACTGATAGCGCGCGCTGCGCTGAAAGTTGCCCCGCCAGATACGGCATTTTGCGGCGCGTGCTCAGGCGGAAAAAACGGCCCTCCGCCGGATGCGCCATTATGCAGCGCGTGGGGCGGCGCGAACGGCTAGTTTGATCGTTTTTGGTTCGAAACAAATCAAACAAATCAAATAAAACACGAAAATTTAACTGGAAATTACGAAATATATTAAAAGTTCGACGGACAGCGACATTTTATTTAAACTATCCTAAATCTACTCTGAGTCCCAGTCGAAGTCCGACGAGTGGCTGCTCGGAGTAGTGTCAGACACCGGCGTAGTTGTCCACTCGAAGGAGGAGGAGGAGGACGGGATGTTCGTCGACGGCCCGACGCCGTTTTTCTTCTCCTGCGCCCTCTTCGCCCTCCTCGCCGCCTTCTCCGCCCTCTCGGCCTTCCTCGCCACCGACTCAGCCCGACACTTCTCGCGGTTCGCCTTCTTCTTCGCCGCCTCCGCCTTCTGCTCCTCCTTTTGCGCGTAGAACGCCTCCATGGCGGAGATGTCCTCCGGGAACTGTCGCGCCCACTCGAGGCGGAGGCGCTCGTCCGGCTCCGCGATGCAGAGGCGCTGCTCGAGCTCGCGGTTGCACCGTTGCTGCTCGCGCGTGGCGGCCGGCGATGGCGGCGCGAGCATCTCCGCCTGCTCCCGCGTCCACACGTCGTCGAATTTCATAAGCCGGCGGGAGCGGCCGAGGCGTCAGGCGATGGCGTCGTAGGCGTGCGCCGCCTCGTGCGCCGTGTCGAAGGTGCCGGGGCGGATGCGCTCCTCACCGGAGCGGATCTGGGTGTCGTAGCGTCTGCTCGGCCGCGCGCGAACGCCGCGGTAGCCAGAGGCGGAGCGGCGGCACGGAGGCATGGTGTCGTTGGAGACAGAGCGGCGGCGCGGGCACGGTGTGGGAGGCAGAGCGGTGAGAGGAGGGAGGCGGATGCGGAGCGACATGCGGAGGAATTGAACTTTCCGAACGGTTGGATTCGCGCCCGCATGGTGTTTTATAGCGCGCTAGCCGAAACACCAAGTTTCCCGCGCGGGATAGCGCAAAAGCGCGGGCGCGGTATTTTTTTTAGCGTGGCCCCTTTTTCGCGCGTCCGCTGGATGTTCGCGCGGGCACCCGCGCGCGCCAAACAGGCGGTTTCTTTTGCCGCGCCTATTGGAGATGCTCTAAGGGTGTGTTAGACATGCTCTAAGAGCATCTCCAGTCACGTCCCCCAAACCGTCCCCCAAAGCGATTTGGGGCGCGCTGGACAAAAAAAGTTCCTAGCCACGCGCCTAAGGCCTTTTTTGTCCGGCGCGGCCCAATACGGTGTCCGGCGCCCCGAGCCCGTCCCCGCTACACAGGGGACGCACCGGGCACGCCGGACACAACAAAATGAGAGGCGAGGCGCGGGCCCGATGCGTCGGCGGCTCGGACGCTCAACCGCCACCTACGTAGCGACGGTGCGTTGCGGAAGCGGGTCGCATTGGCAACCGCGTCGACGACGCGCCAACCGCCGGAATGGAGCGCAGACTCCTCGGAAGAGCAACTGCCGCTCTCTTCGACTTCTGCGCCGCCGTTCATCTGCGCTCAATAAGACCCGTACGTACGCCGCCATTCATCCAAACGTCCATCCGACACCTCCAGCGACGATGAGCTACATCTCCGATCTCCCGTTCGACACCTCCAGCGAGGGAAAGCCTGCTGGCTGGTGCCATTGGTGGGACAAAGCCAGGACGCCCAGCAGCGGCGACGATTCCCCGCCGCCACTTGACAGGAAGGAGGAATGGCTGGGCGTGGAGGAGGACGCGGAGGAAGAAGAGAGCGAGGAGGCGGCGATGGCCCGTGCGAAGGCGGAGGCGGACGCGAAGGCCAAGGCGTAGCCGGCGAGCACCGGTGACGACGAGGAGGACTCCAACGCATCGGGCGCCGACACCGCCTCTTCCGAAGAGGTGACGAGCAGGAAGCGCCACCGCGATGACGACAACAAGGCGGGCCATCATCGAAGAAGAAGTAGAAGTAGTAGTTTAAAATAATTTATATGTAATTTAATTATATTTTTTTGAAGTTTTATATATAATTTGTTTATATTGAACCGATTTGAATATTAGTAAATAGTTTTTCTTCTATCTATTTAAATTATTTTTAATGTTCGGGGGCGGCGTTTGGGGGACGCGGCTGGGAGCGACGTCCCCTAAACGCGGCACGAATAAAACACGTCGCACAAACGCTCAATCCGACGCGATTTGGGGAACGGTTTGGGACACAGAAGTGGGGATGCTCTAAGAGCATGTCTAACAGGCCCCGTATTTTTTCGCCCCTTAAAACGCGACTAGAGGGCCCAGTATTCACTTTTCGCTGGCCGAAAACTCGGACGAGCTAGCAGAACCCGTATCCCCACCCCGTAAAACGGAATATTCTGTTTTACGGGGTGGGGATAAGGGTTCTGCTAGCTCGTCCGAGTTTTCGACCCCTCAAAACAGGTTTTTTTGACAAATTGGATATTACAACCAACACAACATTCACATAAAATAAATGTTTTACATCACACAATAATCGTCATAATTATTACAATAATGTTTTCGGAAATGTCAACAAATGTTCTAATGGAAGAATTGAACAAATAACAAATGTTTCACACATACAAGAATAGGAAATGAATGTTTCACACATACAACAATGGGAAATGAATGTAATAACTCATTGGCCATTCAATTGCCAATGGTGATCAATTAGATCTTGGGTGAGCTGGTGATGAGTCTCGGCATTTTCAATGCCTGGATGAGCTGCAAGAAAAGGTTCAATCCGATCAGGGTTCCTCTCCGGCTGCACTCGGTGACAAGGTATTAATTTGTTAATGCCTACAGATTGTAGACTAGGGTTTTGTTAGAAGTAGAGGGCAAGTAGATCTCGAAGGTTTCAGCCGAAAAGTACTCGCTGATTGTAAAACTAGGGTTATGTTGACAATAGATTCGATCCTTTCTTTGTCCCTCGACCCCCCCCCCTTATATAGGAGGTGGAGCCAAGGGATTCGTGATACACAAGTTACAGAGTCCGGGAGGGTTTCATACCCGTTCCGCAAGATTACAAGTTATACTTCCTAATACAACTCTAGCTTTCCTTGCTAGCATCTTGGGCTTCCGAATCTTCTTATCCTTCGAGTCCTGGGCCTTCAGTAAACCCTGGGTACCATCTTCGGCAGGCCCATTGGGGATGCCTATGTCACTCGGGTGCCAACATTGTCATAGAAACATGGCAAGTTCAAACCTCTTTCATCTTCAATGATCATGTTGTGAAGAATCACACAACATGTCATGACATCAACAAGAGTTTCCTTGTCCCAAAACCTTGCAGGACCCCGGACAATTGCAAATTTTGCTTGCAAAACACCAAAAGCTCTCTCAATATCCTTGCGGCATTTCTCTTGAATTTTGGTGAAGCAAACTTCCTTTCTTGTCAAAGCCTTGTCCTTTTTCTCTTTTATGGACTTGACAAGGGTTGCATAGTTAGGGTAAATACCATATGTGAGATAGTACCCCATGGTGTACTCATTATTCATAACTTTGTAGTTACAAGTTGGTGCTTCACCCCTAACTAGTCTTGCAAACAAAGGGGATCTATTCAAGACGTTGATGTCGTTGAGTGTCCCCGGCAGTCCAAAGAAAGCATGTCAAATCCATAAGTCTTGAGAAGCCACAGCTTCAAGAACAATGGTAGCATCACGGCTTTTGCCACAATACATTCCATGCCATGCTTTTGGACAATTTTTCCATATCCAATGCATGCAATCCAAACTACCAAGCATCCCCGGCCACCCCCTCTTTTCATTGATCTCCATGAGCCTTTTTGTATCTTCCTCATTTGGAGCTCGGAGATACGTCTCTCCATACAACTTGATCACCATCTTGGCAAACATACGCACGCAATCCGTGGTTGTTTGCACACCAATGCGAAGGTACTCATCGATATAATCTGCTGGTATACCGTATGCAATAACCCTCATGGCGGCAGATATTTTTTGATATGGGCTAAATCCCATGACTTGGGCAGCGTTTCTTCTTTGCTTGAAATAATCGCAATTTGCCTCGCAATCTTTGACGATTCTCTCGAACAAAGTCCTACGCATTCGGTACCGTCTACGGAAGAGGCGGGGAGGATAGGTCGGTACCTCGGCAAAGTAATCTTGCATCAGCTGTTCGTGGCCGAGTGCGCGGTTCCGCGGAATGCACATACGCCCCATCACGGATCCCTTCCGCTGATCCAACAGCTTGGCGCGGTCCTCCAGTTGCTTCATGCCGAACAGGAGCAGCATCGTCTCCGTCTCGTCGTCGTTGAGCAACTCGTCGATGTCCGAATCATCGGAATCCGATGAGGACCAATCGGTCGACGTCGCATCCAAATCCGCCATGTGCACATCCTCCGACGCCATCTACCACGGCATAGCATACATCAGCCGCGAACACGGCCATTTTACCGGCGAGAAGGAAGAAGAACGCGGCGGAATACTCACCGGCGAAACGGCGGAGAAGACCGCGGCGGGGGTGCGGCGGCGCGCGGAGGACGCGGATCTTCGGCGGAGGTGCGGCGGGCGTCGACGCAGCTCGGCGCGGCTCGGCGGGCGGCGGAGGCGCGGATCTGGCGGATTCCGGCGGCGCGCGGGGGAAAACGGGTGGGGGGAACTGAAATGTCCGCACGCGCTTTCGGAAATGGGATACTGGTTTCGCCCTCTATCCTCGCTCCCACCCCGCACAAGTAGGGGGCGAAAGCCCGCCCCGTAATCGAAAACAGCAAAAATCGGTGCGGGGGGCGGTTTTACAGGGTCTGCTAGATGGCCGGGTAGAGGCGAAACCCGTATAACGGCGATTATTTTACGGATTTGGCCCTTGGGATCTGTTAGACATGCTCTAACCCGAGGGACTGAGATCCAGTGCCCTGAGGTTCACAGGGCACAACGTGCCCCGAGCCCTCACATCCACCATTCATTTGCATCCAACGGACAGGAGAGCACATGACAACAGTCGTTCGCAGTTCGTGCTTAGCTCAGCGGAAAAGGGTAGCGGAAAAAAGACAGAGACATCGAGCGGGAAGAAGAAAAAAGTGCGGGCACAGCTCTTCCGCTGCTGCCGGCGCCACCGCATGAATGTGAGGAGAGAGCAAGCTTTGGCCTCGGGCACTGAAGACGAGGGCACCGGCGAGCCGTCTTCCCCCACGCCAACAACTCCTCCGCCCGACGCCGACCATCTTCCCTGCCCCTGCCATGCTCCGACCACCTCCTCCACCCCGCTGTGACTGCGCCACGCGCCAAAGACTCCCTCCGACGTCCCGCGACCAGTTCTACAGGTAGCCATGGTTGTGATTTTGCGGATCGAGGGTTACGTGTATGGGAGCGGAGGGAGCCGTCGCAAAGGTCACCGTCGCAGCTGCGAAGGGAGCCGTCGCGGCCGCTTGTAAGAGCCCGCCGGAGCGGTGAGTCGAGAAGGATCTCGTCGGGGTGGGGGTGCAGGGTGCCGGCGGCAGGAGCGTGCTCTCGTCCCTTTCCGACGCCGGCGTGAGCGGCACAGCTCTGCTTCCGCCTGGGTATCGCTCGATATTGACCTGTCCGTGCGTTGACTCATGCTGTGTTGGGCCGTTGCACTCTCCTGTCCGTTGGATGCCATTGAATGGTAGATGTGAGGCTCGGGGCACGTTGTGCCCTGTGAACCTCAGGGCACTGGATCTCAGTCCAACCCGAGCACCACCCCTCCTGCCACCAACCCCGTCCCCGATCACCCTTCTCCTTCGGCGCCGCCATCTCCAGGCGCCCCCTTTTCCCATCCCATCCCTATGCCGATAACCACCACCTGCCCCGTCGATGGCCGTGAGTTCTCTCGCGCTACCTGGGTCCTCCCCAACTACCGTGCTTCAATCGCCACGGCCGATCGCATGGTACATGTGATAAGCTACTTTCAAACAATCAATCGCCACGGCCGCGGATCTTCAATGGGGAAAAACGACGGCCGGAGGGTGGACGAAGAACAGGCTACCCATCGTAGCCTCCTTCTGTCCCCAGTCGCCGCCGCTCACCTCCAACCTAGTCGTTCACTCCCCCCGCGACATTGCATCTTTCTCCGAGAATCCCCACATCCTCTGCATTGTAGACGACCTCATCCTCATTCGTGTCGCCATTGGATGTCCACCAGACTCCATCTCGATGCTTGAGTGTGAGTACTACGTTTACCGGACGGGCCAACCCTAGAAACCCGTCGATCCAGCTGGTCCCAAATCCGGCCCCCCACTTCTTCCTTGACCACGAAGTCGGTCTCCTTCCCCGTGGAGACCACTACATCATTGCCGCGCTGGTTCGCGTCGCCGGCTCTTTGCACGACGAGTTCAACTTCAATCTCCTCATGTTCAGTTCCAGGACAGGCAGCTGGAGCACCAAGAAACTTGCGGTCGAATCGCCACTGGAGTTTGAGGTGGAAATCCCCAGGAACGGGGCCCGACTCCTTCGCCATCGTACTAGCACCGTGATCACTATCGGAGGCCAAGACGGCACAATGGGATGGGTCGATCTGTGGCGTGGCATCCTACTCTGCGATGTTCTCTCCGACAAGCCCATGCTAAGCAATGTGCCGCTGCCATTTCCCAAAAATCTTCTTCTAACCCGTAACAATGGGATGGAGCAAAAACTAACAAGTCGTCCTAGGATGGTGCGTGGCATTGCCTTCACCAAGGGCTGTCTCAAGTTAGTCGAGCTGGATATTGATTGCACCCGCCGTATGATCGATGAAACTGGATCGGCCGTCAGCTTCCAAGTGCATAACTGGAGGATCACCACATCTAGCAACGACAGGATGACAGGTTCTTGGAAGGACTGGAGAATGGATTACGCGGTTCAAGCTTCTAACATTGTGATCAGCGGCCAAATGATATCAGAGCTTCGCCTTCTTGGACTGCTGCATCAACCAGGATTGCCTTTGCCTTGTGACACTGATGCTGCAGCAGTGCAAGCCTTGCAGAACCTTGCTGTGACTGATCCTGTTCCCAGCATAACTGACGATGGGGTTGTTTACCTGATGGCCAGGGTAAAATACGGTCACTCCAAGGCATGTGTTCTTGCTATTGACATGAGAAACAACACAGTGCAAGGTGTGGCCAAGTTCGGCAGTGAGAATCAATCCAGTGAAACTGCCATGTATAGCCCTTGCACTCTTTCTGAGTGTATGAATCCAGCAACTGCTCCAGGTAAGTACATTATCAATACTTCTATCACATTTATCTCTTTCAAGAAAAAAGGGGCAACAGTTGGATTAATCTACACTACTTAAAAAGGAGGAACATGTTCCTTATTCTGCCTGCAACCAATACGTCAACTTTTGGTCGTCGTCGTCTACTCCCATCTCGCCTGGGCCAAGCCCAACAAACAAGTAGCACTACGCCCTTCCAGTCATCCAGGTCGTCCCCGTCAACGCGGACTCGCGCAATTCTTGGCCTCCTTGTCATCTCCTTCCCCCCGGCACCTAATCCCGCCGCCACCGCCCCGAATCTCGGCCATAGGCCTGCGCCCTCTTGATGGAGACGGAGACAGCGACGGTGCGTTGCCTCATACCCCGGTGGCCGGGCTGGAGGACGCCGTGGATGGCGATCTCCATAGGCTGCTCGGTAGACAAGACCCGCACCTGGCCGTGTAATCCTCCACGGGATCAGTGGACGCCGCGACATCTCCTTCCACTGATTCCTCTTCCGTTGGTTCCACGTCCGCTGCCCAGGCTTGGCGCAGATCCCACCGATTCCTATTCCGCTCGAATTCTCCATCCGCGTGACTCCCTCCGATCTCAGAGGAAGAGGAAGGGAGGTGTTACGTGGTTGCTACGTCTTCCAGCGGAATAACCCCCGTTGTACTTCGCTCGGCCTTCCTTCGTGGCGACGCTGCTTCCGGGGTTTCTCTGCGGCCTTCCCTCCGCACAATGTGACCTGCGTTGAGGCCGAGATGGCGAGACCCTCACGCCTACCACTACTTGTTCCATCCTCCTTGGAGTAGGGTTAGAGCTGCTGCATAGGTTGCCGAAACTGGTCGTTCAACAACACCTTGTCGCACACTGCCTGTCCTCCTCGGACTGTAATTGATTATGCTTTTTGATCTTCATTTTGACAGGTAGTATTCATTCCGGTTCAGTTAATTTCCACAGGCAAATCTTGGTGTCTTATGTGATACTACTACATTGATTTGGGGAATTCTTGAAATGAGAATACCTGATGGCTGGCTGGCAGCCAGGTGAGCGACCTCGTACTCCCAGACCTCATCTCTGTATTCTTATGTAATCCATGTCCTAATGTATGTGTACCATGTTTTCTTAGATCATTTATGTGTATAAATGATGCCATGATACTGTATGCGGCATTTTATTGAGAGGGTGCGAACTGAAAGTGTGAAACAGTTGTTTACGTGTTCATGTTCTTCAACAGTTATTCTTCTGACTGTTAGATGCTTTGCCGAAACATTCAGTGAGTGAGATCCATGAGAAATACTTATGATTATATCTTGAGGGAACACTTGTATATTGATCTGCATGGACTGATATTTTTTCTATCTCAAACATGACAATGCCATCTATTCTTAAAGAGGACATCTGGTAGAAAACATCTTCAGCCATGGGTTTTCTGCACATATATTTTTCAGCATCAATGCTGCAGTGCTGGAGGCACTCAACTCAAAATGGCAGGGTAGAAGGAATATGTGGAGTATGCTGAGGGACGGGCAGCTGGCTTTTATACGCGGTTGACAGTTTCGACGATGATTGATATGATGCCCTTGTATATGTACGAGGTAAGGTATTGCCTTGGGACTTGTTTAGTGTTTTTTATATCCTTGGGCGTGTATTGATCTGTAGTAAGTCTTTTAGAAATCTTTCATTCACCTTCCGTTTTTTCTGATATTGGTTACTCTTCAAATAAAGAAATTGCTACTTTAAAACTTTAGCTGTCCTAATGAGTAAATCCTAATAAGTGTCACAAATACATGGTTGTGATAATTGTCTTCCATAACTGTTCTGACAATAGATCCACCCCCACTGAGAGGATCTAAGTTTCCCATAATATTATAAAGGCTAGGCTCAGATTATGTATTATTTTTTAGTTCGTTTTTGGTGATCAGTCTTTCATGTTCAATATGTTCAATAATAGTACTCCCGACCTTCGGTATGTAAGAAAAATCCTTTTGTCTGTCTGTCAAATGACTCGATGTAAGAAAAATCCTTTTGTTAAATTGCATAGAACCGTTATAGGATTTTTTAGCCAATGAGAGCTATTTGGAGCACATAATCGAATTGAGCCAACAACAACAACTGTAAGCATGACGCGACTTCACGTGCTTTTAATTGGTTTTTCGTATCTATGAAAGTGTTTTCCACATGATCTACTTAAATATATCCAACTTTCTAATATAATATATGCCTTTTGTCAAAAGCCAATCTTTACTACTCTGCATTTTGTTCTACGATTTTTCTTCCTTTGTGAAATCCAGAATTATTATCAGAGATGTTTTTTGGGGTAATTCTTTTTTGTTGATATTCTTGGCGCAGAGCATTGGGTCGGAGAGTAGCTGGAGCAGGAAGGTAACAAGGCAACATCCTTTCAATCTGAAGACCTCAGGTATCCACAACAACAACAAAAGAAACAATTATTCATCCCGGTTGTGTATGTTCGGAGAGTGGGTTCAGAAATTGTGTATGGTTGGTAACTGAAGAAAAATGTACCTCTCAGTTCTGCTGCTCAGAAAATAGGAAGGAGGAAGGAAATTTTGGGGGAGAGGATGATGCTGCTGGAGGAGAGACTGCGCAACCTGTCCACGCAAGGTATTCCGTGGACCACCGATAAATAGGAGGTACGTGAAATATGAATCACACCAGGTTCTCGGTTCATTATTCCCTTCTCACTTTGCTACTAGAGCAATGAGCATGGTCACGATGGTGTGCCACATCAAGGTTAACTGCAAAAACATCAAGTTCTTCAATGAAGTTCAGTATAAGACCATGTTTTCTTGTAACCAAAATTTGCAACTTTGTTCAAGTTCAACGTTACTTCAGTATCCTTTTTCAGGATGTAGAATCTAGCAAGACCGCCAATGAAAGAGCCCACTGAACCCATATGCAGTAACCTGAGGTTTTTCTTTGATTCTATGAAGGGAATTAATTTTGTTTTCTGCTTCTGATGATGTGATTTTTGCAACGAGCACGATGATTGGGCGTGAGTATTTCCCACCAAGATTTTAAAATTCATTGAAAATCTGTGGATGGTAGCAATTAAGGCTAGCAGAAAGTGGGCGTTCAGTAGTGAAGAGACGAATTAAATTAAACCTCATTATCCTTAATGTTAAAACTAGCAAGGGTGAAATCTACACTACTTAAAAAGGAGGAACATGTTCCTTATTCTGCCTGCAACCAATACGTCAACTTTTGGTCGTCGTCGTCTACTCCCATCCCGCCTGGGCCAAGCCCAACAAACAAGTAGCACTACGCCCGTCCAGTCATCCAGGTCGCCCCCGTCAACGCGGACTCGCGCAGTCCTTGGCCTCCTTGTCATCTCCTTCCCCCCGGCACCTAATCCCGCCGCCACCGCCCCGAATCTCGGCCACAGGCCTGCGCCCTCTTGATGGAGATGGAGACAGCGACGGCGCGTTGCCTCATACCCCGGTGGCCGGGCTGGAGGACGCCGTGGATGACGATCTCCATAGGCTGCTTGGTAGACAAGACCCGCACCTGGCCGTGTAATCCTCCACGGGATCAGTGGACGCCGCGACATCTCCTTCCACCGATTCCTCTTCCGTTGGTTCCACGTCCGCTGCCCAGGCTTGGCGCAGATCCCACCGATTCCTATTCCGCTCGAATTCTCCATCCGCGTGACTCCCTCCGATCTCAGAGGAAGAGGGAGGGTGGTGTTACGTGGTTGCTACGTCTTCCAGCGGAATAACCCCCGTTGTACTTCGCTCGGCCTTCCTTCGTGGCGATGCTGCTTCCGGGGTTTCTCTGCGGCCTTCCCTCCGCACAATGTGACCTGCGTTGAGGCCGAGATGGCGAGACCCTCACGCCTACCACTACTTGTTCCATCCTCCTTGGAGTAGGGTTAGAGCTGCTGCATAGGTTGCCGAAACTGGTCGTTCAACAACACCTTGTCGCACACTGCCTGTCCTCCTCGGACTGTAATTGATTATGCTTTTTGATCTTCATTTGGTGTCTTATGTGATACTACTACATTGATTTGGGGAATTCTTGAAATGAGAATACCTGATGGCTGGCTGGCAGCCAGGTGAGCGACCTCGTACTCCCAGACCTCATCTCTGTATTCTTATGTAATCCATGTCCTAATGTATGTGTACCATGTTTTCTTAGATCATTTATGTGTATAAATGATGCCATGATACTGTATGCGGCATTTTATTGAGAGGGTGCGAACTGAAAGTGTGAAACAGTTGTTTACGTGTTCATGTTCTTCAACAGTTATTCTTCCGACTGTTAGATGCTTTGCCGAAACATTCAGTGAGTGAGATCCATGAGAAATACTTATGATTATATCTTGAGGGAACACTTATATATTGATCTGCATGGACTGATATTTTTTCTATCTCAAACATGACAATACCATCTATTCTTAAAGAGGACATCTGGTAGAAAACATCTTCAGCCATGGGTTTTCTGCACATATATTTTTCAGCATCAATGCTGCAGTGCTCGAGGCACTCAAGTCAAAATGGCAGGGTAGAAGGAATATGTGGAGTATGCTGAGGGACGGGCAGCTGGCTTTTATACGTGGTTGACAGTTTCGACGATGATTGATATGATGCCCTTGTATATGTCTCTACTGTTAAAAGCAAACTGGTGAATGCCTGGTGTCACATTTTCAGGATGGACAATAATACCCTCCCATATCACAAAGAAAACGCAACTAATAGTGGCCAGAGTAGATAAAATGAGGACGTACTTATCCGGTTCCAAAAAAATCGCTAATAACACTTTTTTTTGGACCTGTAGCTAACAACACCTTGACGACCAGTCCTCTGTCTAAATTGGAGGACACCTTTAAATCCGCTAACTGATCTGGGGCAACCTTTTATCGACGTTGTCTCGCGATCTCCCTTTGTCTTCTCTGCCAACTCCTGCCCGCGTCTAGCGTGTTCACTCCACGTATATAGGCCATCGAGCATGCACGCTCAGCAGGTCAGCAGCACATTACCACATACGAATGCATGAGCCAAATTCTTCCATCCATCAAGTTGCTTAGCTAGCTAGCTTTGGCTCGCTTTTTTTTGTTGAACAGTGTAAAATATATTTGTATATTTTTTACGGGGTAGAAATGTAAATTATGTTTTTTTGCTAATAAAATATAAATTATGTTAAAGCACATACTACAGGTTACACTAGGTTTCCTTGCCTTTATGTCTACTAGCTCGACCACTCCGTCGCGCTTCCCACTCCGCTTCTACTCCACCGCACCACCCCGCGGACAGTAGAGAGGGGGTCACCGATGTTGCCGATGACGCATGCGATGGTAGGTACGGCGCTGTTGATCGACCATGTCATCAACTATAGGGATGACACCACCACCGATACGAACAATGCGCCGACATGCCACCATTGTGGGATTGGCTCCACCAAATGGTCCCGACTACTAGAGAGATGGCACCGATGATGGATCAACATGAGCAAGAGAGAATTCCTTATTTGACACTACCTTAAATTTCGCTTCCCTATTTGACACAAAAAGGGATTCTACGTGATCCTTTATGTAGTGTAGCGTTTTTTCCTACTTTTTCCTCTTATTCAAGACTCGTCAGTCTTTAGTTACCGTGAGGTCAGTTTCGCGTGCAGGGCCGCGTGAATGCAGCGTCGCTGGACTGTATACGGGTCGCCCAATATTGGGGACGCGTCTATTATTTGAATGACCAGTGGGAATTTAATAAAAAAGGGCCGAGCCAATAAATGTTCACAATGTCAATGATATTTTATTTAGAGAATATAATATAGAGCCGCTCCGTAGGGGCCGCCTCAGCCCATGGCAGGTGACTATTTTCGCAGCTTAATCTAAAGTGACTTTTATGCTAAACATTGTGCATCCCGACGTTGACCTAGCAGTGGCGGCGAGGATGTGGTGCTCGAATAATAGTGGAAATGCGAAATTATTTTTTACATGCATAATATATAGAAAATAGCTAGATCTCTAAATCGATGCATATGAAGCTACATATATATTCTTGGTCATGATCCCCTTAATTATCTAAAGGATGGCATGGCTTCACGTCGTCGTCGCTTTCATCATCGTATCTTCGTCGTCTGAGTAGTAGTACCTCCTGCACATTGTTCCGTCAAACACCTTCACCGTGAGCACATCATCGCCTTCATATTTGAAGTGTACGAACCAGCCGAAATCCACACCGTGCGCGATGGCGAATTTCTCCCAGCCCTTGTCGAGGTACATCCGGCCTTGTCCGTCAAATAGGACCTCCACGGTCGAGACGAGGACCGCAATGCTCGCAGATACACCTTAGCTGGCTCCTTGCCGTCAAGATAGTCCGCAAATTTTTTTGGGAGTTCCTGCAAAGAGATCGAGCGCCGATCGTTTGAAATTAGGGAACCCTTGAAATTAAAGGTTTTTTAGAACATGCCCATAATTAATCACATGCATCATATATGTGGGAACGCGTACGTACCTTCTTGACCAAAGGGTCTTCATAGACGACGATGAAGAACTCCTCTATGATCAATGGCAGTGTTGACGGTGGTGGTGGCAATGATGATGATCCACTTCCCATTCCCCTTCCCCTTCCCCTTCCCCTTCCGGTCCGCGTCCGCGTGGAAGCCATGGCAATGGATAAAGTGTATGTGAACGAAGAAGAGAGAGGCAGAACCTATTGACACAAGGGATGGCCGTGTGGGTGTTTATAAGAGAGAGACCGTTGTAGGGGTTTACACAATAAAATAAGGAGGAGATGACCGTTGTGGGGGTTTATACACAATAAATTAAGGAGGAGACGACCGTTGTGGGGGTATATATCTCAACAAAAAAAGTAATGTGGACTATGTTGACTAGTTTATCATTTTACCGTGAAAAGTAATGCCTAAAAGAAAAGTAATGGCTACAAGAAATCGGTGATGGTTTATCGTTTTTTGCGTGAAAAGTAATGGGTACAAGAAATGGGTGATGGTGTATCATTTTTTGCGTGAAAAGTAATGGCTACAACAAAATCGGTGATGGTTTATCGTTTTTTGCGTGGAAGGTAATGGGTACAAGAAATGGGTGATGGTGTATCATTTTTTGCGTGATAAGTAATGGGTCCAAGAAATGGGTGATGGTGTATCATATTTTTGCGTGATAAGTAATGGCTACAACAAAATCGGTGATGGTTTATCGTTTTTTGCGTTGAAAGTAATGGCTACAAGAAATGGGTGATGGTGTATCATTTTTGCGTGAAAAGTAATGGCTACAACAAAATCGGTGATGGTTATCATTTTTGCGTGAAAAGTAATGGCTACAAGAAATGGGTGATGGTGTATCATTTTTTGCGTGAAAAGTAATGGCTACAACAAATCGGTGATGGTTTATCATTTTTTGCGTGAAAAGTAATGCCTAAAAAGAGTTTATAATTTAGCTCGTGAAAAATAATGAAAACCAAACTTTAGCGTACTAGGTAACCGCCCTTTCGCATACATAGAGTGTGGAAGCTAACCGACGACGAGAGAGAGGGTGGTGGCCCCGACCAGAGAGAGAGATAGGGGTTATCCTGCCCGTTAGATCATACGATCAACGGTCGGCGGGCAAGATCCGCGTGACATGGGCTAGACCAATCAGGGCAATGTTGGGCGTCCTGAGAGTTTGTGAAGGGAGAGGGAACCGAGTAGTATCAAGAAACCAAGGGCAAGTGAGTAGTAAACAGACTAAGGGATTCAAATATGAGATTTAAAAAATGGAAAATGCGTGTTTTGTACAATGAAACCCATCTTGGCCTACCTCAAACTATTTGCAATACCAATATACATCGTGTGAGAATTGTGGCCTCATTTAGACAAAGTATGTTTTGGGGAAAGCTGTTTTGGGTAGGGCTTATTATGGAAAACCATGCACCTTCATAGCTACTAGGTGATTTGAGAAGTGGCAATTTGTGGTGAAACTTGATTTATCTATGATTTATCTATGATTTGAGAAGTGGCAATTTGTGGTAAAGACTCCATGAGTAAGTGCCACTCTTTTTCGGATTTTTTTGCACATTAAATAACTCATTTAACTAGTTAATCTCATTTGTTGACTCTCTGTTGACCAGCCACTTGAGGGTAAAACTGAGTATATTGCACTAGCCAGTATTAGCACTCGAGGAGAAAACTGAGCACACAAAAATGCTAGTATATGACTCGAGGGTATACCGAGTATATCTAAATTTCCAGGGTTAGAGTCGAGGACGCGTGTTGCGGTGCGAAGTGGAAGACGTGCCATTGTTGACGCGTGTCGCGGTGCAGACGTGCAAATAGTGGACGCGTAGGAAGCGGTCGCACGCAGTTTGGCCGCGTCGTCTTTCACCAATTGCACGAAACCTCAATCGAAACAAACCCCCCACCCTCTCACGTACCTGCATGGAGCACCCGCCACGGCTCGTCGCGCGCCGCCTCGCGCCGCCTCGCGGCCGCGTCGCCTCGCCGAGCCGCCGCCTCGGCGCAGCCGCGCCGTCGCGCCCCGAGCGCCTCGCCTGCGCCAGCGCGCCGCGAGGTCGCGCCTCCCTCGGATGGCCGCTCCTCTCTCCGGTGATGGACCATCACAAGATCGGCAATGCTTGCGGGACAGGAGAACTTGACACCTCCCAGCCATGTCACAAAGGCGACCGTGCACACGGACGAATGGATCATGCACCACGCCCTCCACCGTCGCTGAGTTCACCTTCCTCCAACTCGGCACATCACGCTACGTCACCATAGATCTATCGGAAGTTCATACAAGGTTCAACTTCCTCCATATCTACCTCTTTATTTTCAATCTTAAACATCTTAGTGCTGAATGTTATCGTGCTTGCCCAGATACTACTTCGGATTTTGGGCGTCATCGTGCTTGCCCAGAAGAACCCGCCGCACAAGATACGGCTTCTGAACCCACTCACAAAGAAATCGAACACTATGTTTGAGGCGTAGATGCCATCTGTTTTCCTGAAATCAGTCGATGTGATCAAATCCCGACTATGGTCTTCGTTACGCACATTACCCGTCGGAAATTGGTTGGGTCGATGAGAGCACTCCAACTAAGGATATAGATAAAGATTGGGAAAACAGATTTTCGATCAAGAACCATTGTCTGCGTTGCATTACACCGTTCAATGGTGAACTGTATGCACTAGCTGTGGACAATTTAGAGCATGGAAGAATAGTGTGCACCAATGTACAGAGCAGCGCGCGAGCACTGTCAAGATGGAGACACTAATTTCATTTCCGAACTTGGACATCGAAGTTCTACCTCGTGAAGTCGGATGGTGATCTGCTGCTTGTGTTGTTGGTCGTGGCTTTGGCGGGCAGACCATTGGTGTACCGTGTGGACACTCAGCCGCTCTCTCCATCCGGTCGGTAACATTGGCAGTAATGCCTTCTTCGTGAATTATACCCGGTGTATCTCCATCGACACCAGAGTGTACCCGACACTTCGACCTGGCTGCATCTACTACACGGATTTGGGTTATATCAGAGAGTACTCTCATGATACAAAGGCCTGGGAGGAGTGGCCAGCGTGTGGATAGAATAGGAAACTCCGGTCTGAGAAATGAACACAGCCATACCGTTTGGAGGATGTATTGGCCTCACACACTGCAGACGGAAGGAGTTCAATGAATATTTCCTTGGGGATAATGCGACGCCGAAATATATGAGTAGGAATGAAGAACAAATTCATTCATCCTAATCTTCTTGTTGTCCATACATTGCGTGCGTCTTGTATATTACAACGTTATTGGCTGCTTTTGGCTGCTGTATGCAGTTTCCCTATGTATTATACTTAGCTTTCTGATTATGCAATTGTCAATTTATCATATACTAGCTTCTAGATTTGCTACTAGATTTGCTGCCATATTGGGCAAAAAACGAGAGCCAAAAGGCATAAATAACCCTAGAGATTTGCTACTAGATTTGCTGCCATATTGAAGAAAGACAGAAATAGAAGCTTCTCTAGATTTGATACTAATTTGGTGAAAAAGACAGAGAGAGAAAGAGGGGAAAAGGTGCTCTTAAAAATGCCAATTTGGGCCGAGAGAGACAAACCCAGCTCCTGCTCACGTGCAACCAAACGCTTCTCTGTCCCACGGTCCCTTTCTACCAGCCCCACGCACGCGGCCCCACGCGACGCGGCCCCACACGTCGCGGCCCCACAGACGACGGCGCAACACGTCGCCAGAACGTCCAAATAAACGGATTCCTTCCGTCTGAGCTCGTTCTGCGGGTTTCAAACATAGGCTTGGGGAAAACTGAGGAAAAACTAAGGGGCTGGGGAAAACTGAGTACAACTAACGACCCGAGGGCACGAAAATAGAAATCCCAAAAAAAAAATCCTTGTTTGCCTCTAGGTATAAATTTGTTTCCTTATTTTCCACTACCGTCCATTACGTTAGTACATACCGCTGGTTTGCTTATGTTGGACCAAATTGTCCTCAATCGATATGCCTACATGGAAAAGGAAAAAAGAGGTAACCAACCCCGATAACGGCGGGGGCGTGTGCTGGTGTGTCGGACGAGGAACCTGAGCGTGGAGCTCATCTCCATCCTCTACCACGGCGCATGCCTCGTGCCTCAACGCTAGGGCATACTTGTGTATTCTTTTAGAGAAGGAATTAGTCTCATGCAAAATTTGATATATTGAATTTCTTAGTCGTAAGTTGTATCAATGCTACTATGTGTTTGTTACCTCCATACTAAAGATCAAGGTGTGTATATTATATTTACTATCTACTTACCCAAATACTTTTGGAAGTAAAATTACATGAAAACCACGGTGGTGTTGCGTTTGTCTTATGTGAAGTATACTTTATGACTCTTTAACCAATATTTGTTGATTTTATATGTGCAAATTGTTTCGTAACAACCATGGGTGTGTAGATAACAAATAATTAAAGTTTAGTTAAAGCAAATGTTTCTTGGCTGTAGGAAGTCAACTTTTGAGCCATATACGTTTGCAAGTAATGTAAATGTGAAGTTTTACTTGGTAAACGTATTTTAAATACAAATGACCTCGTTTGACATATTTTCAGGATGAGATTCTACAAGATTTAACTCGGAGACTGCATATGTCATTGTCGTTGTGGTAGAACGTACATCTTTTAAACAAAATACTACTATTAGACATGAATTTTTGTTTGATGTGCTTTTCACACATTAGTGATTGTGTATGTGTTAATCAAGCCATAAGTATGAAGAAATCCGTTCAACCATTTATGATTTAATTTATTCGTATTTTTGCAGATAATGAACTTTTGGTGGTGCCAGCTTGCAAGGAGCTAATGTGACACGAACCAAAAAAAATCTCTTGTGAGGTAGATGTGGAACCCTTGCTGGAGGCGGTGAACCTACAAATAAAGCAGTACATGATTCCGTATGGAAGTGTATGCAAGCTTCTTCAACAATAAGCCTTTGGTTTTAGATTGCACATGTGTGATCCTCGATAGCAATTAGTAGATTCTTATATCAAATTGGAATGGTGTGACTAAAATATACTACTCCCTCCGTCTATAAATGGATGTCTCAACTTTGTTAAAATTTAAATGTATCTAGACCTATTTTAGTATTTAGATACATCCAAATATATCCAAAGTTGAGACATCTTTCTATAGACAGATGCAGTATTTGAGATCTCATCCAACATTAGAATTGAACAATGTACATGCTACTTCGGTTTTTTTACCAACGGTGGGCACTGTGCATGACACACACAACAACCCATGGGAGGGAGAGAGGAGAGGGTGAGTGGACAGACTGGACGAGTTATAAGGAAAGCTCATGTCATTTGCTGCAAGCAAAGCATATAGATAGGCTGGAAGACACTAAAGTTTGAGAGCTGAGAGTATATTTCCACAAGTAACAGAGAAGTAATTGCTCATTTGCTTTCTATGCATATGAGTACACGACATTTCGGGGCGATGTGACGTCCAGGTGCTGACTCAGTTGAACGTCATGCATCCACTTCAAGGTCTGGTTTGGGCGGGTGCCATCTCATCTTCTCCCTCCCGGCCAGCGGGCGAAAATGGAAGGTCTTCTACATCCTTGCCATGGCGATCATTGAGCTCGTATAAATCAACGGTAGAGAAGGACTCGATGGAATTCAACACTTGTTATGCAGGGTATTATGTAAAAGTATGGGATTGTGTTGTAATTTCTCTTATTGGGTGTTGTGTGTGTGGGGGAGGGGGGGGAGTTCTGTATTATTTTTGGGATTTTAGAAAGCATAATTAAACAAAAGTGGGATCTTAAGTTTTGCATTATTGCAGAACTATATTTACATACACGAATTTTAAAATTCGCATGTGCAATCAGGATTAAAATTAGAGGAGCCGTTGCGATCTTAAGTTGTAGCGTGAGTACTCTATATTCACAATCTTATATTTTTTTGTGGGAAGAGAACTTCATGTTAACATGATATACCAATTGTGCAGGATGTTTACGAGCTAAGGAAAAAGTTTTTGATACACATACTCAAGTATCTGGCTAATGAAGTTGAAGACAACATTCCTGAGATCGTGCGAGAATACCTTAGACGCGTCAACGGACCATGGCTTTAATAAATAGTGTATTCAGTCATTTCTCTTCTACAAAATGAATTGTGCGAAGTGGATCTTTAAATATTTTAAGTATTATATATTTATTTTATATACTTTAATATTTGCATGCATTATTTACACGTTTATGCATTTGACACTACGTTAAAGGGCCGTGGTGAAGCACGGGCATTCTACTAGTACGAGGTAAGGTATTGCCTTGGGACTTGTTTAGTGTTTTTTATATCCTTGGGCGTGTATTGATCTGTAGTAAGTCTTTTAGAAATCTTTCATTCACCTTCCGTTTTTTCTGATATTGGTTACTCTTCAAATAAAGAAATTGCTACTTTAAAACTTTAGGTGTCCTAATGAGTAAATCCTAATAAGTGTCACAAATACATGGTTGTGATAATTGTCTTCCATAACTGTTCTGACAATAGATCCACCCCCACTGAGAGGATCTAAGTTTCCTATAATATTATAAAGGCTAGGCTCAGATTATGTATTATTTTTTAGTTCGTTTTTGGTGATCAGTCTTTCATGTTCAATATGTTCAATAATAGTACTCCCGACCTTCGGTATGTAAGAAAAATCCTTTTGTCTGTCTGTCAAATGACTCGATGTAAGAAAAATCCTTTTGTTAAATTGCATAGAACCGTTATAGGCTTTTTTAGCCAATGAGAGCTATTTGAAGCACATAATCAAATTGAGCCAACAACAACAACTGTAAGCATGACGCGACTTCACGTGCTTTTAATTGGTTTTTCGTATCTATGAAAGTGTTTTCCACATGATCGACTTAAATATATCCAACTTTCTAATATATGCCTTTTGTCAAAAGCCAATCTTTACTACTCTGCATTTTGTTCTACGATTTTTCTTCCTTTGTGAAATCCAGAATTATTATCAGAGATGTTTTTTGGGGTAATTCTTTTTTGTTGATATTCTTGGCGCAGAGCATTGGGTCGGAGAGTAGCTGGAGCAGGAAGGTAACAAGGCAACATCATTTCAATCTGAAGACCTCAGGTATCCACAACAACAACAAAAGAAACAATTATTCATCCCGCTTGTGTATGTTCGGAGAGTGGGTTCAGAAATTGTGTATGGTTGGTAACTGAAGAAAATGTACCTCTCTGTTCTGCTGCTCAGAAAATAGGAAGGAGGAAGGAAATTTTGGGGGAGAGGATGATGCTGCTGGAGGAAAGACTGCGTAACCTGCCCACGCAAGGTATTCCGTGGACCACCGATAAATAGGAGGTACGTGAACTATGAATCACACCAGGTTCTCGGTTCATTATTCCCTTCTCACTTTGCTACTAGAGCAATGAGCATGGTCACGATGGTGTGCCACATCAAGGTTAACTGCAAAAACATCAAGTTCTTCAATGAAGTTAAGTATAAGACCATGTTTTCTTGTAACCAAAATTTGCAACTTTGTTCAAGTTCAACGTTACTTCAGTATCCTTTTTCAGGATGTAGAATCTAGCAAGACCGCCAATGAAAGAGCCCACTGAACCCATATGCAGTAACCTGAGGTTTTTCTTTGATTCTATGAAGGGAATTAATTTTGTTTTCTGCTTCTGATGATGTGATTTTTGCAACGAGCACGATGATTGGGCGTGAGTATTTCCCACCAAGATTTCAAAATTCATTGAAAATCTGTGGATGGTAGCAATTAAGGCTAGCAGAAAGTGGGCGTTCAGTAGTGAAGAGACGAATTAAATTAAACCTCATTATGCTTAATGTTAAAACTAGCAAGGGTGAAAGTTTATGGAGTTTTGGAATATACTATTAGCATGATCCTTTTACAACAAAAATTGATTAATAATATATTCCAATGATCACTGCACAAGGATTCGAATTTCGACATCGTCGACTTGCTCTAGCAGAAGGCATGACAAGGGGACCGCTCTGGCAGATATGCATCTCCACTGACTTCAGGATCTCCCAAACGCCCAAGGTAGCTGGCCTTAAAAAATATTTTGTTGCTCATTGTCTATCCTATGCTGAAATTGATCTTGCTCATTGCAGCGCATATGCATTTCTTCTAAAGTCGTTACATCTTGTGCTAGAGCAGTAGTTACTGACGATTCTTGTGATGGTTCTCGTTATGAAAGTTGTATCTATTATCCTATCTAGAGACATTTCTTACTTGGATCTTAAATTAAATATCATCGGTTCATTTTGCTCTACAGTTTGTTCACCCATACATTACAGTCTCGTGTCATTCAGTATGTTGTACTGCATTTTCTTATGTGGAGTCAAGTGATAGTGTTAAGGAGTATTAGTATTCAGCAAATCTGGAGCATTTTCGAATTGCTTTCACATATTTTGATTATCTATATGGAACTAGCATATGCTGTGTTTATCACTTAGCAAACCGGTTAATATTGTAAAGAAGAACCTCAAGTTTCAGAAATATGCATGGAACAGACGGAAGTTCATGGGACTAGCATATGGGACTAGCATATGTTGTGCATCTTTCCACTATAAGAACAAATATTCACTTCTGGAATTGTAGTTACTCTCTTTTTCGGGTGTCAAGAATAGAGGCTTACACAATGGCCTTTCTTGCATTGCTGTAGTGTGGACTTTAATTTTGTTCACCAACCAAGGTGCGAGTAAATGCTGGTGCAATTTAAAATGTTCTTTTTTGCATTGCTACAGTATAGATCCATCATTGCTACAGTCTACTCTTTTTTAATGCTTAGGTATTTTATAAATTCTACTATTTAGTGACCTGAATGCTTTTAGGCAATGATAGATGTACTTTAATTTTCTTAGTTAACCAAAAATTTCTGTCCCATCCTTCTTCAATTCAGTAACTTCGTGCCTAGGTGCGTCACGGCAAAACTGAATTGTTTTTTCTCTGTTGTGGAGTTGATGTTGGTTGGTGGTCTCTTTGGACCATCAGAAATGCCTCTTGGTTTTTGAAAAGAAAATGGTGAGAAACCCAACTGACAGTCATGATTGTCCTCTTGACCTCCCTGATGATCTGACCAAGTTTACATCACATGCTTTGGACCGAACTAAATTCTGAATACAATTCTTTTTTACAACAGCTGATCCTGTCCTGAAAATGTTGGCAGTTCCATGGGGTTTGACTTCAAAGACACAAGCTAATGTATGTTGTCTCACCAGCCTGTAGACTCCTGCTATCCCGAGCACACAAGTTTGTAGACTGCTGCTATCCTGAGCACACAAGTTTGGTACTAGACCTCAACGATACTGCCTGTATGACTATACCGAAACAACTCAAAATCTCCATGTGCATGACATGAAGTTCATACTGTTTTGTTCATACATCTTTATAGCTTCACATCTAAGTTCAAAACCTCTTCTTTTGTTGCATCTATTTAATTGTTTTCAAATAAAATTATATGTGTTATATTGTTATCAATGTCACTCATATGGCCTTGAGAAAATAAATAAAATACTAGACTGCAATAATGATTGATTGTTTACTTCTAGACATCCTTTTATGTGGCATTCAAAGACATTTTCATTTATCATATAAGAGGGATCGAGGCCTGGTTAGAAACCAATTGCGTTTTTGTAGTCGGTCGGGACCAACCACTGATATGCTAAATATTAGTGGCTTAGTTAACAATTCTTTATTTTTTAAATAGGTCTGATACACCAAAAAATTATTAGTGGCATAGTATTCCAGTATAATTAAGCTAAATGAATGAATTATTAGGACGACAAAATGTACCCTAAGCAAAGTAAATCAACCAATTTGGTATCTTCCAGGCTTCCACTCGTTTCCTTTTCCTGGAGATATTAGTAGTTGGTCTGCTTAAATGGTTCTGTACGTAGTCTTGGCTCTCTCTCTCTCGCTCAGTTCACGAGGAAGACGAAGACAAGAGTTTTTGCGCCGTGTAAACGTGCCCGGCTTTTCTGTTTCTCTTCCTTTTATTTTCGGTTACAAAGCAAACGTGGGAGATCCACGATCCGCTACTCTCGCGCCATCCCACGAGAAGATCATGGCTCCCATCTGACTCGTTCCTGGATCGTTACAAGCAACGTCCAGGACGCTAAAATCCTAACCGAAACAAACGGGAAAACTGCTAAGTGTTAACTGACGAAACTGAATAAAACTAACACCTAGCACTACCATGACAGGGTTTATGCCAACAATACTCCCCCTAATCCCTGTCATGCTGAATTTATTTTGACGACACCGATCTTCTCACGCATCTCCTGAAACTTAACTCGGCCAAGGGGCTTTGTCAGTATGTCAGCGAGCTGCGCCTCCGTCCGGATGAACTCGACGAAGATCTGCTTCTTTTCCACGCACTCACGGATCCAGTGATAGCGCAGATCGATGTGCTTGCTCTTGTCGTGAAACACCGGGTTCTTGATCAACGAGATGGCAGATTTGTTGTCCACCATCAGAGTTGCTGCCTTTGGCTGTCCTCCAGTGAGATCGCCGAGCAACCTCGCGAGCCAAGTGCCTTGGCACGCCCCGGTGGTGGCGGCGATGTACTCTGCTTCACATGACGAGAGGGCCACCACCTTTTGCTTTTGAGACTGCCAGCTGACCGGACTGTTGCCGAGGAAGAACAGCACGCCCGTGGTGCTTTTCCTGGTATCAACGTCGCCGGCCATGTCACTGTCGCTGAATCCCAGCAGGTTGCAGCCACCTGCTTTTCTTCCATAGCTGCAGCCATAGTCCAATGTCCCAGCTATGTACCTCAGTATGTGTTTCACTGCCACCCAATGCTCCTCTGTGGGTCTCTCCATGAATCTGCTCACGTAACCCACTGCATATGCGATGTCTGGTCGAGTGTGCACCAAGTACCTCAAGCTCCCCACTATGCTTCGAAATTTGGTCACATCAACTGGTGGTGCAGTGCTGTCCTTGCTCAGTTTGAGACGAGCCTCCATTGGGAACTGATAAGGATTGCAATCTTCCATCCCTGCCCTCTCCAGCACGCTCTTGGCGTATGCCGTTTGGACAAGGGTAATGCCGCTCGCGTTCTGGCGCACCTCAATGCCCAGGTAGTACCGCAGCAGGCCAAGATCACTCATCCGGAATGAGTTCTTCATCTCAGCCTTGAACTGACCAATCTCTGCGCCGCTGCTGCCGGTGATCACCAGGTCGTCCACGTACACGCCAACGATCAGCTTCTGTCGGACGTAGACAGCATGCTCGGAGCGGCTGCGCTGGAAGCCCAGAGACAGCATGGTGGCGTCCAGTTTGGTGTTCCAGGCCCTTGGCGCTTGTCGAAGCCCATACAGGGCCTTCCTGAGACGCAGCACCTTCGATTCCTTGCCTGCGATGACGAATCCAGGCGGCTGAGCGACATAGACCTCCTCCTGAAGCTCCCCATTCAGGAATGCAGACTTCACGTCCATGTGGTGAACTTCCCAGCATTCTTGAGCAGCCAGAGCAAACAGCAGCCTTACTGACTCTATGCGAGCGACAGGTGCGAAAACCTCCTCGTAATCGACTCCATGTCGCTGCACATAGCCCTTCGCCACGATCCGTGCCTTGTGCTTGACGACGTCGCCGTGCTCGTTTCTCTTGGCCTTGAACACCCATTTGAGACCAATGGGTTTATGCCCTTGAGGGAGATCGACCAGTTCCCAGGTGAGGTTCTCCTCGATCGAGGTCATCTCTTCAAGCATCGCCTTGCGCCAGCTTGGTTCCTTCTCTGCTTCGCCCACTGTCGCTGGCTCCTCTGCGGAAGTAAGAAACAGGCGCTCCGCCAGGCCTGGTGCAGTGGCGTCGGGTCCAAGCAGATTGGACACCCGACGGTAACGGTGCAGCACCTCAACGTCGTCATCGTCATCGAAGAGCTCCGGATCCAGGACTGTTGGAGGCGTGGCCAGCTCCACTGCTTCCTGTGCTGCGGGCTCAGGAGTTGCTGGTTCCTCCCCTTGCTCCTCCGCCGCGACGGGCTGCCGTGGCGAGTTTTCTTCCGCCGCGGTGCTCACGGCGGGCTGTCGTGGACCATCTCCTTCTGCTACGGCGGGAGCTTGCACAGCTCCCCCGTAGTCAGGGTGCTCGACGGTGAACTCCACGGGACTGGCTTCACCTCCATTAGACCAGTTCCAGGGCTGGGCCTCCTCAAAGACAACGTCTCGGGAGACCAGCACACGCTTGGAGACTGGGTCGTAGAGCCTGTAAGCCTTGCTCCCTGGCTCGTAGCCAAGGAACACCGCCGGCGTGCTCCGATCCTCGAGCTTCGTCAGGTTTGGGCGTGTGATCTTCACATGAGCCCTGCATCCAAACACTCGCAGGAATTGCACGTCGGGTTTCCGTCCATACCAGGCTTCATGAGAAGTGCGTCCCTCCACGCTGCGGGTGAACGAGCGATTAAGGACGAACACGGCCGTGGTGACCGCTTCGCCCCAGAACGCCGCAGGCATGCCCATTCCCTTCAGCATGCTCCTTGCCATGCCCACCACCGTCTGATTCCGTCTCTCCACCACCCCGTTCTGCTGGGGAGAATATGGGGCAGTGAGGTGTCGGGTGGTGCCGCGATCAGCGCAGAACTCCATGAATTCCTTGCTGGTGAACTCGCCGCCGCGATCAGTTCGCAGCGTGCGCAGCTTCTGCCCGGACTCGAGCTCCGTGGTTGCAGCGAACCGACGAAGTGAGGCCGCGGCCTCGTCCTTGGTGCGCAGGAGGACGATCCACATATACCTGCTGTGATCGTCCACGAGGAGCAAGAAGTAACGCTTCCCTCCGTGCGTCGGCGGCGTGATCGGTCCGCAGATGTCGCCATGCACAAGCTCCAGCGGGGTAGCCGCACGGAACCTGGCCACTTGGGGAAAGGGCGCCCTCCTCTGCTTGCCGGCGAGGCACGCGTCGCAGACCTGATCAGGATGATCGATCCGCGGCAGCCCGTGCACCATCGCCTGGCTCGCGAGGCGCTCCAGCCCCTGGAAGTGCTGGTGGCCGAACCGTGCGTGCCACAGCCACGCCACGTCCCCGGCGTGCGCCATAAGACACACCGGCTGCACGATCTGGAGGTGCGCAGGGTAGAGGCGGTTGGGTGCGCGTCGCACGCTCACGATCACCTTCCTTGTCTTGTCCCTGATCGTCATGTTGCCGTCCTCGACATGCGTCGGACAGCCGAGCTCGTCGAGCTGTCCAATGCTGACGACACTGCTGCGCAGCCGAGGGATCCAGTAGACGTTGGAGAGTGCACGGTGCTGCCCTCCCGTCGTGGCGAAGAGCACCGTTCCCCGTCCATGTATGTCGACCAGGGAGCCGTCGCCAAACTTGACGGTGCCAGAGACCCTCTCGTCCAGTTCTGCAAACACCGCAGCGTCTCCCGTCATATGGTTCGACGCGCCGGTGTCCAAGAACCAGACGGGGTCGGTGTCGTTCTTGTGGCGGCGGAGCTGGACCCGTGCACGCTCCTCGTTGAGGAAGACACGCAGGCCATGGTCAGATGCCGCAGCGGTGGCAGTGGCGTCAAGATCTTCCTTGTCAGGGATGCGCAACGCCATTAGGAGCGCAGGATCGGCGTCGTCCTCGCCCTGCACGAGGTGGGCCTGAGCCTCCTCGTCCCTCTTCTTCTTGCGGCAGTCACGGGCCCAATGGCCCTTTTTGCCACAGTAGCGGCACTTGTCATCCCTGGTCGGGCCGCCGCCGCGCACAGCGTCCTTGCCACTGCCGCTCGGGCGGTCCTTGTTCAGCTTCCCGCCGGAGCCGGATCCTCCTGACAAGGGCTGGCGGCTTGCAGATCGTGCGCGCCACTCCTCCTCCGTGAGGAGCAAGCAGCCACCTGGATCCTGCTCGGCCTCGCCGCGTCCCTCGGACGTCGACAAGCGGCCGCTCAGCTCGTCGATGGACAGCTCCTTCAGGTCAAGAAGTGTTTCAATGGAACAGGCCATCTGAGCATACCTTTTGGGCACGACGCGGAGGATCTTCTGGACCCCGTCGAGCTCGCTGGTGGTGTCGCCCAGTGACTGCAGCTCCGTTACCGCGCTCGAGACGCGGAGGGAGAAGTCCTCGGCGTTCTCCCCGCTCTTGAACGCAAGATTGTCGAACTCCTTGCGCAGTTTCTGCCGACGCGCCTCGCGGACGCGATCCACGCCGACACGCATGGTTTTGATCGTGTCCCACGCGATCTTGGCGTTGTCCCTGGCCGCGAGCAGTTGCACCATCTCCGGCGGGACGGAGGACAGGATAGCGCCAAGCGCCTGTCGCTCCAACCGCTCCGGCGCGTCGTCGGCGTCGACAGCCTCCCAGAGGCCGGCGCCCTGGAGCTTGATCCGCATCAGGATCGCCCACTCCGTGTAGTTGGTCTTGGTGAGCGTGGGCCAGGACGCGGTGCTGCCGCCGCCCTCCCGCACGATCGTCTCCCGCACAACCACCTCGCCACCATTCCTCCTACCTCTGCTCCGACCGCGGCTCGGTGAACGCGCGCGGAGAGGACTCTTGGAGGTGCCCGCAACGACCGTCCCCGCTGCTGCACCTGCCGCCTGTGGAGGCACTGGTGGTGGAGTCCCAACCATGGGGATAGGGCTCTGATACCAGATGTAGTCTTGGCTCTCTCTCTCTCGCTCAGTTCACGAGGAAGACGAAGACAAGAGTTTTTGCGCCGTGTAAACGTGCCCGGCTTTTCTGTTTCTCTTCCTTTTATTCTCGGTTACAAAGCAAACGTGGGAGATCCACGATCCGCTACTCTCGCGCCATCCCACGAGAAGATCATGGCTCCCATCTGACTCGTTCCTGGATCGTTACAAGCAACGTCCAGGACGCTAAAATCCTAACCGAAACAAACGGGAAAACTGCTAAGTGTTAACTGACGAAACTGAATAAAACTAACACCTAGCACTACCATGACAGGGTTTATGCCAACACTGTAATGTGTTTCACCATTTAGGTTTAGAATGTTGACCTTCTAAAAATAGGAGAGTACTAATATATGCCAGGGATACAGATGAGGGCCATATAAAGTACTCTGAGATTGAGCAAGCATGTGGATTTAAAAGGTCCGTTTTTTCTCTAATCTTACAAAATATTTCCAAAACTTATAAGGTATATTAAGGTAAAATTAGCAACTAATAGATATTATGGCACCATTGTCATGTATATAGTTTAGCCAATACATATATTCACAGGCCTGGGTGAGTGGGTATTGGAAGCTAAAACTATGACAGGAAGTCATATGGGTGAACGTCTGTACATACCTAGAATTGTGCTGAATGCACCATCTACAAAAGGGCCTTTCACGCTGCTGCGCCGGGAAAGTACCCAATCTGATTTTGCTATCCAATGATAATTTACAAAATTCAGGGTCCAAAGCTTGATAAGGTTGGCATCTATTTGTCAAAGACTATGTATTTGCACGGTCAGTACTATGTTGCCCCTCTCATGCTCTTGCCTTCTTGATATATGCATTTTGTATATTCAGTTGATTAATATTGTTCTTAATTGTTTCTTTTAACCAGGGTTCACTCTACTGAAAGCACCAAGCTTCCTGCTCTTCTTGTGTTGGGATTTTTGATGCCAAAATGCTTAAGATAGCTGAGTCTGAAGCGCAAGTTTTGCCATTAGTCTATGCTCAAACCTTTTGTCATCTTCTGTTCTATCTGTATAAATACATGGAGCTGTTTCATGTGTAATGCTTCAGCTTGAGCATGTCGATTTGGCCCAGTAGGTGTGTCAACTATTGAATTTATCTGTCAGCATGAACATGCTACGGCTGTTTTATCTATATTTTCTACTCCGGTAGCCATTTAGAGATAACCAATGATTTAGAGATAGTTTCATGCAGCGGCATAAGGAGATTTTGTTAGAAACGAATATTTTTCTGTTGGTGTCATGGCTTGTGATAACCAATGATTTTAAATTAACACGAGAGATATGCCTATAAGTAGTATTGATTTTTTTAATGATTATAATTTATAATATCTCTAATTTTTTTCATAAATGTATTATGAATTATATATGTGCATTGTGAAATAAAATTTGAAAACCCGTGGCAACGCACGGGCATTTTAACTAGTAATAGAAAAAATACGAAAACTGTAAACGGAAATCCTAGAATTACTGAATTATTCCTATGGACAAATCTTACAGATGAACATGGAAACAATTGGTTGGTGCAAATCCCTGACCCTCCCTGATTATAGGGCTGTAACCCCTCTGGCTGTTCTCCACGTGAATCATAAAGAAAATCCAGTAGATGTATCATTTTTCATTACTTGACTGGAAATTAACATTTGTGATGTGAGATCATCAGTATTCTAGCATGCGGTTTGTGAATGACTTAAGCTCGTTTATGTTGATAGCGTTTCCCCCTCCATGATCTTCGTTAGTATTGTCCATTAGAATTGCTCTTGTTCTACTCTTTGGTACAGTTTTTTAGCGGATGTTTGCATTGCCTTGGTACAACTATTGCAACAAATAGGATTTAACTAGATGGACCTAGCGCGTCTTGCCGCGCCGTCCTCCGTACCAATGTATAATTCTTGTGGCGTGACTATTCCTTTGTGGGCATGCTCGCTGATTTTTATACCTACGTGTGCACGGTGAGGCCCGACGTGTCTTGTACTTCCTCCATCTCACAATATAAGATACTATTACAACCAATACGCTAATAATATCTTATATCATGAGACAGAGGGGATGTAGTTAGTAGAAACAACTAACAAATGGAGCATAGTTTTCCCTCAAATATCACATTGTAAAAGCTACAACTGAAGTATAAATAAGAAAATATAAGACATTTATTTCTTCACAATTAATATATGTCCCAATCACAATTCGAAATAACCACAACATTTCACAGTAATTAAGTTACGGTTCTGGCATTTGAAAGATAATGCGCATTCTGGTGTCTAATGCGAATATAGACAATGTGATTCTATTCTATGCGGAAGTGAGTGCAGGCTTGCCGTTAAACATGATCATCAATTGAATTGACAGATTAGATGTCTAAGGGTTGTCTGCAGCAAATTCTAGGTATGGAGTCAGAAATTGATTTCACTTTTCTCAGGCTCACAATAAGAAAATCTTGGTGATATATATGTTCAGTTGATCATGCCACACCTTCAACATACTAAAACCCTACACCATAAATCAACAATTAGTATAATTATATGTGTCACATAAAAGGTAATATAGATAATCAGTACAACCAAATTCACTAACTGATGGTGTGCATAAAAATTAGTTGAATGCAAGAAGATCTACCCTCTGCCTGCTGCCATTTGTCAGTATTCATGAACCAATCAACCAATTCTAAACCAAAAAATCCAAGGCTAAAAATATGTGCGCCAGTAAAGCAAGAAAGAGCTGGAAATGTGAACAAAAAACAGATACGTGTTATGCACAAGATTGTGTTTAGCATATCACCATCTAGGCATACTTCGCAGGTGTGTTTTATGCACAAGAATGTGCATAACATAACACCAGCTTAGCCATACTTCCCTGGTACTGCATACTATATCGGCTCTAAAGTACGGTAAATCAAATTAGATTGCATACTGCACTCCTCAATAAATATTTAAAAAATAAGTTGCAAAATAATTAGAGCACACCATACCTTCGTTTAATGTTGAAGAGCAGAAGGGTTAGATGTACCATGAAGACAAATTAGTGCATATATTGGGAACAATACACAACATCTAGATCCTCTCCATATAAAGAGTCAAGTAGTTTCATCTAAATGTAAGGTAAAATACATCTGAGGTGCCACCGTTGAGCTCCCCGTGGTGTCAAAAAACCCATATGAAACTTCCTCAAAAAGCAAATTGCCATATTTGCAATCAAACTTTGCTGTTTAAGATGATGTCTTAACTAAGAATGCTCTAAACATTTGAAGGGAATGCGATACTTTTGACATTTGTACAGAGTGTCATCTCTTAGTCACCTTTGTAGGTAAATCTCAGTCTAGTCGTGCAAGTACTAACTATCAGATATTATGTATCCATAGGATCTTGCAGAATTTCGAACATTGGAACAGTAGGCATGTTGTGTACATCAAATTAAGAACCAAGATAACTATGTGAGGAGAGCATGTTGCTTTTTTTTGTTCCTGACGTGATGCCGAAGTTGGAAGAAGTCAGACTTCAGTTGTGTGCTTAAACTAACGCAAAGTAGATGGGTGTCCCTTCTCTGGTGCCTACCTTGTTGAATGATAGAAACAAGATTAACATGGGCGAGGACGGGATGGCTAATAAAGTGATTAATTACCAGGTGAGATCAAACAAAGCTGAACATCAAACACGCCCTACACGGTCAAACATGGGAATCATTCCCAGACACAGGAAAACACCACACTAATCCTCCCTAACCAAATCACAAGACACTCGAAAAATGCGGAGCAATGCAGGCCACCCACACGCATGAGCACACGGCAAGCAGAACGCCGGCAGGACAGGCCTACATCTAGACCGAAGGAACTCGATCCCAAAACCCTCACTGTGCAGCCCAGGTGCGCCCACACGCACTGACCCAAACGGTAGCAGCAGCCCAACGGTGGCACCATTCTAATAAAAACAATCATAATGAACATTCCAAGCGCCCCCAAATCCACGAATCCACGGCAACATGCAAAGAGCACCCGTGGATCGACCCAATCCTTGGGCGGCTACCACATAGACGCCCAACACAGATACACAACACGCACACCCCTACCACGAAAGCTCCCCACGACCCACCCCACCGGAGCCACCAGCAAAACAAGACGGAAAAAGAATGCAGAACAAGTACCGGCGAAAACGAACAAAAGCAGGAAAGAAGCAGCCCTGCAGAACACAAGCGGGTGCAATGGTCGCGCCCAAGAGCCTCACGCACCCACACAACTCAGTCGACATAGAAGAGGAAGAGCAACACCAGGCAAACAGTATCCACCGCCGCAGCAGGAAGCCGAAAAGAAAGACCGAATCCCCAGACATAAGCAACGAAACGGCCACGCGGCATAAAAGTAGTGGCATGTTACCAGCATGATTTAAATGATTAACAATATATAAGCGGAAGACCGATGAATAAGCCTTTGCTTTACGGAAAAAGGGGCTGGAATACCGAGAGTAATATCTATAGCTCATCCCCAACAAATCAGCAAAAAATGTTTAGGCAGGAATCGCGAAGGACACACAAATGAAAACACGGCTCATAACATTGACCGGACCACATGGGGTTCATACCTCCGACAAAAACAAAGCTATTTACATCGACATAAACAAATTGCTTTTCACACACTTTGACAAAACAGACATATTCACTTCCACAGAATCAAATATCACCATGGTGATTTTTGAATCAAAATTTAGGGAGCTCACCAACATATCCTTAGTAGGCATGAATCCTTCTCCTGGCTCAGCAGCATGCTCTTGAGATGTAGACGTCCTGAGTGCTAACTCACCCGCGAAAGGAACCATGTCTGAAGTTTCAGGATCAATATGAGCGACTGTCTCTGCATAAAAACAAGTGAGCCGAAAACACTGAACACCTCACGTGACACCACACATCCAAGATGGAAACTACATATACCAATAAGAAAACGCAACCAGTACCATGCTCTTGAGGAGATGCAAGAACCATGCTTCCAATGCCGATAGCATGATCCATCGTGGAAGCACCAAATGCTATAGAAGGCACATGATGGTATGATAGGGGAGCACTCGAAAAATACCCCTCCGATAGAAAGTCTGAATAAACCGACACTCCTTCTGAATAGAACAACTTGGAAGTCTATGTTCTCCCGGAGAAAGGAAAAGTGTGAGGGAGGAACCTCAACAACATAATTCCTTCTGACCAGCTTCACATTATCAAGAGGAATGATAACATTGCTGACCAAGAACCCGTTCAAGAGCACATCAGTTGGTTTTCCAATTAAGTCCTTTTTCAATATCAATAAATCAAACTATATCAACCACTCGTCGGCCGCCTTAAATAGCAAGTTTGTACCTTAAACAGCTAGGCCACATATCAAAAGGACAAATCATCAACAACAAATAGCAAACCATTTAGAATGTAAACATAATACCTAGGGCTAGCATTCCGGTTGGTACAATTCACATTCGTGCAACCGTACAGTCACCATCTTTCAATAGGTTAGGTTCTAGATGCACTAGTCACGTGAGCGAAACCAACAATTCTGATTGGGCGCTATATCATCTACTTTGATTTTGCACCTGAATACCTTATTCAGCAAATATCCCACATATTGTCAAAAAATATGTTTTTGTGTAGCACCATTGCTATGATAAGAAACAGGAAGTTCCAATTAACATAGCATCATGGGGAATGAGAGTACATGCCAAGATGAGACAACGACATTTTCTACACCTCTGTGATTTATGTGCATATGTCTTGCGCCATATGAACCCCTGACTAAGGTGCAGAACACGGAGCACATCTCAATCTGAGATAAAATGATTCCACCCCAACCATTAACAACAGTAGCACGTTCATGTGCCTGTCAAACGACATGATGTGAGTAGTGCAGGAAAGGAGGCAAGTGAACTACTGAACTGCTTTGTGAGCTGAAATGTTACATACCGACATTCCCATGTCTGATAGAGAGAATTGTGTGTTCATTTACATTATTTGCAAATGGAAACAAGGAACCGAAATATATCTAATCCATTAATGGACGAACTTGTCATGGCACACAAAATTTAAATCTTAAAGTAAAGACCCTGGAAGAAGAAGGTCATCCAAATAAGGATGTCTAACCTGGTCCAGCCAGGCGCACGTACAAAACGGACAAGTGGCAGCCCGCCTCCTCCTGGTGTAGGCCCTTCATGGCGCCTGTAGCAGCAGGCTCCAGCAGACCCTGCAACATGATCAATCACCCAATTTAGTTGCCACTTGGCAATGCATATGCCAACATCTTAGGATAAACCAAATGAAGTTCTTTTACCTGTGAGATCTGGCAACCGAGCATGTCTCCCTCTGTGGTCCATGACCGCATCACTGGTGACGTCGACGCAAGGACCATGCTGAACACCATCTTAGCAGGAACACCTGCGCCAATGGAATATGCAGCACACCACCTGATCAGTCAGAACCACACTTTGTGAAAATAAAAAAAGGATGCTATGCTAGTTGATGCTAATGAAACAGGGTGCCGATCGTTTTTTTTCACAACAGCTACACAATTCATCTAGCAGGAGTTATGCATCCTGCAACACTAAAAAGGGCAATAAATTTGCAGACACATCAAAACATGCTCCTATATGTATCTGAATTCACCACGATATTCATAGGCCCCAAATCGTAAGCCCATATGGGACCCTGCGGTTGTTTCAATCAGATCTACCAAAATTAGAGGACACGAACAGGAAGTATGAGAAAATATCAACATCAAAGCAGATCTTACGGGAAAAGAAATGAAGATGGCATACATTCTAAAGATGGGGACGGAAAGTGGATTACCATCACAATTTCACCAGAACGAACTTGCTCCCGTACACCAGATGCAATCCACCTGACCTGGAGCATTCAGTCCAATATTCTACAGTACATAAAACTCATAATTAGAGCACAACACAGGGAAATTGCAGTTTTGTTCATGGCATTCTGAAGAGCAATGAATAACAGAGACATAGGAAGCAGGCTCGTCAGAGAAGGCGTCCTCGCACGCCCGCACGCACACACCTAGGTGAAGAGGGCTTCAGCCTCGGCGACGTTCCCCTCCACGAGGGGGGCCTCCGCCTTTTCCCGCACTGTGAGCGCGGCAATCCCCGCGCCCGCGTCGAACTCGGCCGCTCGGAGGTGCAAGGAGGTGCTCCAGGAGGCGCGCGGCCGTGCCGCGGACGGGTACGGAGGCGGCGACGTTGGGACCCACGCCGCAGCGGTCAAGGCACCCGCAGGAGGCCACTTCGACGCGCGGCGGGGGCGGCGCGAGGTCCCCCAGCGCTGCGAGCACCTCCCGCCCGCCCTGCCTAGTGGACATTCGGTTCGTGCAGATGTGTATCTCTATCGCCGCCTCCGCCGAAGATTGCGGCGCAGTGGGACCTCGACGGCGCGTTGCACACGGCGGCAGCGGCCGGGGAGTTAAGGCGAGCGAGTAGGAGCGGGAGGCGGCTACTTCTGCTGGAGCATCACTTCTACCTGCGAACTGCGATGACATCCCATGATGCGGCGCCGCGGCGGTGGCAGCAAGAGCTGGTAGCCTGTTGGCTGGAGCTGAGGAGGGGGGGCGGAGAGAAGATGAAAGTCAACACGAAACCAAACCCAACCAAACCTACCGACCTAGCTTCGGAAAAACAAATAAACCGACTAAACACGTTTTACCACATCTAGGTGGGCCCAGCGAGAGCGACGTGCAGCTCAACCAGAGAAGCTGGGAACACTGGGAGCTTAGAGCTCTTTAGAGATAGGCCATTTTTACTGACTAAACACCTCTATTTTTCTTCGTTTAAAAATTTGTCTATGATTTATTGATTGTTATTTGCATGCCCTATATTACTATCTTTTTTTCGAAATGGGGGAAATATCGCCCCAGCTTCTGCATCCAAGGGATGCACACGGCTTTTTATTAGATTATTCACAACACCTTACAAGAGCAATACAAAAGATCAAACTCGAAGCCACCTCACTACACCTACAGAGGGATGAAGGGGTGACAATTCACCAACCCACATCAACCAAAAACCAAATGCCTTCCCAGGCCGCCCAATAGCAGATGAGAAGCACATCCAGTCAAGCAGACTCCCAGCATACGCCAACGCCTACGCCATAGAAGTTGCTACCGCCGTATTCCTCGACTCCATCTTCAAGAGAGATCATCGCATCGACCATGCCAGACCTGCCATCGATGCCGCCACGGCGCCAGACGACTCCACCGTCTTGCGTGAGTCCATCACACTACATCCGTCCCGAGACACCACTGCACCATGCCGCGGTGACTCGACGACGCTGATGCACGTAAATGTACACGTCCGTTGAGAACCCCAAGAGGAAGGTATGATGCGCACAGTGGCAAGTTTTCCCTCAGAAAGAAACCAAGGTTTAATCGAACCAGGAGGAGCCAAGAAGCACGTTGAAGGTTGATGGTGGCGAAATGTGATGCGGCGCAACAACAGGGATTCCGGCGCCAACGTGGAATCTGCACAACAAAACAAAGTACTTTGCCCCAACGAAACAGTGAGGTTGTCAATCTCACTGGCTTGCTGTAACAAAGGATTAAGCGTATCGAGTGGAAGATGATTGTTTGCAAGAAACAGTAAAACAAATATTGCAGTAGATTGTATGCGATGTAAAGAATAGGATCGGGGTCCACAGTTCACTAGAGGTGTCTCTCCCATAAGATAAAAGCATGTTGGGTGAACAAATTACAGTCGGGCAATTGACAAATAGAGAAAGTCATAACAATGCATATACATGATATGATAAATATAGTGAGATTTAATCCGGGCATTATGACAAAGTACATAGACCGCCATCCAAGCGCATCTATGCCTAAAAAGTCCACCTTCAGGTTATCATCCGAACCCCATTCAGTATTAAGTTGCAAAGCAACAGACAATTGCATTAAGTATGGTGCGTAATGTAATCGACAACTACATCCTTAGACATAGAATCAATGTTTTATCCCTAGTGGCAACAGCACATCACAACCTTAGAACTTTCTCACTGTCCCAGTGTCAATGAAGGCATGAACCCACTATCGAGCATAAATACTCCCTCTTGGAGTTAAGAGTAAAAACTTGGCCAGAGCCTCTACTAATAACGGAGAGCATGCAAGATCATAAACAACACATAAACAATAGATTGATAATCACCATAACATAGTATTCTCTATCCATCGGATCCCGACAAACACAACATATAGTATTACAGATAGATGATCTTGATCATGTTAGGCAGCTCACAAGATCCAACAATGAAGCACAATTAGGAGAAGACGACCATCTAGCTACTGCTATGGACCCATAGTCCAGGGTGAACTACTCACTCATCACTCCGGAGGCGATCATGGCGATGAAGAGTCCTCCGGGAGATGAATCCCCTCCGGCAGGGTGCCGGAGGCGATCTCCTGAATCCCCGAGATGGGATTCGCGGCGGCGGCGTCTCTGGAAGGTTTTCCGTATCGTGGCTCTCGGTACTAGGGTTTCGCGACGGAGGCTTTAAGTAGGCGAAAGGGTAGGTCGGGGGACGAGGGCCCACACCATAGGGCGGCGCGGGCCCCCTGGCCGCGCGGCCCTATGGTGGCGGCGCCCGTCGCCCACTTCGTTATCTCTTCGGTCTTCGGAAGCTTCAAAAATAGGACCCGGGCGTTGATTTCGTCCAATTCCGAGAATATTTCCTTACTAGGATTTCTGAAACCAAAAACAGCAGAAAACATCAACCTCTTCGGCATCTTGTTAATAGGTTAGTTCCAGAAAATGCATAAATATGACATATAATGTGCATAAAACATGTAGGTATCATCAATAAAGTAGCATGGAACATAAGAAATTATCGATACGTTGGAGACGTATCAGACGCCGACACAGCGAAAGCACACCGCTCCACCTCAGCACCACCGCCATCTGTTGTCTGCTCCAAAAAATGATGCCCCCAACAGGGAGAACGGCATTGCGCGCCGCCATCGTCTGATCCGGGAGACCCGGGTCTAGGATTTCCCGGAGAAGCCCAAACGCAGGCTGCAGAGACAATGCCTTCAACAAGGTAACGACGAAGCACGCCGCCATCATCCGCCAAGACCGAAGTCCGGCCGGCTTTCACCGGCAGCTGCGCCTCGCATCGGGAGCTAGGCGACGGATCGCAAGATCCGCCACGGCTAGCCACACAACTAGCCGATCTCCTCCGGGAGAGAAGACCACCACCGCGGTGCCACGGTCAGCGGCACCTGACGCCCGCCACCTGCCACCAGGTCAGCGCCGTCACCACCATCGCCATCCAGGGCCGCCGCCCTTGGTGCCGTGATCCCAGCTCTCGAGGATGGGCAGCACAAGATCCACCCCCATCCCCACCCGCCCGGCCATGCCAAGGCGAGGAAGGAGGAGAGGACCGCGCCAGGGTTCGGGGCCGCGCCGCCGCCTCCATTACCGCCCTCCTGGCGAGGCCACGGCGAGGAACGGCGGAGAGGGCTACGCCGCCATGGCCAGGGCCGCGCCGCCGCCCCCAACACCACCCGCCCGCGTCGCCATCAACCAGAACCGGGACCATCCCCCGGCGCGAAGGCGTGCCTCCTACCGCCGCACCAGGGGACCACGCGAGGATCCCCGCCGCCCCCATCACCGGCCGCCAGTCGCCGCGGCGGCCTCCGGGTACGAGGAGGAGGAGAGGGGAGGGGGAGGGGAAGGCGGCGGCGACGGCTAGGGTTCGCCCGAGTCGCCCTTGGAGGAGGACGAACCGTCTACATACATATGTGTGTCGCCCTATATTACTATCTATGTCTGCTCTTAGTTCTATTTTTGAAACACGTGGCAAAAGCTTTGCCCTTTCCATTGATTAAGAAGATAGTTGCCCGGTTAATTAAGAAAAAACGAGCGAAAACCGGTACATCAGCGACACACACGCCGGTTCCAGGACCACGCATCAGCCGAGCCGCCAGCTTTGCCACCCAAGCGGCCAGAGACGACACCCTACCATCCTAGAGGCGCCGCTCCAGCACCCACACCGGCCCCGAGGCCACGCACCCGCCGAGCGACTATCTGTCACCGAAGCAACGTGTACAGACACCTTGAAGCAAAGGACTCGGAGCCGCCACTCCGGCTACAACCTGAACAACGTGCACATGCCGACCCCGAGGCCGCGCATCGAACTGGTCGATGGGTTTGTCGCCCAAGCGAGCAAACCTAACACCCAGGAAAAGAGACGCTGCTCTAGAAACCATGCCTACTCCGAGGCCACGCCCCTGCCTAGCCGACAAAGAACTCCTCGCCGCCATCCACCGCCAGCACCAATTTTTGTTTGTCACTCCGATCAGGGCCCAACTCAAAAAACGAAATCCTCAAGAGGAAAACACGACACTAAAATGCCGTCAATGTCCGATCACAAGGATCTAGGGTTTCCCCTGAAGTTGACCAAGGGAGGAACAAGAGTTTCACCTCAACGGTGCCTCCAAGAAGGAAATGACGCCCAAGGGTGCCGACGTCATTGGCTTCGGCTACCACCGTCGATGACAAGGATTTCACCTGATTCTAGCTCGTGAATCTCCACCCATGCCCGCACCGGATCCACCAACCTTGACACGCGGACCCCGAGGTCACGCCCCAAAACTGGTCGACGGCTCTGCTCTTAGTTTAGTACTCCATTTCATAGTATAGGCTCCTTTTCACCTTTTTTTTCCATATAGAGACATTTATTTCTGATGTTATGTAATTTTTGTGAATTTGTGGCTTACATTATGAAACAGTCATTTGCAGTTAGTATAATCTTATGGGCTACATGCCTCAGCGTTTACAGTTCATCCCTTTCTTTTATAGGTCCTATTTTGGCCCTCCAAGGCTCCAACTATACAACAAGTTCACTTTTGGATCTCTGACTTCAACACCCCCAGAACAAACCAAATACACTAGAATGAACCCATAATTCACTAAACTTCTCACTTTTGGATCCTGCTCTAAAACCTTCCACTTTTAGGACGATGCAGCCAGTGTGTGGCAGTGTTTTGCCTGATGTGGTGTTTTAAACAGGGGATCCTTTCTCTCGTCTTCTAACCATTTCCCCCCTATTGGCTAACTTGTCAGAACGATGTGGCAACATCATTGAGAACTGTTTTGAACTCAGCTGAGGGGCCAAAAGTGATTTCTTTTATTGTCATGAGACATACAAATCTTTAAAAAAGGTGGAAACGCGTTTGACCCATCAGGCCCAGTCGTGTGGTATTTTGTCCCAGAGATGCGACTTGTTTCAGGGAGTTAGTTCCGGGCAGCCTTAATATAAGTGATTGTTTTGTTTTTATGAAAGAAGTCTGCTGTTCCTTGTGGTCCATCTCCATCAAACATTTGATCAACAATTTCATTGGATGCAGCAATGGGTGGAAATCAATATAATTTGAAGTTAACTGGCTGTGGAGTGAAGGCAGCATGAAGATGATTCCTAGAAATTGAATGATCCGGGGTCTTCTGATCGTGCTTGAGACATATGTAACGAGTTGTAATAATGCTGGACATTATCTTGTTTCTTTGTGTTCGCCAGCGTACCATGGGTTCAGTTAAGCTATCTGTATTATATACTTAGAAGTAGCTAAAGAGGCCGAAAATCTCAGCATTTTCAGTCTAATGAAAGGGATGCAAATTCGGTGGATGCCTCTCTGTTGTCAATTGTCATCTCTCCCACAACTGCACGAGTAGTTTGTTGACAATTGTCATCTCCCACAACTGCACGAGTAGTTTGCTCTACAGAGTTGTAACTAAATTCAATTTTGACATAAAATTATGCCTGCTCCTTCTATTTTGACATTTAAACTGTTACAAAGCATTTGATTACAGGTTAGAATGTTCACCTACAAAATTGTTTTTTACCTTGTATGCATCAATGCTTTTGAATAGCACGCCGTCTGTCCTAAAACATGACAACTCGGACAGAACAAGAAACATTATGTTTAATGTTACCCAAAAAAGAAACATGAGGCTACCATTCACAAGTCTGCAAATTAATTTCGAACCTTGAAAAATTACATTCTAATAAGCAATTTCAAGTGTCATTTTATTTTGGAATTGTGCATAATTTCAAGAATTCGGGTACGGATTGGGTTTGGCAAGGCCTCCCATTTCCACAGGCCCAATTCTCACAGACATCCAAATGGAGAGACCCATTGAAATTCTGCTAAAAAAAGAGGGAGTTGTTCCCGTGCAACACCAGGTAGTTGTCGCGCTTTCGTGACCACAAACGATTGCTTTTCGAGCAAAAGCAACAAAGGTTCGCTTTCGTGGAGGAGATTGACCATTTTTTAGCGCAAAACGGTAAAGATAAACCAGACCCTAGGGTTTCTAAGGGTTGGAGAAGAGCATACAAGAAAATAATGGTAGATGTAGAGGGCCTGAGTATACTCCATAGCACTTAGACAAAGAGGTGCAAGCACAGTGGCACTCACATAAAACTATACCCCAATAATAACAGTCACGGAAAATTACAAGTTAACTTTAAATAGAAAATTTTGGGCTGCTATCTTCTTTCTTTGCCAGTAAGACTCTCTTTGGATTTCATATATTTCACTGGAAACAATTAATTCCAGTAGGAACAGGAAAATTCCTTTCCTCCTAGCAGGGCCTAAGTATGAAGGAAAATGTATCTACTTCTGTCATTTGTGATGTATACACCTAAAGGGCTAATCAGAATGGGAGCTCATCAACATTTGACGTCAGCATAGTCTATAATCCTTCATCCCACCTGGGAAGATTTGCAGTAGCTTCGTTGACCATTTTTACCAGTGCAACCTGCATTAAGAATAAACTAGGCAATCAAAAGTTCGAATCATGAGTCTCAAACTCAAAGGTTATGAGGCCTTAATACACCGAATGGTAATGGTCGAATTTTGTAAACCAAAATTTTCCAGTGGGGGGTGTCCACTTCACAGAAACATACTGTAATCCACAACCCACTTAAACAACTAAACAACTAAACAACATCAATGCTTGATAACTTTGTTCTAGTACTACTAGAAGACATAGCATTTTACTTTCTTTATTGGATGCCCAACTTCGCTTTTTTGTAAGCATTATATTGATGTGTGAAACTTTGTTTGATAACTTTGTTCTAGCACTCGTAGAAGACATAGCATTTTACTTTCTTTATTGGATGCCCATCTTTGCTTTTCTGTACGCATTATACTGAATGTGAAAGCTTGAACACAGTTGACTCTACTAGGCAGGTGAATCCACTTCCATGTTTTGCTATACATACTAGCTATTTGTAATGTCAGAGGTCTCTTAGCAATTTGAGATTGGATGCTTATCTCATTATGCAGGATTGGCGAGGAAAACAACAGTACCAAAAATTGGTTGAGTAGAAGTGCCTCGGCCACTTGAGGTAGGCAAACTAGAAGCCAATATATGTCTAAATTCACAACAACACAGTTGATATACAAGTGGAGCATTCATGAGCTGCACTAATAATGATTAGAACATGAATATGTTGGGAATTATGGAAGAACTGGAAGGGTTTGCTTCGGGGATCACAAAGCTTTTTCGTCCATAGATAAATGGTGCTGCAAGAAACTTCTAAGTGTTGGGGACATCAATAGAAGAGTTTGTTGTTCTTTAAAGAGTCGCTTAAAGAGAAAACATGGCAAAGCTTTCCAACTTCTGAGCCCAAGCACAGCTGATGTATGCCTAAGACCACCATGCTAGCGAGCATATTCTTCACGATCAATCAATTATTCCATGTTCAGTGGCTACTTGAGAAGTTCCAAATTCCATTCTTACAACAATTTCGGTTTTTCAGAAATAAAATGGCTCTCACTTGGTTAGAAACTTGTATTAGGCTGACCAAATTATCAAAGCACAAAACAGTAGCAGGGAATAAGTAGTTCACTATGTTGAGTGTTGACCTGTTGTAAATTTATTCAAACTAAATGAAAAAATAATGTAAATATCACAAAACTGTCCATATTTTTTTATTTTAAACGTTGAACATGTAGACAACACCTCGGTATCTTAAAAATCGTTATAAATTAGAGGTATCATAATAAACCTGTAGTGTACTTTTCCAATTTATTTGCTAGATAACATACCACACTTTCTGGCACTCCTGGAGGGGGTAATGTAAGATTTCTTGGTGGTGGCCTATCTTGGTACGATCTTTTGTCAAATCTCCACTCACCAATTGTTCCATAAGTCAGTACACCCTGAAATTATTGGCCACGATACTTTCAAATACCTTACGTTGTATGACGAATAGCCTTATGTTAGTAACATAACAGAGAAAACCAGGTATTTTGCTTTGTACCCTCAAGCTTATGAATATGAGATCTACAGAAAAAGAATCACAGGTTTGGGAAATAATTACTAGACCCTAATCATACCTTGAGTGAATAGTCACATCCATAGGTGAAGTGGATAATAAATGTATTGCCTAGCTTCTTATCAAATGGCGGCTGAAATTTAAGGGGGGCATGAATAATAGCAATAATCATGTCACTCAAACACATAATTTCAGTGCACAAGCATATTATCAGAAGAAAACACAGACAGAGCACCTGGATCATGAAATCTTTACGAAGGATGTGTTGAACCCCATGCAATGCACTGGCAACAGCATATGCATACCTAAAAGCCAAAAAAATAAAAACAAAAAAACTGGAATCATAACAATGTACCAATGAGCAAAGGCATCTACCGAAATTCACTTACAAGAAAGATAATTCTCACATTTCCAAAACCCATCCAAAAGCCTTATCGGTCTCTTGATCCTCTTTCATTTGTAGTGATACATTCATCCATGTGGGAGCAATCTTGTCAAGCAGTGTCTTAAAAATTCCTCAGATGATGAAATGTTGAGTTAGGCCCCGTAAAATAACTAATCAAAACAATAAATGGTAACTGAAACACGAGTCCTTCAAAGTGGAGTACATGGAATGGAGCTTCCCCTCATCCAGGACAGTGCAATCTAAAGAGTGCCAAGTGAGCAACAAGGAATTACCTTCTTAATGATTACAGGGGAATTCCCAATAGGGTCGACATTTGTGATGGGACCTCTTTCTTCAGGGTAGTATTTTCTGATAATTTTCTCGTGTTCAGCTGGTGTAATATAGAAGAAGGGGAATGCGGCTGGGTCATTGTCATAAGCCAAATTTGGTAAGGGTTTCACAAATATATGATCTGGTTCTGCCATCAGTATGTACCTGCGATATTCAAGCGGAACAGAACAGTTATAAACACACGGGAAAAGAACAGTTATATTTGTTTGATCATGAATGTCTGGATGCCAAGTCATGAAGTCCTTTGTGCAAGATTATATATAACTTGAAAACCATACAGAAAGTAACGACACCGAAAAGGTGCGTCAGTGTTAACTTACTCTTCTTCAATCTTTGCCTTCTCCAGCCATTGTACGAATGCCCATGGCCTGTTTAGGACGACATAGCCCTGGAGACAGTATCGCAATCAAACCTCGGGGGGCATTTCGGAACTGATGTTGTTTTCCCCAGTAACAGGGCGTGCATTAACGAAATAAGGTTCAAACCGACAGTGCAAAGAGAGTGATCCTCAAGTGAAGGCAAGAAAGCAAGACGTAATGGTCACGCTAGTGTGTTTTTTACGGATAAAATGGATTCTGGAGTGCAAGCTAACACTGAAAACTATACATGATTCTTTACTCAACGTGCACGTTTCTTCCAAAATTCATATGGTTTTAACAGGGGCACTTGTTCTCCTGCCAGAGAGTAAAATAAAGAAATAATAAAGCACTTGATTTTGGCGCTGGAAGATGGAACCGAAGCATCGAATTTGTTTTTTTCTGCACAAGTAGCCCCCACTACGCCCCCAACAAACAAACAAACAAACCGAAACGGAACGAGTGGGGTTGAAGTTGAGACCAAACAAAAAAAAAATACAATTTTTTTTGTACTTACACGGTCCTTGCCGGCGGGGAGTGGGTCGACGACGAAGGTGGGGATCTCGTCCATGAGTCCGTCAGGCTTCCCGGAGTGCAGCACGCGGGTGAAGCCGCCCATGTCGGCGCCCTCGGGGCGCGCCTGCATCCGCTTGTACCAGTAGTACATGACCCGGCACTGCCACCTGCTGTAGGCGGCGTCGGTGGCCGTGAGCGCCACGTGGAAGGGCCGCCTCCGCCCCCTCCCGCCGCCGGCCTTCCGCATCCACCCGGGCATCCGCACCACCGGGTCCCGCCCTCCCGCGACTATTCCTCCTCCTCCGTCGCCGGCGCCGCCGCCGCCGCCGCGGAGCACCGTGGCGAGGACGCTGTAGGAGATCAGGAACGCGAGCACCCCCGCCGCCACCAGCAGCAGCGCCGGCACGGCCCCGCGGCCCCCTCCGGCGGCGCCCTTCCTGGCCGGCGCGTTCATCCCCGGCCGTCAAGCAGTAGAATTTCTCGGGTGGGTTTGGAATCCGGCGGGGTTTTGGGATCGAGGAGGGAGCGATATATGGAAAAGGGACGTGCTCCGGACTTGCGACGGAAGCGAGGTAGCCATCATCGTCGGAATAACAATTACTACTAGGAGGAAGAAGAAATAATGGCATTAAGGTACTAATTAGAAAGTGCTTAACGCCATGGATACGCTGAGCGAAAACATTGAGATCCCACTTACCACTGGGCCTACGTGTCCGTGGGGCCCGGAGAACGGTGAGAGTGAGGAAGGTGTCCGTCGGTGAGAACGAATGTGTCAGTTTTGTGTGTGTGTGGGGATGGTTGACCTTGACCAGTAGTGCAGATGTGGACCAGTTCCTGCATTCGTTCTGCAGGCTGCGACTGGAATATGCCTCGCCGTGGGGCCCTTGTTTGGTGCACGCCACTGTTTGGGTTGACTCTCTGAGATGTACTCGGTGATAATTCATTCACAAAATGGAAAAGAGATTTACTCCGTCATCGCATGGAGGTACACATTCCGCCAGTTTGATTAACTAAATACTCCATTCATTCCATAAACCAAGACATATAAATTTAGTACTTTATTCAATTTAAATTACTAATTGACTCAACTTTATCTAATTTATACGTACCAAGACATGTTTTAGCTCTAGATACATGCATACCTCGATAAAGCTGAGTCAATTAATTTAGATCGGAGGGAGTAAAAAAATAAACATCTAAGTTTGACTGAATTTGGACAGAAAAATATGAACATTACCACCAAATCAGCATCTTCTAAGTATATCGATAGATCCACCATAACATAATTTTTTTGGGTGCATTTATTCACTATTAAAATATTGATATTTTTGTATGTATCAGATGCATTTACTAGGTATAATTATTCACTACTGTAAATACTGATCTATTTGTAAGTACTCCCTCTATCCCGGTTTAAAGGGCTTATGTGTATTACTATGTCGTCAATTTGACCATGACAATACAAGGTATACATTACAAAATATGTATCATCGGAAAGTTTAGATGTTCTACCTTCTAATGATATAATTTTTATGTTGTCCAATTGATATTATGTTGGCCAAGTTGATAACATAAACTAGGACGGGGTAAATATTTAGTCAAACTTAGGATTCTTTGACTTCTAACTAAAAATACACTTTGTTATTTGAAGAGGGGGGGTAAACCAAAGTTGGTTTATTTTATTCCTTGATTTAGGTTAATACTATCCAACTTCTTGCGGAAGTCCCTCTGAAGTTTCATCTTGAGAGATCCAGCATGGTATTCATTATGACAAGGCATGTTTCAAGAGTATCACAACAAGTCTGAAGATCCCCCTGCATGATTCAAATAAAAGTCTTAAGCCACTCACACCCTTTCTCTGTAGGCAAAAAACACTGCTCATTTGCTGGGCACGAAGTGCAAGTGAAACAAACGGATGAGCAGGTGAGAGAGCATGTGAAGAAGCCAGCCTTTCCACAGGTTTCTACTGCCACAGCGACCTTACTAGTCCAGAAAACGAACGAACTTTATTCTGATAACAATATATTACAACCAGGTCATTCATTAGCCATAGATAACTTCAGCATCAAAAATGGATATCTAGACGATTTGCAGAAAACTGGTTACAGATTACAATATGATTTGAGACTAACTAAGCATACTCTGGTAACCATCACTTCAACGGAGTTTGATTTCTTCAGGAGAACATCTTGTACGGATCATTTCACACAGTCATCCTGTATTGTGCATCGCAGCAAGCATCATTAGCGTCCAGCCTACTGCTTTGAATTGGAAGTATCCGCATCCCCCTTCACTATGCTGAGGTCGCCGCCATCTTTGCTAGCCTTATTTGCAGCTTTTATTTCATTGGCGTGGTTTATGAACTTTGTGAGGTCCTGAAAAATATATAAACCAGGTTGATTGTTAGTACAAATAAAACAGGGACGAATCACAACACGAAATTATTGGCCAAATCTAATGTTTAACCTACAAGTTAAGATAAGCTCAAAGGCCTGTTCTGTTTTCCATCATTGCAAACTAGTTGGTTCACATTGTGCTATTGCCAACTAGTTGGTTCACAGCATACTGTTAAGCTCCAATGTAAAAGGGTCGCGCTAATTGATCTTATTGGATGGGAATTATCAATAGTATGGCTTACAAAGATGTAAAGGATTTGTCTAACCATGATGTGGACACTCGGTCATAAAGAACACATATAGACAGTAGAGATAAACTACCTTGAATTATAACTATATTGAAAAATGCTACAGAACAACAATGGAGAAACCAATAAACAGAACAAACAGCATCCTCTACGATTCACGAGTGCATATATGGGTATCTTCGGTAATAGATGAAGTACAACAATGATGAGCACTGTAGAATGGGAAAACTTTATATACATCTAATTTGGAAAAATGGAAAGGGTTACTACTACTACATAGATTTACTGGAGCTCAGAATACAAAACAATGAACACATGATCATGCTAAATAATTTTCAACCATAACTATCAGTAGTTCGACAATATTGTCTTGTCAGAAACCAATTACCACCCAGTTTTCATGCTTGTACACGGTTAACTAACGTTACTAAATACAAGACAAAAACATATAAATCATTATATGAGCAGGTGAAAACAAGACTATGCAATTGCACACAAGACAGTAGTGTATGACACTACAAAGACTCCACAGTGATGTGCATGGCAAATGAGATACCAATCTTGTTATAATAGAAAGGAAATTGGTAAATACAGTGTTGTTCTTCACAATTTAGAAGATAGCAAAATATATCAGACAATAATAGACCATCAACCTATAATACTCCCTCCGTCCCATGAAACTTGTCTAAGATTTTTATCGAAATTTAGATGTATCTAGAGTTCTAGACACTAAATAGTATCTAGATAAATCTAAATTTTGACAAACTTTCGACATGTATCATGGGACAGAGGGAGTACTACATCATAACCATGATGTATTTTACTGTTGTGATGTTGTCAATACAAGGTAGCAGAATCTACAGTAAGTTCCCACTCATTAAGTTACAAATGGCCATACCATTTGGGCTACAGACATGCCATTTTACTGAACATTGTCACCAAGCCAAGGTACTATAATACTCAACGAAGCTATCACAAGTTGCAGGAATTATGAATCAAACAAGAATTAGGCAGGTCTGTAGAACTATGGATAAATGACCCAGTTCTCAAATTTACATTAGGTGCTACATGAGATAGACAAGACAGGAAACTGCAAGTAAGATGTAGGATATTATTAAAGGTGCTGGCAAACAAATTCAGAAACAGTCAGTCCAGTTACGCAAACATGGAAGCCTCTCCACACAATCACCTCCGGAATCCATGGTATGAATTAGTACTGCCAACCCCAGCAACAGATTGATACTGCCTCAACACTGAATTACACTTAAAAAACCAGGCCTAGAGCAGGGAATACTACCAACACTGTTTACGCGGCCTGAATCCTGATTGATAGGACAATAAACTAACTAGCTACACCATACCTTGATGTATCATGGGACAAAGGGAGTACTACATCATAACCATGATGTATTTTACTGTTGTGATGTTGTCAATACAAGGTAGCAGAATATACAGTAAGTTCCCAATCATCAATTTTACCAATGGCCATACCATTTGAGCTACAAAGATGCCATTTACTGAACATTATCACCAAGCCAGGATACTATAGTACTCAATGAAGCCATCACAAGTTGCAGGAATTATGAATTAAACCAGAACTAGGAAGATCTGTAGAACAATGGATAATGACCCAGTTCTCAAATTCACATTAGGAGCTACATGAGATAGACAAGACAGGAAACTGCAAGTAAGATGTAGGGTATATTAAAGGTGTTGGCAAGCAAATTCAGATACAGTCAGTCCAGGTACGCAAACATGAAAGCCTCTCCACACAATCGCCTCCGGAATCCAGAGTATGAATTAGTACTGCCAACCCCAGCAACAGATTAATACTGCCTCAACACTGAATTGCACTTAAAAACCAGGCCTAGAGCAGGGAATACTGCCAATACCGTTTACGCGGCCTGAATCGTGATTGATAGGGCAATAAACTAACTAGCTACACCATACCTTGTCGGCGTCCATGTCCTTGGTGAACTTGGTCGGCTTCACGACCCTCTTCCCTGCAAGAATCAACCAGCCAGCCAATCAAACAAACAGGCAACCATAGGACGCCACCAGCAAGAAGAAAATCGGAAGCAGTCATACACCATTACCGAAGGAGGACCGAAAACAGGGTAGGATGCGTGGCAGGGACACGAACCTTTGCGGATGTGGGGGGCCTTGCCGTGGCGGCTGGGAGGGGCGGACTTCTTCTTGGTCTGCCCCTTGAACATGGTCTGCTTCTGCGTCATCTTCTCCTCTCTCTCTCTCTCTTCGATCGAGCAAGTCGCCGCGGGTTGTGGTGTTCTGCGACGGGGGATTTCCTGATTTCGGCTGGCAACGTCGAGCTGCTTCTGATGCTACGGTGGTCGGGGATAGGCGGCGGCTGCCTGCCTCCGAGGCTAGGGTTTTGGGGGAGGTATGGCTGGGGAAGAAGCCCAGTTGGACGGCCCGTTGTTTCTGTTTTTCGAAAAGTTTTGTTGGCCTTTTTCTGGAGAAGGGATTTGGTGCACATGGGCACCTGTCTTCAATTTCAGATTTTTGAAAATTTTAAAATTTCACACTTCTATATCTTTAAAAATTATGGCCTTAAATATATCGATAGATATGTACAGGAGAAGTCTATGCAAAAAATTCCGAGTAAAAATACTTTAAATTTGAGAAATATAAAATAAACAAATTTCAGACAAAAAGATATACTATTTTACTACCATTTAATGTCAGAAATTTGTCTTTTTTATATTTCCAAAATACAATGTATTTTTAACAGGACTTGTTTTGCCTACAACCCCATTGTATATATTAATCTATGTATTTTGACACTATAATTTTTGAAGACATAGAAATATTAGATTTTAAAATTTCAAAAAATCCAAAACTGGAGGAAACATTGGTGTCCATGTGTGAAAGACACTTTTCGCTTTTTCTGCTAGTACATTGGAGTTCTGGATACACTTTGTAATTTAACCTTCTAACACCACATGATCCTTCAAAGGGATGTGCCGTTAAAAAAAAACTTTCCAGAAATAGGCTCGTGTGGTTGCTCAATGCTCCCGTATTTTCGAGGCCGATGTCCCCTTCTGTTGTTGAGTTGTACTACACCTGTTTCATAGCCTAATATCTCGATTTTATAATATAAGACATATGGAAATAGAGGAAATATATTTTTGGCAAATTGATCTTGTTCGAATAATTGGTTCCGTGCCCCACGTAGAGTGCTACTCAGTTTTGCCCAATACTCGGAGCACTTCTCCTTTTCGCCCTTTTTCTTAAAACTAGCCTCGCGAATAAGCAAATTACACGTTTTCATCGGTGCACACCCTTTGATCATTCGTGACCTAAGGTGGAACCCACTTAAAGCTTACAGGTGGGACCGAGTATAACTGGTCGCAGTCCAAACATTGCAAAATTCCACGTGTGGGTTCAGATGGTGCTCTCGTGTGTGTTCATGCAGCTTGCCTTCAATGGTGCTGCCCCGAGTACCGGATCAACATAGGATCTTTCCCCCCACGATAGCTCTCATCGCTCTGCAATAACTGGTCGCCCACCTCTCTTGAGTGGGCCGATCTGAAGCCACTCAGCCGGAATAGCCGGTCGGAGGCGGCGGAGGTGAAGCGCCGGTGTAGTCTAGGTCTAGTCTAGGTCTTCTCCCCTTCTAGTTCTTAGCTTACCCTTGTGGATATTGGCGTCATGCCCGTGCTGAGGTGGTGGCGGTGGAGATCGGGCTTCTCCCTGCTGCAGATGGAGATGCTACAGCTGTTCGTGGAGCTCCGGCGGTTGGAGCCAGAGACGGGCGGCGGCAGATCGACATCAACCTCTTCAATAAAGCCCTTCTTATATTCACCAGATCTAGGCGATTTCGTCCTGGTTCAACCTCTCTTTGGTCACCACGGTGGTGGAGATTGGGAGGGGATGCACGACGAGGCCGCGGTTGTTGGATCTGCCGAATGGATCCTTGGAGCAGCTCTTCCTCGCGCGCATCACACGGTGACCAGGTGATGTCTACGTTCCTTTCCCCTGGTGGGTGTTCTCAAGTGCAGAGGTTTGTAGGCAGTTTTTAAGTGGATCACCCAAGGTTTATCGAACTCGGGGAGGAAGAGGTCAAAGATATCCCTCTCATGCAACCCGCAACCACAAAGCAAGAAGTCTCTTGTGTCCCCAACACACCTAATAGGTGCACTAGTTCGGCGAAGAGATAGTGAAATACAAGTGGTATGAATGAATATGAGCAGTAGCAACGGTGCCAGAAAATAGCTTGTGGCGTGTAGTTGATGGTGGTAGTATTGCAAGTAGTAACACAAGAAACAAGAAACAAGCGTAGTAACTCAGCAGTATTTAGGAACGAGGCCTAGGGATTACACTTTCACTAGTGGACACTCTCAACATTGATCACATAACGAATAGATAAATGCATACTCTACACTTTTGTTGGATGATGAACACATTGCGTAGGATTACACGAACCCTCAATGCCGGAGTTAACAAGCTCCACAATAATGCTCATGTTTAAGTAACCTTAAGTGTAAGATAGATCAAAACGACTAAACCAAGTACTAGCATAGCATGCACACTGTCACCTTCATGCATATGTAGGAGGAATAGATCACATCAATATTATCATAGCAATAGTTAACTTCGCAATCTACAAGAGATCATGATCATAGCATAAACCAAGTACTAACACGGTGCACGCACTGTCACCTTTGCACACATGCAGGAGGAATAAAACTACTTTAATAACACATCACTAGAGTAGCACATAGATAAATTGTGATACAAACACATTGCAATCATCAAGAGATATAAATAAGCACTTCATTACGCTCTTCAACAGTGAATAAGTACTTCGTGAAATATAGCCTAAGAGACCCACACGGTGCACACACTGTCACCTTTACACACGTGGGACAAGGAGTCTCCGGAGATCACATAAGTAAAACCCACTTGACTAGCATAATGACATCTAGATTACAAGCATCATCATATGAATCTCAATCATGTAAGGCAGCTCATGAGATTATTGTATTGAGGTACATAGGAGAGAGATTAACCACATAGCTACCGGTACAGCCCCGAGCCTCGATGGAGAACTACTCCCTCCTCATGGGAGCAGCAGCGGTGATGAAGATGGCGGTGGAGATGGCAGCGGTGTCGATGGAGAAGCCTTCCGGGGCACTTCCCCGCCGGCGGGTGCCAAGAGACCCCCAGGATCTTGGCTTCGCGATGACGGCGGCTCGGAACTTTTCTCGTATCGTGTCTTTCTCCCTAAGGGTTTTCGATGCGGGGCTTTATATAGGCGAAGAGGCGGCGCAGGGGGTCAACGAGGCGGCAGGCGGCGCGGCCAACCCTAGGCGCGCCGGCCACCTCTGGTAACTGTGGCCCCCTCTGGTCCTTCCGGGTGGAAGCTTCGTGGAAAAATAGGAACCTGGGCGTTGATTTCGTCCAATTCGAGAATATTTCGTTACAGGATTTTAAAACCAGAAAACAGGAACTGGCACTTCGGCATCTTGTTAATAGGTTAGTTCCAAAATGCATAAATATGACATAAAGTGTGCATAAAACATGTAGATATCATCAATAAAGTAGCATGGAACATAAGAAATTATCGATACGTTGGAGACGTATCAGCATCCCAAGCTTAGTTCTCGTCCCGAGCAGGTAAAACGATAACAAAGATAATTTCTTAAGTGACATGCCATCATAACCTTGATCATACTATTGTAAGCATATGAGATGAATGCAGCGATCAAAACAATGGTAATGACATGAGTAAACAAGTGAATCATAAAGCAAAGACTTTTCATGAATAGTACTTTCAAGACAAGCATCAATAAGTCTTGCATAAGAGTTAACTCATAAAGCAATAAATCAAAGTAAAGGCATTGAAGCAACACAAAGGAAGATTAAGTTTCAGCGGTTGCTTTCAACTTGTAACATGTATATCTCATGGATAGTTGTCAACATAGAGTAATATAATAAGTGCAAATATGCAAGTATGTAGGAATCAATGCACAGTTCACACAAGTGTTTGCTTCTTAAGGTGGAAGGAGATAGGTAAACTGACTCAACAATAAAAGTAAAAGAATGGTCCTTCAAAGAGGAAAGCATCGATTGCTGTATTTGTGCTAGAGCTTTTATTTTGAAAACATGAAACAATTTTGTCAACGGTAGTAATAAAGCATATGAGTTATGAAAATTATATCTTACAAGTTGCAAGCCTCATGCATAGTATACTAATAGTGCCCGCACCTTGTCCTACTTAGCTTGGACTACCGGATCTTTGCATGCCATGTTTCAACCAAGTGTCACAAAGGGTACCTCCATGCCGCCTGTACAAAGGTCTAAGGAGAATGCTCGCATTTCGGATTTCTCGCTTTTGATTATTCTCAACTTAGACATCCATACCGGGACAACATGGACAACAGATAATGGACTCCTCTTAAATGCATAAGCATGTAGCAAAGTTATTATTCTCATATGAGATTGAGGATATATGTCCAAAACTGAAACTTCCACCATGATTCATGGCTTTAGTTAGCGGCCCAATGTTCTTCTCTAACAATTTTGCATGCTCCAACCACTAAAATGATAGACCTTCAGACAAGACGGACATGCATAGCAACTCACATGATATTCAACAATAGTTGATGGCGTTCCCAGAAGCATGGTTATCGCACAACAAGCAACTTAATAAAATATAAAGTGCATAAGTACATATTCAATACTACGATAGTTTTTAAGGCTATTTTGTCCCATGAGCTATATATTGCATAGGTGGATGATGGAATTTTAAAGGTAGCACTCAAGCAATTTACTTTGGAATGGCGGAGAAATACCATGTAGTAGGTAGGTATGGTGGACACAAATGGCATAGTAGTTGGCTCAAGGATTTTGGATGCATGAGAAGTATTCCTCTCGATACAAGGTTTAGGCTAGCAAGGTTATTTGAAGCAAACTCAAGGATGAACAAGTGCAGCAAGACTCACATAAAAGACATATTGTAAACATTATAAGACTCTACACTGTCTTCCTTGTTGTTCAAAACTCAATACTAGAAATTATCTAGACCTTAGAGAGACCAATTATGCAAACCAAATTTTAGCAAGCTCTATGTATTTCTTCATTAATGGGTGCAAAGTGTATGATGCAAGAGCTTAAACATGAGCACAACAATTGCCAAGTATCACATTATCCAAGACATTTTAGAATTACTACATGTAGCATTTTCCAATTCCAACCATATAACAATTTAACGAAGAGGAAACTTCGCCATGAATATTATGAGCTAAGAACACATGTGTTCATACGAACCAGCGGAGCGTGTCTCTCCCACACAAGGATGAACTTATTCAGAGAACTAAGATAACAAAACAAAAACAAAAATAAAAGCACACAGACGCTCCAAGTAAAGTACATAGGATGTGATGGAATAAAAATATAGTTTCACTAGAAGAAACCTGATAAGTTGTCGATGAAGAAGGGGATGCCTTGGGCATCCCAAGCTTAGATGCTTGAGTCTTCTTAAAATATGCAGGGATGAACCACCGGGCATCCCCAAGCTTAGACCTTTCACTCTTCTCGATCACATTATATCACCCTCTTCTATTGACCCTTCCTTCACACCAAATTTCAAGCAAACTCATTAGAGGGTTAGTGCATAATCAAAAATTCACATGTTCAGAGGTGACACAATCATTCTTAACACTTCTGGACATTGCACAAAACTTCTGAAAGTTAATGGAACAAAGAAACTCATTCAACTTAACAAAAGCGGCAATGCGAAATAAAAGGCAGAATCTGTCAAAAACAGAACAGTCCGTAAAGACGAATTTAAATCTGGCACCAGACTTGCTCAAATGGAAAAACTCAAAACTAATGAAAGTTGCGTACATATCTGAGGATCACGCTCGTAAATTGGCAGATTTTTTAGAATTTTCTACAGAGAATTGTGCCCAGATTCGTGACAGACAGCAATGCTGTTTCTGCGCAGCGATCCCAAATATAACATCAACTTTAGCATAGAAACTTTACTTGGCACAAAAACATGATAAGGAGAGGTTGCTACAGTAGTAAACAACTTCCAAGACTCAACAAAACAAAAATTGCTGTAGTAAAATAAACACATGGGTTATCTCCCAAGAAGTTCTTTCTTTATAGCCATTAAGATGGGCTCAGCAGTTTTAATGATGCACTCGCAAGAAATAGTATTTGAGGCAAAGAGAGCATCAAGAGGCAAATTCAAAACACATTTAAGTCTAACATGCTTCCTATGCATAGGAATCTTGTAAATAAACAAGTTCATGAAGAGCAAAGTAACAAGCATAGGAAGATAAAACAAGTGTAGCTTCAAAAATTTCAGCACATAGAGAGGTGTTTTAGTTACATGAAAATTTTTACAACCATATTTTCCTCTCTCATAATAACTTTCAGTAGCATCATGAGCAAACTCAACAATATAACTATCACATAAAGCATTCTTATCATGAGTCTCATGCATAAAATTATTACTCTCCACATAGGCATAATCAATTTTATTAGTTGTAGTGGGAGCAAATTCAACAAAGTAGCTATCATTATTATTCTCATCATCAAATATAGGAGGCATAGTATCATCAAAGTAAATTTTCTCCTCAATGCTTGGGGGACTAAAAATATCATGCTCATCAAAGCCAGCTTCCCCAAGCTTAGAATTTTCCATAGCATTAGCAACAATGGTGTTCAAAGCATTCATACTAATAACATTCCCATTATCATGCATATAAAGTTCCATGGGTTTTTTAATTCTCTCTTCAAACACATCATGTCCTAATTCAAGATAAAGTTCATAAAGATCTCTCATATTTTTGTTGTTTTCCATTATGCCTAACTAGTGTAAACAAGAAACCAAATGTCGCAATTGCAGAGTCTAAAGGAAATAGCTTTGAGTACTTACAATGGCGCCGGAAAATAGCTTAGTAGCCAAGATCCGGAGTGTGAGTACCTTTTACCTTTCCTCCGCGGCGAGAAAAGTGCTTGATGTCTACGTTCCCCTCCTTTCCTGTAGACAGTGTTGGGCCTCCAAGTGCAGAGGTTTGTAGAACAGCAGCAAGTTTTCCCTTAAGTGGATCACCCAAGGTTTATCGAACTCGGGAGGAAGAGGTCAAAGATATCCCTCTCATGCAACCCTGCAACCACAAAGCAAGAAGTCTCTTGTCCCCAACACACCTAATAGGTGCACTAGTTCGGCGAAGAGATAGTGAAATACAAGTGGTATGAATGAATATGAGCAAGAGTAACGGTGCAGAAAATAGCTTTTGGCGTGTAGTTGATGGTGGTAGTAAAGAGAGTAACACAAAAACAAAGAAACAAGTAGTAATCATGATTAGGAACGAGGCCTAGGGATTACACTTTCACTAGTGGACACTCTCAACATTGATCACATAACAGAATAGATAAATGCATACTCTACACTTTTGTTGGATGATGAACACATTGCGTAGGATTACACGAACCCTCAATGCCGGAGTTAACAAGCTCCACAATAATGCTCATGTTTAAGTAACCTTAAGTGTAAGATAGATCAAAACGACTAAACCAAGTACTAGCATAGCATGCACACTGTCACCTTCATGCATATGTAGGAGGAATAGATCACATCAATATTATCATAGCAATAGTTAACTTCTACAAGAGATCATGATCATAGCATAAACCAAGTACTAACAGCACGCTGTCACCTTTGCACACATGCAGAGGAATAAAACTACTTTAATAACACATCACTAGAGTACATAGATAAATTGTGATACAAACACATTGCAATCATCAAGAGATATAAATAAGCACTTCACTACTTCAACAAATGGTAATAGAAAATAAGAGACCCACACGGTGCACACATCACCTTTACACACGTGGGACAAGGAGTCTCCGGAGATCACATAAGTAAAACCCACTTGACTAGCATAATGACATCTAGATTACAAGCATCATCATATGAATCTCAATCATGTAAGGCAGCTCATGAGATTATTGTATTGAGGTACATAGGAGAGAGATTAACCACATAGCTACCGGCAGCCCGAGCCTCGATGGAGAACTACTCCTCCTCATGGGAGCGCAGCGGATGAAGATGGCGGTGGAGATGGCAGCGGTGTCGATGGAGAAGCCTTGGGCACTCCCCCTCCGGGGTGCCGAACAGAGACTCTGTCCCCGGATCTTGGCTTCGCGATGACGGCGGCTCGAACTTTTCTCGTATCGTGTCCTGGGGCCTGCGGGGGCTTTATATAGGCGAAGAGGCGGCGCAGAGGGTCAACGAGGCGGCCAGGGGGTAAGGCGCGGGCCAACCCTAGGCCGCGCCGCCACCTCTGGTGGGCTGTGGCCCTCTCGGTCCTTCCCGGTGTTGGAAGCTTCGTGGAAAATAGGAATGATTTCGTCCAATTCGAGAATATTTCGTTACTAGGATTTCGAAACAAAAACAGAACAGAACGCACTTCGGCATCTTGTTAATAGGTTAGTTCCAGAAAATGCATAAATATGACATAAAGTGTGCATAAAACATGTAGATATCATCAATAAAGTAGCATGGAACATAAGAAATTATCGATACGTTGGAGACGTATCACCAGGTTTGTCACCGTGATCCTTGGCCAACAACGTGGCCCATCTTCCTCAACCTCCATGGCGGAGGCCCTCATGGTCGGCTGCTGGAGCTCGACGCCGCTGGGGAGTCAAGTGGTGCGTCCCCGACTCTCTGGTGGTAGCCAGGAGCTTGATCTTTGCGTCGGACAAGAGCGTTCGAGCGGTCTACGCTCGGGACTCGGCGGAGACGCCTGGAGTTCGCCGTCGGTGGGTGGCAGAGATGCCCTTGGGCTTGATTGCTTTTTCCATTTACTAGCCAGGGTGTTTCTTGTTAAGTGGAAGGACCCTTCTTCAAAATTTAGGTTTCTCAGGACAAGAGATGTAAAGGGGCTTTTCTGTAAGATGTACCTGCCACATGTTCTAATATAAGTGCTCCACCGAGGCCGTCTGACCCCACTTCTGTTCAGAAAAAAATGGTGCTGCCCCTAACAGGCACAAGGCTTGCTCGCTACTTACGCAACCGGCCTGGCGCTAGTCTAGAGAGTCCAATCAATGCCCCGCTCGCGCGAATGCTCCTTGGTCGCTATTAATTCCGATTGGCCGGACGCGCGTACTAAACATCCCACTCTCTCCTCGTTGCACCCTGATACGTCTCCAACGTATCGATAATTTCTTATGTTCCATGCTACTTTATTGATGATATCTACATGTTTTATGCACACTTTATGTCATCTTCGTGCATTTTCTGGAACTAACCTATTAACAAGATGCCGGTGCGTTCTGTTTTCTGCTGTTTTTGGTTTCGAAATCCTAGTAACGAAATATTTTCGAATTGACGAAATCAACGCCGGTTCCTATTTTGCCCGGAAGCATCCAACACCCGAGAGCGCAGAGGAGGGCCCTGTGGGCCCCGATGATAGGTGGCGCGGCCTGGCCCCGGCGCGCCGCCTATGGTGTGGTCCCCTTCGACCTTCCGACGCCGCCTTCGCCGCCATAAAGCCCGAAAAACCTTACGGAGGAAGCCACGGTACGCGAAACCTTCCGAGCCGCCGCCATCGCGAAGCCAAGATCTGGGGGACAGAGTCTCTGTTCCGGCACCCCGGACGGGGAAGTGCCCCGGAAGGCTTCTCCATCGACACCGCTGCCATCTCCACCGCCATCTTCATCACCGCCGCTGCTCCCATGAAGAGGGAGTAGTTCTCCATCGAGGCTCGGGGCTGTACCGGTAGCTATGTGGTTCATCTCTCTCCTATGTACTTCAATACAATAATCTCATGAGCTGCCTTACATGATTGAGATTCATATGATGATGCTTGTAATCTAGATGTCATTGTGCTAGTCAAGTGAGTTTTACTTATGTGATCTCCGGAGACTCCTTGTCCCACGTGTGTAAAGGTGACAGTGTGTGCACCGTGTGGGTCTCTTAGGCTATATTTCACAGAATACTTATTCACTGTTATGAATGGCATAGTGAAGTGCTTATTTATATCTCTTTATGATTGCAATGTGTTTTGTATCACAATTTATCTATGTGCTACTCTAGCAATGTTATTAAAGTAGTTTTATTCCTCCCGCACGATGTAATGGTGACAGTGTGTGCATCCGTGTTAGTACTTGGTTTATGCTATGATCATGATCTCTTGTAGATTGCGAAGTTAACTATTGCTATGATAGTATTGATGTGTATTATTCCTCCTACATAAGCATGAAGGTGACAGTGTGCATGCTACGTTAGTACTTGGTTTAGTCGTATTGATCTATCTTACACTCTAAGGTTACTTAAATATGAACATTGAATTGTGGAGCTTGTTAACTCCGGCATTGAGGGTTCGTGTAATCCTACGCAATGTGTTCATCATCCAACAAGAGTGTAGAGTATGCATTTATCTATTCTGTTATGTGATCAATGTTGAGAGTGTCCACTAGTGAAAGTCTAATCCCTAGGCCTTGTTCCTAAACATTGCTATCGCTGCTTGTTACTTTTTGCGTTACTACTGCATGTTTACTTCCTACAATATTACTACCATCAAGCACGCCAAGCTATTTTCTGGCGCCGTATCTGCTCATATTCATTCATACCACCTGTATTTCACTATCTCTTCGCGAACTAGTGCACCTATTAGGTGTGTTGGGGACACAAGAGACTTCTTGCTTTGTGGTTGCAGGGTTGCATGAGAGGATATCTTTGACCTCTTCCTCCCGAGTTCGATAAACCTTGGGTAATCCACTTAAGGGAAACTTGCTGCTGTTCTACAAACCTCGCTCTTGGAGGCCCAACACTGTCTACAAGAATAGAAGCACCCGTAGACATCAAGCACTTTGGCGCCGTTGCCGGGAGGAAAGGTAAAAGGCACTCATACTTCGGTGTAAGTACTTTTCTGGCGCCAATGTGTGTGTGCTCGAAGCTATTTCCTTTAGACTCTGCAATTGCGACATTTGGTTTCTTGTTTACACTAGTTAGGCATAATGGACAACAATGACCTTTTTATTCTATTTCCTGATTTAAGACATGGATGGTTTGATGCGAAAATTAAAAAAACCATGGAACATATTAATATGAATGCTTTGAACACCATTGTTGTTAATGATATGGAAAATTCTAAGCTCGGGGAAGCTGGCTTTGATGAGCATGGTATTTTTAGTCCCCCAAGCATTGAGGAGAAAATTTACTTTGATGATACTTTGCCTCCCATTTATGATGATTATAATGATAGTAGTCTTTTGTTACCACCTGTTATGGAGGATAAATTTGATTATGATTACAATATACCTCCTATATTTGATAGCTACTTTGTTGAATTTGCTCCCACTACAATTAATAAGAATGCCTATGTGGAGAGTAATAATTTTATGCATGAGACTCATGATAAGAATGCTTTATGTGATAGTTATATTGTTGAGTTTGCTCATGTTGCTACTGAAAGTTATTATGAGAGAGGAAAATATGGTTGTAAAAATTTTCATGTTACTAAAACACCTCTCTATGTGCTGAAATTTTTGAAGCTACACTTGTTTTATCTTCCTATGCTTGTTACTTTGCTCTTCATGAACTTGTTTATTTACAAGATTTCTATGCATAGGAAGCATGTTAGACTTAAATGTGTTTTGAATTTGCCTCTTGATGCTCTCTTTTGCTTCAACTTCTATTTCTTGCGAGTGCATCATTAAAACTGCTGAGCCCATCTTAATGGCTATAAAGAAAGAACTTCTTGGGAGATAACCCATGTGTTTTTTTACTACAGTACTTTGTTTTATATTTGAGTCTTGGAAGTTGTTTACTACTGTAGCAACCTCTCCTTATCATGTTTTTGTGCCAAGTAAAGTTTCTATGTCAAAGTTGATGTTATATTTGGGATCGCTGCGCAGAAACAGCATTGCTGTCTGTCACGAATCTGGGCACAAGTCTCTGTAGAAAATTCGAAAAAATCTGCCAATTTACGAGCGTGATCCTCAGATATGTGCGCAACTTTCATTAGTTTTGAGTTTTCCATTCGAGCAAGTCTGGTGCCATTTTAAAATTGTCTTTACGGACTGTTCTGTTTTTGACAGATTCTGCCTTTTATTTCGCATGCTTTTGTTAAGTTGAATGAGTTTCTTTGTTCCATTAACTTTCAGAAGTTTTGTGCAATGTCCAGAAGTGTTAAGAATGATTGTGTCACCTCTAAACATGTGAATTTTTGATTATGCACTAACCCTCTAATGAGTTTGCTTGAAGTTTGGTGTGAAGGAAGTTTTCAAGGGTCAATAGAAGAGGGTGATATAATGTGATCGAGAAGAGTGAAAGGTCTAAGCTTAGGGATGCCCCATCCCTGCATATTTTAAGAAGACTCAAGCATCTAAGCTTGGGGATGCCCAAGGCATCCCCTTCTTCATCGACAACTTATCGGTTTCTTCTAGTGAAACTATATTTTTATTCATCACATCTTATGTACTTTACTTGGAGCGTCTATGTGCTTTTATTTTTGTTTTTGTTATCTTAGTTCTCTGAATAAGTTCATCCTTGTGTGGAGAGAGACACGCTCCGCTGGTTCGTATGAACACATGTGTTCTTAGCTCATAATATTCATGGCGAAGTTTCCTCTTCGTTAAATTGTTATATGGTTGGAATTGAAAAATGCTACATGTAGTAATTGGTAAAATGTCTTGGATAATGTGATACTTGGCAATTGTTGTGCTCATGTTTAAGCTCTTGCATCATATACTTTGCACCTATTAATGAAGAAATACATAGAGCTTGCTAAAATTTGGTTTGCATAATTGGTCTCTCTAAGGTCTAGATAATTTCTAGTATTGAGTTTTGAACAACAAGGAAGACGGTGTAGAGTCTTATAATGTTTACAATATGTCTTTTATGTGAGTTTTGCTGCACCGGTTCATCCTTGTGTTTGTTTCAAATAACCTTGCTAGCCTAAGCCTTGTATCGAGAGGGAATACTTCTCATGCATCCAAATTCCTTGAGCCAACCACTATGCCATTTGTGTCCACCATACCTACCTACTACATGGTATTTCTCCGCCATTCCAAAGTAAATTGCTTGAGTGCTATCTTTAAACAATTCAAAATTTATCACCTCTTATTTGTGTCAATGTTTTATAGCTCATGAGGAAGTATGTGGTGTTTATCTTTCAATCTTGTTGGGCAACTTTCACCAATGGACTAGTGGCTTCATCCGCTTATCCAATAACTTTGCAAAAAGAGCTGGCAATGGGATTCCCAGTCCCAAATTAGTTAACAAAAATAGACACTCCTCCATGGTATGTGATTGTTGGACGGCACCCGAAGGATTCGGTTAGCCATGGCTTGAGAAAGCAAAGGTGGGGAGGAGTGTCATCATAATAAAACTAAAATAAAAAGGCACTCCTTCATGGTATGAGATTGTTGGCAGTGATACGTCCCCGACGTATCCATAATTTCTGTCGTTCCATGCTTGTTTTATGACAATACTTACATGTTTTGCTTGCACTTTATGATGTTTTTATGCGTTTTCCGGAACTAACCTATTAACAAGATGCCACAGTGCCAGTTCCTGTTTTCTGTTTTTGGTTCCAGAAAGGCTGTTCGGGCAATATTCTCGGAATTCGACGAAACGAAGACCAAACATCATAATTCACCGAGACGGACCAGGACACCGAGGAGCCGGAGAGGGGCGGGGCCCCACACCACCTGGCGGCGCGGCCAAGGAGGGGGGCGCCAGTGTGGTGAGCCCACCGGCACCCCCTCGCGCCGCCTCTTCGCCTATTTAACCCTCGTGACCTAAAAACACCGTACCACTTAACGAAACTCCAAAGACTCCGGCGCCGCCGCCATCGCGAAACTCAATTCGGGGAGAAGTCTGTCCCGGCACCCTGACGGGGAAGTGCCCCGAAGCCATCTCCATCAACGCCACCATCTCCATCATGCTCCGTGAGTAGTTCCCCCATGGACTACGGGTTCTAGCTGTAGCTAGTTGGTATTCTCTCCCCCATGTACTTCAATACAATGATCTCATGAGCTGCCTTACATGATTGAGATTCATATGATGTAATCGGTGTTGTGTTTGTTGGGATCCGATGGATGATACATTATGATTAGTCTATCTATAAAGTTTGTGAAGTTATTGTTGCTGCAATCTTGTTATGCTTAATGCTTGTCACTAGGGCCCGAGTGGCATGATCTTAGATTTGAGCTCTATAATTATTGCTTAGATTGTATCTACAAGTTGTATGCACATGTCACTGTCCGGAACCAAAGGCCCGAAATCGGGACAACCGGAGGGGATGGCGGTGATGTGAGGGACACATGTTTTCACGGAGTGTTAATGCTTTGCTCCGGTGCTCTATTAAAAGGAGTACCTTAATATCCAGTAGATTCCCTTGAGGCTGCCACCGGCTGGTAGGACAATAGATGTTGTGCAAGTTTCTCATTGCGAGCACGTACGACTAAATATGGAAAACATGCCTACATGATTAATGAATTGATGTTCTTTCTTAATGCCTTATCAATCCTATCAATTGCCCAACTGTAATTTGTTCACCCAACACTTGTTATTGGAGAGTTACCACTAGTGTAGATAGCTGGGAACCCCGGTCCATCTCGCATCATCATATACACGTTCTACATGTCATTGGAAGTAGTATCAACTATTTTCGGTACCATTGCTCTCATATTGCTATTATGCTTGTTATTTATTATTGCTCTCATATTACTGCTACTTTCACATCACCCCCGTTACTAGTGCTTTTCCAGGTGCACTGAATTGACAACTCGGTTGTTAAGGCTTATAAGTATTCTTTACCTCCCCTTGTGTCGAATCAATAAATTTGGGTTTTACTTCCTTCGAAGACTGTTGCGATCCCCTATACTTGTGGGTCATCAAGACTATTTTCCGGCGCCGTTGGGGAGGCATAGCTCTACTCATAAGTTCACCTGGGAGTACACTCTACCTCTCTCTCTGCTTTTATCTTATTTTGTCTTGCTAGTTTATTTCTGTCTAGTTTTACTTTGCTTAGTTTACTTTTGTCTAGTTTATTTTTGTCTTGTTTTATTTTTCCTATATACCCAAAAATCCATAAAAATTTGAAAAACCTAAAAATTAAAAACTGCTGTTATGGGAGAACCAATAACCTACTTGGAGCTTATAGAATGTTATAATAATTATAGAGAATCAAGAACTGGTAAAATAATGAGTGCTATGATAGAAAAATTGAATACAATTGCTGAAATCTTGCTTAAACGCCATAATATAAACTGTTGCTCTCAACATGATACTAAACATCTTAAATTTCAATGTGGCTTTAGTAAGGAATTTTTAATTAAGAACTATAATCGGAATTGCTATATTCATTATGGGTTCGAAGAGGTAGAACAATTTGTCTTATTTATGGGAGCCTCCGAGATAGAATCCTTCATGGTTGAGAATTATGAAACTTGTGTTGTTTGTAAGGGCCTTAAAGATTATGTCTCTACTATCCTTAATTCTTGCATAGAATGCTACAGTAGGAATCCTTATATCCTTGATTATAAAGAGAGACACATTAATGCACAAGAATGCACTCACAATTTGCAGGAACCGGTGGAAGAAGAAATTGATGAACCTGAAAGCTCATTGGATGAAAAAGAGGAGGAAATTGATGAACTTGAAAGCTCATTGGATGAAAAAGAAGAAGAGAGTGACGAACAAAAGGAGGAAGAATGGATTAGCTACCCATGCCAACCTTCTAATGAGAGTAACTCTTCATCTCTTACACTATTTGATTGTCCTCCATGCTTACCGAAAGAGGTTGAATGTTATGTTCCTGTGGATTCTATTGAAATATTTCCTATAATTAAAACTTGTGAGAATAATTATGCTACTGTTATATATGATAATCCATGCTACTTTGATAAATCTTATGATAATGCTTTGTTTGTGCCTGATGTCGAAATGCATGGTACTAAAGAATTTTGCTTAGCAAATGTTTATGATAAAGCTCTAGATGATGGTCCTATGTTACTTGATAATATTAATTGTACTAATAATGAAAATGGGATTGGAGAGTTCTTGACTTATTCTATGAGTCCCATATCTATTGAGATTGATCACCTACCTTGTTATATTATTAATAAAAGTAAGTTTGAAAGTTTTAATTCCACTATTCTTGAACTTGATAAAAATTATGTGTTTGGAAATCATGAAAAGTATGCTGCATGTGATAGTTATATTGTTGAGTTTGTTCATGAAGCTACTGTAAATTATTATGAGAGAGGAAAATATGGTAGTAGAAATTTTCATGGTACTAATACACCTCTCTATGTGCTGAAATTTTTGAAGCTACACTTGTTCTATCTTCCTTTGCTTGTTACTTTGCTCTTCATGAACTTGTTTATTTACAAGATTCCTTTTCATAGGAAGCATGTTAGGCTTAAAAGTGTTTTGAATTTGCCTCTTGATGCTCTCTTTTGCTTCAAATACTATTTCTTGCGAGTGCATCATTAAAACTGCTGAGCCCATCTTGATGGCTATAAAGAAAGAACTTCTTGGGAGATAACCCATGTGTTATTTTGCTACAGTACTTTGTTTTATATTTGTGTCTTGGAAGTTGTTTACTACTGTAGCAACCTCTCCTTATCTTAGTTTTGTGTTTTGTTGTGCCAAGTGAAGCCTCTAATCGAAGGTTGATACTAGATTTGGATTGCGCAGAAACAGATTTCTATCTGTCACGAATCTGGGCTTATTTCTCTGTAGGAAACTCAGAAAAATCTGCCAATTTACGTGCGTGATCCTCAGATATGTACGCAACTTTCATTAGTTTTGAGTTTTCTGATTTGAGCAACGGAAGTACCTCGTAAAAATTCGTGTTTACTGGCTGTTCTGTTTTGGCAGATTCTGTCTCTGTTTTTTGCATTGTCTCTTGTGGACTTTAAGCGAGGTTTTCTAGACGTGGAGAGCTGTAGCTAATGTTTTATTGAGTTCTTGCAATGTGTCACTACAGGACCAAGGTGGATTCAAGTTTTTTGAGTACTAACCCCTCTAATGAAGTTTATGAGAAGTTTGGTGTGAAGGAAGTTTTCAAGGGTCAAGAGAGGAGGATGATATATGATCAAGAAGAGTGAAAAGTCAAAGCTTGGGGATGCCCCGTGGTTCATCCTGCATATTTCAAGGAGACTCAAGCGTCTAAGCTTGGGGATGCCCAAGGCATCCCCTTCTTCATCAACTTATCGGTTCCTCCCCTGAAACTATATTTTTATTCGGTCACATCATATGTGCTTTACTTGGAGCGTCTGTGTGCTTTTAATTTTGTTTGTGTTTGAATAAAGATGGATCCTAGCAATCCTTGTTTGGGAGAGAGACACGCTCCGCTTTTTCATATGAACACTTGTTCTTCGTTTTACTTTTAATGTTCAATGAATAAAAGTTGGAAGCTACAATATTTATCTTTATTTGGTTGGGAAAAGAAAATGCCTCATATGTCTTGGATAATTTGATACTTGGCAATTGTTTTGAGCTCTCAAGTAGATCATAAGTTTTTGCATGTAGTTTAAACCTATTAGTGGAGAACTACCGTAAAGCTTGTTAAAATTGGTTTGCATAATTGATCTCTCTTAAGGTCTAGATATTTTCTGGTAAAAGTGTTTGAGCAACAAGGAAGACAGTGTAGAGTATTATAATGCTTGCAATATGTTCTTATGTAAGCTTTGCTGTACCGGTTCATACTTGTGTTTGCTTCAAACAACCTTGCTAGCCTAAACCTTGTACTGAGAGGGATTACTTCTCGTGCATCCAAAAACCTTGAGCCAAAACCTATGCCATCTGTGTCCACCATACCTACCTACTATGTGGTATTTTCTGCCATTCCAAAGTAAATTGCTTGAGTGCTACCTTTAAACAATTCAAAATTTATCACCTCTGATTTGTGTCAATGTTTTATAGCTCATGAGGAAGTATGTGGTGTTTATCTTTCAATCTTGTTGGGCAACTTTCACCAATGGACTAGTGGCTTCATCCGCTTATCCAATAATTTTGCAAAAAGAGCTGGCAATGGGATTCCCAGTCCCAAATTAATTAACAAAAATAGACACTCCTCCATGGTATGTGATTGTTGGACGGCACCCGAGGATTCGGTTAGCCATGGCTTGTGTAAGCAAAGGTGGGGAGGAGTGTCATCATAATAAAACTAAAATAAAAAGGCACTCCTTCATGGTATGAGATTGTTGGCAGGCACCCGAGGATTCGGTTAGCCATGGTTTGTGAAAGAAAGGTTGGAAGGAGTGCCACCCAAAAATAAAAATAATTCATGGGAGCCGCTCTTGAAGGTTTGTCTAGCAAGGGGTTAGAGTGCCCACTACCATTCGTTGACAACAACAAACACCTCTCAAAACTTTACTTTTATGCTCTCTTTATGTTTTCAAAACCAAAGCTCTAGCACAAATATAGCAATCGATGCTTTCCTCTTTGAAGGGCCATTCTTTTACTTTATGTTGAGTCAGTTTACCTACTTCCTTCCATCTTAGAAGCAAACACTTGTGTCAACTGTGCATTGATTCTTACATACTTGCTTATTTGCATTCATCATATTACTTTGTGTTGACAATTATCCATGAGATATGCATGTTACAAGTTGAAAGCAACCGCTGAAACTTATATCTTCCCTTGTGTTGCTTCGATGCCTTTACTTTGAACTTATTGCTTTATGAGTTAACTCTTGTGCAAAACTTTTGATACTTGTCTTGAAAATACTCTTCATGAAAAGTTTTGCTATATGTTATCTATTTGTTAGCAACTATAGATCATTGCCTTGAGTCACTTCATTCATTTCATATGCTTTGTAATAGTATGATCAAGGTTATGTAAGTAGCATGTCACTACAGAAATTATTCTTTTTATCGTTTTGCGGGACGAGCAGAACTAAGCTTGGGGATGCTGATACGTCCCGACGTATCCATAATTTCTGTTCCATGCTTGTTTTATGACAATACTTACATGTTTTGCTTGCACTTTATGATGTTTTTATGAGTTTTCCGGAACTAACCTATTAACAAGATGCCACGTGCGCCTTTTCGCTGTTTTTGGTTCCGAAAGGCTGTTCGGGCAATATTCTGAATTCGACGAAACGAAGACCAAACATCATAATTCACCGAGACGGACCAGGACACCGAAAGGAGGAGAGGGGCTGGGGGCCCCACCACCACGGCGGCGCGCGGGGAGGCGCGGGTGGTGAGCCCACCTCCTCGCGCCGCCTCTTCGCCTATTTAACCCCTCGTGACCTAAAAACACCGTACCACTTGACGAAACTCCAAAAGACTCCAGGCGCCGCCGCCATCGCGAACTCCAATTGGGACAAGTCTCGTCCAAGACTGTCGGACGGGGAAGTGCCCCGAAGCCATCTCCATCAACGCCACCATCTCCATCATGCTCCGTGAGTAGTTCCCCCATGGACTACGGGTTCTAGCTGTAGCTAGTTGGTATTCTCTCCCCATGTACTTCAATACAATGATCTCATGAGCTGCCTTACATGATTGAGATTCATATGATGTAATCGGTGTTGTGTTTGTTGGGATCCGATGGATGATACATTATGATTAGTCTATCTATAAAGTTTGTGAAGTTATTGTTGCTGCAATCTTGTTATGCTTAATGCTTGTCACTAGGGCCCGAGTGGCATGATCTTAGATTTGAGCTCTATAATTATTGCTTAGATTGTATCTACAAGTTGTATGCACATGTCACTGTCCGGAACCAAAGGCCCCGAAGTGACAATCGGGACAACCGGAGGGGATGGCGGTGATGTGAGGGACACATGTTTTCACGGAGTGTTAATGCTTTGCTCCGGTGCTCTATTAAAAGGAGTACCTTAATATCCAGTAGATTCCCTTGAGGCCCGGCTGCCACCGGCTGGTAGGACAATAGATGTTGTGCAAGTTTCTCATTAGCACGTACGACTAAATATGGAAAACATGCCTACATGATTAATGAATTGATGTTCTTTCTTAATGCCTTATCAATCCTATCAATTGCCCAACTGTAATTTGTTCACCCAACACTTGTTATTGGAGAGTTACCACTAGTGTAGCTAGGAACCCCGGTCCATCTCGCATCATCATATACACGTTCTACATGTCATTGGAAGTAGTATCAACTATTTTCCGGTACCATTGCTCTCATATTGCTATTCTGCTGTTATGTTACTATTGCTCATATTATCGCTACTTTCACATCACCCCTGTTACTAGTGCTTTTCGTGCAGCTGAATTGACAACTCATTGTTAAGGCTTATAAGTATTCTTTACCTCCCTTGTGTCGAATCAATAAATTTGGGTTTTACTTCCCTCACTGTTGCGATCCCCTATACTTGTGGGTCATCACAGCACGGATTTAGCCATGGTTTGTGAAAGAAAGGTTGGAAGGAGTGCCACCCAAAAATAAAATAAAATGGGAGCCGCTCTTTGAAGGTTTGTCTGGCAAGGGGTTAGAGTACCCGCTACCATTCGTTGACAACAACAAATACCTCTCAAAACTTTACTTTTTATGCTCTCTTTATGTTTTCAAAACCAAAGCTCTAGCACAAATATAGCAATCGATGCTTTTCCTCTTTGAAGGACCTTTCTTTTACTTTTATTGTTGAGTCAGTTCACCTATTTCTCTCCACCTCAAGAAGCAAACACTTGTGTGAACTGTGCATTGATTTCTACATACTTGCATATTGCACTTGTTATATTACTTTATATTGACACTATCCATGAGATATACATGTTATAAGTTGAAAGCAACCGCTGAAACTTAATCTTCCTTTATGTTGCTTCAATACCTCTACTTTGAATTATTGCTTTATGAGTTAACTCTTATGCAAGACTTATTGATGCTTGTCTTGAAGTACTATTCATGAAAAGTCTTTGTTTATGATTCATTTGTTTACTCATGTCATTACCATTGTTTTGATCGCTGCATTCATTACATATGCTTACAATAGTATGATCAAGGTTATGATGGCATATCACTTAAGAAATTATCTTTGTTATCGTTTTACCTCGGGACGAGCAACTAAGCTTGGGGATGACGTCTCCAACGTATCGATAATTTCTTATGTTCCATGCTACTTTATTGATGATATCTACATGTTTTATGCACACTTTATGTCATCGTGCATTTTCCGGAACTAACCTATTAACAAGATGCGTGCAGTCCCGTTTCTGTTTTTGGTTTCGAAATCCTAGTAACGAAATATTCTCGAATTGGACGAAATCAACGCCCAGTTTCTATTTTGCCGGAAGCATCCGAACACCCGAGAGCGCAGAGGAGGCCCTGTGGGCCCCAGATGATAGGGTGGCGCGGCTGGCCCCGGCGCGCGGCCTATGGTGTGGTCGCCCCGACCTTCCTCGACGCCGCCCTTTCGCCTATATAAAGCCCTCTCGAAAACCCTTACGGAGGAAGCCACGGTACGCGAAACCTTCCGAGCCGCCGCCATCGCGAAGCCAAGATCCGGGGGAGGAGTCTCTGTTCGCACCTCCGGACGGGTGCCCCCGGAAGGCTTCTCCATCGACACCGCTGCCATCTCCACCGCCATCTTCATCACTGCTCCCATGAAGAGGGAGTAGTTCTCCATCGAGGCTCGGGGCTGTGTAGCTATGTGGTTCATCTCTCTCCTATGTACTTCAATACAATAATCTCATGAGCTGCCTTACATGATTGAGATTCATATGATGATGCTTGTAATCTAGATGTCATTGTGCTAGTCAAGTGAGTTTTACTTATGTGATCTCCGGAGACTCCTTGTCCCACGTGTGTAAAGGTGACAGTGTGTGCACCGTGTGGGTCTCTTAGGCTATATTTCACGAATACTTATTCACTTATGAATGGCATAGTGAAGTGCTTATTTATATCTCTTTATGATTGCAATGTGTTTTGTATCACAATTTATCTATGTGCTACTCTAGCAATGTTATTAAAGTAGTTTTATTCCTCCTGCACGATGTAATGGTGACAGTGTGTGCATCCGTGTTAGTACTTGGTTTATGCTATGATCATGATCTCTTGTAGATTGCGAAGTTAACTATTGCTATGATAGTATTGATGTGTATTATTCCTCCTACATAAGCATGAAGGTGACAGTGTGCATGCTACGTTAGTACTTGGTTTAGTCGTATTGATCTATCTTACACTCTAAGGTTACTTAAATATGAACATTGAATTGTGGAGCTTGTTAACTCCGGCATTGAGGGTTCGTGTAATCCTACGCAATGTGTTCATCATCCAACAAGAGTGTAGAGTATGCATTTATCTATTGTTATGTGATCAATGTTGAGAGTGTCCACTAGTGAAAGTCTAATCCCTAGGCCTTGTTCCTAAATCGCTATCGCTGCTTGTTTATTTACTGCGTTACCGCATGTTTACTTCCTACAATATTACTACCATCAATTGCACGCCAATAAGCTATTTTCTGGCGCCGTACTGCTCATATTCATTCATACCACCTGTATTTCACTATCTCTTCGCCGAACTAGTGCACCTATTAGGTGTGTTGGGGACACAAGAGACTTCTTGCTTTGTGGTTGCGGGGTTGCATGAGAGGGATATCTTTGACCTCTTCCTCCCCGAGTTCGATAAACCTTGGGTAATCCACTTAAGGGAAACTTGCTGCTGTTCTACAAACCTCTGCTCTTGGAGGCCCAACACTGTCTACAAGAATAGAAGCACCCGTAGACATCACACCCACGCCGCCCACTGACATCCTCTCCCTCTACTTGCCACCTATGAACAGTCGCCTGGCCTTTCATGGCTCGCGCTGGCTCCACCTACGCCCGCGGCGACAACTCCAACCGTCGTTGTCGGGGTTGTCGGGTCAACTATAAATGGTTTCTTGAGCCGAGCGATGCATCTTATCCGCACTCAGATCCTTCAGGCTCGAGCATGACTCCTTGGGGCTCGAGCAGAAGTTGTGATGACGTCCACGATGCCGGCTGTTGGTTCATATTTGATGTTGATCCCGTTCCCACCATCGACTTTAATTTTAGGTCACAGTCATAGAGTAGGCCAGACATGTCGTGGATCAGCAACACCTTGAGAAAACTCTGCTAGCTTATGGGGCCTATGCAGGAGCGGAGTGGGCCAGAGCCGCCACAAAGGCTAAGGAGTAATCGTTGGCAAACCAGAACGTGTAGGGTAAGGGCAAGACACCAATGAAGGTGCACGGCAAGGGCAATACGCCAATGAAGTTGCATGGCAAAGGCAAGGACCCGATGAACCCGATGGAGGTTTCTGACGATGATGATGACGATGACGTTGACCGGCAACAGTTGTGGAGTGAGAATTAGTTGTAGTTGGTATATGTATAATTATGTCAGAGAAGACAACTAAGAATAGTAATAGTTGGCTTTATGTGTAATTGTGGAAAGTTCGAATATGTTTTCTCTTTATGCAAATTTCTAACACTGTTCTCCCTCTGCCTCACACTCTGCGTTTGGAACACAAAAAAAGCCAGGTGAAATGACATGTCAATGTTTCAAACTGGAGAACGGGCATGCCACACATAAGTAGATATAGATGACATTGAGCTATGAGCCCGTGCAACATCATAAACCTGTTTTTCGGCTCACCTTATATAAGGTTCGGCTATATTAGGGATCCGCTAGAGATGCTCTTAGTTGCCGCTACATCTTTCCTGCTACGTACGGGCTGGGCTGCATACGCCCCTATGGGTCCACCAGGGCTTTCTCTTTTTCTCTCTTTCTGTTGTTCTTTTTTTTCTTTGTTGTAATCTTTTCAATGATGTATTTTAACCAATGACTTATCGAATGAGTAACGCAGTTTTGATAAAAATATAATCAGGAAGGGATTTCTCTCCTATTGGGACTTGATCTCCTTCATGCACAGGGGACTTGATCGAGATAGTAGCACTTATCACCTTACTTCATTGACAGTGATTTAACATTTCAAAAACCAAAGAAGTTACTCCCGTCGTTCTACTCACTAGTACTTATATTCAGGAAGTTGCAGGAGTTCAATTTAATCTCTACATCTTGTATTCACTATAAGAAGTTGTGGGAGTTCAATTTAAACTCTACTTATATTCAGGAACACATACAGACGTACTCCCTCCATTCCAAATTAATTGTCACAGTGGATTCGTATGCATCTACAAACTAAAACGTGTATCTATATAAATCTGCCTCAATTAATTTTAAAAACATCTTATCTCTACTAATAAGTTACGAATTGGTGGTGTTGGTAGGTCAATAAAATCGGACTAAATTTTCGTCCGTCAAAAAAACCGAGCCTCTCAGCGCCTTCCAATTGGTCCGTGCGTCCGTCCGCGTTTCCTTGGTCCGTTGTCTTTTCACGCGTCTTCGTCCGCCGTGCGCTTTGTCTCGTGCGCTTTTTCTGGGTACCGCGTGCCGGCCAGAGTCCAGCTCAAATATGATTCCTCCGATTGGTACAGTTGCATGCCAGTGTCCGGCTCGAGCGCAGGCCAGATGCAAGAGTTCCGTTTGAATTATGCTTGTTTCGTCGGGTATAACTAACCATCGTATCGCGTGGCCGGAAATCTTGCTTAACTCGGCTAGCAATCCAAACTCGGCTAGCAATCCACCCGTGGAGGTGGAGGGCCGCCTGGAGAGCTGCCTACATCTACGTCCATCACGTCGGCAATCCTCTCCGTGCTCGGGTGCCTCGACCCTGCCTTGCGCTTGCGCGCCTGGTGATCCCCGGCGGGTACTAACGCTTGGCCGGCCAACCTGGGGACGGGGTTAGGCCGGTTGGAAGGAGGATAAGGAGAGGGGAGGGCTGGCGGCGGAGGTGGGCCGGGAAACACCGCGCTGGCGATGGAGTCATCGATAGATACCGACGGCGACCTGACGTTCTAGCTCACCTCGATGTTCCTTCTCCCGGATGGCTGCAAGAACCGGGGGTTCTTCAAGATCGAAGACGGTGGCCATAGTCGGCCATCCCTCCTCTGGCTAATTCCCACACAGTTGGCCACCACCGCTTCGCAGTTGGCGTCGGGCTCACCCGGCTCGCCGCATCGCAGTCGGCCGTGTCTAAGCAGAACCGTCAAGCGTCCTGGCACCGCGGCGCTGGTGCGACATGGTACCAGTCAAAGGCATCAACGGATCCGTACTACAGGAGAAGATACGGTTAACCTTGGCAAGAGGAAGCGCGGAGAGGTAGGCGGGGTAGGCGACAACTCAGCATCGGAGGCGCCGGCCAATTCGAACTGGGCATGGTTAGGCTAATCACGGGAGGACTCGGGCAATTGATGCAGAGATGGCCGTTTGCTGCAGCGTCGTGGGCTAGGTTCAGTAATAATGGAGATTGGGGACTACAAGAGGGTGAAGAGAATGTGCACCTCTTCTCCATTAACCTGGACATCCACGCTTTTGCTGCTTGATTCATGGCTGCTTCGCTTTTTGGTGCTCATTCGTCGGATTAGACAAAGCCAGCAAGGTGTGATCTTCCATATCTCAGTTCTTTCTTATGTCCCGATAGTTGTCTTACTTACAGTTTAATGCACTGAAGCTATGAAGTTTAATATACTGAAGCTATGAAGTTTAATTTAGAGTTGTCCTGAATGACAAAAAAAATCGCTTTTCCAGTTTTTCTAAGTGTGCATCTTCGCAATATAGAATTTATCTGATTTCAGTACTCCATCTGGATTGGTTTAATAGGCGCTCGCGTAGTTTAACAAATATCTTTCAACATTATTTAAGTCAATAAAATATGGAATATATATCATAAAAATTAAACAACATATGAAGCCTAACTAATCTAGAAATACGATTTCTTTTTTGTTGGAATATGGTTATCACTTTCTTTGCACATGAACTTTCACATGTATTCTGTTTATTGTAAAAAAAAATACAAAATTAATGTATCGTAGCAACGCACGAGCATTCAACTAAAACGGCGCGTCGACATGTGTGGAGATTTTTCTTCTTTATTTGTACATTTTGCATATGGATATTTTTGACATATTATGAAATGGTTAGTGGATGTATTAATTATGTTGTACAACATGGATTGGTGCAATACTCCAGTTCATGCACGGATGGTGCAAAAGATATAAATCATCGGCGGGGATTTAGGGGAGTGGCCACAGCGACAAGTGGTGGTATTCATCTCAAATCAAGATTTGGTTCTTGCAAAAATAAATAAAAATTCAGAGGACACGACGTCTTAGAAATTTAATCAAATCACTAGCAATGTTGGAGACGGATGGAATGTTCCGCTGCGACGCGCGGGCACTCAGCTAGTTAGTATAAGGGACAGAGATAGTACCAGATTACACTTGTTGACACAGCTCTATGCTACTCCTGTTTAAATGCAGGATTTCTCTAGGTTCTGGGGAAGTGGGAAATATTTTATGAAGCATACCGCAGAAACTGTACTAGTGGCTCCGGGAGTATCTTTTTTGCTCTGAAGTATCTTATAAGATCACGGCAGAAACAAAACTATATTTCGGGTGAAACTGTTGCATCTAATATTCGTCTTCAGAATGAAAGTAGCTATGAAGCCCAATCTACTGTCGATTCAAAAGGGGGCATAGTCATATGGGTGGGGTGTTTGTGGGGAGCTGCCTTGGATATGAGGAATTCCTAAAAAAAAAATACATACTTACCAAAGCCGGTGAAATAGCATGACCAATCGGACACGAGATATAAGCCATTAAGCTACACAGATGACTCAGTTTTGCGTAACATATTCAACTTGATCCCAAACAGATCGTTTCAGCTCCGGTTTCATCTGCTTCGAAATACACTACTCTCAATAAAAAAAAAGGAGGTTAATATTATCTTTCTCAGAAGGCATTGGCAGCAGCAACACTGGTATCACGAGCTCTCAGTTGTATCCATTTTCGAAGCTTCCTCCAAGCCCTTGAAGGCGACACGCAGCTTCCTCAGCGATGACACTTTCTTCCCGTTGCTCTCCGCCATACCAGAAACATGCACAGTCGCTAATGAGGCTCCTTTAAGGAGCTCAAAAATGGGGATGCTCAGGTTTTGCCGTGTCATCTGCTCAAGCACTTCTGGTGCCTGCATGTACAGATTGTTGCCTTCGTGTGTCACGCTAGCTTTTGACATCAGCAATTTCGGGTGCTCCTCAAGCATCTTGATGAACTGTCCATGAGCGGAAAAGATTCAGAATCAACAGGCACAGAAGTTATGTGCGCAGAACAGTACATCTTCTATTGAGTAAGATTTTAAAATTAGAACTAGGAACATAAATCTGGGTATTAAACTGCCTTAAGTCTTTGTGTCGGTAAGGAAGTGTTCATTTTTCAGCTTCCTCTTCCTTCAGAAAGATAATAACTCACTGTTTAGAAGTGCCATTTTGCTGAAAAATGTGGTACATGTTTTGAACTTGGCAAATAGTGCAGCTAATGATTTTTTTTTTCTTTCAAGACCCAATTCTGTGATTTTAATATGATGATTGAATTCATCTGTGTACATGTGAGCCAGATAGAATTTCTCATTTTACGTATTCGAAAGTTAAGCCAATGTAACTTCATTATATGAAGGAATGTGCACAAGGCATGCAATGCTTTTCAGTTTGATTATGTTACTAACCTCCGAAAGCGTTGATGTTGTGTCCAGCTCAATGAGGGTACCAGGTCCGCATACAAGGCAATCTGTGTCTCTAACAAACTCTGTTACTTTAATATGAGTTCCTTCAAGGCCATTGTACCTGCATGATAACAATATATAATTGTTAGACTCTTCAAATTGCCAATGTGTTGTACTTTTGTAACAAATCAGGAAATGCATCTGCTTCAGAAGTTCAGATATGGTTGTCAAAATAACAGCAGCAGCAGCACTCTGTGGGCGTATGTAAGTAACATATTTGGAGGGGATAATGAAAACATGATAAATACAAACAGTTTTGACCAAATAATTTCAATCATTGGAAGATAGAATAGAATGCCTTCACAAGACAAAAAAGCAACTTACACCAAGCAAATAATTTTTACGTGTGACCTGTAAGTATGATATGCATTGGGATATCAACTCCAGCAGTCAAACTTTACAAGTCTGGCCAGAGAAGGGCTGTGACAATTGACAGCAATATACATAGTTGAGAGCAACCAGCAGTGGACAGCAGGACACTGATCCAGTTCTAAGTTTTGAACTGAACTTGCTGATTACCAGTTCTGATCAGTTCCGATATCGCATATGAGCATCACATGCATAGATTATCAAGCACCCTAGTGAATTTTTGTGCTGGAGGAACTGTGCATTGTGCCCTTTTTGTCTACATTCTCATTACTTTCTCATACTTCCATTTCCATTACAGGTTGGAACATAGATTTAGGTGGAGACTGTCACAGTTTGGAGTTGATGTGTTCTGCTGTGCTAATTTAACTTGTTCTGAGAAGTTGTGAAAAGTCTATCCTGTTTGGCAAATCAGATTTGATTTAAATAAATCATGTTATCCACTGATTGTCCACTCATATTTTGGAATGAAAATTAATATTTGTGTGCCACTAGATTAGAGAACTAACCAAGCCAAATCTCTAGGAGCAATTCAAGAAATGCTAATCGTGTGGCATTTTCTGAAAACGTTGTGCTATGCATTTCTGACTAAATCAATGCATTCATGCATTGCCCACTTTCCAACTGCAGGAGTTTTGGCATACATATATTATGCATTCAGATGGTAATAAAATTTGGCAAATACATCATTGAATATCACCTTTCGTTCTTACTCTTTGGTGACACTAACTATTTGAGTAACAGCCTAAGGATGGGGTATGATGCAACGAAACTCACGTGAGATAATTTGACACACTTCTGCTGCAGCCAGATACGAGCTTCAAAGCTTCCAATGCACAAGCAGCAGAAATAATTGCATTTGTTGAAGCAATGGCTGGGATGATATTCTTTACAACACCCTGTAATCAGGAATACACATGTCATGCACTCATGCCCTCTAAAATTACAAAATTATGCTTCTTCATTCCAAGATTTATACAGTTAAACAAATAATAAAATCATACTTAGTGATCATGATAACTGAGAACCTGAAGTAGTTAGCCTAAAGCAATACAGTGTGCTGGGAACACTGGTAGATTAGATCACTGGCGCAACAAATAGTAGGATGACTCCATATGAAAAGGTTTGTTCTGAAATGCCTAATATCACATCGAGATACTTTCTAAGTCGTGTAATTCCCATTAAAGTTCAGAGCATAGTTTTTTTATAATTACTATTTTGCAGGTGGGTATAATAAGACCAAAGCACCATCAATGGCATACACAGACAAGTAGGTACTGATACACAACCAAATGGCAAAACGATCTATGTCACAGAAAAATCGAGCATAACAGAACTGTGTAAATAAAAACATCAAGTACCAATAATGAGTTATTGATAACATTGACAGCATGCTGACGCTGCACACGTAACAGCTAAATCATGTAATATGAGTTTTTTTAGCACAAAGTGAAAGAGCAGCATATGTGTACACACATAATTAGAGAGCCAGAGATTATTATGTGAATACATATTCATTAAGAAAATCATATGGAGATGGTCTGCTACCACATTGTAAGGCTACTGAATTTAAACATCTTCATGATTAAACAAAACTTCAACAAGCTATAAACTACATATATAAATTAAGACCATTCTTATATGGAACCCTTAACATGGTTCACAACTGAAGGAGATAATGAGTTACTCCTACTGCCAGCTTGCCCATAGTGCAAAGCTGCACACATCATAATCCAGCTATAGAAACGGTTATACCAGCAAATCTAGTAGCAAAATAAAATCCTAATATTGGGTTACAACAGACTCCTAGAGAAACGAGATAATCTTGACAGGGCCAGAATTCTATATGGCAGGTTTTGAATTTGAGCTGCAATGCCATCCAAACTCACTCACTGAACTTCCGCCAATCCGGCAGTGAAATTTTCACCTGCCCAGAAGGGCCCCTTATATGAAGTTAATATAATAAGCTTGGATTGGTTTCATGAGTAATAAAGGAAATAAAATACTAAATACTATGATTCTGGCAAGAATGTTAATTTTTAATGATAGAATACATTATTAGTGAAGGCCTAACAAGCGCAGATCACAACAGAGGAGAAGTATTAAACTCTGGGGTAGACAAGGAAGAAATAAAGTTACATCTTAGAACTGGAGAATAAACAAGAGAAGAGATCAGACCTGAGTCAAAGAATATGTAACTCCGGAAATACCAAAAAGTTCTGCTCTCTTTAAAGCCTGTATTAATAGGTATAAATGGCAAATTAGACAGAAAAAAAAGGATAGTACTATCTAAATTACATGTCATCACAGTGGATCAGACCTCTGAATAAATCCACTGCATATGTTCTGCATCATCAGCATCGAAAGGTTTTCCACTGTGAACCTGCAAGAGTGAACTTAATGGTTACAAAAATATATATTGATTAAAGAGCAAACTAGAGAGATAGGAACTATACCTCATCCCATTTGATCAAATGAGCATACTCAATGCAATGAGCTGCAGTTCTCGGAGTCTCAGCAAGGGTACACAAGGGAAACTTGACCTGGGGAGGGAAAAGCCATATGTTGCACTCAAAACAAGGTGTTGTCCCTGGCATAATGACTCTAGCATGACCTTTGAAACCTTCTGTTCCACCATCTACCATAGGCTTAACTGTCTCCTGGACTGGTTTCTCGTCTGAGTCATACTCTGCAATTCCAATTATATACTGGCATCAGTAGACCAGTAAAGATATTTTGAGTTGGATTTTGTAATCGTACTAATCTCTGATTGTTTGGGGAGTGGAAACATAATAAAACTGCACTACGAAGGTCAATAAGTGGGAAAATACTATCTGCAGTAAATTCAAGAGAAACTTGATTTTACTTGCAAATTCATATCGAACAGTAATGATTTCCCTTCATCTATAGCAATTTGTTTGGGTCAAACTTTCTTGATGCTCAATCCATGGTTGGCATCAAAGTGTAGTCTAACTATTCACTTCCAAATTTCAAGTTAGAATTTATACAAGAAAATAACAGATGAACATGTTGTAGGCCCAAGATGTCTGCTAGTCTACCCCTTCTTTCCAAGTCGTGGACTAGGGCTACATAAAAAACGGTATGGAAGCATATACCTAAGAATCCACAAGCCACGGAATTGATATAACTTCGAGCTTCAATTGAATCAAGACCAAGGACAATTATTTGGAACTGCTTATAGAAATCTAGCTCTTTATCTTCAATCCTACAGAAATGGGGCACAATGTTTACTCCGCTAACTCGCTCCATAACCCTCTTTGCAGCTACTTCAGCCTTGGGCTTCCCAACATCATGAATCCTGTACAAAAATTATATGGAATGTTCATTGAGATGATAGGTTACAGAAAACATAAACCAAACATGCAAACTCTAAACAGATATACAGTCGATGCCGCAATAAGGCGAGGCTTTGGTAACAGCCCAGTGTCTGAAAGGGATTCAACCATACAAGATAGTATTATATGTTAAACCCCAAATCCTCTCTACTTTTCCTCGCTTGCGGTCACTCATAACTTGTAAACAATGGAACCAATTTCATTGTACAGAACCTAACAGTCAGACATCCTTCTATTTAGTATCAATTTCCGATGCATAAATCAAGGTGGAAATATCTTCCCATCGACCAGATAACATTAAGTCTATAGGGCGTGTCTATTTCTCAGTCAACTGAGAATTTCTTAAGTCTCAGTCACCTCAGAAAAGTGCAACTGCAGTTCAAAAAAATGTGCAACTCGGATCAGTTGCACTTTTCTAGTAGAAAAGTGCAATTGCACTTTTTTGACAGAAAAGTGCAACTCAAGTGCATTTTTGTGATTGACTGAGACTTAAGAAATTCTCAGTTGACTGAGAAATAGCAAAACCGATATATATATACATATATAATCGGCAATGCAAGTGGAAAAGCACCTGAAGAGGAACTGTCGGTTGAGGTTGGAGACGTCGATGGTGTCCATGTCGATGACGTGCAGGTTCTTGAAGCCGGAGAGGGCGAGGTCCTTGAGGAGCTCGCAGCCGAGGCCGCCGGCCCCCACGACGAGCACCTCGACGAAGCTCCCAATCAGGTCCCGAAGCTGCGAGCACGACGAATTCAGATCGCAAGGAGAAGAGGAAGCGAAAACGCGGAGCAGGGTAGTGGCGGCGGCGGCTTACCCCGGGGCTGGGATCGAAGGTGGAGTGGACGAGGTTGCCGGGGCGGGAGAGGAGCATGTCGAGGTCCCTCCACCGTTCGGGCTCCGTTGGCGGCGCCGCCTCCGCGTCAGGGGAAGCCATCTCTCGCCTGCCTTTGGAGTGGACGGGGGAGGAATCTGCAGGAGGCGTCCAGGGTGCGGCACACAAAGGGGGAAAGAGAGGAGAGGAAGAAGAACCCAGGGACCTTTGGAGTGGACGGTCAGGACTCGTGATTTGTACGATCGGGCGGCGGCGTGTGAAGGCTGGAAAGCTCCGATTTGGTGTTTGCTCATGGTTTTGAGGAAAACCCAAACTTTGTATTATGGGTTTTCCTGAAAGTCCCTACTATTCAATTTACCTAGATCCACACTTTTGTGTAATCTATAATACAAAGTATTTCATATTAAGATTTTATATGTTTATAGCAAATATCATTGACTATATCCATTGATTTTTCAAAATTATATGAAACTTTGAAATACTGTTTTCGAACTTTTCAAGATACCAAGCTCTAAACATCCTTGATGAAAAAAAATACTACACTACAAATAACTCATAGCGCGCATCCCACCGACGATGAAATACATGCGTCAGTTTTGAACATTGCAGTTGTTTCCATCTTAGAGAGGCTTCCACTTAGCACCCTCACTATTGGTAAGTCTTTGCTCAAAAGGATGCAGTCGAGCACATTGTACGCCCAAAAGTGGCCCCTTGTAGTTGTCAGTGAGGGACACGATCCATGGCCTACGGGGTTTACAATAGGAGCAATGTCACCTCATTTAAACACGACCCATGACCAATATCTTCCGGCATCTGATTCCTCCCGGGCCGCTCGCCTCCACCTTCCACGCTCTCCCCCTCTGGCTGCCGCCGCCTTCGCCGGTGGTGGTAGCGACCACCTTCCCGTCAAGCGGCATTGGGGATGGAGAGGTGCTGCCTGACGGCTTCTCTCGGGAGTTGGGGCGTCGCTGGTGGGGCACAAAGCGGCGCGGTCATCACCGGGCGAGGCCTGAGGATATCCATCAGGGGTTGACAAGGAGGAGACGGTACATCGGCGACGTGGCTTCAGCGGGCACGATGGTGATCTGCGCCATTGGGACGAGATCTAGGTTGTGAGGCCCAATCTTGACCAGATGGGTTCAACCAGGGGCCGGTGTTGTGTGGTCTATGGCTATCCTCGTGACGCCGTTGACTTGCAGCCTGGCGCTAGACTATCTCCTTCCTCTTCGGTTCCGTCAAGGAGACGACTAGCGGCGTGGGGGCTGCCAGTCTCGCGAATAAAGGCAGTGGTCCTAGGGTTTCTTTTGTGCGAAGATGAAGAACTGCTTGAGTCTTGTCATTCTTGATTTGGCCAGAGTTTCGGAAGACTCCGCCTACGAATGTAACAGTGCACATATTGCCTGGAGTTTGCTGGATCGAGTGGAATTCGGTCGTGCGCACCCATGCTTTTATTCCGACCGTTTGGTTCTGGAGGGGGCGGCGCGAAGCTCTGTTCTGTGTTGCCATCAGATGATATTCTAGTCCATGGTCAAATCAGAGGTGGAGAATATCATGAAGGTCAGATTGGAGGACTATCAATGGAGGTTTGGCTCTGTGTGCTTGAGGAATTTGCTTGATGTTCTGGATTTTCGCCGCAACAATATGTAAGTGGGGACGTATGGTGAAATCCAGAGTCTTACCTTTCAGAGTAAAAATCCAAGGTTTGTCCTTAATTGGTTATACCTAGCAATTGCTCTTGTTTTGAAAGTGGAGACTATCTTCAGGGTGAAAATCTAAGATCTTTTGATCGAGCGACGATGGTGCTTGTGCACTGTTTTCTTCTTGGAGGCGTCGCTTTTGGAGAGCCTAGAGTTCAGGTGGTATCTTAATGGTGGATATATTGTTACTGCTAAGCTGGAATACTGTAGCAGCAGGACTTTTTATTTTTTAGTTTTCTTTTTCTCTGTTTAGCTGTGTGCATCCGTACTATCATCCTCTGCTAACTAGATTTAGCAGAGAGTAAAGTCCGCCTGTGTTGTTTGATTAGCACAGATGCACAATCACTCACGAACAACGTTGAGAGACACCGGACGGCCAGAAAACCCAGTATAGTACAGTACACTACTAGTAGTATAGCAGTCGTCCGACGCGACCGGAGCCAAAGCAAAGCCCCGACCGCCGGGGCTTATCCGCTCTTCGGACCGTGCCTACTCCGCTCCTCCTCAGCTCAGCTCAGCTCAGCTCGCTCCCCCCAAACATGGAGGCGGCCGCCGCCCTGTCCCCTCCCCGCGTCGCCGCCCTCGACGCCCGCGCCCTCTTCTCCCCTCCCACCGCCATCCCCTCCTCGCCCGCCTCCCGCCTCCGCCTCCGCCTCGCCGCCCGCCCGCGCGCCTCCGCCCCCTCCGTCGTCGCCACCCCTAAGCAGCGGTTCCTGGCGCCCCACCAGGACCCCGCCGGCGGCCGCGGCGCAAGAGACGTCGTCACCATGGTACAGTTCCTCCACTTGGATCGATGCACTCTGGCTTACTCTGCAGAATAGTTCGTTCGTTCAGCCGTGTAAGTTCAATCAATGTCGTCGTCTTGCTTGACAGGTTATCCCGTTCCTCAGGGGAACCGCATTTGAGCAGCCGCCGCCGGACTTGGCCTCCTTCCTCTACAAGAACAGGATCGTCTACCTCGGGATGTGCCTCGTGCCGTCCGTCACCGAGCTCATGCTCGCCGAGTTCCTTTACCTCCAGTACGAGGACGCGGAGAAGCCCATCTACATGTACATAAACTCCACCGGCACCACCAAGGTCGGTACTTCTGCTCCACCTGTGTCTATGTTAGGTTGTTGCTGCATAAACAGTATGGGTGCATGAGCGTATCTCCAAAACCTCACTGTAGTCTTGGCTCTGAAATGAGCCTCAGTTCAGGGTAGCTTGTGGAGCATGTAGGCCTTCAATACCCAATTAGCATAGAACATTCTGTTCACCTTCTTTTACTAGCCATTGGATGATTCAGATAGCAGGCTGTTATGCATATTTTGTTGAAAATTATCAGATATAGAAGTTATAATGAGCTAGAAAATGAGAATTTTCTTGTACCTTTCACCTACCGTTTGTCAAGTTTTTCTTTGTTTTATTGTAGCACATTCTTTGTATCAATTATATTTTTTTGACACAAATAATATCCTTCAATGTTCTGTCAGAATTTTTTGTTCTACTTTTATGTTAGATCTATAGATTGTCCTGATATATTTATCTCCTTACTTAGAATGGCGAGAAATTGGGCTATGAGACCGAAGCTTTTGCAGTATATGATGCTATGAGGTCAATTCCTGCCTAAGTGCCTCCCCACGCCCCTCTTTTTCCGCATGATATTTTCTTTGTTCCTAATTCCTCTAGATTACTTCCCTTTTGTTGTTGCTTTATGCTTTTCTAATAATCAATTGTGACTTCTATACTAGTAGCGAGTTCTTTCTTCATATGAAATGTGCATGTGCTGTTGTTGACAAGCTGAGGACATAAGTACTACCAGGCCTCATTCATTGAATCTTGCTAGGTAAAATTTGAAATCGCCGCTCTTTATACTACATAGAATTATTGATAATCTTTTCGCAAAAGAAAAGAATTATTGATAATCACAAAGATAACGAGTCTACTGGCGAAAAGTTTGGTGTACTATCCGTTTGCTGCTACTGTATAAGAAGCCTAGAGCACTTTGCTTTTTTGCCTTTCTAACCTTTAGTCAGATGGCCTATTTCTATACTGTATCGTGGGTGAACGATATAAGATGCCAAGACATGCAGATTTTTTGCACGCAAACCTTCATCAAACAACAATAACATATTTCCCTCAACTTGTGCCCTTTTCTTCAGCCAGTGGAGGAGCCATAACTGCGTCTGTGTCGGCTGATCTTTTTCGCGAAAACGGAAAAGCATTGCGTTTGGATGCATTGATAGAAAAGAAGGTTATATGTACAAGTCCCCGAGAGGACGAACACCCCGCCTTACAACTCGCTGTGTCGGCTGATCTCACCTATGTCCTTTACTATTCATGAAGAAGATGCTGTTGGAGTGTTAAACATTGTGTTAGAGACCGCTGTAATTGTTTCCCACATGCGTTACCCTCCTCTTCGTCACTTCCATGTTTCTTCCATGTTCTGCTGGCACACTTCTCCCAGTCTGCCTGATTCTGTGAGTGTAGGGTAATTATTCGGACAGACCGTGCATACATGTTCAGCCATTGTTATGATCTATGCATGCAGAAGCCATCCTAACACTGCTCTACATCACAAGTACATAACTATTTGGGTACACAACAGCCTCCATTGCGCATTTTGGCAACTATCTTATATGGAAAATGTTTCTAAAAGGCTAGTTTTTTTTAGAAGGTTTTTTAAGGGCAATTGTTAAATTAATGCCTTGCTTCTTAATCATGTCTAAAGATATGCATGTGTTCTAGCAATTCAAGCAATACTTCTGAAATGCTGTCTTATATCTTTACCAAATGCAGGTATGTCAAAGTCCCAATTTTCACACTTTGTATTGGCAATGCATGGGGAGAAGCTGCTTTACTCTTGGCTGCTGGTGCTAAAGGTAACCGTGCTGCACTTCCATCTTCGACGATAATGATGAAGCAGGTTATTTCCTTTCCTTTTGTTGATTGAGATAACATATTCATTTCTATCTTAGATGGTCATACACCAGTACTTAGATGATGATAGCAGAATTCTCGTATTATATTCTTCCTCTATGATATATGTGCATACATGCACACATGGTATGGATATCACTTCGGCACCAAATAAACACACCAATACTTCTTTTGTGCACACACACTTAGCTGTGTACAAGATCATTACTCTTGTTTATAAATATATGAGGCTAGATGTCTTAATCTTCTGACCTGCAATGTGCAGCCAATCGGTCGATTTCAAGGTCAGGCGACAGATGTTGACATAGCAAGAAAGGAAATAAGAAATGTGAAGATAGAAATGGTACTTTCTGCTCCTTACAGTAAGAAGAAAGATCTTATAACCTCAGATTGAATTCAAACTAATTCAGCATTATTTAAGATGTTCATCTTTAGCGGTCAATAGTATTGTTCTAGTTACTATGGGCTCATGTCAACTTGTGCAATCCTCAACTCCTATTTTTTTACATTCGTTGGTATTTGGTAATCAAGAGGAGTGGCAGGACAAAAAAAAAAACATTTACAACATCTTTTCTAGTACTCCCTCTGTCCATAAAAAGATGTCTGAATTCAGATGTATCTATCACTATAATGTGTCAGATACATCCAAATTTATACAAATTTGCGTCATCTTTTTATGGACAGAGGAATACTTTTAATAAGTCTTCATGGGAATCATGGCTGGAAGGTTGAAGCTGCTTCCTTCAATTTTCTAGCGCAACCACATGGTCACTGCACATTGAAGAATACACTAGCTCCTTCAGTACTATTCCTTGTAGCAATCTAGTTCATAGTTCCTGGCTTGAATGAGTTCTCAAGGAAAAAAAAAATTTGTTAATGACGGTTTGGGGAGATAATGTCGGTTACTTCCATAGGGAATCACTATTCACCTCGAGGACCTGGATCCTGAAAAATTAAGCACATTGCCCATACAGGGGCTTAGAAGTATCATAATTTATGGTTATATTTTGCTGCTTTTTTCTGTCCAGGAAAATGATATTGACATGTTGATATTTAGTTATTCAACAAGCGATCCAGTTCCAAAACATGGTTATGTGCAAATTACCAGAAAGCAAAAATTTCTATGGATAATGGATTTTTCTTGGACCTGATGTTGGTGAAAATATACTAGCTCTAAATCAAGTTTGGTGCCGCCTCATATGGTCTTGTACTGAAAAGACGACCAAACCTTCTGACTTTGGATGTACAGTATGTTTGCATTGTTCTCAACCACAATACCTAGATCACACTAATTGTCCAGGAAGAGAAAAAGCTGAAGGGAAATATAATTTTTTCAAGGCCATTGGTACAGTGAATTGTCTGACTCTTCTTTGTGCCATTCAGGTTAAGCTGCTGTCGAGACACATTGGTAAACCAATGGAAGAGATCGCTCAGGACATTAGGCGACCTAAATACTTCAGTCCCAGCGAAGCAGTGGATTACGGTATCATTGACAAGGTAAGAGCTCTCCTGAATTCCTTTGTGAGAAGAAATGAACCTGTTTCAACATGAACTCATCGTCGTAACGCCATTGTAATTCAACAGGTGTTGTACAATGTGAAAAGCCAAACAGACGCTGGTGTTGTGTCGGAAGTCAAAAAGGAATTAATTTGACATTTGGGTGCAGTACAAGTAGGCATATTTTTGTAAGATTTTGGATAGGCAAATGCAATGCAGAAGATGTTAGGCTGAGGTGTTCTGGTACGGGATTGCCTTTTTTGATTTCGTGGCTCATAATGCTTGTGTTTCTGTGGCTGGGTTAGTGTAGTTCGATCTGGTTCCTTGAGCTGTCGTAGACATTTGTTTTTGACATGGTTAAAACTTATTCACGCACGGAGGCTTAATTTAACAAAGGGCAAAAGCGAAATTACGTTTGGATGCTATGCCAATGAAAATACTACATGGAAATGATAAGTCGGTGAGCTCTTCTAAGACGCGCTCATACATACCTTTAAAGTGAAATAAGTATTTAAGTCTATCCATCCACTGTTCAAGGATAGTTTTGGCCATGTGAGGATTTTGTTTATGACTATTTTTTTCTAGTGCTCTAAAGATCTTCTATGTCTAAGAATTTGAAATAAAACCAAGACGCTTATTTTGTGTTGGAGAGAGTAGTAAAAATCGTACACACATTTTAATTTCTACCACAAACGAATTGTGATTATATGCTACATACTCCCTCTGTTCCATCAGCGACTTTGTACGAAATCTACGACAACTAATATAAAACGAAAGGAGTAACTAATATAAACGAAAGGAGTAACGAAATCAGTGGTAACTAATATAAAACGGAGGAAGTAGCTTTTAACGTTTTGAAAGCAATCAAAGTGAAATGAACGTGTCATTTGATGTTTCTATTTTCTTGTAAAATTGCGTTAGGTATATGTTGGTTGCATTCTGCAGTTGACAGATGGGACGCCCTAATGGCTAACGCAGTTGCTCTACACCGCAGGAACATAGTGTTTTTCTATTATTGAAAAAGAGGCAAAAACTTTGCCTCATCCATTAATTAAGAAGAAAGTGCTCAGGTTTTAGAAGAAAATTGGGCGAAAACCTACAACAGGGCCAAGACCACACAAACAACACATCCACACGCTCACAACCAAGCCTAAAAATAGACCGCAAGACGACAACCTACATCACCAATGCCGCACATGTCTTCAACGCAAATTTTTTTTTGACTGTGTTCTTCCACGCAATAGACCTTATATTTTGAAGATTTTTTTTCAAAGAACTATACTCCCTCTCTCACAGTTTATTAGGCGTGCACATACCCCTAGGTCGCAAATTTGATCAAGTTAGCATTAGTTATATGTTATAGAAATTATATCATTATAAAGTTTAGATGTTCTATTTTCTAATGATATAATTTAAATTATATATAAGTCATATTGGCGACCTAGAAATACGGGAAAGACTAGTAAACTGAGACGGAGGGAGTACACTTTATATCTAGGAACAAAGGGAATATCATTCATTGCACATTTATACCAGGTGCATTATCATGCTTTAGATACAAATGAATTTTTCCTCATTTATATTAGACTACTCATAGTGGGAGTAACTTCACTAGTAACTAAGTGTTCAACTCACCAAATTTTCTTATGTGGCAGCGAATTAATAAGAAGAGAGGAGGATATAGTAACATACTACCTAGTTACTGTAACATCACACTTTCCAAAATACAATGAGTTTACAAGCTAATTAATAAAGACATCTATGATACTACTTTGATGTTACTAACCACTATAAAGGTACTAACATAGAGTAGTAACATGTGCATGTTAAAATAGAGTAGTAACTTATGCATGTTAGAGCATCCCCACTCATTGGCGCTCCCCACGCCCAAATCCGGCGAAATTTTCGTCCGGATTGGAGAAAGATTTGGCCTAGGGAGCGCCGAAGTTCCAGCCGTCCCCCCCGGCAGGAAACCCCCAACCTCGACCATTTGACATATTTCAAACATATTTAACATAAAATTTAACAAGTTCAGCGACCAAGAGTACGAAAATTGCTGAAACAAATTCGGCGATAATCAGTTCAATGTTTGACAAGTGCTGAAATAAATGAAGCACACAATTTCACAATTTTTCAAACAAATTAAGACAGACTAGGCGTTGGCGTTGCCTCGGAGCCTCCATATGTGCTCATCATCTTGCAGCAGCTGATGCATTGTAGAGTCTCGAATCTCCTGGCGCATAGCAATGAAGGCGGCCCATGATGAAGGCACCTGGTGATTAGGCTGTGCAAGAGGACCCTCTCTCTCATATGGTGCTTCTTGCTCAGCCAGAGGAACCGGATGCTTTCGCTCATTTTCAATAATCATATTGTGTAGGCACACACAGCAGTTCACCTCCCACATCTGATCTTTGGACCAAGTCATAGCGAGAAACGGACGACAAATCTCTGCTGGAGGACACCAAATGCACGCTCGACGTCTTTTCGGCAAGCTTCTTGTTTCTTGACAAACTCGCAAAGTTTGGGGGTGCTAGGGTTCGAGATAGTCTTCACAAATGTTGCCCACTTTGGATAGATACCGTCCAAGGTAGTATCCTTTGTTGTAGTGCCGACCATTGATCACATAGTCCACCGGGGGAGCATGACCCTCAACAAGCTTGGAAAAGACCGGGAGCAGTTTAGGACGTTGATGTCATTGTTGGATCCAGGCATACCAAAAAAGAGTGCCAAATCAGAGATCATGGGTAGCCACCTTCAGTATCACACCCTTTTTTGTGACCCTTGTACATTCCCTGCCACGCAAACGGACAGTTCTTCCATTGCCAATGCATGCGTCAATGCTTCCAAGCATCCCCGGAAAACCCCTAGCTTCATTCGTTGCAAGGATCCCGAGTGTCTTCGACAGTGGGTGATCTCAAGTAATAGTCCCCGAACACTGCTATGACGGCCCCGCAGAACCGGTAGAAACAATCAAGGGCGGTGGACTCCGCCATCCGAAGATAGTCATCGCACTATCACCGGGAGCTCCATACGCCGCATCCTCATAGCCACCGTGCACTTGCAAAATCCAACCAAACCAGTGCAATCCGCCTTGCAGAAAGGTCAAAGTCTCGGATGGCATACACAAGCAGAAATAGCTTTTTGCTCAGAAACGACGCCGGAAAACACTCTCACCGTGCAATGGATTGTCGGCGAAGTAGTCGGCGTACAACATGCAGTAGCCCTCCATTCGCTGTCTCGGCTTGCACTTCCGGCGACCTGGTGCCGACCCACCACGTCGTTGCCAGTCCGGCGTACATGCTTGCCAAGCAACCGAGGATCATCATGTGCTCCTCGTCTTGGGCGGCTGCTGCCATCTCTTCTTGCATAAGCTCGACGAACATCTGCTCCTCCTCTTCGTCCGAGTCCATGGCCGGCGAGGCAAATGGACGAACACCGACGGGCGTGGTCGAGGCAACCCGAGCCGCGAGCGACGAGGAGCAGGCCAAAGTCGGAAAACAGGCCGGAAGAGCAGCCAGATAGGCCGTCGCCGAAAGAGGGACGACGGAATCTGGGCAAGCCGGCGGGGTGGTGCCGGGAGAGAGATACGAGGGTGGGGGAGATTTTGAGCGAGGTGGCGGTGGGGTTCGTGTGTCGAGTCACCGACAGATCGGGCCCTTCCCCGCTTTTCACTCGTCCGGAGTCCCCGATAGGTCCCCGGGGGACCGGGGTTGGCGTGGGCTCGCCGGATGGATGAAGGGCCAAATCCGGATGAAAACGAGGAACCGGGGCGCGACTGGGCCGAATTTCGCCGTCCGGATGGAAAAAACGTCGCTCGGGGGCCTCGTCGGGGGGACGAGTGGAGATGCTCTTACTACTCTATGTTACTTCCCACTATAACTAGTTTTAGGTGCAAAGTCTATTGATAGATTCTTACAAGTAAAGATTTGGTGCACACCGACACCATTAATTCCTTTTTACAAAAAAATGAAAAAAATATTTTTGAGTTTTAAAAATTCTGAAAGAAACCAAGATGTACCAAGTAAAGTATACCACAAACGTGTAAACTACCAGTTGAGAATTATGTGTGTTTTGGACTATACAAAAATGACAAAGTCTGATCACGTTCAGAATGCAGAACATTTCGAGAGTTTGCACATTTGTGGGACACATTTATTAGCTACTTTTAGAATTTTATTTCATATATTTTTTGAAACCTATAGATATAATTTTTTATTTTTAAAATATGCTGGTGCACTGAAGCTCGGGAGCCAAAAATACTTTCCGAATTCTTACATGTTAGTATGTTATATATGAGGTTTCTATCCAGTAACTTCTCATATCATGATCCTAACCCATATCACAGATGCTACAAACCCTTTAATGTTATTTTCTTCATTATTATGATCTGCCCTCTCTTTACCCATCCAGTGCTCGCTTTTAAGTTGTATTCTAGAGACATTTAAATTGTTGTGTGTGCTTTGCTAATACGATGCTCCCCTGCCTTATCGCTTCCTTGCTGACCTCTATGGATTCGGCGACATCGATAGCATCATGGACGACAACAATGAAGCAGCTGCGGTGATGACCTTCCCGGTCAATAGGTATGTGCTTCTCATCTCTTTGTTTGGGCTAATACTCGCTCCATATGCAGATCAGCTAGATGTCTTTAGTCGGATGCATGTGACTGGATTTATTAGTGCTTATGTCATGTTAATTTCGGTAATTAAACTCACTCCAAAATTGCTTAATAACCTAACATATTCAATCAAGCACTCCTTATACACTTGCATACATGAAGTGAGTAATATAAATCAACAAGTATTAACTTCTTATTATTGACTTTCAGATCATGACTTCATGCATACACTGATTGACCATTACATGCATTATGCTATCTACATCAATCTAACTTGCATCCTTACTGCAACAACACCAGGTACCACCATCAACTTTGCAGTAGCTTCTTTTCGCTACGTAACCAGTTCTCCGACATGTTTCCGTGCACGAACGGAGTGAGCAATTTCCTGCAAAAGCACACGTCTCTACACCAACTTGGACACCTATGCAAAGAAACTAAATCAGAAATATACATTCATATAGTGTTTGATTTTATAAAACTGCAAAAAAGATGCATACAACATGCTGTGCAAACAACCGGTCAATCCAGATCAAGAGAGACACGTACCCATGTCGTTCTTTATTTCACGACAGGACACCGTAGTGGTACACGCATCAGAAGAAATGCCAAGCAAAGAACAAATCATATGTTCTTAAGAAGGGCCATGATGAGAATCTAGCTAGTTGTTTTACTTGCGCACTCTCCTCAGGTTAGTTTGTCACGGTTCCGTGTTCCTTTGCTTGTGTTTATATAGAGCCATAAAGGCACAAGAAAAATAACATGAGACTACTCATAGTGGGAGTAACATAGCTAGTAACATCACACACTCCAAGACATTTTAGTGACATGGCATGATAATAAATGATGAAAGAGAGTGGGGTGGTAACTAGCTATGTTACCATAACATCACACTTCTCAAGACAAGATGAGTGTACAATATAATAAATATAACATGCATGATACCACATATAAGTAACTATTCACTATGAAGGTAGTAACATAGGGTAGTAACATGCACCATGTAACTACTCTATGTTACTCTCCACTATGACTAGTCTGATTAATTCTTGCCTTATCTGTTCCACTTTGCATTGATGTCTTCCTCATAAGTTTTAGGTACGCTCGCTGGAAGGTATACTCCAAGAGTGTCTACGTGTTAGCCTGTATGGTAATGGTCGGTAATGGCCGTTGACCCGTTGTAGTTGTGGCATGTAAAAAGAGCATATGATGTAATTAATGAGAGGTTAATACTAGTACTACTCCCTTCATTCATAATTACTTCGCATTTTTGGCTTATTCAAAGTCAAACTTTGTAAACCATGATCATATGCTTATAAAAGATATCAACATTCATAATATAAAACATGTTACATTAGAATCCTCATAAAGCATATTATCATATGATATGTCTTTGGTATTAGGAATATTAAAAAAAATCATATTATTGATCAAACTTTGTAAAGTTTGACTCCGACTAAAAATAAAACTCGAACTAAATATAAACGGAAGAAGTAGTCTACGTATATTCATCCTTGCATGAAATTCAATGGATAGTAAACCACTACTAGTAATTAAGTGTACATTATCCTCTCCCTTGAATGAAATACCAAAAGAAGATGACAGTAATTGAACTAGTAGTAAATAAGAGTCATTACCGTCTTACTTGCATGAAATAAGGATGGGATGAGTATTAATTACGAGTCATTATCTTCTTCCCTCATGATATATTCACTCCATGTTAAAATAATATAGTGTATACTAGGTCTCTCCAAATTTTGTTTCTATAAGATTCTACCAAATTTATAAAAACACCAACATATATAATGAAGAATAGAACCCTTAAAGTTGAATTGAATATTAAGAAAAATATTAATCTCTACTGTCCATAATAACTGGTGAGATTACTTTGTACGAATTCTCCGACACTTATTATGGATAGCAGAGAGTAACATCTATCATATTTTTTTCCAGCAAATCTTCGAGGTATTCAAAATCTTCCTTTTTGATGATGCAATTTTGTATTTTTCTGAAGGCAACAAACAAATGTAAATAGATATCAAACTATAAATACTAAGTTTCTCCCATAATTTTAATTTGAGACGCAATGCCAAAGCTAGTGCATGGGCAAAACCATTAAAGTAATCTACCAACATCGGCAAGAGTAGCAACATCAATATTTCAGGGAAAAGTACATAGACGACATCGCTAGGGGGTCGAGATAAGGAATCACCATTATCATCTTCAACGCAAATATTTTCTTTTTGACCATGTGTGGCCCTGGTTTTCTTCAACACAATATTTTTTGACTGTGTTCTTCAACGCAATATACCTTATATTTTGAAGATTTTTTTAAAGAACTATACACTTTATATCTAGGAACGGAGGGAGTATCATTCATTGCACATTTATACCAGGTGCATTATCGTGCTTTAGATACAAATGGATTTTTCCTCATTTATATTAGGTGCAAAGTCTATTGACAGATTCTTACAAGTAAAGATTTTGTGTACACGGACACCATTAATCCCTTTTTATAAAAAATGATTTTTTTAAGTTTTAAAAATTCTGAAAAAACCAGGATGTACCAAGTAAAGTATACCACAAACGTGTAAATTACCAGTTGAGAATAATGTGTGTTTTGGGCTATACAAAAATGACAAAATCTGATCATGTTCAGAATGCAAAACTTTTCGAATTGAGAGTTTGCACATTTGTGGGACACATTTATTAGCTACTTAGAATTTTATTTCATATATTTTTTGAAACCTACAGATATAAGTTTTGATTTTTTAAATATGCGGGAGCACTGCAAAAAGACTTTCTAGATTCTTACATGTTAATATGTTATATATGACGTTTCTATCCAGTAACTTCTCATATCATGATCCTAACCCATATCAGAGATGCTACAAACCCTTTAATGTTATTTTATTTATTATTATGCTCTGCCCTCTCTTTACCCATCCAGTGCTTGCTTTTAAGTTGTATTCTAGAGACATTTAAATTGTTGTGTGTGCTTTGCTAATACGATGCTCCCCCGTCTTATCGCTTCCTTGCTGACCTCTATGGATTCAGCGACATTGATAGCATCATGGGCGACAACAACAATGAAGTAGCTGCGGTGATGACCTTCCCGGCCAATAGGTATGTGCTTCTCATCTCTTTGTTTGAGCTAATACTCGCTTCATATGCAGATCAGCTAGATGTGTTTAGTCGGATGCATGTGATTGGATTTATTAGTCCTTATGTCATGTTGATTTTGGTATTAAACTCACTCGAAAATTGCTTAATAACCTAACATATTTAATCAAGCACTCCTTATACACTTGCATACATGATATCAGTGAGTAATATAAAGCAACGGGTATTAACTTCTTATTATTGAATTTCAGATCATGACTTCATGCATACACTGATTCACCATTACATGCATTATGTTGTCTATATCATTCTAACTTTCATCCTTACTGCAACAACACCAGGTACCACCATCAACTTTGCAGTAGCTTCTTTCCGCTACGTAACCAGTTCTTTGACATGTTTCCGTGCACGAAGGGAGCGAGCAATTTCCCGCAAAAGCACACGACTCTACACCAACTCGGACACCTATGCAAAGAAACTGAATCAGAAATGTACATTCATATAGTGTTTGATTTTATAAAACTGCAAAAAGATGCATATAACATACTGTGCAAACAATCGGTCAATCCAGATCAAGAGAGACACGTACCCATGTCGTTCTTTATTTCACGACAGGACACCGTACTGGTACACGTCACCAGAAGAAACGCCAAGCAGAGAACAAATGATATGTTCTTAAGAAGTGTCATGATGAGAATCTAGCTAGTTGTTTTACTTGTACACCCTCTTCGGGTTAGTTTGCCACGGTTCTGCGTTCATTTTCTTGTGTTTATATAGAGCCATAGAGGCACACGAAAAACTACATGATTAATTCTTGCCTTATCTGTTCCACTTTGCATTGATGTCTTCCTCATAAGTTTTAGGTACGCTGGCCGGAAGGTATACTCCAAGGGCTGTATGGTAATGGCCGTTGACCGTTGTAATTGTGGCATGTAAAAAGAGCATGATGTAACTAATGATAGGTTAATACTAGTACGGAGTACTACACCCTTCATTCATAATTACTTCGCATTTTTTGGCTTAGTCAAAGTCAAATTTTGTAAACCATGATCATATGCTTATAAAAAGATATCAACATTCACAATATAAAACATGTTACATTAGAATCCTCATAAAGCATATTATCATATTATATGTCTTTGGTATTAGGAATATTAAGAAATTATATTATTGATCAAACTTTGTAAAGTTTGACTTTGACTAAAAATAAAACTCAAACTAATTATATAAATGGATGAAGTAGTCTACTTATCTTCGTCCTTGCATGAAATACAATGGATAGTAAACCACTTATAGTAATTAAGTGTACATTATCCTCTCCCTTGAATGAAATACCAAATAGGACGAAAAAAGCAAAAGAAGATGACAATAATTAAATTAATAGTAAATAAGAGTCATTACTGTCTTACTTGTCTTACTTGCATGAAATAAGAATGGGATGCGTATTAATTACGAGTCATTATCTTCTTCCCTCATGATATATTCACTCCATGTTAAAATAATATAGTGTATACTAGGTTTGTCCGAATTTAGATTCTATAAGATTCTACCAAATTTATAAAAAACACCAACATATATAATTAAGAATAGAACCCTTAAAGTTGAATTGAATATTAAGAAAAATGCTACTCCTTACTATCCATAATAAGTAGTGGAGATTACTTTGTACGAATTCTCCGACACTTATTATGGATAGCAGAGAGTAACATCTATCATAATATTATTTTTAAGAAAATCTTCGAGGTATCCAAACTCTTCCTTTTTGATGATGCAATTTTGTATTTTTCTGAAGGCAATGAACAAATGTAAATAGATATCAAACCATAGATACTAAGTTTCTCCCATAATTTTAGTTTGAGGTGCAATGCCAAGGCTAGTGCATGGGCCACCATTAAAGTAATCTACCAACATCGGCAAGAGTAGCAACATCAATATTTCAGGGAAAAGTACATATACAACATCGCTAGGGGGTCGAGATAAGGAATCACCATTGTCAAGGACGTTGCAGTCGGGACAAATATTGCACAAACAATCTTCCTCGATCCAACCATGCGATAAAAGTCCAAAATCGATTTATGGAAGCAAGATCTGAAGGACCATACCTATAAAATGGGATTATTACTCCTATGCCCCCCATTCTTTAGTTGTGCTCAGTTTTCCCCACGCTCCAAAACGCTTCATCTTTAGTTGAGTTTGGTTAGTTTCCCCCACCTCAATTAGCCATGTGTAAACTTGGGACAAACAAAATACAAACGGATATAAAAACACACGACTTACATAAATAATAAAAGGGGATACAAGTTCCCCCTAGTTCTTACATATAACGATACAAATAGATAGAACAGAAACCTAGATAGGTCAAACTCGCCTCATGGGCAACACACACACCAAACTCACACTACATAGGGAACTAGGGTAGGGTAGGGTAGGGCAGGGCAACAACACCGCCGGCTTCACCTCCGTCTTCGCCGCCGTCTTCACTGCTCCTCCTCCACGCCATTCTCGCCGAGGTAGTATGGGAGGTTGTGCATGCGGTTCCTAGTGGGGAAGACGCTCTCTAAGTCGGTGAAGATGTTGTAGGTGGTGAATGCGGTGAACTCGCACCCACACCAAAACACCTGGCCGAGCAGGTAGTACGCATCAAACATGTTAGTGAAGTGGATGATGTCCCGATCTGTGGAGCGGTCGTGTGGTGACGATGTTCGTCGATGCGGAACATGGTCGTTGAGCCCGGCGGGAGGTGGTGAAAGCCCACACGAAGGAAGCCCTCGACAAGCTCACGAGGACCCCTCCAGCATGAGATCGCCCACACGCGGAGTGAGTACTCCACAATACGTTGGGCGGGTACCTCTTCTCCGGCACGGTGGGCGGCACACGGAAGGTTGGCGCGTTGAACTGCATCTTCTTCGCGTCTCTAAGTGGTTTCTTTGGCTTTTGGGGAAGAAGAGAAGGGAGGAGGCACAAATGGAGATGGATGTGTACAAGGAAGAGCAATGAATGGTGGTTTAAATAGTCGGGGGAGAGGAACCAATGTCGTGACGATCCATGAACCGACGCAACAACTTCATCAATGCATAAGTGAATCGATGCGACGAGTCTAGCACGTGCACATCTAGCGGCAGGGTTGCAGCATCTAGTCTGCGACGTGCGTGACTCCACGCGTGAAACAACGTAGCAACTACATGGGGGGCGTGCACGTATGGCGGCATGGAAGCAGCGTGTCTACGAGCGTGCCTGACTCAACGCGTGAAACGGCGAACCATGGAATCGAGCGCGTGCACGTCTGGCGGCAGTGTGCGGACGACTTAATCGAGCGACAGGGAAGCAACGATGCCGCAAGGAAGCAGCGGTGCGGAAGCAAAGCATCGATTCGGTGCGACATGTGTAGGGAAAGCAGCGATGCGTGCGTGCCGGTGCGCATGCATGCGAGCACGTGCATCGAACGGGAGCATCGCATGCATAGCAGGCTCAATCGCTACCAAAGCCGGGCATGCATTAAAAAGGGCCCGTCCTACGAACACAGACATGGACCAACAAGCAAAGCCACTCGCCCGGTTCATGGGCGATAGTCAACAGAGTGCAATGCGGCCCCACTGTCAGAGTTAACGGTCAAAAAGGCAAGCGTCTGCTATGAACATTTGTGAGAGATTCAATTAAGGAATTGGGGAAAATGAGCAAAAGTTTGTAGCGTGGGGAAAAATGAGCACAACTAAGGAACTAGGGGCACAAAATTAAATATCCCATATATATATATATGTATGTGTAGCTGCAGGTGGAACCTTAACCTTGGCCTATTTTCATCATTGAACACAACCCTCTTAAAAGTAAACTAGATAGGTCCGGCAAACTGAAGATAAAATACACTAGCAAAGTCTTGTAGACGTTTCCTTCATAAACCATTTAGCAGTGCTTCCCAAGATTCAATTAAACCTAGATCTTCTCGGGAAAAATCTTACCATACTACAATCCGTAATCCGGATCGGAGGTATCAACCTTTTTTCTGGCGCCATTGCCGGGAAAGCAATTTCGCTATTCTGGTAAGTTTACTAGAGACCTTGTTAGTTATCTTATTTTTAGTTTTAAATTTTTATTTACTGTTATTAGTTTACTATTTTACTTATACTTGAAAATCCAAAAAAATAGTTACTTGTTCTTTCTCAATCATAGAACGAAAACCAAAAAGATAATCACTATGGCAGAAAAGAAGCTTGGGGAATATGCTATCCCCAATGATGATTTTATTCGTGCACTGATGTCTACTCACGCTTCTTTTCCTGTAGACAGTGTTGGGCCTCCAAGAGCAGAGGTTTGTAGAACAACAGCAAGTTTTCCTTAAGTGGATCACCCAAGGTTTATCGAACTCTGAGGAAGAGGTCAAAGATATCCCTCTCAAGCAACCCTGCGATCACGATAGAAGAAGTCTCTTGTGTCCCCAACACACCTAATACACTTGTCGGATGTATAGGTGCACTAGTTCGGCGAAGAGATAGTGAAATACAAGTAGTATGGATGTATATGAGTGGTAATAGTAATCTGAATAAAATATGGCAGCGAGTAAACATGCAGTAGAACAGTAAGTAAGCGGTGTTTGCAGTATTGGAAACAAGGCCTGATACGTCTCAAACGTATCTATAATTTCTTATGTTCCATGCTACTTTTATGACAATACTTGAATGTTTTATACATACTTTACTTCATTATTATACATTTTCCGGCACTAACCTATTAACAAGATGCCGAAGCGCCAGTTGCTATTTTCTGCTGTTTTTGGTTTTAAATCCTAGTAAGGAAATATTCTTAATTGGACGAAATCAGCGCCAGGGTCCTATTTTTGCACGAAGCTTCCAGAAGACCGAAAGGGAGACGAAGTGGGGCCACGAGGTGGCCAGACACAGGGAGGCGCGGCCCCGGCCCCGGCCGCGCGGCCCTAGTGTGGGCCTCGTGACGCCCCCGACCTACCCTTCCGCCTACATATAGCCTTCGTCGCGAAACCCCCGTACCGAGAGCCACGATACGGAAAACCTTCCAGAGCCGCCGCGAATCCCATCTCTGGGATTCAGGAGATCGCCTCCGCACCCTGCCGGAGAGGGGATCATCACCGGAGGGCTCTACATCATCATGCCCGCCTCCGGATTGATGCGTGAGTAGTTCATCCTTGGACTATGGGTCCATATCTAGCTAGATGGTTGTCTTCTCCGCTTGTGCTATCATTGTTTAGATCTTGTGAGCTGCCTAACATGATCAAGATCATCTATTTGTAATGCTACATGTTGTGTTTGGCGGGATCCGATGAATATAGAATATTATGTTAAGTTGATTATCAATCTATCATATATGTGTTGTTTATGTTCTTGCATGCTCTCCGTTGCTAGTAGAGGCTCGGCCAAGTTGATACTTGTAACTCCAAGAGGGAGTAATTATGCTCGATAGTGGGTTCATGCCTCCATTTAATCTGGGACAGTGACAGAAAGTTCTAAGGTTGTGGATGTGCTGTTGCTACTAGGGATAAAACATTGATGCTTTGTCTAAGGATATTTGTGTTGATTACATTACGCGCCATACTTAATGCAATTATCTGTTGTTTACAACTTAATATTGGAAGGGGTTCGGATGATAACCTGAAGGTGGATTATTTAGGCATAGATGCATGCTGGATAGCGGTCTATGTACTTTGTCGTAATGCCCTGATTAAATCACATAGTAATCATCATTGATATGTATTGAATCTTTATTTGTCAATTGCCCCTGTAATTTGTTCACCCAGCATGTTAGTTATCTTATTGGAGAGACACCTCTAGTGAACTGTGGACCCCGGTCCATTCTTTTACATCTGAATACATTCTACTATTTTTACTGTTCTTTGCAAACAAACACCATCTTCCACTCGATACGCTTAATCCTTTGTTTTCAGCAAGCCGGTGAGATTGACAACCTCAGTTACGTTGGGGCAAAGTACTTTGATTGTGTTGTGCAGGTTCCACGTTGGCGCCGGTTTCACCGGTGTTGCGCCGCACTACATTCCTCCACCAACAACCTTCACGTGCTTCTTGGCTCATACTTGTTCGATAACCTTGGTTTCTTACCGAGGGAAAACTTGCTGTGCGCATCACACCTTCCTCTTGGGGTTCCCAACGAACGTGTCGATTACACGCAACAAGGCCTAGGGATCATACTTTCACTAGTGGACACTCTCAACATTAATCGCATAATAAACAATAACTTCTCTCATTTGTGCTACATACACTCTTTTGTTGGATGACAAACACCATTCATTGTGTAGGGCTACAAGAGCTCCCTCAAGCCGGAGTTAACAAGCGCCACAACATTCGGCATTCATATTTAAGTAACCTTAGAGCATAATAGATCTTTGCAAAATAAACCGAGTACTAACATAGCATACACACTGTCACCATTACACTATGAAAGGGGGAATAGATCACATCAATACTATCATAGCGATAATTAACTCCATAACCTACAAGAGATTATGATCATAATCTACGACAAGAACCACACGATGCACACACTATCACCATTACACCATGCAGGAGGAATATACTACTTCAATAACATCACATGAGTAGCACATATACTAATAGCGATACAAAGCTCATCATATGGATCTCAATCATGCAAGCAATTCATGAGATCATTGTATTGGGGTACAGAGAGAGAGAGAGATTAACCACATAGCTACCGGTACAGCCCTTAGCCTCGAGGGAGAACTACTCCCTCCTCATCATGGGAGACAGCGATGGCGGTGAAGATGGCGGTGGTGTCGATGGAGAAGCCTTCCGGGCACTTCCCCGTCCCGGCAGCGTGTCGAACAGAGACTCCTGCCCCCGATCTTGGCTTCGCGATGGCGGCGACTGGAAGGTTTCTTTACCGTGGCTTATCCGTATCGAAGATTTAGGTCGGGGCTTTATATAGGCGGAAGGGCAGCCTCGGAGGGCTGGTGAGCCGGACCATAGGGGCGCCGGGCCGCGCCGCCTATTGTCTGGTGGCCCTGTGGCCCCCTCCGGTTCCTCTCGTTCTGGAAGCTTCGTGGAATTCTAAGATGCTGGGCGTTGATTTCATCTCGATTCCGAGAATATTTCCTTACTAGGATTTCGAAACCAAAACAGCAGAAAAACGGCACTTCGGCATCTCGTCAATAGGTTAGTTCCAAAATGCATCAAAACGATATAAAGTGTGAACAAAACATGTAGGTATTGTCATAAAACAAGCATGGAACATCAGAAATTATAGATACGTTGGAGACGTATCAGCATCCCCAAGCTTAGTTCCTACTCGCCTCGAGTAGGTAAACGATAACAACAAATAATTTCGAGGTGACATGCTACCATCATAATCTTGATCAACATTATTGTAAAGCATATGAGATGGATAGAGTGATCTGAAGCAAAAGATTGCTAACAAAAGATGATGACTAAACAAATGAATCATATAGCAAAACTTTTCATGAATAGTACTTTCAAGACAAGTATCAACAAGCCTTGCATAAGAGCTAACTCATAAGCAATAAATTCAAAGTAGAATGCATTGAAGCAACACAAAGGATGATTAAGTTTCAGCTTGCTTTCAACTTGTAACATGTATATCTCATGGATATTTGTCAACATAGAGTAATATAACAAGTGCAATAAGTAATCATGTAAGAATCAATGCACACAGTTAACACAAGTGTTTGCTTCTAAGATAGAAAGAAGTAGGTAACTGACTAAACATAAAGTAAAATAATGGCCCTTCGCAGAGGGAAGCAAGGATTACTTTTTTAGTGCTAGAGCTTTTGTTTTGAAAACATAGAAATAATTTTGTCAACGGTAGTAATAATTCATATGTGCTATGCATAATACTTCCTACAAGTTGCAAGTCTCATGCATAGAGTACTAATAGTGCTCGCACCTTGTCCTAATCAGCTCGGATAACACGGATTATCATCACATGACATATGTTTCAACCAAGTGTCACAAAGGGGTATCTCTATGCCGCCTGTACAAAGGTCTAAGGAGAAAGAACACATTGGATCGCTTTTGATTATTCTCATCTTAGACATCCATACCGGGACAACATAGACAACAGATAATGGACTCCTCTATTAATGCTTAAGCATTCAACAACAAATAATATTCTCATAAGAGATTGAGGTTGTATGTCCAAATGAAACTTCCACCATGATACATGGCTTTAGTTAGCGGCCCAATGTTCTTCTCTAACATATGCATACTCAAACCATTTGATCATGAAATCGCACTTACTTCAGACAGACGAACATGCATAGCATCTCACATGATATCCAACAAAGGTAAAAAGTTGATGGCGTCCTGAAACATGGTTACCGCTCAACAAGCAACTTATAAGAATTAAGACACATAGCTACATATTCATCACCACAATAGTTTTTAAGCTATTTGTCCCATGAGCTATATATTGCAAAGATAAAGGAATGAAATTTTAAAGGTAGCACTCAAGTAATTTACTTTGGAATGGCAGAAAAATACCACATAGTAGGTAGATATGGTGGACACAAATGGCATGGGTTTTGGCTCAAGGTGTTTGGATGCACGAGAAGCATTTCCTCTCGTACAAGGTTTGGGCTAGCAAGGTTGTTTGAAGCAAACACAAGTATGAACAGGTACAACAAAACTTACACAAGGACATATTGCAAGCATTATAAGACTCTACACTGTCTTCCTTGTTGTTCAAACACTTTACCGAAAATATCTAGGCTTAGAGAGACCAATCATGCAAACCAAATTTCAACAAGCTCTACGGTAGTTCTCCACTACTAGATTTAACTACATGATGCAAGAGCTTAAACATGATTTATGAGAGCTCAAAACAATTGCCAAGTATCAAATTATTCAAGACCATATGAAGGATTTTCTGATTCCAACCAAATAGCAACAAGTGAAGCGATCAACTTTCGCCCTTGAACATTAAAAGCAAAAATGAAGAACACTAGTGTTCATATGAAAAAGCGGAGCGTGTCTCTCTCCCACATGAGCATGAATTTATTCAGAGAATGAAAATAACAAAACGAAAATAAAAGCACACAGACGCTCCAAGTAAAGTACATAAGATGTGACGGAATAAAAATATAGTTTCACTAGAAGTGACCCGATAAGTTGTCGATGAAGAAGGGGATGCCTTGGGCATCCCCAAGCTTAGATGCTTGAGTCATCTTAAAATATGCAGGGATGAACCACGGGGCATCCCCAAGCTTAGACCTTTCACTCTTCTTGATCATAGTATATCATCCTCTTCTCTTGACCCTTGAAAACTTCCTCCACACCAAACTTCAAGCAAACTCATTAGAGGGTTAGTGCATAATAAAAAATTCACATATTCAGAGGTGACACAATCATTCTTAACACTTCTGGACATTGCACAAAGCTTCTGAAAGTTAATGGAACAAAGAAACTCATTCAACATAGCAAAAGTGGCAATGCGAAATAAAATGCAGAATCTGTCAAAACAGAACAGTCCGTAAAGACGAGTTTTGCAGGGGCACTTAACTTGCTCAAACGGAAAAACTCTAAACTAATGAAAGTTGCGTACATATCCGAGGATCACACACGTAAATTTTCAGATTTTTCTGAGTTACCTACGAGAGTTCTGCTAATTCGTGAAGAAAATCTGTTTCGCAGTAATCCAAATCTAGCATCAACTTTACCATAGAGACTTTACATGGCACAAAAACATGATAAGGAGAGGTTGCTATAGTAGTAAACAACTTCCAAGACTCAACAAAACAGTAGCAACATAAACACATGGGTTATCTCCCAAGAAGTTCTTTCTTTATAGCCATTAAGATGGGCTCAGCAATTTTAATGATGCTCTCGAGAAATAAGATTTGAAGCAAAAGAGAACATCAAGAAGAAAATTCAAAACACATTTAAGCCTAACCCACTTCCTATGAAAAGGAATCTTGTACACAAATAAATTCATGAAGAACAAAGTGGCAAGCATAGAAAAGCAACACAAGCGCAATTTCAAGATTCTCAACATAAAGAGGGGAAACTTAATATTATTAAGATGCATATAACCATGTTTCCCTCTCTCATAATAACTTTCAGTAGCATCATGAACAAACTCAACAATATAACTATCACATAAAACATTCTTGTCATGAGCCACATGCATAAAATTATTACTCTCCACATAAGCATAATCAATTTTATTAGTTGTAGTGGGAGCAAATTCAACAAAGTAGCTATCATTATTATTCTCATCAAGTGTAGGAGGCATAGTATAATCATAATAAAATTTACTCTCCATAGTAGGCGGCACCAAAAGACCACTATCATTATAATCATCATAAAATAGGAGGCAAAGTATCATCAAAGAAAATTTTCTCCTCAATGCTTGGGACTAAAAATATCATGCTCATCAAAACCAGCTTCCCCAAGCTTAGAATTTTCCATATCATTAGCAACAATGGTGTTCAAAGCGTTCATACTAATATCATTGCTACTATCATGCAAATAAGATTCCATAGGTTTTTTAATTTTCGCAGCAAACAATCCATGTCTTAACTCAGGAAATAGAATAAGAAGCTCACCGTTGCTTTCCATTATGCCTAACTAGTGTAAACAAGAAACCAAAAGATGCAATTGCAGGATCTAAAGGAAATAGCTTCGAGCACTTACAACAGCAATGAAAATACTTAGTTACCAGGACCGGAGTATGAGTGCCTTTACCTTTCCTCCCCGGCAACGGCGTAAAATAGCTTGATGTCTACTCACGCTTCTTTTCTGTAGACAGTGTTGGGCCTCCAAGAGCAGAGGTTTGTAGAACACAGCAAGTTTTCCCTTAAGTGGATCACCCAAGGTTTATCGAACTCGGGAGGAAGAGGTCAAAGATATCCCTCAAGCAACCCTGCGATCACGATACAAGAAGTCTCTTGTGTCCCCAACACACCTAATACACTTGTCAAATGTATAGGTGCACTAGTTCGCGAAGAGATAGTGAAATACAAGTAGTATGGATGTATATGAGTGGTAATAGTAATCTGAATAAAATATGGCAGCGAGTAAACATGCAGTAGAACAGTAAGTAAGCGGTGTTTGCAGTATTGGAAACAAGGCCTAGGGATCATACTTTCACTAGTGGACACTCTCAACATTGATCGCATAATAAATAATAACTTCTCTCATTTGTGCTACATACACTCTTTTGTTGGATGACAAACACCATTCATTGTGTAGGGCTACAAGAGCTCCCTCAAGCCGGAGTTAACAAGCGCCACAACATTCGACATTCATATTTAAGTAACCTTAGAGCATAATAGATCTTTGCAAAATAAACCGAGTACTAACATAGCATACACACTGTCACCATTACACTATGAAAGGGGGAATAGATCACATCAATACTATCATAGCGATAATTAACTCCATAACCTACAAGAGATTATGATCATAATCTACGACAAGAACCACACGATGCACACACTGTCACCATTACACCATGCGGAGAATAGACTACTTCAATAACATCACATGAGTAGCACATAGACTAATAGCGATACAAAGCTCATCATATGGATCTCAATCATGCAAGCAATTCATGAGATCATTATATTGGGGTACAGAGAGAGAGATTAATCACATAGCTACCGGTACAGCCCTTAGCCTCGAGGGAGAACTACTCCCTCCTCATCATGGGAGACAGCGATGGCGGTGAAGATGGCGGTGGTGTCGATGGAGAAGCCTTCCGGGGCACTTCCCCGTCCCGACGGGCGTGCTGAGAACAGACTCCGTCCCCCGATCTTGGCTCCGCGATGGCGGCGGCTGGAAGGTTTCTCGTACCGTTTCTTATCCGTATCAAAGATTTAGGTCGGGGCTTTATAGGCGGAAGGGAAGCCCGGAGGCTGGTGGAGCCAGACCATAGGGGGCGCGCCGGCCGCGCGCCCTATTGTCCGTGGCCCAGTGGCCCCTCCGGTTCTCGGTGTTGGAAGCTCGTGGAATTCTAAGATGTGGCGTTGATTTCGTCCGATTCGAGAATATTTCCTTACTAGTATTTCTGAAACCAAAAAAAGCGAAAACAGGAACTGGCAATTCAGCATCTCGTCAATAGGTTAGTTCCGTAAAATGCATCAAAACGATATAAAGTGTGAACAAAACATGTAGGTATTGTCATAAAACAAGCATGGAACATCAGAAATTATAGATACGTTGGAGACGTATCATGCACCCATAACTCAGCCCGCTGTTGAAGGAGAACTATGAAATTAATCCTAATCTTTTAAGTTTGGTTCAGCAGAACCAATTTGGAGGCTCGGTCGCTGAGGATTCAGGTATGCACTTGAACACATTCACTAAAATATGTGATATGATGCACATTAAAGATGTTGATCCAAATGCTATTAAATTGCGCTTGTTTCCCTTTTCATTGAGAGGAAAAGGAAAAGACTGGTTGCTAGCTTTGCCTAAGGGCAGTATAACTTCATGGGAGGAATGTACTAATATCTTTCTGACTAAGTTTTCCCACCAGCAAAGACTATGCAACTGCGTTCTAATATTACAGGTTTTAGACAAGAAGACCGCGAGCCAGTAGAGCTTGCATGAGAAAGGATGAAGGAGGTCACCATGAACTATCCAAGTCATGTCACTACAAGAAAAGTTCTATAGACAACGTCTCAAAATCGTCCTAAGGGGTATTTTTCGTCGCCTATGGGCCTAACCCGACGATAGGTTCTGTGAAACCGTCAGGCAAAGTCCTACGACGATTTTTCGGTCCGTCGCGCTTGGGCGCCCTTCCGCCACGAAAATCGGACCGTTGCCCAAGTGTTTCCGGAGCCCGTTGACCCGACGTCATGCAAACCGACAGTGCGTGTGACGCGAATCGCAACGGCGTTAACTATCGAAACCCCGTGGTAGATGGTAGGCCACACAAGGCCCGCCACATCTGCAAGCCCGGCCCATTAAGTTTGCGGGCCAGCACTGATTTTAGTTTGACCGGTCAACCATATAGTCGGGCTGGTCCATTAGTTACGTGGGCGGGCCTAACCTCTAAGGTTGACCGGTCAAAACTTTAATGGGACGGCCACAAGCATGCGGGCGGCCAAATGCACTCGTTTGACAACAGCAAAAGGGCCGTCCACAAGACATGTGGGACCCACTTTCCCGGTATCGGGCCTACCATTTACAAAGTAGAGTCCACATTAAAGCAACCGTCAAGAAGTTAATGGGTCACCAATTAGCATGTGGGTCCCACTTTCCCCTCATTCTCGCCCATTTAGTACGTGGGGTCCACATTAGATCAAATGGGCCGGCCCAACAAGCCTGGGCCGGCCAAAAGCAGGTGGGTCCCACTCTACCGGCACCCATTTAGTATGTGGGGTCCACCATATAGAGTGGGCCGCCCAACAAGATTGTGGGCGGCCAAAAACACAGTGGGTCCCACTTTCCAGTTGAGGGTGGCCCATTTAGTATGTGGGGTCCACCATATAGCAAGTGGTCGGGCAAAACACTGTGGTCCCACTTCCGTTAAAGGGCGGCCCATTTAGTATGTGGGGTCCACCATATAAGAGGGCCGGCCCAACATGCTAGTGGGCGGGCCAAAAACACAGTGGGTCCCACTTTCCCGTTAAAGGGCCGGCCCATTTAGTATGGGGTCCACCGTATAGCAAGGGCCGCCCAACACGCTATAGTGGGCCAAAACACAAAGGGCCCACTTTCGTCTTAAAGGGCCCATTTAGTATGTGGGGTCCACAACAAAAGCAATTGGGCTAGCCCAACTAGTTAGTGGGCCGGCCAAAAGAGTGGGGGGTCCACCTAAAGCAAGTGGGCCTACCAATAAAAGTGTGGGGTCCACAAGAATCAAGTGGTGGCCCAATAAGTAAGTGGGCCACTCGTTTAGTTGTTGTTTATATGCCGCGTAATAGGCGCTTTAGGATTTTGCCGACACATATGTGATTTCGCTTAATTGGGCCGTTTAAGGGATGTGAATTCGTGATTTAGATACCGAGAATATTTACGCAGCATTGATTTCTGTCGGATAGCCTCACTTACCACAAGCACCAAAGAAAAAATGCGCGAAAGAACTATAAAAACTAACTAAATATTACATCAGCTGCAAGGCATTGAAAAATATTACAGAACCCAGAGAAATTGAATGGTAATTAAACCTAGCAATACAATGAAGGGATCCGGCAATCTTTTAAGTTGTCCATGCAGCACCTATATCTGAAACAAAGACATTACAAGTTAAGACAACAACAATGGAAAGGCAAAGACACTACAATATTGTTTGCCAAAGAATTTGGAACTCATCATTTCGTCGTTATAACAAGATCATTGTAATGCGCACAATAAGCAAACAAAGAGTGCATGCCGCATACCAACAGCCAATATAACAGAGCATGTTAGAATGAAACAGCAGACTTACTACGTCGAGTCCCATGCAAACCAACATGTTCGGGGAGTACAAAATTGGCATGAACAACATAGTAGCAGGCTATAAATTTTGTAAAACGATCGAGCAAGATGAAGTTATGATGGCTACATCTACGCAGGGAATGTAAACCAAAAATAGAAGTTACGATGGCAAAAGCTAAAGAGGAGGGAATGTGAACCAACATGTGCCAAGTGCAATTACTTCATTTTGGCCGTGAACTAAATAATACTCCTGAACTTATAGTGAAGGGGATGCAAATCAAGATGTTTCGGGATATAAACTTGTAATGAGCAACACATAGAGGATAGTTAATGCTGGAGCTTAGGATGGACCAGATAGAATATAGTGGGATCACCTGTGAACTTGTATAAGAGGGAATGCAAACCAATATGTTCAGCTTTCCATATGTGAGCGTCATGCCAAGTCGGAGAAACAAGTCAATAATGCAGCTTTTGAAGAACAAGATGGCACGCAAAATTATTATCTAGTAGTATGACAAGTTTATTTGTACTACAGGCTAGATAGCAGAGTGATAGCATGCCAAACTAAGTCCTTACTTTGTTAGCTTACAATGAACTAGATACAAAACAATGGCATCACCGTAGTACAGGGAATGCAAGCCAACATGTTCATGGAGTAAAAAATTGGCACAAACAACATAGTAGCAGCCATAATTTTTGTAACAACGACCGAGCAAGATAAAGTTATGATGGCTAGATCTACAGAGCAGGGAATGTAAACCAAATATAGAAGTTACGATGCCAAAAGCTATAGAGCAGGGAATGCGAACCAACATGTGCAATTACTTAAAATTGGCCATGAACTAAATAATAACAGGATGTTACTATAATACCTATAATTTTTGTAACAACGACTGAGCAAGATAGAAGTTATGATGGCTACATCTACAGAGCATGGAATGCAAACCAAAATGTTCAATCGCCAAAGTTAGCAATGAAGTAGAAAATAGCAACGTGTTACGGTCATAGCTAGGAATGAACTAAAAGAGCTTCAGACAAACAAGCATCTGAACCCAGAACATGGCGCTAAAACAAGGGACTTACATTAGGAGAAGCACTCGTGGGAGTCACAACAGATCTTCCTGGGGTTGATAGATCCGGTGATGAAGTACGCTACATGTGCTACTTGGGGTGGAGAGACGGCCATTACACTTCATGGTTACTCATCTCATCTGCAAAAACGTAACGGCGTCGTTAGCACAAACAGGTTCCCCCAAGATTAAACAAGAACTTGCAGGCAAGCAATAGAAAAGCGACAGTAGAAGAGTTTAGATCATGCACGGCGCCGGTGAAGCAGATTCGGTTCATGCACAACGGTGTCGGTGAGCAAGATCCGATGCGGTGGAAGACGGATCCGGCGAAGCGGCTAAGGCGACTGCGGTAGACTGCTGGATGAGCATATGGTTTCGAGGTACGGGGATGATCCGGTCGTTGATGACGGCGTCGATGAAGCGGCTCCGGCGGCAGCCGGATGACGAGGATCGCGAGGGCTCGGGTAGGCTGGGAAGTCCGGCGGGGATGTTCCGGTGCGGTGGTCGTGGAGGTGGAGAGAGGGACTTGGGAAGTTCCGGTGGGTGGTCGAGGGAAATGATTTTTTTCTGGGAGGTTTCCGGGCTAGGGAGTGATGCGCGTAGATGTACACGTCCGTTGGGAACCCCAAGAGGAAGGTATGATGCGCACAGTGGCAAGTTTTCCCTCAGAAAGAAACCAAGGTTGAATCGAACCAGGAGGAGCAAAGAAGCACGTTGAAGGTTGATGGTCGCGAAATGTGATGCGGCGCAACAAGGGATTCCGGCCAACGTGGAATCTGCACAACAAAACCAAAGTACTTTGCCCCAACGAAACTGAGGTTGTCAATCTCACCGGCTTGCTATAACAAAGGATTAAACGTATCGAGTGGAAAATGATTGTTTGCAAGAAAATAGTAAAACACAATTGCAGTAGATTGTATGCTATGTAAAGAATAGGACCGGGTCCACAGTTCACTAGAGGTGTCTCTCCCATAAGATAAAGGCATGTTGGGTGAACAAATTACGGGCAATTGACAAATAGAGAAAGGCATAACAATGCATATACATGATATGATAAATATAGTGAGATTTAATTGGGCATTACGACAAAGTACATAGACCGCCATCCAACCGCATCTATGCCTAAAAAGTCCACCTTCAAAGTTATCATCCGAACCCCATTCGTATTAAGTTGCTAAGCAACGACAATTGCATTAAGTATGGTGCGTAATGTAATCGACAACTACATCCTTAGACATAGAATCAATGTTTTATCCCTAGTGGCAACAGACATCACAACCTTAGAACTTTCTGTCACTGTCCCAGGTGTCAATGAAGGCATGAACCCACTATCGAGATACTCCCTCTTGGAGTTAAGAGTACAAACTTGGGAGCCTCTACTAATAACGAGAGCATGCAAGATCATAAACAACACATAAACAATAGATTGATAATCACCATAACATAGTATTCTCTATCCATCGGATCCCGACAAACACAACATATAGTATTACGATAGATGATCTTGATCATGTTAGGCAGCTCACAAGATCCAACAATGAAGCACAACAAGGAGAAGACGACCATCTAGCTACTGCTATGGACCCATGGTCCGGGGGTGAACTACTCACTCATCACTCCGAGGCGATCATGGCGATGAAGAGTCCTCCGGAGATGCCCCTCTCCCGCAGGTGCCGGAGGCGATCTCCCGAATCCCGAGATGGGACGCGGCGGCGGCGTCTCGGAAGGTTTTCCGTATCATGGCTCTCGACTGGGGGTTTCGCGACGGGGGCTTTAAGTAGGCGGAAGGGTAGGTCAGGCGGCGCGAGGGCCCACGTGCCGGCGCGGCCAGGGCCCTGGCCGCGCCGCCTATGGTGTGGCCACCTCGTGGCCCCACTTCCTTCCCTCTTCGGTCTTCTGGAAGCTCCTGCAAAAATAGGACCCCGGCGAAGATTTCGTCCAATTCCGAGAATATTTCTTACTAGGATTTCTGAAACCAAAAACAGCAGAAAACAGCAACTGGCTCTTCGCATCTTGTTAATAGGTTAGTTCGGAAAATGCACAAATATGACATACAATGTGCATAAAACATGTAGGTATCATCAATAAAGTAGCATGGAACATAAGAAATTATCGATACGTTGGAGACGACGTATCAGCATCCCCAAGCTTTTCTTGTATGTAAAACGATAACAAAGATAATTTCTGAAGTGACATGCCATCATAATCTTGATCATACTATTTGTAAACATATGTAATGAATGCAGCGATCAAAACAAAGGTAATGACATGAGTAAACAAGTGAATCATATGGCAAAGACTTTTCATGAATAGTACTTCAAGACAAGCATCAATAAGTCTTGCATAAGAGTTAACTCATAAAGCAATAAATCAAAGTAAAGGTGTTGAAGCAACACATAGGAAGATTAAGTTTCAGCGGTTGCTTTCAACTTATAACATGTATATCTCATGGATATTGTCAAAATAGAGTAGTATAACAAGTGCAATATGCAAGTATGTAGGAATCAATGCACAGTTCACACAAGTGTTTGCTTCTTAAGGTGGAGGGAGATAGGTAAACCGACTCAACAATAAAAGTAAAAGAATGGTCCTTCAAAGAGGAAAGCATCGATTGTGTATTTGTGCTAGAGCTTTTATTTTGAAAACATGAAACAATTTTGTCAATAGTAGTAATAAAGCATATGAGTTATGTAAATTATATCTTACAAGTTGCAAGCCTCATGCATAGTATACTAATAGTGCCGCACCTCGTCCTACTTAGCTTGGACTACCGGATCTTTGCATGCCATGTTTCAACCAAGTGTCACAAAGGTACCTCCATGCCGCCTGTACAAAGGTCTAAGGAGAATGCTCGCATTTTGGATTTCTCGCTTTTGATTATTCTCAACTTAGACATCCATACCGGGACAACATGGACAACAGATAATGGACTCCTCTTAAATGCATAAGCATGTAGCAATTAATGATTATTATTCTCATATGAGATTGAGGATATATGTCCAAAACTGAAACTTCAACCATGATTCATGGCTTTAGTTAGTGGCCCAATGTTCTTCTCTAACAATTTTGCATGCTCCAACCACTAAAATGATAGATCCTTCAGACAAGACGGACATGCATAGCAACTCACATGATATTCAACAATAGTTGATGGCCCCTAAGCATGGTTATCGCACAACAAGCAACTTAATAAAAGATAAAGTGCATAAGTACATATTCAATACTACGATAGTTTTTAAGGCTATTTTGTCCCATGAGCTATATATTGCAAAGGTGGATGATGGAATTTTAAAGGTAGCACTCAAGCAATTTACTTTGGAATGGCGGAGAAATACCATGTAGTAGGTAGGTATGGTGGACACAAATGGCATAGTAGTTGGCTCAAGGATTTTGGATGCATGAGAAGTATTTCCTCTCGATACAAGGTTTAGGCTAGCAAGGTTATTTGAAGCAAACTCAAGGATGAACTGCAGCAAAACTCACATAAAAGACATATGTAAACATTATAAGACTCTACACCGTCTTCCTTGTTGTTCAAAACTCAATACTAGATATTATCTAGACCTTAGAGAGACCAAATATGCAAATCAAATTTTAGCAAGCTCTATGTATTTCTTCATTAATGGGTGCAAAGCATATGATGCAAGAGCTTAAACATGAGCACAAAAATTGCCAAGTATCACATTATCCAAGACATTTTAGAATTACTACATGTAGCATTTTCCAATTCCATCCATATAACAATTTAACGAAGAAGAAACTTCGCCTTGAACATTATGAGTAAAGCCTAAGGACATATTTGTCCATATGCAACAAATGGAGCGTGTCTCTCTCCCACAAAGTGAATGCTAGGATCCATTTTATTCAAACAAAAACAAACACAAAAACAAACCGACGCTCCAAGTAAAGAACACAAGATGTGACTGAATAAAAATATAGTTTCAGGGGAGGAACCTGATGATGTTGTCGATGAAGAAGGGGATGCCTTGGGCATCCCAAGCTTAGACGCTGAGTCTTCTTAAAATATGCAGGGGTGAACCACGGGGCATCCCCAAGCTTAGAGCTTTCACTCTTCTTTCATAGTATATCATTCTCCTCTCTTGACCCTTGAAAACTTCCTTCACACCAAACTTCAAGCAAACTCATTAGAGGGTTAGTGCACAATTAATAATTCACATGTTCAGAGGTGGCACAATCATTCTTTACACTTCTAGATATTGCATAAAGCTACTGGACATTAATGGATCAAAGAAATGAATCCAACAAAGCAAAAGAGGCAATGCGAAATAAAAGGCAGAATCTGTCAAAAACAGAACAGTCCGTAAAGACGAATTTAAAGCTGGCACCATACTTGCTCAAATGGAAAAACTCAAAACTAATTAAAGTTGCGTACGTATCTGAGGATCACGCTCGTAAATTGGCAGATTTTTTAGAATTTTCACAGAAACTGTGCCCAGATTCGTGACAGACAGCAATGTTGTTCTGGCACGATCCCAAATATAACATCAACTTTGACATAGAAACTTTACTTGGCACAAAAACATGATAAGGAGAGGTTGCTACAGTAGTAAACAACTTCCAAGACTCAACAAAACAAAAAATTGCTGTAGTAAAAACATGGGTTGTCTCCCATAAGCGCTTTTCTTTAACGCCTTTCAGCTAGGCGCAGAAAGTGCAAATCAAGTAACATCGAGAGTAGAAGCATCAACATTATTATTTTTCATGCAAACACAACTTGTTGCAGAGGGTACTTTAGGTGCTCCATTATCTAAATTTTCTATGGTGGTGCTAGGGGTTTTAGCAATTTTAGGCCTATAGTAATTCTTTTGTTTAGGCACTTTAGAGGCGTACATGAATTTTTGCTCTTTACCCACATAAGCTTTCTCATTATACTTGAGAGAAGAAAAGGTTGAACCCAAGGTTCCCATAGCTTTTTCAAGTTCATCAATCCTATTGGTTTGATTATCATGGACAACACAAGTTCCTAGGACACTAATTCTTTCATCAATTCATCCTAAGGATTTATCAAGTTCATAAGTTTTGTCAAATAACATTCCCAATTTAGTTTCAACACTTGAAATTTTTTTCTCTATGGTTTCCAATTTTTCATAACATCTTCAAGAGAGATTTCAATTTTAACTTCATTAACAGGTGGTATTCCAACTAGACTCTCAATGATGCAACTAGCTTCTAAAGCGGGAGTACCTAGGAAATTACCTCCGAAAGAGTATCAAGAACATACCTATTCCAACTAGATAAACCAACATAAAAGTTCCTAAGAAGGATAGTGGTGGAGTGTTTCTTAATGCACCTATGATGAGCATTACTAATTCTATACCAAGCATCTTTAAAACTTTCTCCACCCTGTTGCTTAAAAGAACGAACTTCAACTTCAGGATTACTCATTTTAGTAGCAATAAAGTAAACTAGGCAAATAAAGTAAAGACAAGTAACTAATTTTTTTGTGTTTTTTGATATAGAGGGCAAGACAGTAAATAAAGTAAAACTAGCAACTAATTTTTTTGTGTTTTGTTTAGGTGCAGCAAACAAAGTAGTAAATAAAATAAAGCAAGACAAAAACAAAGTAAAGAGATTGAGAAGTGGAGACTCCCCTGCGCGTGTCTTGATCTCCCAAGAACGGAGAAAATGTGCTTGATGCGCGTAGATGTACACGTCCGTTGGGAACCCCAAGAGGAAGGTATGATGCGAGGGCAAGTTTTCCTCAGAAAGAAACCAAGGTTGAATCGAACCAGGAGGAGCCAAGAAGCACGTTGAAGGTTGATGGTCGTGAAATGTGATGGCGCAACACCTGTGGATTCCGGCGCCAACGTGGAATCCGCACAACAAAATAAAGTACTTTGCCCCAACGAAATGCTGAGGTTGTCAATCTCACCGGCTTGTTGTAACAAAGGATTAAACGATCGAGTGGAAAATGATTGTTTGCAAGAAAATAGTAAAACACAATTGCAGAAGAGATTGTATGCTATGTAAAGAATAGGACCGGGGTCCACAGCTCACTAGAGGTGTCTCTCCCATAAGATAAAGGCATGTTGGGTGAACAAATTACAACAATTGACAAATAGAGAAAGGCATAACAATGCATATACATGATATGATAAATATAGTGAGATTTAATTGGGCATTACGACAAAGTACATAGACCGCCATCCAACCGCATCTATGCCTAAAAAGTCCACCTTCAGGTTATCATCCGAACCCCATTCAGTATTAAGTTGCTACAACAGACAATTGCATTAAGTATGGTGCGTAATGTAATCGACAACTACATCCTTAGACATAGAATCAATGTTTTATCCCTAGTGGCAACAGCACATCACAACCTTAGAACTTTCTGTCACTGTCCCGTGTGTCAATGAAGGCATGAACCCACTATCGAGCATAAATACTCCCTCTTGGAGTTAAGAGTACAAACTTGGCCAGAGACTCTACTAATAACGAGAGCATGCAAGATCATAAACAACACATAAACAATAGATTGATAATCACCATAACATAGTATTTTCTATCCATCGGATCCCGACAAACACAACATATAGTATTACGATAGATGATCTTGATCATGTTAGGCAGCTCACAAGATCCAACAATGAAGCACAACAAGGAGAAGACGACCATCTAGCTACTGCTATGGACCCATGGTCCAGGGGTGAACTACTCACTCATCACTCCGGAGGCGATCATGGCGATGAAGAGTCCTCCGGAGATGAATCCCCTCCCGCAGGTGCCGAGGCGATTTCCCGAATCCCCCGAGATGGGATTCACATGCGCGTCTCTCCGGAAGGTTTTCCGTATCGTGGCTCTCTCACGGGGGTTTCGCGACGGGGCTTTAAGTAGGCGGAAGGGTAGGAGGCGGCGCGAGGGGCCCACACCACAGCCGGCGCGGCCAGGGGCTCGCGCTGCCCTATGGTGTGGCCACCCGTGGCCCCACTTCCTTCCCTCTTCGGTCTTCTGGAAGTCGTGCAAAAATAGGACCCTGGGCGAAGATTTCGTCCAATTCCCGAATATTTCCTTACTAGATTTCTGAAACCAAAAACAACAGAAACAGCAACGGCTCTTCGGCATCTTGTTAATAGGTTAGTTCCAGAAAATGCACAAATATGACATAAAGTGCATAAAACATGTAGGTATCATCAATAAAGCATGGAACATAAGAAATTATCGATACGTTGAGACGACGGAGGTGGTGATCCAAAATGACGGGCATACCCCCCACCCCCCACCAATCGACCTTCTGTCATCTCCGCAGGGTAGAATGGGAATTTGGAAGCGTCAAATTTTTGTATTTTGTGGGCGGAAAGTTTTGCCGCTATGAAATTTTGAATTTGGCTAAGGTCCAACTATAATGATTAAAAAATGTGAGACCGTACTAGTACCTCTTGTTCAAGGCCGTGCAAAATCAAATCATCATCACATTAAATACCGGTTACTACCATGATCATCATCTCTATCTCTGAAATACCGCTAGATCTTGCAAATTATAGTGATAAAAAATTGTGAGACCGTACTAGTATTTCAGTTCAAGGCCGAGTGCAACATCAAAACATCATCGAAAATTTGTTACCCTGATCATGATCTATCTCTGAAATTGGTGCATCCATTGCAAAGTATAATGCTAAAATTTTGAGTGACCGTAGTACTCTGTTCAAGCCCGAGTGCAACATCAAATCATCATCATGTTGAAAATTTGTTACCATGATCATGATCTATGTCTTAATGGCGCATCCGCTAAATGTTGCAAAGTATAATGATTAAAAAATTGTGAGACCGTACTAGTACTTATGTTCAAGGTCGAGTGCAACATCAAATCATCATCACGTTGACGATTTTTTCTGTTACCATGATCATTATCTATCTATAAGAGCATCTCCACCGGCACAACATCCTCTATTTGGGGATGCTGCTCCCACACCACACCGGCGGCCCCAAACGGCAGCCATTTTAAAATTAAAATTGACATTTAAAAAACCAAAATCATACGAAATTTATACCAAAGTAGCTCGACTTTAAACATAACTAAACTTAAACTTAATCCTGGTCTACGGGTCGGTTGGCGCTCACGGCACTGCCTCGTCTTGTTCTTCGCCATTGCCGCCGCCCGTGCCCGCTCCTTCGTTTTCGCGCATCGGCGGTGGAGCATGGCGGCCGGCGTCGCGGGCTTGCCGGCTGCGCTGTCCCCGCGCTTCCAGCCTTTCCCGAGAAGCTCGATCCGGCGCGCCTCGCCGCTGGCGAGCGAACGCGTCCCGGTGGCGATGAGCGTGAGATCTGCGAGCTTCTGTCGCTCCGCCTCCTTGAGGAGGCGTCCCGCATCCTCCGTGACCGCTCGCTGGCGCGATATCTCGAGGACGTGCTCGAGGTTCGCGTCGTTGACGAACTCGCGCTCCTCCTCCCTCAACCGCTGGTATCGTTGTGCGTTCGCGACGCGAGGATCGCCGCCGCTCGGTCGGGGCGGGCTGCGGCGGCTCGCCCGATCGCGCCTCCTCGATCCGCCGCCCCGCTTCCGCTTCGCTACGACATCGTGCATGACTCGAACCGTGGTCCTCGTCTCGTCGGAGCCGTGCTCGCTGCCGCTCGCAGCTCGCGGCCGGCTCCGGCCATGGCCGCGTGGTGGTGGAGGCGCGCGCGCGTTGAGGCCAAGCATCGAGTAGGTGGTCTTCAGACGGCGCGGCATCTTGATGTGGAGAGTAGAGAATGGAGCGGCGGTGGTGGACGACGTACGTCCTATATATCTAGCGGTGGCAACTACCCACATTTACGGCGACTGGACACCGCATGGCCAGTCGCTGCCCTCGTGGCCAGTCGCTGCCTCGGTTTCCGCGCGGGAGGCCATTTAAACGCCGACGACCAACCTTCCGCGTCGTGGCCGGCCGATGCGAACCGTCGCGTCTCCTCCGCCGACAAGCGCCTCCACGGAAACCGCTGCTCGCGAGGCACCCGGAGCGCTGATTCGCGCCCTGGCGAAGGGGCCGGCTCGGGCGATTCTCCCCTGCTAACAGTCGGCGCTTTGAACGCACTGGTCAGCCCAAACGACGCCGCCCCCAAATCGCTATGGGTGCTCGAATTTGGGGCGACCGCTAAATCTTGCATAGTATAATGATAAAAAATTGTGAGACCATACTAGTAGTTCTGTTTAAGGCCGAGTGCAAGATAAAATAATCATTACATTGAAAATTTGTTACAATGATTGCAAACTATAGCAATAACAGGAAAAAATGCTCAAGGATTACAATAACAGCAAAAATTCTCAAATACAACAACAAGTCGAAATAACTCAAATGATACAAGCCATACAAATGGCATCATCGGCAAAACTGCATTTCTGTTAGGTAGAATTCATCGGAGTGCAAGTAACAGCTGGCTTTCCATTAGATCTGCAGAGTAGATTATTAAGCTTGCCTATTTTTCAATTCATGTATCTCATTGACTGTTATGATGATATTTGAATCTCTTTCATCTCTTTGCTGCTGAATTATATCAATTGATTCGTGTGCAAAGGCAGCGATTGTTTGCGCTGGAATGGCTGGGACAGTAGCTATCATCCATAAGATGAATTGGCATTGTCACGGCTGTGCTGTGGAAAAACCTGGACACTTGATGTACATGCCCTGCCATCTGCCTTCCTTGCTCTATTCAGGGGCTGGAAACAAGACAGAATGCAAGTTACAGAACCATACAATTTGAGAAAACAAGCATATTATTAGTTGTCACAGATTTTTGCAAAGCATCAAAACAGATGGCAGATTTTCACAAAGCACAAGGCATAATATAACAAAGCAAGCTATCAACCCCAATGCAACAGGCAAGCAACCGGATGGCAAATATGAACAAAATAAGTCAAGTAACTAGACAGTCTGCCTAATAAAATAAGCCAGGAAACTGCATAACAGCTGTCTATTAAAGTTGACACTTGGAAGGGGTGCTTCAGATCCCTTAAGTTCCACAAAAGTGGTCATGTGGACAAAACTAGCCAGACATTGTGCAGTTGGAGAATCTCCAACCCCCTTAATTTCATTATTTTAATCATCGCCAGCCATGGGAATGCCTCAGATAAAAGAGAAATATATCCATTTGGTGCCAAATATAAACGAGCAGGACCAATTAAGACAGATTAGACAAGCAACCATTCTGGGATTCATATAAACTGACATATTATTTCCATGTTTAACCCATGAGCGCAATATAAGGGAAGGAGAAACAAACAAATGAACCATTTTGTGCCTAAAAATAAAAGATGGGTCAGCCAAAAAGTAACAACAAATCTTATTTATGATACCTACTGAAGGTGGATTTCCTACTACAGAAGGTGGCATTGGATTAATCAACAGTGAAATCCGAAAAAGTCTTACAAAAAACAAATATGCTCATTATATCCCACAACAAGCATGCCAGATAGTCGCAAGGTTTATATGTTTTAATCATCAGTCAACTCAATGAATCAAGGACTAATAACCAATTGAATCATCATCTGACTCATATTCACCAAGCAAAACATTCTTATTATTATGGAAGAAATCCAGAAGACATAACGGTATGAGGAAGTGCATGAGCAATCAAACATTATGTGGCTGGAATAAAATGCCAGATCATTTAAGTTAAGCATAACAATTAAATTGGTTTAATCACGATCAAACAAAAAAAGATTAGACAGGCAATAGAACAAGTTTGAGAAGCTAGCAGGAAAATGAACGAAGACGTGCAGTCATATAAATAGCATGATTTATTTCAAACCAGTTATCCTATCTATATGGAGAGTAAATATGTTAAACACAAACTGGTTCCAGCACGATAAGCATATCAATACAAAATGAAAGGTACTTACGGATTATAGGGGTGATTCACTCCACGATTTGTCTGTGTTCTATGTGATATTGCAACATGAAATTACAGCAAAGAGTTAGGGTTGTGATACGTCTCAACATATCGATAATTTCTTATGTTCCATGCTACTTTATTGATGATATCTACATGTTTTATACATTATATGTCGTATTTACGCATTTTCTGAACTAACCTATTAACAAGATGCCGAAGAGCCGTTGTTTTCTGCTGTTTTTGGTTTCGAAATCCTAACGAAATATTTCGTAATTGACGAAATCAACGCCTGTTCCTATTTTGTCCCGAAGCATCCGTAACACCCGAGAGTCGCGCAGGAGGGCCAGTGGCCCCGAGATGATAGGCGGGCCCACCACCGGCGCGCGGCCCTATGGTGTCGTCGCCCCTTCGATCCTCCGACGCCGCCTTTCGCTATATAAGGTCCCCGACCCAAAACCCCACTTGAATAAGCCACGGACGAGAAAAGTTCCGTAGCCGCCGCCATCGCAAGCCAAGATCCGGGGACAGAGTCCTCCGGCACGGGCCGGGACGGGGAAGTGCCCCTAAGGCTTCTCCATCGACACCGTCGCCATCTCCACCGCCATCTTCATCACCGCGCTCCCATGAGGAGGAGTAGTTCTCTATCGAGGCTGGGCTGTACCGTAGCTATGTGGTTCATCTCTCCTATGTACTTCAATACAACAATCTCATGAGCTGCCTTACATGATTGAGATTCATTTGATGATGCTTGTAATCTAGATGTCATTATGCTAGTCAAGTGGGTTTTACTTATGTGATCTCCTGAGACTCCTTGTCCCACGTGTGTAAAGGTGACAGTGTGTGCACCGTGTGGGTCTCTTAGGCTATATTTCACAGTAATACTTATTCACTGTTATGAATGGCATAGTGAAGTGCTTATTTATATCTCTTTATGATTGCAATATGTTTTGTATCACAATTTATCTATGAGCTACTCTAGTGATGTTATTAAAGTAGTTTTATTCCTCCTACACGGTGTAATGGTGACAGTGTGTGCACTCGTGTTAGTACTTGGCGTAGGCTATGATTATGATCTCTTGTCGATTATGAAGTTAACTATTACTATGATGGTATTGATGTGATCTATTCCTCCTAACTGGCGTGAAGGTGACAGTGTCCATGCTATGTTAGTACTTGGTTTAGTCGTGTCGATCTTTCATGCACTCTAAGGTTATTTAAATATGAACATTTAATTGTGGAGCTTGTTAACTCCGGCATTGAGGGTTCGTGTAATCCTACGCAATGTGTTCATCATCCAACAAGAGAGTGTAGAGTATGCATTTATCTATTCTGTTATGTGATCAATGTTGAGAGTGTCCACTAGTGAAAGTCTAATCCCTAGGCCTTGTTCTAAACACTGCTATCACTGCTTGAAAATGCGATTAATATTATCATATGCGTTACTACGCATGTTTACTCGCAATATTACTACTATCAACTCGCACGCTAGCGAGCTATTTTTCTGGCCGCCGTACTCATCGTCATATTCATTCATACCACTTGTATTTCACTATCTCTTCGCGAACTAGTGCACCTATTAGGTGTGTTGGGACACAAGAGACTTCTTGCTTTGTGGTTGCAGGGTTGCATGAGAGGGATATCTTTGACCTCTTCCTCCCCGAGTTCGATAAACCTTGGGTAATCCACTTAAGGGAAACTTGTCTGCTGTTCTACAAACCCTGCTCTTGGAGGCCCAACACTGTCTACAAGAATAGAAGCACCCGTAGACATCAAGCACTTTTCTCGCGCTCGTTGCCGGGAGGAAAGGTAAAAGGTACTCACACTGATCTCGGCTACTAAGCTATTTTCCCGCGCCATTGTAAGTACTCGAAGCTATTTCCTTTAGACTCTCCAATTGCGACATTTGGTTTCTTGTTTACACTAGTTAGGCATAATGGACAACAATGAGCTTCTTATTCTATTTCCTGATTTAAGACATGGATGGTTTGATGCGAAAATTAAAAACCCATGGAACATATTAATATGAATGCTTTGAACACTATTGTTGCTAATGCTATGGAAAATTCTAAGGGGAGGCTGGCTTTGATGAGCATGATATTTTTAGTCCCCCAAGCATTGAGGAGAAAATTTACTTTGATGATACTATGCCTCCTATATTTGATGATGAGAATAATAATGATAGCTACTTTGTTGAATTTGCTCTACTACAACTAATAAAATTGATTATGCCTATGTGGGAGTAATAATTTTATGCATGAGACTCATAATAAGAATGCTTTATGTGATAGTTATATTGTTGAGTTTGCTCATGTTGCTACTGAAAGTTATTATGAGAGAGGAAAATATGGTTGTAAAAATTTTCATGTTACTAAAATGCCTCTCTATGTGCTGAAATTTTTGAAGCTACACTTGTTTTATCTTCATATGCTTGTTACTTTGCTCTTCATGAACTTGTTTATTTACAAGATTCCTATGCATAGGAAGCATGTTAGACTTAAATGTGTTTTGAATTTGTCTCTTGATGCTCTCTTTTGCTTCAACTTCTATTTCTGGCGAGTGCATCATTAAAACAGCTGAGCCCATCTTAATGGCTATAAAGAAAGAACTTCTTGGGAGATAACCCATGTGTTTATTTTACTACAGCAATTTTTGTTTTGTTGAGTCTTGAAGTTGTTTACTACTGTAGCAACCTCTCCTTATCATGTTTTTGTGCCAAGTAAAGTTTCTATGTTAAAGTTGATGTTATATTTGGGATCGCTGCGCAGAAACAGCATTGCTGTCTGTCACGAATCTGGGCACAAGTCTCTGTAGAAAATTCTAAAAAATCTGCCAATTTACGAGCGTGATCCTCAGATATGTGCGCAACTTTCATTAGTTTTGAGTTTTTCCATTTGAGCAAGTCTGGTGCCATTTTAAAATTCGTCTTTACGGACTGTTCTGCTTTTGACAGTATTCTGCCTTTTATTTCGCATTGCCTCTTTTGCTATGTTGGATGAATTTCTTTGATCCATTAATGTCCAATAGCTTTGCAATGTCCAGAGTCGGAATGTGGTGCTCTCTGAACATGTAAACTTTTATTGTGCACTAACCTTCTAATGAGGCTTGAAGTTTGGTGTGAAGGAAGTTTTCAAGGGTCAAGAGAGGAGTATGATATACTATGATCAAGAGGAGTGAAAGCTCTAAGCTTGGAGATGCCCCCGTGGTTCACCCCTGCATATTTCAAGAAGACTCAAGCATCTAAGCTTGGGGTGCCCAAGGCATCCCCTCTTCATCGACAAAGTATCGGGTTCCTCCTCAAACTATATTTTTATTCAGTCACATCTTGTGTTCTTTGCTTGAGCGTCTATTTGTTTTGTTTTTGTTTTGTTTGAATAAAATTGATCCTAGCATTCACTTTGTGGGAGAGAGACACGCTCCGCTGTTGCATATGGACAAATATGTCCTTAGGCTTTACTCATAATGTTCAAGGCGAAGTTTCTTCTTTCGTTAAATTGTTATATGGTTGGAATTGGAAAATGCTACATGTAGTAATTCTAAAATGTCTTGGATAATGTGATACTTGGCAATTGTTGTGCTCATGTTTAAGCTCTTGCATCATATTAATGAAGAAATACATAGAGCTTGCTAAAATTTGGTTTGCATATTTGGTCTCTAAGGTCTAGATAATTCTAGTATTGAGTTTTGAACAACAAGGAAGACGGTGTAGAGTCTTATAATGTTTACAATATGTCTTTTATGTGAGTTTTGCTGCACCGGTTCATCCTTGAGTTTGCTTCAAATAACCTTGCTAGCCTAAACCTTGTATCGAGAGGGAATACTTTATGCATCCAAAATCCTTGAGCCAATACTATGCCATTTGTGTCCACCAAACCTACCTACTACATGTTATTTCTCCGCCATTCCAAAGTAAATTTCTTGAGTGCTACCTTAAAATTCCATCATTCGCCTTTGCAATATATAGCTCATGGGACAAAATAGCCTTAAAAACTATCGTAGTATTGAATATGTACTTATGCACTTTATCTCTTATTAAGTTGCTTGTTGTGCGATAACCATGCTGGGGACGCCATCAACTACCCTTTGTTGAATATCATGTGTGTTGCTATGCATGTCCGTCTTGTCTGAAGTAAGAGGGATCTACCACCTTAATGGTTGGAGCATGCATATTGTTAGAGAAGAACATTTGGCCGCTAACTAAAGCCATGAATCATGGTGGAAGTTTCAGTTTGGACATATATCCTCAATCTCATATGAGAATAATAATTGTTGCTACATGCTTATGCATTTAAGAGGAGTCCATTATCTGTTGTCCATGTTGTCCCGGTATGGATGTCTAAGTTGAGAATAATCAAAAGCGAAATCCAAAATGCGAGCTTTCTCCTTAGACCTTTGCGGCATGAGGTACCCCTTTGTGACACTTGGTTGAAACATGTGCATTGTGATGATCCGGTAGTCCAAGCTAAGTAGGACAAGGTGCGGGCACTATTAGTATACTATGCATGAGGCTTGCAACTTGTAAGATATAATTTACATAACTCATATGCTTTATTACTACCGTTGACAAAATTGTTTCATGTTTTCAAAATAAAAGCTCTAGCACAAATATAGCAATCGATGCTTTCCTCTTTGAAGGACCATTCTTTTACTTTTATGTTGAGTCAGTTCACCTATCTCTCTCCACCTTAAGAAGCAAACACTTGTGTGAACCGTGCATTGATTCCTACATACTTTCATATTGCACTTGTTATATTACTTTATGTTGACAATATCCATGAGATATACATGTTATAAGTTGAAAGCAACCGCTGAAACTTAATCTTCCTTTGTGTTGCTTCAATACCTTTACTTTGATTTATTGCTTTAGGAGTTAACTCTTATGCAAGACTCATTTATGCTTGTCTTGAAGTACTATTCATGAAAAGTCTTTGCTTTATGATTCACTTGTTTACTCATGTCATTACCATTGTTTTGATCGCTGCATTCATTACATATGTTTACAAATAGTATGATCAAGATTATGATGGCATGTCACTTCAGAAATTATCTTTGTTATCGTTTTACCTCGGGACGAGCAGAACTAAGCTTGGGGATGCTGATACGTCTCCAACGTATCGATAATTTCTTATGTTCCATGCTACTTTATTGATGATATCTACATGTTTTATACATTATATGTCGTATTTACGCATTTTCCGGAACTAACCTATTAACAAGATGCACCAGTTGCTGTTTCTGTTTTGGTTTCAGAAATCCTAGTAACGAAATATTCTAATTGGACGAAATCAACGCCCTGGTTCCTATTTTGCCCGAAGCATCCGAACACCCGAGAGCCGCCAGAGGGCCACAGGGGCCCCAGATGATAGGGTGGCGCGGCCCACCCCGGCCGCGCAGCCCTATGGTGTCGTCGCCCCTTCGACCTTCGACGCCGCCTCTTCGCCTATATAAGGTCCCTGACCAAAACCCTCACGAATAAGCCACGGTACGAGAAAAGTTCCAGCCGCCGCCATGCGAAGCCAAGATTCGGGGACAGAGTCTCTGCCGCACTTCGCGGACGGGAAGTGCCCCTAAGGCTTCTCCATCGACACCGCTGCCATCTCCACCGCCATCTTCATCACCGCCGCTGCTCCCCATGAGGAGGGAGTAGTTCTCCATCGAGGCTCGGGGCTGTACCGGTAGCTATGTGGTTCATCTCTCTCCTATGTACTTCAATACAATAATCTCATGAGCTGCCTTACATGATTGAGATTCATATGATGATGCTTGTAATCTAGATGTCATTATGCTAGTCAAGTGGGTTTTACTTATGTGATCTCCGGAGACTCCTTGTCCCACGTGTGTAAAGGTGACAGTGTGTGCACCGTGTGGGTCTCTTAGGCTATATTTCATAGAATACTTATTCACTGATGAATGGCATAAAGGAAGTGCTTATTTATATCTCTTTATGATTAACATGTTTTGTATCACAATTTATCTATGAGCTACTCTAGTGATGTTATTAAAGTAGTTTTATTCCTCCTACACGGTGTAATGGTGACAGTGTGTGCACTCGTGTTAGTACTTGGCGTAGGATATGATTATGATCTCTTGTAGATTATGAAGTTAACTATTACTATGATGGTATTGATGTGATCTATTCCTCCTAATGGTGTGAAGGTGAGTGCATGCTATGTTAGTACTTGGTTTAGTCGTGTCGATCTTTCATGCACTCTAAGGTTATTTAAATATGAACATTTAATTGTGGAGCTTGTTAACTCCGGCATTGAGGGTTCGTGTAATCCTACGCAATGTGTTCATCATCCAACAAGAGAGTGTAGAGTATGCATTTATCTATTCTCTTATGGATCAATGTTGAGAGTGTCCACTAGTGAAAGTCTAATCCCTAGGCCTTGTTCCTAAATATCTGCTATCATGCTTGTTACTGTTTTATCAATTACTGGTTAGCTACCGCATGTTTACTTCCCGTAATATTACTACCATCAATCGCACGCGCCAAGCTATTTTCGCCGTACTATCGCTCATATTCATTCATACCACTTGTATTTCACTATCTCTTCACGAACTAGTGCACCTATTAGGTGTTGTACACAAGAGACTTCTTGCTTTGTGGTGGTTGCATGAGAGGGATATCTTTGACCTCTTCCCTCCCGAGTTCGATAAACCTGGGTAATCCATTTAAGGGAAACTTGTCACTGTTCTACAAACCTCTGCTCTGGAGGCCCAACACGTCTACAAGAATAGAAGCGTAGACATTGGCACTCTTGAAGAACAAAAACAATGAAGAATTTAAATGTACCAGAGCAATGAGTTCACACATGTACTACAGGATGGCAAAAGGATAGCAGAAAGGAAATAGTAATTGGCATTTACCGTCATTGTTTACAACAAAACAGATGGAAATTATAATGTAAAACCTTGTGAACACAGAAGAGCACAGAATGGCGGAATATAAAACAACATTTTGCAACGAACAAAACAGACGGCGGCTATGGTCCCAGCACACAACCTGTCACCTGAGAATAAGAAAAGCAAACAAACATGTAGGTTTCCTAACAAAAATAGATGAATTACATAGCATGCAATTACTGTTCTAACATTAGGACGAACTAGATAGATATTATAGGGGTGTTTCTTGAGAGTTTATAGAGCAGGGAACGCTTTGCTAGTCTTAGTATGAACAAGACAAAATTAATACTATTTTTTGCAACACAAAGTACAATCATAGACGCTCACACGTACATACATACACTCATCACTCAAGCACACACACTACCCCTTCGAGCACCTTCAGGAAACTGCATCCAAGAAACTGTTCCGACGGGTATTGAGATTGACGAAGTCACCACTAGCACCACAATGTCATCGGGAACGCCGCATCCCACAGAAGAATATTCCTCCATTTTTGAGACACCAAAGCGTTAAATCTGGGGGTGCCACTGCCCTCCTAACCATCCAAACACAGGTTGGTTCTCAGTGATTTGGTACTTGACATGTACTACATGATATCTAAAATGAAGTCGGTGTCAGGCTAACAAGCAAGGTGCGGCGTCGTTGCTTGACGTGAGTCGGTGTGATGCCATCACAAGATGAAGTGCATGGTCCATGTGATCTGGATTAGGGGATACTAGCATAATACCCGTGTGTTGCAACGGGTTAATAACGAAAGATGGCTCCCTCCAAATATAGAATAAATGGAATATAATCGCAATGTCTATGTCCAGGATGTGTGGCCACATGGTCCTCATTTTTCTTTAGAATCTGTGGTACGTCAGTATCATACAATGTGCACTATTTTTTGTCATCAACGAGACAACTCTGATGCTCGATCGACCGATCCGAGTTGATCAATCGACCGATCTAATTAACATGTTTGAACAAACGATCGAATAATTCATAGTATTTATTGAATGATACTCCCTCGTGCCAAAAATAAGGCGTCTAAGGATTAGTTAAAAGTCAATGTTTTTAAAGTTTGACCAAGTTTACACACAAAAATATAAATATTTACAATACTAAATCATTATCAATAGAGTCACCCTAAAGTATAATTTCTTAATATGTCAATTTGATATTGTAGATGTAAATATTTTTTAAAATATTTGGTCAAAGTTTGTAAGGTTTGACTTTTGACCAATCCTTAGACGCCTTACATTTTGGGACGGAGAGAGTATATCGTAAAAGGTGTCCGTTTTACACCATCTTTTTTAACAAAACACGGTACAATATAAATGCTCACTAAATGCATACTCGCTCCTACGAACGCACAAATGCACATGCAATCTCTATGAACACCTTCAAGATACTTTGTCTGAGAAACTGATTTGTCGAGAACACACGTCGAAACGTGGCCCCAACTGAACAGATATTTCTCTTTATTAATGAAACACCCACGCATGAAACATGGTTTTTTTAGGGAGAATGTCACTGCGCTCCAAAACATGTGGTTGATTCTTGTCACTAACCTCTTAAAAGCTGCAGGGTATGAAAGGTTTGTTTTTTTAAGGATTTTTAGTTGCATAAGTGTTGAGATTTGTATGTCCTACGAATTTTAAAGGGAAAATGCATGCACGTGCAAAAATTAGGAAAAGAAACCTAGAGTCATATAGATTGTCACCGTATGTTTGCGAATGAAAGAAAAGTTAGAAAATTTAAAGTAGCACGGCAAGAGGAGCCTAATCAATGGGTCTCTTTTGGCCTTTTTCTTTTTTGCCGATTGTGTCGATCTAACCGGGATTGCCGGACACGCGTTGATGAACTACGGCAGAGGAGAAAGGACGGATCACCTGCCGATCTTTTACAGAACTATGCCGAAAGGATATAAAGATTGACCGGTAGAAAAACCATCTCCATCAATCTACGCTCGTTAAGGAGAGGGTTCCTTAGAGAATAAAAAGGGGAGCGAACGAAAAAGATGTGTGGCTGAACCGATCTATGCTTGTCTTACCGATTAGAATTAGGAAAGGGATGCTGATTTTGCTACCTAGTGCTACGGATTGGATTTTGGTCGTGACCTAACTAATCCTGATAAGAACTCCTCATGGAGCCGGTCACGCTGACCTTACTTTTTATGTTCGGGGTGAGTTGTATACACGTTTGACGTACCATCACCAACCACCGCGGCCTATTTTAAATTTAATAGTAAAGATAGTTTATATGACAAGATTATGGGGGGATTGTTAGTAGTAATCTTATCAATGTGGTTGGCTAGTAAAGGAGCTAGCTTAGTCATGAAGTATCCAAGGTATGTAGAGAGAACTGTAGAATGGGGAATGTTCTAGAGTAAGATATTTACGAGTAGTATGAAATATCTAGAGTAGGTGTTTTGGAACATGGGTCCATATGCTCTCTATATTTCGAAATGCATCTTACATACATTTTAAATTTTCAAAAAATTGAAACTAAAAGTTCGCACGTATATCTTCACGTGCTACGTGCTCACAAAGTCGTTTCATAAAAAATCGACTTATCATGTGACGTGTGTAAAAAGGACAAAATTCAGTGCTAAAAATAATGCTTTTCACAAGATAAACTTTCTATTTTTTATATAGACCACATAAAATATTGGTTGTTCGTGAAACTTGACGAACGCACGTATATTATGAAGATGTACATGTAAATTTTTGTCTAAATTTTTCACATTTCGAAATATAATGTTCTAGAGTAAGATATTTACGAGTAGTATGAAATATCTAGAGTTTGTAGAGTATTCTAGAAGTATGGTATAGGGTTTGGATTCTGGCACATGGCAACAATCTAAAGGGTCATGTACAAAAGTTTAAATAGAGTATCACCCGTCCCATGTAAGTAAGCTTTGTACCACTGAGATATCCAATAAAGCTTCCTAGTAGTAGTAGCCCTGTGTGTAAGTGTATGTGAGGCACAAGCTTCCTAGTATTATAAGCCCTGTGTGTGAAGCACATCAAGACAGAGAGCTCAAGGAGTGGCATGGGCAAATGCACAGGATCCTGCCATCTGCCACACGCATTGAGAGCGGGGCGGAGCTGGATCTATGGGACTTCTCTGTCGATGTTTTTTTAGACGGATATATAGACACATTCTAGTTGACCAAGACATGCTTGAACCTTCTATGGTAACAGACCAAAACGTGTAGGGGGGAGGGGGTCTGGTTACCTCGACGGCGGCTTCGTAGTCATACTCGGCATCCTTGCGGGTCACGTCGACGACGGCGGGGGTGCTGCGGTTGCGGGGCGGCGTCGGCGTCGAGGAAGCAGATCTGGGGCGGTCGATGATGGGTTCGGGGAAGCAGATCTGAAACGAGGGAGTCGGTGAAGCAGATCCGGTGCAGTGCACGGCGTCGTTGGTGAAGCGGATCAGGTACGGCAGACGAGGGAGTCGGTGAACTCAGATAGATAGTGCACGGCGGCGGGTGAAGCGGATCTGGTGCTGGGATGAAGCAGTCGGTGAAGCAGATCCGATGCAGTACACGGCGGCGTTGGTGAAGCGGATCTGGTGCTGCGGACGAGGGAGTCGGTGGCCTGTAGGTAGGTGAGGTGGTATGCCGGCTAAGTACGGCTGGGATATTCCGGTGCGGTGGTCCCAGGTGAGAGATGATGGGCCTGGAGTATTGCGACAGATTTTTTGCGGAAATGGGGAAGACGAATGGAAGGCGGTAGACTAGTATATCAGAGGGATGTGTAATTACGAACGAGACCCCAACCAACGCCGGCTTCACTTGTCTGCCTTTGCGTCATTGGTAATAGGGTCGAAAGGGAATTCGAAATATGTGTATGGAGGCGGGAGTTTTGGCGCTCAACTCGTATTTTGAATCTCCCTGGTGTATAAGCAGTACAGTATACTAGATATTGAATCATAGACCAGGGAAGACAAGTACAGTAGTACAAAAATACTGTAATGTCTACATTGCATGATGCTGATCTACCTTGCGTTAGTGTTTGTACTTTGTAGTGGTAGCTAAGTGGTGCAAAGAAGACATATTTGTAATTTCTACAACTAAGATATGTCTATATACATCCGTATTAGACAAAACTAAGACACCTCCTTTTAGACGAAGGTAATATTAATTTTGAATCTCTTTGTACTAATGTTGATGATTTTTAATAGATCTTCAGAGTTTCGTAGAAAAAACTAGGCTCCTCTCGAGAAACAAATAAGCATACAATTAATTAAGTACGTGGGCGGTTATTATTATTTTAACAGGGAAACTGCATTCGTGCCCTATGGCCCGTCATCTTCAAAACCGTCCAAATGCATGCATCTAGCGACGGGCGGTTTGCAGGCCCTGGCGTGGCGGTTAACATTCATCTTCCTCATTTCGTCTTCTCCCTGACACTCTCGCCTGTGCCCCTCTCGCTACCCTCCATGGAAGCGTTCTACCAAGGACACACTTTCCTCGCTCATGGAACAACCACCATTACGGCGAACTATACCAATATGGCGTCTAAGGTGGAGGAACACATCAACAAAATCGAGTTGATACTGGAGAAAGAAGACTCGTACAAAATTGTTGGCCTAGACGTAGAGTACACCTATGGGCCTGAATAGAAGGCTGCCCTCATACAGTTGTGCATGGGCACAGACTGCCTCCTGTACCAGATTTCCTCGGCCGACCAGCCCTGCCCCAAACTCGCTGACTTTCTTGGCAGGCCTGACATAACATTTGCAGGTGTTGACATCGGCAACGACATTACCAGGCTTGGGCGTTGCAACCTCTCAGTGGCGAACTTCGTGGACATCCAGAAAAGGTGGAAGCCTGCCGATTCCACTAGTAACAATAAGGATTCGTTGGCTGACTATGCTGCGGCCATTATAGACAGCCAGTACAAATCTATCATGAAAAAACTTACGAAAGAGGAACACAAGCTGTGGAAGCAGGTGCCCTTGTCCATGAAGCATATCCTGTATGCAAGCATCGACGCATACGCGACATATGAGGTATACAGGCGAATAGTGAACTTTGAGAAGGGTCAACAAAAATTGGCGGAATTCCAGGACAGCGGGAGTAAGAAGAAGAAGAAGAAGAAGAGCAACATGGTACATGCTGTGGAAGCTGAAGAGGAAGACCACTGATAATTAGTTCTGTACATCCAACTATAATTTATCCTAGTGTTAAAAGTACTAACCTCCGTCTATAAAAGGATGTCTCAACTTAGGACAAATTTGAATGTATCTAGATACTAAAATGGGTCTAGATACATTCAAATTTTGATAAAGTTGAGACATCTATTTATAAACGGAGGGAGTAGTACAGTACTAGTATGTATACGATCGTGTGTGTATGCACCCAGTGATAAGTAGTTCTGTACATCCAGCTATATTTTATCTTGCAAGTAGTTTTAAAAGTAGTACAGTACTACTGTAGTATGTACGATCGTGTGTGTATGCTCCCAGTGTCATGAGTACATAACTGATGATAATAATACTAATATGTATGGTAGATCTTTTTTTATCTTGCATACTCCCTACGATCCATAATAAGTGTGCCGTTTCACTCTAACAACATCCACTGTGTTGTCCACAACAGCTATCCTCGTCCACAAGCAATAAGTGTAGTCCATGCCCATATATATAGTGGACACGTACAAGCTTTTGGTTGCCCATAAGTAAATAGTAATTATTTTACTCTGTGCTCTGTCTTGCATGTGTGTACTTCTAACAAATATGTGCGTCCCAGCGTGTGCCAAACTTAACCTTATACTGAGTATATTGTATAGTATTACTCCCTCCGATCCACATTACTTGATGCTAAAATGGAAGTATCTATAGCTACAATATGTCTAGATACATCTACATTAGAGTCAAGTAATGTAGTTGCTGTTTCAGTAATCTTGTGGTTCCCATAGGTGGTGCCTTAAATGACAAAAGTCATGGCCATATCTAAACCATGATTAAGCCGAACCTCTGCCCCAAGACATGACATCTCTTCTACTAGTAGAATGCTCTCCGTCCATAATAAAATAATCAATGGATGGGACTGGATACCTTTGTTGGGAAGGTATCGTCACCTGCCGAGTAGGGTGTATGTAGGCATCCTATCACGTCAGGACAGCTATCCAGTAGTAATATCCATCTCCCAGTGACCCAGTCTATGTGTGTGTCTTGTCTTGTCGATCCATGGACATGGCACCTATCGAGGTACTCCACTGCTGATGATTTTGTAGAGTACGTATATTTATATGAGCACGATGCTTTGTACAAAGTTGTCCCGGTCACCTCAAGGTTGCATTAGCAGGACGAAAAACAGTTACTCCCTTTCTTGTTCTTTTTCTTTTGTTGTCACATATTTGAAACCAATAAGTTCAAGTTATGTTCCTGATGATGTTACCCAACAATAGAAGCGAAACTGAAATAATAGTACAACTCAGACAGTGTTAGTACTAGTACTTTACTAGAGGTTACATCCGCATTAGCACTATACTAGTACGTATCATCATATGGAGTAGGAGTACTTATTTTGAGGATTAATTGTTCTCCTTCTCGATGCGAATGTAGAAACGCAGCAGCTTGGAAGGTCCACCAAGCACACAGCGGCGGCACCGAGAGGAACGACGTGAGTTCATCAAACGCGACGTCGCCCGGCAAGGCGCAGCTCGACGCCTCCAAAGACACACTCACGGTGTCCGCCCTGCTCCTCGCGTGCGCCAACGAGCACGACGCCGGCCCATTCGCCCACATCTTTGCCGTGTACAGAGGCCACACGCACGCGGCCGCCCTAACGCACACGGTAGACACGATGGTGGTCGAAGTCGAACCGAGCACGCCGATGATCAGGACGAACACGGCGCCGTCCTCCCCTTCGGCGATGATCCGCAGGCACGGCGAACCCGGCACCGGCACCGGCACCTGGAACACTTTGGTCGTGTTGTACGGCGGGAGCTTGTGCACTTGGATCGAGTGGGCCGCTGCGAAGTGGGCGACGAGCGCTGTTGGCGGGGCGGCGAAGTCGCAGCCGGGCTCCGTGCAAGCGCAAGGGGCGTGCGGGCATGCAATCTTGTGGTCGTGGACCTGGTGGTAGGCCACCAAGCTCCCGCAGCTGCTGTGGGGGCACTCAACCGTCGCCGCTGATACGACGGCGTCCATTGCCGGGTCCTGCTCGAATCCGCCGCGGGGTTCCACGCACCTATGGCACCGGTTCCCGGGAAGCTCGCTGAGGCAGCGGCCGCAGGCCAAATGATTACCCTTGCACTGCACAAATCAAAGTTCGTGGATTCCCATTTTTGCAGTAGTGAACCCACAAAAGAAACATCAATGGAGTGTGGGAGGGAAAGGGATCGACCTTGAAGACGGGGGGCTTGAGGGGCTGGGAGCAGAAAATGCAGTGAAGCACGGTGGAGTCCATCTTCAGGGTAACGGTGACAGTTTCCAGCATTGCGAGCGCGCGAGGAGTATGGCCTATCGATGGCCTCTCTTATCTCCTAGCCTCGAGGCTGGAGTACTCTATTTAAGGGGATGGGAAGGGATTTTGCTTAAGACGAGGAAAACCCAATATAGTACCTCCATCTCAAAGCTTAAGGCTTATATTATTTTTAGAAAGTCAAATTATGTCAAAATTGACTAAGCATTTACCGAAAATCATGGTAGTTAAAAAATGTGTATCTCCACCATCATACTATTTGAGACTATATTTGTGATGGTAATAGGCACAACTACATACACAAAAATTGACATCATCTGATTATTAGTTATTTGGACTGCGGGATGAACTTTTTGGAACTGTGCATTAAGCACCGGTAACCACTTAGGGCTTCTTTGATTCATAGGATTGACATAGGAATTATGTTGGATTTGATTCCTATGGGAAAATTTCAATCCTACACCTTTCCTATTTCTACACTCTCCACATTCCTTTGAATCAAAGCAGCAGTGCTTCTTTGTTTTTTATAGTAAGTGAAAGGACATCTAAAAAACAGGAGAAATGATCTGGAAGTGCACATAGTTTTATATAAATCAGATGGAGGGGTTACAATTACATATAGTTGGAGTATTCACTTCCGATTCACAAAAAAAGGAGTATTCACTTCCACGCTGCATTATTATTAAGTATAAGTACTACTACAAACAGTTCAGCACAAATATGAAACGAGGAATCCATAAAAAAATAGCAGCCGTACGAACAATCAAGTACTTTTCATCGAAATTTATCATTCCTCATGACAAATTGACAGTTTTTTCAACTACGCAAAGTAGCAGTAGCTACATCTGCTTGCATATGCGAATGTAGAAACGCAGCTCCTTGGACGATCCAGCACCAACGAGGTATGGCCCCGGCACAACGAGGAACGACGTGAGCTCCTCAAACACGACAGCGCCCGGCGACGCGCTGCCAGAAGCATCGGCAGACATCTTCACGACATCCCGCCTGCAGTCCGATTTCGAGGACGGCGGCGGGCCGTGCGCCCAGATCTTCACCCTGTAGAGCGGCCACACGGATGTGGCCGAACTGACGCATACCAAAGACAAGACAATGGCCGGGCCGAGCGCGTCGATGTACAGGACGAACACGGAGCCGTCATCCCCTTCGACGACGAGCAGCCTGCACGGCGAGCACGGGTGCGTCATGGTCACCCGGAACTCTATGGACTTGCCATACTCTAACCTGTGCACCTGAATCGAGTGGGCCTCTGCGAGGTGAACGAGGAGCGCTGACGGTGGGGCGGCGAAGTCGCAGCCCTGCTCCGTGCAGTTGCACCGGCCGTGCGGGCACGCGATCTGGTGGCTTAGGGACTCGTGGTAGCTGACGATGACCCCGCAGCCGTCGTGGGAGCACATGACCTGCGCCGTTCCAGCGATGTTGTACGCGATGGCCTCCAAATTCGTAGCGTTTATTTCCATAGTGCCGTCCATCGCCGCCAGTTGGTTGAATCCGGAGCCGCGCTACTCTTCTTCTGGCGCCGTTTACTTGGAACCTCGCCGACGGTGGCAGGCGGCAGGCCTCATACCACGCTGCAACTCCGATCAATATTAATTGATGGTAAAATGGATGTATCTACAACTATAATGTGTGTAGATGCATCTATATTACCATCAAATAATATGAATCGGAGGGAGTACAAGGAATGACAGTTTAGCACAAGTGACACCAGCAAATAAAAATCAATGGACTCTCAGAGGAAAAGGGGGCGACCTTGTTGAACTTGGGGCAAATCAATGGAGTCTGACAGACAAATGATGCGATATCTAAAGCCGTTAGAGAGAGAGAGAGAGAGAGTGAGTGTGTGTGTGTGGGGGGGGAGAGTTTGTTCACTTCTTCTTGGTTTAAAACGAGGATTCGTACAAGGTAATAGAGCCCGCATGCTCGGCTGGGTAGACAGCCAGGAGTGACCCCAACATGGTCGTGCCACAAGGATTCATGTCAAATGAAAAGGGAAGCATGTATCTTTGAATCTTGTCAAATCCTAGGTTTGACCAAGATAATTTAAACAAGTTTAAAACATGAAAATGAAAAGGGAAGCATGTATCCTTCTTAGTCACTCTAAAATGAAGTTTTTGGGAGGTTTTTGAAATTTCCATGTTTGAAACCCAAAACCACTTCTCTTCATGCTTGACTTCATAAGACGGAGTTTAGGGGTTAGGGGGTAGATACATGATTTGTATGGTTTGATATGTCTAGACCTTGTTTATCAATTTTAATGCTTACTATATGACATAAGAAGACTATGTGATTTTGTTTTTCATTTTCTGTATGCACTATAATAATCAATCGAGTTTTTACACCAACAGGTCTGTCACTTACGTGTGGTGCCCACGCTTGAGGTCCCACACTTCAGTGATTACAAGTCACGTGCAATAGGTAAGCAAACTCCCAGCCATCTTCTTTGTCAATAGTAGACGCATCAGGATGCGTATTGAAGTATGTGGGTCCTTCTGGATCCTTCGGTTGTCCCTCTCACAAAAAACAAATCTCTCATTCTCGGCCTCGCTCGACTCGCTCGCCGCACCTCCCGCTCACTGACAAACCCTGCACAAAAGTCATCATCATTACCCGAAAAAGTGGAGACACCATAATGCTCTCCCTTCTTCTCTCCTTCCGAGTGATCCCTCTTCCTCCGAGTTTCACTCGACGGGCAAACACCCATGTGCTGCATAGTAATAATAAACAGGTAGTAGAAAAATTGATATACGAATCCATAATTAAATATGTTAAACTAGGGTTTTGCCCAGTTCTACAAATCAAGGGTTCAAAAAAATCCAACTACGGGGTTCGAACAACACGATTCTAATCCAAGAATTTTTTCGACCTCATCCAAATGGCCTCAAACTATAGGGTTAGTATCTAGTGCAGTATGTGTGAAAATGTATGCACTATGTGTGCTATAAATTGTATGTCTTTCAAATTTGAACCAAATTTGAATAAGTTTGAAATATTTGAAAAGGGGCTTTTGGCTTAAACGTTTGAAACCAAAACCACTTCTCTTCATGCATGCTTGACTTCATAAGACAAAGTTTAGCTAGGGTTCGGGGGTAGATACATGATTTTCCTGGTTTGAATATATGTCTAGACCTTGTTTATCAACTTAATTGAATGCTTACTATATGACATAAGAAGACTATGTGCCTTGGTTTTTCATTTTCTGATTTTTTTTAAAAAATTATGCCCATTTGAATCTTGGTAAAATCCTAGGTTTGACCATGGTTTAAACAAGTTTAAATCATGGATATGAAAAAATAAGCATCTATCCTTCTTAGTCACCCCGAAATGTAGCTCTTGGGAGGGTTTTTGAAATTTCCATGTTTGAAACAAAAAAATCACTTCTCTTCATGCATGCTTGACTTCATAAGACAGAGTTTAGGGTTAGGGGTGTAGATATATACATGATTTTCTAGTTTGAATATGTCTAGACCCTGTTTATCAACTTTAATGCTAACTATAGACATAAGAAGACCATGTGCTTTGGTTTTCATTTTTCTGTTTTTTTGAATTTTATGCCCATATATTTGAATCTTGGTCAAATCCTAGGTTTAACCAAGATTTAAACAAGTTTAAAACATGAAAATTAAAAGGTAAGCCTGTATCCTTCTTAGTCACTCTAAAATGAAGCTTTTGGGATGTTCTTGAAATTTCCATGTTTGAAACCCAAAACGACTTCGATCTCTTCATGCTAGACTTCATAAGATCGACGGGATAGATACATGATTTGTCTGGTTTGGATATACCTAGACCTCGTTTATCAACTCGAATGCTTACGATATGACATAAGAAAACTATTTGCTTTGGTTTTTCTTTTTGCTGATTTTTTTCAATTTTGATGCCCATTTGAATCTTGGTCAAATCCTAGGTTTGACCATGGTTTAAACAAGTTTAAATCATGAATATGAAAAAATAAGCATCTATCCTTCTTAGTCACCCCAAAATGTAGCTCTTGGGAGGGTTTTGAAATTTCCATGTTTGAAACAAAAAAACCACTTCTCTTCATGCATGCTTGACTTCATAAGACAGAGTTTAGGGTTAGGGGTGTAGATATATACATGATTTTCTAGTTTGAATATGTCTAGACCTGTTTATCAACTTTAATGCTAACTATAGACATAAGAAGACTATGTGCTTTGGTTTTTCATTTTTCTGTTTTTTTTTGAATTTTATGCCCATATATTTGAATCTTGGTCAAATCCTAGGTTCAACCAAGATTTAAACAAGTTTAAAACATGGAAATTAAAAGTTAAGCATGGATCCTTCTTAGTCACTCTAAAATGAAGCTTTTGGGAGGTTTTTGAAATTTCCATGTTTGAAACCCAAAACCACTTCTCTTCACATGCTTGACTTCATAAGACATAGTTAATTAATTTAGGGGTTAGGGGGTATAGATACATGATTTGTGTGGTTTGAATATGTATGGACCTTGTTTATCAACTTCAATGCTTACTATATGACATACGAAAACTATTTGCTTTGGTTTTTCTTTTTTCTGATTTTTTTTCAATTTTGATGCCCATTTGAATCTTGTCAAATCCTAGGTTTGACGACCAAGATAATTTAAACAAGTTTAAAACATGAAAATGAAAAGGGAAGCATGGATCCTTCTTAGTCACTCTAAAATGAAGCTTTTGGGAGGTTTTTGAAATTTCCATGTTTGAAACCCAAAACCACTTCTCTTCACATGCTTGACTTCATAAGACAGAGTTTAGGGGTTAGGGGGTATAGCTACATGATTTGTCTGGTTTGAATATGTCTAGACCTTGTTTATCAACTTTAATGCTTACTATATGACATAAGAAAACTATTTGCTTTGGTTTTTCTTTTGCTGATTTTTTTTCAATTTTGATGCCCATTTGAATCTTGTCTAATCCTAGGTTTGACCAAGATAATTTAAACAAGTTTAAAACATGAAAATGAAAAGGGAAGCATGTATCCTTCTTAGTCACTCTAAACTCGGGTTTTGCCCAGTTCTACAGATCAAGGGTTCAAAAAATCCAACTACGGGGTTCGAACAACACGATTCTAATCCAAGAATTTTTTCGACCTCATCCAAATGGCCTCAAGCTATAGGGTTAGCATGTAGTGCAGTTTGTGTGAAAATGTATGCACTATGTGTGCTATAACTTGTATGTCTTTCAAATTTGAACCAAATTTGAATAAGTTTGAAATATTTGAAAAGGGGCTTTTGGGAGGATTTTGAAATTTCCATGTTTGAAACCCAAAGCCACTTATCTTCATGCTTGACTTCATAAGACGGAGTTTAGGGGTTAGGGGTAGATACATGATTTGTATGGTTTGATATGTCTAGACCTTGTTTATCAACTTTAATGCTTACTATATGACATAAGAAGACTATGTGATTTGGTTTTTCATTTTTCTGTGTTTTTATTTTTCTGCCCATTTGAATCTTGGTCAAATCCTAGGTTTCACCAAGATTTAGACAAGTTTAACACGTAAATGAGTTAACTTGGATTTCCTACCCTTGAATCCATAGGAAACTTTGTTCTAATGCACTATAATAATCAATCGAGTTTTTACACCAACAGGTCTGTCACTTACGTGTGGTGCCCACGCTTGAGGTCCCACACTTCAGTGAGCACAAGTCACGTGCAATAGGTACGCAAACTCCCAGCCATCTTCTTTGTCAAGAGAAGACGCATCAGATGCGTATTGGAAGTCTGTGGGTCCTTCTGGATCCTTCGGTTGTCCCTCTCACAAAAAAAACAAATCTCCCTCATTCTCGGCCTCGCTCGACTCGCTCGCTCGCTCGCACCTCCTGCTCACTGACAAACCCTGCACAAAAGTCAACATCATCACCCGAAAAAGGGGAGACACCATAATGCTCTCCCTTCTTCTCTCCTTCCGAGTGATCCCTCTTCCTCCGAGTTTCACTCGACGGGCAAACACCCATGTGCTGCATAGTAATAATAAAAAGGTAGTAGAAAAATCGATATACGAATCTATAATTAAATAGGTTAAACTCGGGTTTTGCCCAGTTCTACAGATCAAGGGTTCAAAAAAATCCAACTACGGGGTTCGAACAACACGATTCTAATCCAAGAATTTTTTCGACCTCATCCAAATGGCCTCAAACTATAGGGTTAGTATCTAGTGCAGTATGTGTGAAAATGTATGCACTATGTGTGCTATAAATTGTATGTCTTTCAAATTTGAACCAAATTTGAATAAGTTTGAAATATTTGAAAAGGGGCTTTTGGCTTAAACGATTGAAACCAAAACCACTTCTCTTCATGCTTGACTTCATAAGACGGAGTTTAGGGTTAGGGGGTATAGATACATGATTTGTCTGGTTTGAATATGTCTAGACCTTGTTTATCAACTTTAATGCTTACTATATAACATAAGAAAACTATTTGCTTTGGTTTTTCTTTTTGCTGATTTTTTTTTCAATTTTGATGCCCATTTGAATCTTGGTCAAATCCTAGGTTTGACCATGGTTTAAACAAGTTTAAATCATGAATATGAAAAAATAAGCATCTATCCTTCTTAGTCACCCCAAAATGTAGCTCTTGGGAGGGTTTTTGAAATTTCCATGTTTGAAACAAAAAAACCACTTCTCTTCATGCATGCTTGACTTCATAAGACAGAGTTTAGGGTTAGGGGTGTAGATATATACATGATTTTCTAGTTTGAATATGTCTAGACCTGTTTATCAACTTTAATGCTAACTATAGACATAAGAAGACTATGTGCTTTGGTTTTTCATTTTTCTGTTTTTTTTGAATTTTATGCCCATATATTTGAATCTTGGTCAAATCCTAGGTTCAACCAAGATTTAAACAAGTTTAAAACATGGAAATTAAAAGTTAAGCATGTATCCTTCTTAGTCACTCTAAAATGAAGCTTTTGGGATGTTCTTGAAATTTCCATGTTTGAAACCCAAAACGACTTCTCTTCATGCTAGACTTCATAAGATCGACGGGGGGTAGATACATGATTTGTCTGGTTTGGATATACCTAGACCTCGTTTATCAACTCGAATGCTTACGATATGACATATATAAGAAGACTATGTGCTTTTGTTTTTCATTTTTCTGATTTTTTTGAATTTTGTGCCCACCCATTTGTATCTTGGTCAAATCCTAGGTTTGATAATGATTTAAACAAGTTTAAAATATGAAAATGCAAATGTAAGCATGGATCCTTCTTAGTCACTCTAAAATGAAGCTTTTGGGAGGTTTTTGAAATTTCCATGTTTGAAACCCAAAACCACTTCTCTTCACATGCTTGACTTCATAAGACATAGTTAATTAATTTAGGGGTTAGGGGGTATAGATACATGATTTGTGTGGTTTGAATATGTATGGACCTTGTTTATCAACTTCAATGCTTACTATATGACATACGAAACTATTTGCTTTGGTTTTTATTTTTTCTGATTTTTTTTCAATTTTGATGCCCATTTGAATCTTGTCAAATCCTAGGTTTGACGACCAAGATAATTTAAACAAGTTTAAAACATGAAAATGAAAAGGGAAGCATGGATCCTTCTTAGTCACTCTAAAATGAAGCTTTTGGGATGTTCTTGAAATTTCCATGTTTGAAACCCAAAACGACTTCGATCTCTTCATGCTAGACTTCATAAGATCGACAGGGGGTAGATACATGATTTGTCTGGTTTGGATATACCTAGACCTCGTTTATCAACTTGAATGCTTACGATATGACATATATAAGAAGACTATGTGCTTTTGTTTTTCATTTTTCTGATTTTTTTGAATTTTGTGCCCACCCATTTGTATCTTGGTCAAATCCTAGGTTTGATAATGATTTAAACAAGTTTAAAATATGAAAATGCAAATGTAAGCATGGATCCTTCTTAGTCACTCTAAAATGAAGCTTTTGGGAGGTTTTTGAAATTTCCATGTTTGAAACCCAAAACCACTTCTCTTCACATGCTTGACTTCATAATTAAGACATAGTTAATTAATTTAGGGGTTAGGGGTATAGATACATGATTTGTGTCGTTTGAATATGTATGGACCTTGTTTATCAACTTCAATGCTTACTATATGACATACGAAAACTATTTGCTTTGGTTTTTTCTTTTTTCTGATTTTTTTCAATTTTGATGCCCATTTGAATCTTGTCAAATCCTAGGTTTGACGACCAAGATAATTTAAACAAGTTTAAAACATGAAAATGAAAAGGGAAGCATGGATCCTTCTTAGTCACTCTAAAATGAAGCTTTTGGGAGGTTTTTGAAATTTCCATGTTTGAAACCCAAAACCACTTCTATTCACATTCTTGACTTCATAAGACAGAGTTTAGGGGTTAGGGGTATAGCTACATGATTTGTCTGGTTTGAATATGTCTAGACCTTGTTTATCAACTTTAATGCTTACTATATGACATAAGAAAACTATTTGCTTTGGTTTTTCTTTTTGCTGATTTTTTTCAATTTTGATGCCCATTTGAATCTTGTCTAATCCTAGGTTTGACCAAGATAATTTAAACAAGTTTAAAACATGAAAATGAAAAGGGAAGCATGTATCCTTCTTAGTCACTCTAAACTCGGGTTTTGCCCAGTTCTACAGATCAAGGGTTCAAAAAATCCAACTACGGGGTTCGAACAACACGATTCTAATCCAAGAATTTTTTCGACCTCATCCAAATGGCCTCAAGCTATAGGGTTAGCATGTAGTGCAGTTTGTGTGAAAATGTATGCACTATGTGTGCTATAACTTGTATGTCTTTCAAATTTGAACCAAATTTGAATAAGTTTGAAATATTTGAAAAGGGGCTTTTGGGAGGATTTTGAAATTTCCATGTTTGAAACCCAAAGCCACTTATCTTCATGCTTGACTTCATAAGACGGAGTTTAGGGGTTAGGGGGTAGATACATGATTTGTATGGTTTGATATGTCTAGACCTTGTTTATCAACTTTAATGCTTACTATATGACATAAGAAGACTATGTGATTTGGTTTTTCATTTTTCTGTTTTTATTTTTCTGCCCATTTGAATCTTGGTCAAATCCTAGGTTTCACCAAGATTTAGACAAGTTTAACACGTAAATGAGTTAACTTGGATTTCCTACCCTTGAATCCATAGGAAACTTTGTTCTAATGCACTATAATAATCAATCGAGTTTTTACACCAACAGGTCTGTCACTTACGTGTGGTGCCCACGCTTGAGGTCCCACACTTCAGTGAGCACAAGTCACGTGCAATAGGTACGCAAACTCCCAACCATCTTCTTTGTCAAGAGAAGACGCATCAGGATGCGTATTGGAAGTCTGTGGGTCCTTCTGGATCCTTCGGTTGTCCCTCTCACAAAAAAAACAAATCTCCCTCATTCTCGGCCTCGCTCGACTCGCTCGCTCGCTCGCACCTCCTGCTCACTGACAAACCCTGCACAAAAGTCAACATCATCACCCGAAAAAGGGGAGACACCATAATGCTCTCCCTTCTTCTCTCCTTCCGAGTGATCCCTCTTCCTCCGAGTTTCACTCGACGGGCAAACACCCATGTGCTGCATAGTAATAATAAAAAGGTAGTAGAAAAATCGATATACGAATCTATAATTAAATAGGTTAAACTCGGGTTTTGCCCAGTACTACAGATCAAGGTTCAAAAAAATCCAACTACGGGGTTCGAACAACACGATTCTAATCCAAGAATTTTTTCGACCTCATCCAAATGGCCTCAAACTATAGGGTTAGTATCTAGTGCAGTATGTGTGAAAATGTATGCACTATGTGTGCTATAAATTGTATGTCTTTCAAATTTGAACCAAATTTGAATAAGTTTGAAATATTTGAAAAGGGGCTTTTGGCTTAAACGTTTGAAACCAAAACCACTTCTCTTCATGCTTGACTTCATAAGACAGAGTTTAGGGTTAGGGGGTATAGATACATGATTTGTCTGGTTTGAATATGTCTAGACCTTGTTTATCAACTTTAATGCTTACTATATAACATAAGAAAACTATTTGCTTTGGTTTTTCTTTTTGCTGATTTTTTTTTCAATTTTGATGCCCATTTGAATCTTGGTCAAATCCTAGGTTTGACCATGGTTTGAACAAGTTTAAATCATGAATATGAAAAAATAAGCATCTATCCTTCTTAGGGGGTGTTTGTTTGGGCTTTTTCCAGCTTTCCACTAAAAAAAGCCAGCAAATGCAACCAAATGGGTGGCTTTAGAAGTTGGCTTTGCCAAAGCCGAAGCAGGTCCGGCGAAATCGGAAGCACCTTCCGAGGTGCTTCCCGCAGCTTCCCCTTAGCAGCCGAACCGGTATATGTGTTTGCCCATTTCGTTTGCCATATTTACGAAGGATTGCCACTGCTGGGCCACAAATCGTTTTCTTCCGTCCTATCCCAAAAAATCTCATTGTTCTTTTCCCCATCGAGCAGCGCCGGGCCGCCAGGGTCGATCCCAATCCACGCGCCTTCACCCGCGGAGGGCGCCACCACCACTCCCGCCGGCAACAAACTTCATCGGTGGCTCCGTGCCGCCGCGATGGCGAAACCGACTTCTCCTCCCGTCTCTTCTGGCCGCCACTAGCGCCATTGGAACGTGGCCGGTGTGCGGATGCTGCCGACGGCGTCAACGAGGTCGGAGAAGGATTACTCGCGGTCGCGGGAGAAGTCTGCGAGGAGTCCCAACATCTTCGCCTGCTCCTTGCAATCCGCATCCAAGCTGACAACAGCTGGCCACCGGCGAGCGCCTCCATGGCAACTCTGCCTCTCCCCGTACGCACACGAACAACATCTACTTCCCTGCGCTACTGATTCATCTTGTGTTGGTGCTTAGTGGCGCGTATATTTGTGTATATGATACTCGCTGAGACATTTTGCATTAGTTGTTCACTTTGATCAGCTATTTAGAAACGATGTCATTAAACTATATATTGGGTAATTTATTTTTTAGATAAACATGTTCTTGAAACTTTGGGGTATTTTAGACAATTCGTCTGTTCACAGCTAGACAGCTAGCTAAATTGCCAAACGGTAAAATTTGAAACAACAGCTTTTCTGCGCAGCAGCTTTCCTGCACAACAGCTTTCCGTGCACAGCCAGCCAGCCACAACCCAAACAAACAGGCCCTTAGTCACCCCAAAATGTAGCTCTTGGGAGGGTTTTTGAAATTTCCATGTTTGAAACAAAAAAACCACTTCTCTTCATGCATGCTTGACTTCATAAGACAGAGTTTAGGGTTAGGGGTGTAGATATATACATGATTTTCTAGTTTGAATATGTCTAGACCTGTTTATCAACTTTAATGCTAACTATAGACATAAGAAGACTATGTGCTTTGGTTTTTCATTTTTCTGTTTTTTTTTGAATTTTATGCCCATATATTTGAATCTTGGTCAAATCCTAGGTTCAACCAAGATTTAAACAAGTTTAAAACATGGAAATTAAAAGGGAAGCATGTATCCTTCTTAGTCACTCTAAAATGAAGCTTTTGGGATGTTCTTGAAATTTCCATGTTTGAAACCCAAAACGACTTCTCTTCATGCTAGACTTCATAAGATCGACGGGGGGTAGATACATGATTTGTCTGGTTTGGATATACCTAGACCTCGTTTATCAACTCGAATGCTTACGATATGACATATATAAGAAGACTATGTGCTTTTGTTTTTCATTTTTCTGATTTTTTTGAATTTTGTGCCCACCCATTTGTATCTTGGTCAAATCCTAGGTTTGATAATGATTTAAACAAGTTTAAAATATGAAAATGCAAATGTAAGCATGGATCCTTCTTAGTCACTCTAAAATGAAGCTTTTGGGAGGTTTTTGAAATTTCCATGTTTGAAACCCAAAACCACTTCTCTTCACATGCTTGACTTCATAATTAAGACATAGTTAATTAATTTAGGGGTTAGGGGGTATAGATACATGATTTGTGTGGTTTGAATATGTATGGACCTTTTTTATCAACTTCAATGCTTACTATATGACATAAGAAAACTATTTGCTTTGGTTTTTCTTTTTTCTGATTTTTTTTTCAATTTTGATGCCCATTTGAATCTTGTCAAATCCTAGGTTTGACGACCAAGATAATTTAAACAAGTTTAAAACATGAAAATGAAAAGGGAAGCATGGATCCTTCTTAGTCACTCTAAAATGAAGCTTTTGGGAGGTTTTTGAAATTTCCATGTTTGAAACCCAAAACCACTTCTCTTCACATTCTTGACTTCATAAGACAGAGTTTAGGGGTTAGGGGGTATAGCTACATGATTTGTCTGGTTTGAATATGTCTAGACCTTGTTTATCAACTTTAATGCTTACTATATGACATAAGAAAACTATTTGCTTTGGTTTTTCTTTTTGCTGATTTTTTTTCAATTTTGATGCCCATTTGAATCTTGTCTAATCCTAGGTTTGACCAAGATAATTTAAACAAGTTTAAAACATGAAAATGAAAAGGGAAGCATGTATCCTTCTTAGTCACTCTAAACTTTGCCCAGTTCTACAGATCAAGGGTTCAAAAAATCCAACTACGGGGTTCGAACAACACGATTCTAATCCAAGAATTTTTTCGACCTCATCCAAATGGCCTCAAGCTATAGGGTTAGCATGTAGTGCAGTTTGTGTGAAAATGTATGCACTATGTGTGCTATAACTTGTATGTCTTTCAAATTTGAACCAAATTTGAATAAGTTTGAAATATTTGAAAAGGGGCTTTTGGGAGGATTTTGAAATTTCCATGTTTGAAACCCAAAGCCACTTATCTTCATGCTTGACTTCATAAGACGGAGTTTAGGGGTTAGGGGGTAGATACATGATTTGTATGGTTTGATATGTCTAGACCTTGTTTATCAACTTTAATGCTTACTATATGACATAAGAAGACTATGTGATTTGGTTTTTCATTTTTCTGTGTTTTTATTTTTCTGCCCATTTGAATCTTGGTCAAATCCTAGGTTTCACCAAGATTTAGACAAGTTTAACACGTAAATGAGTTAACTTGGATTTCCTACCCTTGAATCCATAGGAAACTTTGTTCTAATGCACTATAATAATCAATCGAGTTTTTACACCAACAGGTCTGTCACTTACGTGTGGTGCCCACGCTTGAGGTCCCACACTTCAGTGAGCACAAGTCACGTGCAATAGGTACGCAAACTCCCAGCCATCTTCTTTGTCAAGAGAAGACGCATCAGGATGCGTATTGGAAGTCTGTGGGTCCTTCTGGATCCTTCGGTTGTCCCTCTCACAAAAAAAAACAAATCTCCCTCATTCTCGGCCTCGCTCGACTCGCTCGCTCGCTCGCTCGCACCTCCTGCTCACTGACAAACCCTGCACAAAAGTCAACATCATCACCCGAAAAAGGGGAGACACCATAATGCTCTCCCTTCTTCTCTCCTTCCGAGTGATCCCTCTTCCTCCGAGTTTCACTCGACGGGCAAACACCCATGTGCTGCATAGTAATAATAAAAAGGTAGTAGAAAAATCGATATACGAATCTATAATTAAATAGGTTAAACTCGGGTTTTGCCCAGTTCTACAGATCAAGGGTTCAAAAAATCCAACTACGGGGTTCGAACAACACGATTCTAATCCAAGAATTTTTTCGACCTCATCCAAATGGCCTCAAACTATAGGGTTAGTATCTAGTGCAGTATGTGTGAAAATGTATGCACTATGTGTGCTATAAATTGTATGTCTTTCAAATTTGAACCAAATTTGAATAAGTTTGAAATATTTGAAAAGGGGCTTTTGGCTTAAACGTTTGAAACCAAAACCACTTCTCTTCATGCTTGACTTCATAAGACGGAGTTTAGGGGTTAGGGGTATAGCTACATGATTTGTCTGGTTTGAATATGTCTAGACCTTGTTTATCAACTTTAATGCTTACTATATGACATAAGAAGACTATGTGATTTGGTTTTTCATTTTTCTGTGTTTTTATTTTTCTGCCCATTTGAATCTTGGTCAAATCCTAGGTTTCACCAAGATTTAGACAAGTTTAACACGTAAATGAGTTAACTTGGATTTCCTACCCTTGAATCCATAGGAAACTTTGTTCTAATGCACTATAATAATCAACCGAGTTTTTACACCAACAGGTCTGTCACTTACGTGTGGTGCCCACGCTTGAGGTCCCACACTTCAGTGAGCACAAGTCACGTGCAATAGGTCGCTGATACGTCTCCAACGTATCGATAATTTCTTATGTTCCATGCTACTTTATTGATGATATCTACATGTTTTATACACATTATATGTCGTATTTACGCATTTTCTGGAACTAACCTATTAACAAGATGTCGAAGAGCCAGTTGTTGTTTTCTGCTGTTTTTGGTTTCAGAAATCCTAGTAACGAAATATTCTCGGAATTGGACGAAATCAACGCCCAGGGTCCTATTTTTGCACGAAGCTTCCAGAAGACCGAAAGGATAACGAAGTGGGGCGACGAGGAGCCGCCACGCCGGGCCGCGCGGCCAGGGCTGGGCCCGCCCTGTGTGTGGGGCCCTCGTGTGCCCCCTGACTTGCCCTTCCGCCTACTTAAAGCCTCCGTCGCGAAACCCCCAGTACCGAGAGCCACGATATGGAAAACCTTCCAGAGCCGCCGCCGCGAATCCCATCTCGGGGATTCAGGAGATCGCCTCCGGCACCGGAGAGGGGATTCATCTCCCGGAGGACTCTACACCGCCATGGTCGCCTCCGGAGTGATGAGTGAGTAGTTCACCCCTGGACTATGGGTCCATAGCAGTAGCTAGATGGTCGTCTTCTCCTAATTGTGCTTCATTGTTGGATCTTGTGAGCTGCCTAACATGATCAAGATCATCTATCTGTAATACTATATGTTGTGTTTGTCGGGATCCGATGGATAGAGAATACTATGTTATGGTGATTATCAATCTATTATTTATGTGTTGTTTATGATCTTGCATGCTCTCCGTTATTAGTAGAGGCTCTGGCCAAGTTTTTGCTCTTAACTCCAAGAGGGAGTATTTATGCTCGATAGTGGGTTCATGCCTCCATTGATACCTGGGACAGTGACAGAAAGTTCTAAGGTTGTGGATGTGCTGTTGCCACTAGGGATAAAACATTGATGCTATGTCTAAGGATGTAGTTGTTGATTACATTACGCACCATACTTAATGCAATTGTCTGTTGCTTGCAACTTAATACTGGAAGGGGTTCGGATGATAACCTGAAGGTGGACTTTTTAGGCATAGATGCAGTTGGATGGCGGTCTATGTACTTTGTCGTAATGCCCTGATTAAATCTCACTATATTTATCATATCATGTATATGCATTGTTATGCCCTTTTCTATTTGTCAATTGCCCGACTGTAATTTGTTCACCCAACATGCTTTAATCTTATGGGAGAGACACCTCTAGTGAACTGTGGACCCCGGTCCTATTCTTTACATCGCATACAATCTACTGCAATACTTGTTTTACTGTTTTCTTGCAAACAATCATCTTCCACACAATACGGTTAATCCTTTGTTACAGCAAGCCGGTGAGATTGACAACCTCACTGTTTCGTTGGGGCAAAGTACTTTGGTTGTGTTGTGCAGGTTCCACGTTGGCGCCGGAATCCCTGTTGTTGCGCCGCATCACATTTCGCCACCATCAACCTTCAACGTGCTTCTTGGCTCCTCCTGGTTCGATAAACCTTGGTTTCTTTCTGAGGGAAAACTTGCTGCTGTGCGCATCATACCTTCCTCTTGGGGTTCCCAACGAACGTGTGAGTTACACGCCATCAAGCTCTTTTTCTGGCGCCGTTGCCGGGGAGATCAAGACACGCTGCAAGGGGAGTCTCCACTTCTCAATCTCTTTACTTTGTTTTTGTCTTGCTTTATTTTATTTACTACTTTGTTTGCTGCACCTAAACAAAACACAAAAAAATTAGTTGCTAGTTTTACTTTATTTATTGTCTTGCTCTCTATATCAAAAACACAAAAAATTAGTTACTTGCATTTACTTTATCTAGTTTGCTTTATTTACTGTTGCTAAAATGAATACCCCTGAAAATACTAAGTTGTGTGACTTCACAAACGCAAATAATAATGATTTCCTATGCACACCTATTGCTCCACCTGCTACTACAGCAGAATTCTTTGAAATTAAACCTGCTTTACTGAACCTGGTTATGAGAGATCAATTTTCTGGTGTTAGTTCTGATGATGCTGCTGCCCATCTTAATAATTTTGTTGAACTTTGTGAAATGCAAAAGTATAAGGATGTAGATGGTGATATTATTAAATTGAAAGTGTTTCCTTTCTCATTAAGAGGAAGAGCTAAAGATTGGTTGCTATCTTTGCCTAAGAATAGTATTGATTCATGGACTAAATGCAAGGATGCTTTTATTGGTAGATATTATCCTCCCGCTAAAATTATATCTTTGAGAAGTAGCATAATGAATTTTAAGCAATTAGATACTGAACATGTTGCTCAAGCATGGGAGAGAATGAAAACTTTGGTAAAGAATTGCCCAACCCATGGACTGACTACTTGGATGATCATCCAAACCTTCTATGCAGGACTAAATTTTTCTTCGCGGAATTTATTGGATTCAGCTGCTGGAGGTACCTTTATGTCCATCACTTTGGGGGCGGCTACAAAACTTCTTGATGATATGATGATAAATTACTCTGAATGGCACACGGAAAGAGCTCCACAAGGTAAGAAGGTAAATTCTGTTGAAGAAACCTCTTCCTTGAATGATAAGATTGATGTGATTATGTCTATGCTTGTGAATGGTAGATCTAATGTTGATCCAAATAATGTTCCTTTAGCTTCATTGGTTGCTCAAGAAGAAAATGTTGATGTGAATTTCATTAAAAATAATAATTTCAACAACAATGCTTATAGGAACAACTCTGGTAATAACTATAGGCCATATCCTTCTGCTAATGGTAATGGTTATGGTAATTCTTATGGGAATTCTTACAACAATAATAGGAGTGTACCCTCTGGTCTTGAATCTATGCTTAAAGAATTTATTAGTACACAAACTGCTTTTAACAAATCTGTTGAGGAAAAGCTTGATAAAATTGATATTATTGCTTCTAGAGTTGATAGACTTGCCTCTGACGTTAATCTATTAAAATTGAAAGTTATGCCTAATAATGATATTGATAATAAGATTACTACTACAGCAAATGCCATCCAAGTTAGAATTAATGAGAATATAAGATTAATGGCTGAATTGCGTGCTAGGTGGGATAGAGAAGAAAATGAAAAACTAGCTAAAGAGAATAATGTAGCTAAAGTTTGGACTATTACCACCAACTTGATATGACATACGAAAACTATTTGCTTTGGTTTTTCTTTTTTCTGATTTTTTTTTCAATTTTGATGCCCATTTGAATCTTGTCAAATCCTAGGTTTGACGACCAAGATAATTTAAACAAGTTTAAAACATGAAAATGAAAAGGGAAGCATGGATCCTTCTTAGTCACTCTAAAATGAAGCTTTTGGGAGGTTTTTGAAATTTCCATGTTTGAAACCCAAAACGACTTCGATCTCTTCATGCTAGACTTCATAAGATCGACAGGGGGTAGATACATGATTTGTCTGGTTTGGATATACCTAGACCTCGTTTATCAACTTGAATGCTTACGATATGACATATATAAGAAGACTATGTGCTTTTGTTTTTCATTTTTCTGATTTTTTTGAATTTTGTGCCCACCCATTTGTATCTTGGTCAAATCCTAGGTTTGATAATGATTTAAACAAGTTTAAAATATGAAAATGCAAATGTAAGCATGGATCCTTCTTAGTCACTCTAAAATGAAGCTTTTGGGAGGTTTTTGAAATTTCCATGTTTGAAACCCAAAACCACTTCTCTTCACATGCTTGACTTCATAATTAAGACATAGTTAATTAATTTAGGGGTTAGGGGGTATAGATACATGATTTGTGTGGTTTGAATATGTATGGACCTTGTTTATCAACTTCAATGCTTACTATATGACATACGAAAACTATTTGCTTTGGTTTTTTCTTTTTTCTGATTTTTTTCAATTTTGATGCCCATTTGAATCTTGTCAAATCCTAGGTTTGACGACCAAGATAATTTAAACAAGTTTAAAACATGAAAATGAAAAGGGAAGCATGGATCCTTCTTAGTCACTCTAAAATGAAGCTTTTGGGAGGTTTTTGAAATTTCCATGTTTGAAACCCAAAACCACTTCTCTTCACATTCTTGACTTCATAAGACAGAGTTTAGGGGTTAGGGGGTATAGCTACATGATTTGTCTGGTTTGAATATGTCTAGACCTTGTTTATCAACTTTAATGCTTACTATATGACATAAGAAAACTATTTGCTTTGGTTTTTCTTTTTGCTGATTTTTTTCAATTTTGATGCCCATTTGAATCTTGTCTAATCCTAGGTTTGACCAAGATAATTTAAACAAGTTTAAAACATGAAAATGAAAAGGGAAGCATGTATCCTTCTTAGTCACTCTAAACTCGGGTTTTGCCCAGTTCTACAGATCAAGGGTTCAAAAAAATCCAACTACGGGGTTCGAACAACACGATTCTAATCCAAGAATTTTTTCGACCTCATCCAAATGGCCTCAAGCTATAGGGTTAGCATGTAGTGCAGTTTGTGTGAAAATGTATGCACTATGTGTGCTATAACTTGTATGTCTTTCAAATTTGAACCAAATTTGAATAAGTTTGAAATATTTGAAAAGGGGCTTTTGGGAGGATTTTGAAATTTCCATGTTTGAAACCCAAAGCCACTTATCTTCATGCTTGACTTCATAAGACGGAGTTTAGGGGTTAGGGGGTAGATACATGATTTGTATGGTTTGATATGTCTAGACCTTGTTTATCAACTTTAATGCTTACTATATGACATAAGAAGACTATGTGATTTGGTTTTTCATTTTTCTGTGTTTTTATTTTTCTGCCCATTTGAATCTTGGTCAAATCCTAGGTTTCACCAAGATTTAGACAAGTTTAACACGTAAATGAGTTAACTTGGATTTCCTACCCTTGAATCCATAGGAAACTTTGTTCTAATGCACTATAATAATCAATCGAGTTTTTACACCAACAGGTCTGTCACTTACGTGTGGTGCCCACGCTTGAGGTCCCACACTTCAGTGAGCACAAGTCACGTGCAATAGGTACGCAAACTCCCAACCATCTTCTTTGTCAAGAGAAGACGCATCAGGATGCGTATTGGAAGTCTGTGGGTCCTTCTGGATCCTTCGGTTGTCCCTCTCACAAAAAAAAACAAATCTCCCTCATTCTCGGCCTCCTCGCTCGCTCGCTCGCTCGCACCTCCTGCTCACTGACAAACCCTGCACAAAAGTCAACATCATCACCCGAAAAAGGGGAGACACCATAATGCTCTCCCTTCTTCTCTCCTTCCGAGTGATCCCTCTTCCTCCGAGTTTCACTCGACGGGCAAACACCCATGTGCTGCATAGTAATAATAAAAAGGTAGTAGAAAAATCGATATACGAATCTATAATTAAATAGGTTAAACTCGGGTTTTGCCCAGTTCTACAGATCAAGGGTTCAAAAAAATCCAACTACGGGGTTCGAACAACACGATTCTAATCCAAGAATTTTTTCGACCTCATCCAAATGGCCTCAAACTATAGGGTTAGTATCTAGTGCAGTATGTGTGAAAATGTATGCACTATGTGTGCTATAAATTGTATGTCTTTCAAATTTGAACCAAATTTGAATAAGTTTGAAATATTTGAAAAGGGGCTTTTGGCTTAAACGTTTGAAACCAAAACCACTTCTCTTCATGCTTGACTTCATAAGACAGAGTTTAGGGGTTAGGGGTATAGATACATGATTTGTCTGGTTTGAATATGTCTAGACCTTGTTTATCAACTTTAATGCTTACTATATAACATAAGAAAACTATTTGCTTTGGTTTTTCTTTTTGCTGATTTTTTTTTCAATTTTGATGCCCATTTGAATCTTGGTCAAATCCTAGGTTTGACCATGGTTTGAACAAGTTTAAATCATGAATATGAAAAAATAAGCATCTATCCTTCTTAGGGGTGTTTGTTTGGGCTTTTTCCAGCTTTCCACTAAAAAAAGCCAGCAAATGCAACCAAACGGGTGGCTTTAGAAGTTGGCTTTGCCAAAGCCGAAGCAGGTCCCAGGCAGAAATCAGGAAGCACCTTCCGAGGTGCTTCCCGCAGCTTCCCCTTAGCAGCCGAACCGGTATACGTGTTTGCCCATTTCGTTTGCCATATTTACGAAGGATTGCCACTGCTGGGCCACGAATCGTTTTCTTCCGTCCTATCCCAAAAAATCTCATTGTTCTTTTCCCCATCGAGCAGCGCCGGGCCGCCAGGGTCGATCCCAATCCACGCGCCTTCACCCCTGCAGTAGGCCGCCACCACCACTCCCGCCGGCAACAAACTTCATCGGTGGCTCCGTGCCGCCTGCAGTAGCCGAAACCGACTTCTCCTCCCGTCTCTTCTTGGCCGCCACTAGCGCCATTGGAACGTGGCCGGTGTGCGGATGCCTGCTGACGGCGTCGACGAGGTCGGAGAAGGATTACTCGCGGTCGCGGGAGAAGTCTGCGAGGAGTCCCAACATCTTCGCCCTGCTCCTTGCAATCCGCCGCATCCAAGCTGACAACAGCTGGCCACCGGCGAGCGCCTCCATGGCAACTCTGCCTCTCCCCGTACGCACACGAACAACATCTACTTCCCTGCGCTACTGATTCATCTTGTGTTGGTGCTTAGTGGCGCGTATATTTGTGTATATGATACTCGCTGAGACATTTTGCATTAGTTGTTCACTTTGATCAGCTAGCTATTTAGAAACAGATGTCATTAAACTATATATTGGGTAATTTATTTTTTAGATAAACATGTTCTTGAAACTTTGGGGTATTTTAGACAATTCGTCTGTTCACAGCTAGACAGCTAGCTAAATTGCCAAACGGTAAAATTTGAAACAACAGCTTTTTAGCCTTTCCTGCACACACTTTCCGTGCACAGCCAGCCAGCCACAACCCAAACAAACAGGCCCTTAGTCACCCCAAAATGTAGCTCTTGGGAGGGTTTTTGAAATTTCCATGTTTGAAAAAAAAAACCACTTCTCTTCATGCATGCTTGACTTCATAAGACAGAGTTTAGGGTTAGGGGTGTAGATATATACATGATTTTCTAGTTTGAATATGTCTAGACCTGTTTATCAACTTTAATGCTAACTATAGACATAAGAAGACTATGTGCTTTGGTTTTTCATTTTTCTGTTTTTTTTGAATTTTATGCCCATATATTTGAATCTTGGTCAAATCCTAGGTTCAACCAAGATTTAAACAAGTTTAAAACATGGAAATGAAAAGGTAAGCATGGATCCTTCTTAGTCACTCTAAAATGAAGCTTTTGGGATGTTCTTGAAATTTCCATGTTTGAAACCCAAAACGACTTCTCTTCATGCTAGACTTCATAAGATCGACGGGGGGTAGATACATGATTTGTCTGGTTTGGATATACCTAGACCTCGTTTATCAACTCGAATGCTTACGATATGACATATATAAGAAGACTATGTGCTTTTGTTTTTCATTTTTCTGATTTTTTTGAATTTTGTGCCCACCCATTTGTATCTTGGTCAAATCCTAGGTTTGATAATGATTTAAACAAGTTTAAAATATGAAAATGCAAATGTAAGCATGGATCCTTCTTAGTCACTCTAAAATGAAGCTTTTGGGAGGTTTTTGAAATTTCCATGTTTGAAACCCAAAACCACTTCTCTTCACATGCTTGACTTCATAATTAAGACATAGTTAATTAATTTAGGGGTTAGGGGGTATAGATACATGATTTGTGTGGTTTGAATATGTATGGACCTTTTTTATCAACTTTAATGCTTACTATATGACATAAGAAAACTATTTGCTTTGGTTTTTCTTTTTTCAATTTTTTTTTCAATTTTGATGCCCATTTGAATCTTGTCAAATCCTAGGTTTGACGACCAAGATAATTTAAACAAGTTTAAAACATGAAAATGAAAAGGGAAGCATGGATCCTTCTTAGTCACTCTAAAATGAAGCTTTTGGGAGGTTTTTGAAATTTCCATGTTTGAAACCCAAAACCACTTCTCTTCACATGCTTGACTTCATAAGACAGAGTTTAGGGGTTAGGGGTATAGATACATGATTTGTCTGGTTTGAATATGTCTAGACCTTGTTTATCAACTTTAATGCTTACTATATGACATAAGAAAACTATTTGCTTTGGTTTTTCTTTTTGCTGATTTTTTTTCAATTTTGATGCCCATTTGAATCTTGTCTAATCCTAGGTTTGATCAAGATAATTTAAACAAGTTTAAAAAATGAAAATGAAAAGGGAAGCATGTATCCTTCTTAGTCACTCTAAACTCGGGTTTTGCCCAGTTCTACAGATCAAGGGTTCAAAAAAATCCAACTACGGGGTTCGAACAACACGATTCTAATCCAAGAATTTTTTCGACCTCATCCAAATGGCCTCAAGCTATAGGGTTAGCATGTAGTGCAGTTTGTGTGAAAATGTATGCACTATGTGTGCTATAACTTGTATGTCTTTCAAATTTGAACCAAATTTGAATAAGTTTGAAATATTTGAAAAGGGGCTTTTGGGAGGATTTTGAAATTTCCATGTTTGAAACCCAAAGCCACTTATCTTCATGCTTGACTTCATAAGACGGAGTTTAGGGGTTAGGGGGTAGATACATGATTTGTATGGTTTGATATGTCTAGACCTTGTTTATCAACTTTAATGCTTACTATATGACATAAGAAGACTATGTGATTTGGTTTTTCATTTTTCTGTGTTTTTATTTTTCTGCCCATTTGAATCTTGGTCAAATCCTAGGTTTCACCAAGATTTAGACAAGTTTAACACGTAAATGAGTTAACTTGGATTTCCTACCCTTGAATCCATAGGAAACTTTGTTCTAATGCACTATAATAATCAATCGAGTTTTTACACCAACAGGTCTGTCACTTACGTGTGGTGCCCACGCTTGAGGTCCCACACTTCAGTGAGCACAAGTCACGTGCAATAGGTACGCAAACTCCCAGCCATCTTCTTTGTCAAGAGAAGACGCATCAGGATGCGTATTGGAAGTCTGTGGGTCCTTCTGGATCCTTCGGTTGTCCCTCTCACAAAAAAACAAATCTCTCTCATTCTCGGCCTCGCTCGACTCGCTCGCTCGCTCGCACCTCCTGCTCACTGACAAACCCTGCACAAAAGTCAACATCATCACCCGAAAAAGGGGAGACACCATAATGCTCTCCCTTCTTCTCTCCTTCCGAGTGATCCCTCTTCCTCCGAGTTTCACTCGACGGGCAAACACCCATGTGCTGCATAGTAATAATAAAAAGGTAGTAGAAAAATCGATATACGAATCTATAATTAAATAGGTTAAACTCGGGTTTTGCCCAGTTCTACAGATCAAGGGTTCAAAAAAATCCAACTACGGGGTTCGAACAACACGATTCTAATCCAAGAATTTTTTCGACCTCATCCAAATGGCCTCAAACTATAGGGTTAGTATCTAGTGCAGTATGTGTGAAAATGTATGCACTATGTGTGCTATAAATTGTATGTCTTTCAAATTTGAACCAAATTTGAATAAGTTTGAAATATTTGAAAAGGGGCTTTTGGCTTAAACGTTTGAAACCCAAAACCACTTCTCTTCATGCTTGACTTCATAAGACGGAGTTTAGGGGTTAGGGGGTATAGATACATGATTTGTCTGGTTTGAATATGTCTAGACCTTGTTTATCAACTTTAATGCTTACTATATAACATAAGAAAACTATTTGCTTTGGTTTTTCATTTTTCTGTGTTTTTATTTTTCTGCCCATTTGAATCTTGGTCAAATCCTAGGTTTCACCAAGATTTAGACAAGTTTAACACGTAAATGAGTTAACTTGGATTTCCTACCCTTGAATCCATAGGAAACTTTGTTCTAATGCACTATAATAATCAACCGAGTTTTTACACCAACAGGTCTGTCACTTACGTGTGGTGCCCACGCTTGAGGTCCCACACTTCAGTGAGCACAAGTCACGTGCAATAGGTACGTGATACGTCTCCAACGTATCGATAATTTCTTATGTTCCATGCTACTTTATTGATGATATCTACATGTTTTATACACATTATATGTCGTATTTACGCATTTTCTGGAACTAACCTATTAACAAGATGCCGAAGAGCAAGTTGCTGTTTTCTGCTGTTTTTGGTTTCAGAAATCCTAGTAAGGAAATATTCTCGGAATTGGACGAAATCAACGCCCAGGGTCCTATTTTTGCACGAAGCTTCCAGAAGACCGAAAGGATAACGAAGTGGGGCGACGAGGAGCCGCCACGCCAGGGCCGCGCGGCCAGGGCTGGGCCCACGCCGCCCTGGTGTGTGGGGCCCTCGTGCCGCCCCTTGACTTGCCCTTCCGCCTACTTAAAGCCTCCGTCGCGAAACCCCCAGTACCGAGAGCCACGATATGGAAAACCTTCCAGAGACGCCGCCGCGCGAATCCCATCTCGGGGGATTCAGGAGATCGCCTCCGGCACCCTGCCGGAGAGGGGATTCATCTCCCGGAGGACTCTACACCGCCATGGTCGCCTCCGGAGTGATGAGTGAGTAGTTCACCCCTGGACTATGGGTCCATAGCAGTAGCTAGATGGTCGTCTTCTCCTAATTGTGCTTCATTGTTGGATCTTGTGAGCTGCCTAACATGATCAAGATCATCTATCTGTAATACTATATGTTGTGTTTGTCGGGATCCGATGGATAGAGAATACTATGTTATGGTGATTATCAATCTATTATTTATGTGTTGTTTATGATCTTGCATGCTCTCCGTTATTAGTAGAGGCTCTGGCCAAGTTTTTGCTCTTAACTCCAAGAGGGAGTATTTATGCTCGATAGTGGGTTCATGCCTCCATTGATACCTGGGACAGTGACAGAAAGTTCTAAGGTTGTGGATGTGCTGTTGCCACTAGGGATAAAACATTGATGCTATGTCTAAGGATGTAGTTGTTGATTACATTACGCACCATACTTAATGCAATTGTCTGTTGCTTGCAACTTAATACTGGAAGGGGTTCGGATGATAACCTGAAGGTGGACTTTTTAGGCATAGATGCAGTTGGATGGCGGTCTATGTACTTTGTCGTAATGCCCTGATTAAATCTCACTATATTTATCATATCATGTATATGCATTGTTATGCCCTTTTCTATTTGTCAATTGCCCGACTGTAATTTGTTCACCCAACATGCTTTAATCTTATGGGAGAGACACCTCTAGTGAACTGTGGACCCCGGTCCTATTCTTTACATCGCATACAATCTACTGCAATACTTGTTTTACTGTTTTCTTGCAAACAATCATCTTCCACACAATACGGTTAATCCTTTGTTACAGCAAGCCGGTGAGATTGACAACCTCACTGTTTCGTTGGGGCAAAGTACTTTTTGTGTTGTGCAGGTTCCACGTTGGCGCCGGAATCCCTGTTGTTGCGCCGCATCACATTTCGCCACCATCAACCTTCAACGTGCTTCTTGGCTCCTCCTGGTTCGATAAACCTTGGTTTCTTTCTGAGGGAAAACTTGCTGCTGTGCGCATCATACCTTCCTCTTGGGGTTCCCAACGAACGTGTGAGTTACACGCCATCAAGCTCTTTTTCTGGCGCCGTTGCCGGGGAGATCAAGACACGCTGCAAGGGGAGTCTCCACTTCTCAATATCTTTACTTTGTTTTTGTCTTGTTTTATTTTATTTACTACTTTGTTTGCTGCACCTAAACAAAACACAAAAAAATTAGTTGCTAGTTTTACTTTATTTACTGTCTTGCTCTCTATATCAAAAACACAAAAAAATTAGTTACTTGCATTTACTTTATCTAGTTTGCTTTATTTACTGTTGCTAAAATGAATACCCCTGAAAATACTAAGTTGTGTGACTTCACAAACGCAAATAATAATGATTTCCTATGCACACCTATTGCTCCACCTGCTACTACAGCAGAATTCTTTGAAATTAAACCTGCTTTACTGAACTTGGTTATGAGAGATCAATTTTCTGGTGTTAGTTCTGATGATGCTGCTGCCCATCTTAATAATTTTGTTGAACTTTGTGAAATGCAAAAGTATAAGGATGTAGATGGTGATATTATTAAATTGAAAGTGTTTCCTTTCTCATTAAGAGGAAGAGCTAAAGATTGGTTGCTATCTTTGCCTAAGAATAGTATTGATTCATGGACTAAATGCAAGGATGCTTTTATTGGTAGATATTATCCTCCCGCTAAAATTATATCTTTGAGAAGTAGCATAATGAATTTTAAGCAATTAGATACTGAACATGTTGCTCAAGCATGGGAGAGAATGAAAACTTTGGTAAAGAATTGCCCAACCCATGGACTGACTACTTGGATGATCATCCAAACCTTCTATGCAGGACTAAATTTTTCTTCGCGGAATTTATTGGATTCAGCTGCTGGAGGTACCTTTATGTCCATCACTTTGGGGGCGGCTACAAAACTTCTTGATGATATGATGATAAATTACTCTGAATGGCACACGGAAAGAGCTCCACAAGGTAAGAAGGTAAATTCTGTTGAAGAAACCTCTTCCTTGAATGATAAGATTGATGTGATTATGTCTATGCTTGTGAATGGTAGATCTAATGTTGATCCAAATAATGTTCCTTTAGCTTCATTGGTTGCTCAAGAAGAAAATGTTGATGTGAATTTCATTAAAAATAATAATTTCAACAACAATGCTTATAGGAACAACTCTGGTAATAACTATAGGCCATATCCTTCTGCTAATGGTAATGGTTATGGTAATTCTTATGGGAATTCTTACAACAATAATAGGAGTGTACCCTCTGGTCTTGAATCTATGCTTAAAGAATTTATTAGTACACAAACTGCTTTTAACAAATCTGTTGAGGAAAAGCTTGATAAAATTGATATTATTGCTTCTAGAGTTGATAGACTTGCCTCTGACGTTAATCTATTAAAATTGAAAGTTATGCCTAATAATGATATTGATAATAAGATTACTACTACAGCAAATGCCATCCAAGTTAGAATTAATGAGAATATAAGATTAATGGCTGAATTGCGTGCTAGGTGGGATAGAGAAGAAAATGAAAAACTAGCTAAAGAGAATAATGTAGCTAAAGTTTGGACTATTACCACCATTAGTAATGATAATGATTCACATGTTGCTGCACCTCCTACTATCAATGGTAAAATAATTGGTGTTGGCAATGTTTCTACTCCTAGTGCAAAGCGTACAAAACTGCCTGAAATTGCTAAAACTGCTGAAACTGCTTGTGATAAAACTGCTGAAATTTTTTCCAACCTTGGGGACAATGATCCCATTGCTGTAGCTCATAATGATTTAGACTTTGATGATTGCCACATCTCTGAAGTTATAAAGTTCTTACAAAAACTTGCTAAAAGTCCTAATGCTAGTGCTATAAATTTAGCCTTTACAAAACATATTACAAATGCTCTCATAAAAGCTAGAGAAGAGAAACTAAAACTTGAAACTTCTATTCCTAGAAAGTTAGAAGATGGTTGGGAGCCCATCATTAAAATGAAATTCAATGACTTTGAATGTAATGCTCTATGTGATCTTGGTGCAAGTATTTCTGTTATGCCTAAAAAGATTTATGATATGCTTGACTTGCCACCATTGAAGAATTGTTATTTGGATGTTAATCTTGCCGATAATGTTAAAAAGAAACCTTTGGGGAGGATTGATAATGTGCGCATTACGGTTAACAATAACCTTGTCCCCATTGATTTTGTTGTCTTGGATATCGAATGCAATGCATCTTGTCCTATTGTGTTGGGAAGACCTTTTTTTTTGGTGTTGTTATTGATATGAGGGAAGGTAATATTAAATATCAATTTCCTCTCAAGAAAGGTATGGAACACTTCCCTAGAAAGAGAATGAAGTTGCCTTTTGATTCTATTATTAGAACAAGTTATGATGTTGATGCTTCTACTCTTGATGTTACTTGATTTGCACTTTCTGCGCCTAGCTGAAAGGCGTTAAAGAAAAGCGCTTATGGGAGACAACCCATGTTTTTACTACAGTACTTTGTTTTATATTTGAGTCTTGGAAGTTGTTTACTACTGTAGCAACCTCTCCTTATCATGTTTTTGTGCCAAGTAAAGTTTCTATGTTATAGTTGATGTTATATTTGGGATCGCTGCGCAGAAACAGCATTGCTGTCTGTCACGAATCTGGGCAGAAGTCTCTGTAGAAAATTCAAAAAAATCTGCCAATTTACGAGCGTGATCCACAGATATGTACGCAACTTTCATTAGTTTTGAGTTTTTCCATTTGAGCAAGTCTGGTGCCATTTTAAAATTCGTCTTTACGGACTGTTCTGTTTTTGACAGATTCTGCCTTTTATTTCGCATTGCCGTATTTGCTATGTTGGATGAATTTCTTTGATCCATTAATGTCCAGTAGCTTTGTGCAATGTCCAGAAGTGTTAAGAATGATTGTGTTACCTCTGAACATGTGAATTATTAATTGTGCACTAACCCTCTAATGAGTTTGCTTGAAGTTTGGTGTGAAGGAAGTTTTCAAGGGTCAAGAGAGGAGTATGATATACTATGATCAAGAGGAGTGAAAGCTCTAAGCTTGGGGATGCCCCCGTGGTTCACCCCTGCATATTTTAAGAAGACTCAAGCGTCTAAGCTTGGGGATGCCCAAGGCATCCCCTTCTTCATCGACAACATCATCAGGTTCCTCCCTTGAAACTATATTTTTATCCCATCACATCTTATGTACTTTACTTGGAGCGTCTGTATGTTTTTGTTTTTGTTTTTGTTTGAATAAAATGGATCCTAGCATTCACTTTGTGGGAGAGAGACACGCTCCGCTGTTGCATATGGACAAATATGTCCTTAGGCTTTACTCATAATGTTCATGGCGAAGTTTCTTCTTCGTTAAATTGTTATATGGTTGGAATTGGAAAATGCTACATGTAGTAATTCTAAAATGTCTTGGATAATGTGATACTTTGCAATTGTTGTGCTCATGTTTAAGCTCTTGCATCATATACTTTGCACCCATTAATGAAGAAATACATAGAGCTTGCTAAAATCTGATTTGCATATTTGGTCTCTCTAAGGTCTAGATAATATCTAGTATTGAGTTTTGAACAACAAGGAAGACGGTGTAGAGTCTTATAATGTTTACAATATGTCTTTTATGTGAGTTTTGCTGCACCGGTTCATCCTTGAGTTTGCTTCAAATAACCTTGCTAGCCTAAACCTTGTATCGAGAGGGAATACTTCTCATGCATCCAAAATCCTTGAGCCAACCACTATGCCATTTGTGTCCACCATACCTACCTACTACATGGTATTTCTCCGCCATTCCAAAGTAAATTGCTTGAGTGCTACCTTTAAAACTCCATCATTCACCTTTGCAATATATAGCTCATGGGACAAAATAGCCTTAAAAACTATCGTAGTATTGAATATGTACTTATGCACTTTATCTTTTATTAAGTTGCTTGTTGTGCGATAACCATGCTTCTGGGGACGCCATCAACTACTCTTTGTTGAATATCATGTGAGTTGCTATGCATGTCCGTCTTGTCTGAAGTAAGAGGGATCTACCACCTTAATGGTTGGAGCATGCATATTGTTAGAGAAGAACATTGGGCCGCTAACTAAAGCCATGAATCATGGTGGAAGTTTCAGTTTGGACATATATCCTCAATCTCATATGAGAATAATAATTGTTGCTACATGCTTATGCATTAAAGAGGAGTCCATTATCTGTTGTCCATGTTGTCCCGGTATGGATGTCTAAGTTGAGAATAATCAAAAGCGAGAAATCCAAAATGCGAGCATTCTCCTTAGACCTTTGTACATGCGGCATGGAGGTACCCCTTTGTGACACTTGGTTGAAACATGTGCATTGCGAAGATCCGGTAGTCCAAGCTAAGTAGGACAAGGTGCGGGCACTATTAGTATACTATGCATGAGGCTTGCAACTTGTAAGATATAATTTACATAACTCATATGCTTTATTACTACCGTTGACAAAATTGTTTCATGTTTTCAAAATAAAAGCTCTAGCACAAATACAGCAATCGATGCTTTCCTCTTTGAAGGACCTTTCTTTTACTTTTATTGTTGAGTCAGTTCACCTATCTCTCTCCACCTTAAGAAGCAAACACTTGTGTGAACTGTGCATTGATTCCTACATACTTGCATATTGCACTTATTATATTACTTTATGTTGACAATATCCATGAGATATACATGTTATAAGTTGAAAGCAACCGCTGAAACTTAATCTTCCTTTGTGTTGCTTCAATACCTTTACTTTGATTTATTGCTTTATGAGTTAACTCTTATGCAAGACTTATTGATGCTTGTCTTGAAGTACTATTCATGAAAAGTCTTTGCTTTATGATTAGTTGTTTACTCATGTCATTACCATTGTTTTGATCGCTGCATTCATTACATATGTTTACAAATAGTATGATCAAGATTATGATGACATGTCACTTCAGAAATTATCTTTGTTATCGTTTTACCTGCTCGGGACGAGCAGAACTAAGCTTGGGGATGCTGATACGTCTCCAACGTATCGATAATTTCTTATGTTCCATGCTACTTTATTGATGATATCTACATGTTTTATACACATTATATGTCGTATTTACGCATTTTTTGGAACTAACCTATTAACAAGATGCCGAAGAGCCAGTTGCTGTTTTCTGCTGTTTTTGTTTTCAGAAATCCTAGTAAGGAAATATTCTCGGAATTGGACGAAATCAACGCCCAGGGTCCTATTTTTGCACGAAGCTTCCAGAAGACCGAAAGGATAACGAAGTGGGGCGACGAGGCGCCGCCACGCCAGGGCCGCGCGGCCAGGGCTGGGCCCGCGCCGCCCTGGTGTGTGGGGCCCTCGTGCCGCCCCTTGACCTACCCTTTCGCCTACTTAAAGCCTCCGTCGCGAAACCCCCACTCCCGAGAGCCACGATACGGAAAACCTTCCAGAGACGCCGCCGCCGCGAATCCCATCTCGGGGGATTCAGGGAGATCGCCTCCGGCACCCTGCCGGAGAGGGGATTCATCTCCCGGAGGACTCTACACCGCCATGGTCGCCTCCGGAGTGATGAGTGAGTAGTTCACCCCTGGACTATGGGTCCATAGCAGTAGCTAGATGGTCGTCTTCTCCTAATTGTGCTTCATTGTTGGATCTTGTGAGCTGCCTAACATGATCAAGATCATCTATCTGTAATACTATATGTTGTGTTTGTCGGGATCCGATGGATAGAGAATACTATGTTATGGTGATTATCAATCTATTATTTATGTGTTGTTTATGATCTTGCATGCTCTCCGTTATTAGTAGAGGCTCTGGCCAAGTTTTTGCTCTTAACTCCAAGAGGGAGTATTTATGCTCGATAGTGGGTTCATGCCTCCATTGATACCTGGGACAGTGACAGAAAGTTCTAAGGTTGTGGATGTGCTGTTGCCACTAGGGATAAAACATTGATGCTATGTCTAAGGATGTAGTTGTTGATTACATTACGCACCATACTTAATGCAATTGTCTGTTGCTTGCAACTTAATACTGGAAGGGGTTCGGATGATAACCTGAAGGTGGACTTTTTAGGCATAGATGCAGTTGGATGGCGGTCTATGTACTTTGTCGTAATGCCCTGATTAAATCTCACTATATTTATCATATCATGTATATGCATTGTTATGCCCTTTTCTATTTGTCAATTGCCCGACTGTAATTTGTTCACCCAACATGCTTTAATCTTATGGGAGAGACACCTCTAGTGAACTGTGGATCCCGGTCCTATTCTTTACATCGCATACAATCTACTGCAATACTTGTTTTACTGTTTTCTTGCAAACAATCATCTTCCACACAATACGGTTAATCCTTTGTTACAGCAAGCCGGTGAGATTGACAACCTCACTGTTTCGTTGGGGCAAAGTACTTTGGTTGTGTTGTGCAGGTTCCACGTTGGCGCCGGAATCCCTGTTGTTGCGCCGCATCACATTTCGCCACCATCAACCTTCAACGTGCTTCTTGGCTCCTCCTGGTTCGATAAACCTTGGTTTCTTTCAGAGAAACTGTTTGCGCATCATGCCTTCCTCTTGAGGTTCCCACACTTGTGAGTTACAAGCACGTGCAAGGTACGCAAACTCCCAGCCATCTTCTTTGTCAAGAGAAGACGCATCAGGATGCGTATTGGAAGTCTGTGGGTCCTTCTGGATCCTTCGGTTGTCCCTCTCACAAAAAAACAAATCTCTCTCATTCTCGGCCTCGCTCGCTCGCTCGCTCGCACCTCCTGCTCACTGACAAACCCTGCACAAAAGTCAACATCATCACCCGAAAAAGGGGAGACACCATAATGCTCTCCCTTCTTCTCTCCTTCCGAGTGATCCCTCTTCCTCCGAGTTTCACTCGACGGGCAAACACCCATGTGTTGCATAGTAATAATAAAAAGGTAGTAGAAAAATCGATATACGAATCTATAATTAAATAGGTTAAACTCGGGTTTTGCCCAGTTCTACAGATCAAGGGTTCAAAAAATCCAACTACGGGGTTCGAACAACACGATTCTAATCCAAGAATTTTTTCGACCTCATCCAAATGGCCTCAAACTATAGGGTTAGTATCTAGTGCAGTATGTGTGAAAATGTATGCACTATGTGTGCTATAAATTGTATGTCTTTCAAATTTGAACCAAATTTGAATAAGTTTGAAATATTTGAAAAGGGGCTTTTGGCTTAAACGTTTGAAACCAAAACCACTTCTCTTCATCATGCTTGACTTCATAAGACGGAGTTTAGGGGTTAGGGGGTATAGATACATGATTTGTCTGGTTTGAATATGTCTAGACCTTGTTTATCAACTTTAATGCTTACTATATAACATAAGAAAACTATTTGCTTTGGTTTTTCTTTTTGCTGATTTTTTTTCAATTTTGATGCCCATTTGAATCTTGGTCAAATCCTAGGTTTGACCATGGTTTAAACAAGTTTAAATCATGAATATGAAAAAATAAGCATCTATCCTTCTTAGTCACCCCAAAATGTAGCTCTTGGGAGGGTTTTTGAAATTTCCATGTTTGAAACAAAAAAACCACTTCTCTTCATGCATGCTTGACTTCATAAGACATAGTTTAGGGTTAGGGGTGTAGATATATACATGATTTTCTAGTTTGAATATGTCTAGACCTGTTTATCAACTTTAATGCTAACTATAGACATAAGAAGACTATGTGCTTTGGTTTTTCATTTTTCTGTTTTTTTTTGAATTTTATGCCCATATATTTGAATCTTGGTCAAATCCTAGGTTCAACCAAGATTTAAACAAGTTTAAAACATGGAAATTAAAAGTTAAGCATGTATCCTTCTTAGTCACTCTAAAATGAAGCTTTTGGGATGTTCTTGAAATTTCCATGTTTGAAACCCAAAACGACTTCTCTTCATGCTAGACTTCATAAGATCGACGGGGGGTAGATACATGATTTGTCTGGTTTGGATATACCTAGACCTCGTTTATCAACTCGAATGCTTACGATATGACATATATAAGAAGACTATGTGCTTTTGTTTTTCATTTTTCTGATTTTTTTGAATTTTGTGCCCACCCATTTGTATCTTGGTCAAATCCTAGGTTTGATAATGATTTAAACAAGTTTAAAATATGAAAATGCAAATGTAAGCATGGATCCTTCTTAGTCACTCTAAAATGAAGCTTTTGGGAGGTTTTTGAAATTTCCATGTTTGAAACCCAAAACCACTTCTCTTCACATGCTTGACTTCATAAGACATAGTTAATTAATTTAGGGGTTAGGGGGTATAGATACATGATTTGTGTGGTTTGAATATGTATGGACCTTGTTTATCAACTTCAATGCTTACTATATGACATACGAAAACTATTTGCTTTGGTTTTTATTTTTTCTGATTTTTTTTTCAATTTTGATGCCCATTTGAATCTTGTCAAATCCTAGGTTTGACGACCAAGATAATTTAAACAAGTTTAAAACATGAAAATGAAAAGGGAAGCATGGATCCTTCTTAGTCACTCTAAAATGAAGCTTTTGGGATGTTCTTGAAATTTCCATGTTTGAAACCCAAAACGACTTCTCTTCATGCTAGACTTCATAAGATCGACAGGGGGTAGATACATGATTTGTCTGGTTTGGATATACCTAGACCTCGTTTATCAACTTGAATGCTTACGATATGACATATATAAGAAGACTATGTGCTTTTGTTTTTCATTTTTCTGATTTTTTTGAATTTTGTGCCCACCCATTTGTATCTTGGTCAAATCCTAGGTTTGATAATGATTTAAACAAGTTTAAAATATGAAAATGCAAATGTAAGCATGGATCCTTCTTAGTCACTCTAAAATGAAGCTTTTGGGAGGTTTTTGAAATTTCCATGTTTGAAACCCAAAACCACTTCTCTTCACATGCTTGACTTCATAATTAAGACATAGTTAATTAATTTAGGGGTTAGGGGGTATAGATACATGATTTGTGTGGTTTGAATATGTATGGACCTTGTTTATCAACTTCAATGCTTACTATATGACATAAGAAAACTATTTGCTTTGGTTTTTCTTTTTTCTGATTTTTTTTTCAATTTTGATGCCCATTTGAATCTTGTCAAATCCTAGGTTTGACGACCAAGATAATTTAAACAAGTTTAAAACATGAAAATGAAAAGGGAAGCATGGATCCTTCTTAGTCACTCTAAAATGAAGCTTTTGGGAGGTTTTTGAAATTTCCATGTTTGAAACCCAAAACCAATCTCTTCACATGCTTGACTTCATAAGACAGAGTTTAGGGGTTAGGGGTATAGCTACATGATTTGTCTAGTTTGAATATGTCTAGACCTTGTTTATTAACTTTAATGCTTACTATATGACATAAGAAAACTATTTGCTTTGGTTTTTCTTTTTGCTGATTTTTTTTCAATTTTGATGCCCATTTGAATCTTGTCTAATCCTAGGTTTGATCAAGATAATTTAAACAAGTTTAAAACATGAAAATGAAAAGGGAAGCATGTATCCTTCTTAGTCACTCTAAACTCGGGTTTTGCCCAGTTCTACAGATCAAGGGTTCAAAAAATCCAACTACGGGGTTCGAACAACACGATTCTAATCCAAGAATTTTTTCGACCTCATCCAAATGGCCTCAAGCTATAGGGTTAGCATGTAGTGCAGTTTGTGTGAAAATGTATGCACTATGTGTGCTATAACTTGTATGTCTTTCAAATTTGAACCAAATTTGAATAAGTTTGAAATATTTGAAAAGGGGCTTTTGGGAGGATTTTGAAATTTCCATGTTTGAAACCCAAAGCCACTTATCTTCATGCTTGACTTCATAAGACGGAGTTTAGGGGTTAGGGGTAGATACATGATTTGTATGGTTTGATATGTCTAGACCTTGTTTATCAACTTTAATGCTTACTATATGACATAAGAAGACTATGTGATTTGGTTTTTCATTTTTCTGTGTTTTTATTTTTCTGCCCATTTGAATCTTGGTCAAATCCTAGGTTTCACCAAGATTTAGACAAGTTTAACACGTAAATGAGTTAACTTGGATTTCCTACCCTTGAATCCATAGGAAACTTTGTTCTAATGCACTATAATAATCAATCGAGTTTTTACACCAACAGGTCTGTCACTTACGTGTGGTGCCCACGCTTGAGGTCCCACACTTCAGTGAGCACAAGTCACGTGCAATAGGTACGCAAACTCCCATCCATCTTCTTTGTCAAGAGAAGACGCATCAGGATGCGTATTGGAAGTCTGTGGGTCCTTCTGGATCCTTCGGTTGTCCCTCTCACAAAAAAACAAATCTCTCTCATTCTCGGCCTCGCTCGACTCGCTCGCTCGCACCTCCTGCTCACTGACAAACCCTGCACAAAAGTCAACATCATCACCCGAAAAAGGGGAGACACCATAATGCTCTCCCTTCTTCTCTCCTTCCGAGTGATCCCTCTTCCTCCGAGTTTCACTCGACGGGCAAACACCCATGTGCTGCATAGTAATAATAAAAAGGTAGTAGAAAAATCGATATACGAATCTATAATTAAATAGGTTAAACTCGGGTTTTGCCCAGTTCTACAGATCAAGGGTTCAAAAAAATCCAACTACGGGGTTCGAACAACACGATTCTAATCCAAGAATTTTTTCGACCTCATCCAAATGGCCTCAAACTATAGGGTTAGTATCTAGTGCAGTATGTGTGAAAATGTATGCACTATGTGTGCTATAAATTGTATGTCTTTCAAATTTGAACCAAATTTGAATAAGTTTGAAATATTTGAAAAGGGGCTTTTGGCTTAAACGTTTGAAACCAAAACCACTTCTCTTCATGCTTGACTTCATAAGACGGAGTTTAGGGGTTAGGGGGTATAGATACATGATTTGTCTGGTTTGAATATGTCTAGACCTTGTTTATCAACTTTAATGCTTACTATATAACATAAGAAAACTATTTGCTTTGGTTTTTCTTTTTGCTGATTTTTTTTTCAATTTTGATGCCCATTTGAATCTTGGTCAAATCCTAGGTTTGACCATGGTTTAAACAAGTTTAAATCATGAATATGAAAAAATAAGCATCTATCCTTCTTAGTCACCCCAAAATGTAGCTCTTGGGAGGGTTTTTGAAATTTCCATGTTTGAAACAAAAAACCACTTCTCTTCATGCATGCTTGACTTCATAAGACAGAGTTTAGGGTTAGGGGTGTAGATATATACATGATTTTCTAGTTTGAATATGTCTAGACCTGTTTATCAACTTTAATGCTAACTATAGACATAAGAAGACTATGTGCTTTGGTTTTTCATTTTTCTGTTTTTTTTGAATTTTATGCCCATATATTTGAATCTTGGTCAAATCCTAGGTTCAACCAAGATTTAAACAAGTTTAAAACATGGAAATTAAAAGTTAAGCATGTATCCTTCTTAGTCACTCTAAAATGAAGCTTTTGGGATGTTCTTGAAATTTCCATGTTTGAAACCCAAAACGACTTCTCTTCATGCTAGACTTCATAAGATCGACGGGGGGTAGATACATGATTTGTCTGGTTTGGATATACCTAGACCTCGTTTATCAACTCGAATGCTTACGATATGACATATATAAGAAGACTATGTGCTTTTGTTTTTCATTTTTCTGATTTTTTTGAATTTTGTGCCCACCCATTTGTATCTTGGTCAAATCCTAGGTTTGATAATGATTTAAACAAGTTTAAAATATGAAAATGCAAATGTAAGCATGGATCCTTCTTAGTCACTCTAAAATGAAGCTTTTGGGAGGTTTTTGAAATTTCCATGTTTGAAACCCAAAACCACTTCTCTTCACATGCTTGACTTCATAAGACATAGTTAATTAATTTAGGGGTTAGGGGGTATAGATACATGATTTGTGTGGTTTGAATATGTATGGACCTTGTTTATCAACTTCAATGCTTACTATATGACATACGAAAACTATTTGCTTTGGTTTTTCTTTTTTCTGTTTTTTTTTCAATTTTGATGCCCATTTGAATCTTGTCAAATCCTAGGTTTGACGACCAAGATAATTTAAACAAGTTTAAAACATGAAAATGAAAAGGGAAGCATGGATCCTTCTTAGTCACTCTAAAATGAAGCTTTTGGGATGTTCTTGAAATTTCCATGTTTGAAACCCAAAACGACTTTCTCTTCATGCTAGACTTCATAAGATCGACAGGGGGTAGATACATGATTTGTCTGGTTTGGATATACCTAGACCTCGTTTATCAACTTGAATGCTTACGATATGACATATATAAGAAGACTATGTGCTTTTGTTTTTCATTTTTCTGATTTTTTTGAATTTTGTGCCCACCCATTTGTATCTTGGTCAAATCCTAGGTTTGATAATGATTTAAACAAGTTTAAAATATGAAAATGCAAATGTAAGCATGGATCCTTCTTAGTCACTCTAAAATGAAGCTTTTGGGAGGTTTTTGAAATTTCCATGTTTGAAACCCAAAACCACTTCTCTTCACATGCTTGACTTCATAATTAAGACATAGTTAATTAATTTAGGGGTTAGGGGGTATAGATACATGATTTGTGTGGTTTGAATATGTATGGACCTTGTTTATCAACTTCAATGCTTACTATATGACATAAGAAAACTATTTGCTTTGGTTTTTCTTTTTTCTGATTTTTTTTTCAATTTTGATGCCCATTTGAATCTTGTCAAATCCTAGGTTTGACGACCAAGATAATTTAAACAAGTTTAAAACATGAAAATGAAAAGGGAAGCATGGATCCTTCTTAGTCACTCTAAAATGAAGCTTTTGGGAGGTTTTTGAAATTTCCATGTTTGAAACCCAAAACCACTTCTCTTCACATGCTTGACTTCATAAGACAGAGTTTAGGGGTTAGGGGGTATAGATACATGATTTGTCTAGTTTGAATATGTCTAGACCTTGTTTATCAACTTTAATGCTTACTATATGACATAAGAAAACTATTTGCTTTGGTTTTTCTTTTTGCTGATTTTTTTCAATTTTGATGCCCATTTGAATCTTGTCTAATCCTAGGTTTGATCAAGATAATTTAAACAAGTTTAAAACATGAAAATGAAAAGGGAAGCATGTATCCTTCTTAGTCACTCTAAACTCGGGTTTTGCCCAGTTCTACAGATCAAGGGTTCAAAAAATCCAACTACGGGGTTCGAACAACACGATTCTAATCCAAGAATTTTTTCGACCTCATCCAAATGGCCTCAAGCTATAGGGTTAGCATGTAGTGCAGTTTGTGTGAAAATGTATGCACTATGTGTGCTATAACTTGTATGTCTTTCAAATTTGAACCAAATTTGAATAAGTTTGAAATATTTGAAAAGGGGCTTTTGGGAGGATTTTGAAATTTCCATGTTTGAAACCCAAAGCCACTTATCTTCATGCTTGACTTCATAAGACGGAGTTTAGGGGTTAGGGGGTAGATACATGATTTGTATGGTTTGATATGTCTAGACCTTGTTTATCAACTTTAATGCTTACTATATGACATAAGAAGACTATGTGATTTGGTTTTTCATTTTTCTGTTTTTATTTTTCTGCCCATTTGAATCTTGGTCAAATCCTAGGTTTCACCAAGATTTAGACAAGTTTAACACGTAAATGAGTTAACTTGGATTTCCTACCCTTGAATCCATAGGAAACTTTGTTCTAATGCACTATAATAATCAATCGAGTTTTTACACCAACAGGTCTGTCACTTACGTGTGGTGCCCACGCTTGAGGTCCCACACTTCAGTGAGCACAAGTCACGTGCAATAGGTACGCAAACTCCCAGCCATCTTCTTTGTCAAGAGAAGACGCATCAGGATGCGTATTGGAAGTCTGTGGGTCCTTCTGGATCCTTCGGTTGTCCCTCTCACAAAAAAAAACAAATCTCCTCTCATTCTCGGCCTCGCTCGACTCGCTCGCACCTCCTGCTCACTGACAAACCCTGCACAAAAGTCAACATCATCACCCGAAAAAGGGGAGACACCATAATGCTCTCCCTTCTTCTCTCCTTCCGAGTGATCCCTCTTCCTCCGAGTTTCACTCGACGGGCAAACACCCATGTGCTGCATAGTAATAATAAAAAGGTAGTAGAAAAATCGATATACGAATCTATAATTAAATAGGTTAAACTCGGGTTTTGCCCAGTTCTACAGATCAAGGGTTCAAAAAAATCCAACTACGGGGTTCGAACAACACGATTCTAATCCAAGAATTTTTTCGACCTCATCCAAATGGCCTCAAACTATAGGGTTAGTATCTAGTGCAGTATGTGTGAAAATGTATGCACTATGTGTGCTATAAATTGTATGTCTTTCAAATTTGAACCAAATTTGAATAAGTTTGAAATATTTGAAAAGGGGCTTTTGGCTTAAACGTTTGAAACCAAAACCACTTCTCTTCATCATGCTTGACTTCATAAGACAAAGTTTAGGGGTTAGGGGTATAGATACATGATTTGTCTAGTTTGAATATGTCTAGACCTTGTTTATCAACTTTAATGCTTACTATATAACATAAGAAAACTATTTGCTTTGGTTTTTCTTTTTGCTGATTTTTTTTCAATTTTGATGCCCATTTGAATCTTGGTCAAATCCTAGGTTTGACCATGGTTTAAACAAGTTTAAATCATGAATATGAAAAAATAAGCATCTATCCTTCTTAGTCACCCCAAAATGTAGCTCTTGGGAGGGTTTTTGAAATTTCCATGTTTGAAACAAAAAAACCACTTCTCTTCATGCATGCTTGACTTCATAAGACAGAGTTTAGGGTTAGGGGTGTAGATATATACATGATTTTCTAGTTTGAATATGTCTAGACCTGTTTATCAACTTTAATGCTAACTATAGACATAAGAAGACTATGTGCTTTGGTTTTTCATTTTTCTGTTTTTTTTTGAATTTTATGCCCATATATTTGAATCTTGGTCAAATCCTAGGTTCAACCAAGATTTAAACAAGTTTAAAACATGGAAATTAAAAGTTAAGCATGTATCCTTCTTAGTCACTCTAAAATGAAGCTTTTGGGATGTTCTTGAAATTTCCATGTTTGAAACCCAAAACGACTTCTCTTCATGCTAGACTTCATAAGATCGACGGGGGGTAGATACATGATTTGTCTGGTTTGGATATACCTAGACCTCGTTTATCAACTCGAATGCTTACGATATGACATATATAAGAAGACTATGTGCTTTTGTTTTTCATTTTTCTGATTTTTTTGAATTTTGTGCCCACCCATTTGTATCTTGGTCAAATCCTAGGTTTGATAATGATTTAAACAAGTTTAAAATATGAAAATGCAAATGTAAGCATGGATCCTTCTTAGTCACTCTAAAATGAAGCTTTTGGGAGGTTTTTGAAATTTCCATGTTTGAAACCCAAAACCACTTCTCTTCACATGCTTGACTTCATAAGACATAGTTAATTAATTTAGGGGTTAGGGGGTATAGATACATGATTTGTGTGGTTTGAATATGTATGGACCTTGTTTATCAACTTCAATGCTTACTATATGACATACGAAAACTATTTGCTTTGGTTTTTCTTTTTTCTGATTTTTTTTTCAATTTTGATGCCCATTTGAATCTTGTCAAATCCTAGGTTTGACGACCAAGATAATTTAAACAAGTTTAAAACATGAAAATGAAAAGGGAAGCATGGATCCTTCTTAGTCACTCTAAAATGAAGCTTTTGGGATGTTCTTGAAATTTCCATGTTTGAAACCCAAAACGACTTCTCTTCATGCTAGACTTCATAAGATCGACAGGGGGTAGATACATGATTTGTCTGGTTTGGATATACCTAGACCTCGTTTATCAACTTGAATGCTTACGATATGACATATATAAGAAGACTATGTGCTTTTGTTTTTCATTTTTCTGATTTTTTTGAATTTTGTGCCCACCCATTTGTATCTTGGTCAAATCCTAGGTTTGATAATGATTTAAACAAGTTTAAAATATGAAAATGCAAATGTAAGCATGGATCCTTCTTAGTCACTCTAAAATGAAGCTTTTGGGAGGTTTTTGAAATTTCCATGTTTGAAACCCAAAACCACTTCTCTTCACATGCTTGACTTCATAATTAAGACATAGTTAATTAATTTAGGGGTTACACTACAAGAAAAGTTGCCATGGCCGACGAAGTTGAAGTCGCGCCGTGGTTGCTGGTGTACCATGGCCGACGATTTTGGTCCCTCCGTGGTGCATGTCAAAACTTTTTTTTCTCGTTTTTGAGGCCACCTAGCCCGACGAAAGCGGCCAAAACGTCGCGTATGGTGGCCCGGGACGTGGTGCATCTCGAAATCTCGGGTTCGCCGGCCGAGTCAACGCAAATCCGCACCGCCGAGGGATGTAGGGCCCAGATGGCAGCCTCTCTGGCATTGTTTTTTTCTAGATCGCGCCATCTCGTTCAACGTTCTCCGATCGAGCCGTTTACGATGCAGGATCATGGGTCCCGCATGTCATCCTCTATGAACCAAAATTCTTTCTATTCTTGGATTTTTTTGACCCCCTGATTTCTGGCTACTTCCTTTTTCTTTTGATCCCTTGCCGCCTTGGAAACGTTGAGACCGCTGCTGCTAAATGGGACCCGCATGTCATCCTCTATGTGCAATCAACTTTCTTTTCTTGGAGTTTTTTTGGCACCTCTATTTGGTCACTTGCCTTTTTCTTTCGATCCCCTGCCGCCTCTCAAACGGTGATACCGCTGCTGCTAAATGGGACCCGCATGTCATCCTCTATGTACTATAAAACTTTCTTTTCTTGAATTATTTTTGGCACCTCATATTTGGTCACTTACCTTTTTCTTTCGATCCCCTGCCGCCTCTCAAACGGTGATACCGCTGCTGCTAAATGGGACCCGCATGTCATCCTCTATGTACTATAAAACTTTCTTTTCTTGGATTTTTTTGGCACCTCATATTTGGTCACTTGACTTTTTCTTTCGATCACCTGCTGCCTCTCAAACGGTGATACCGCTGCTGCTAAATGGGACCCGCATGTCATCCTCTATGTACTATAAAACTTTCTTTTCTTGGATTTTTTTTTGGCACCTCATATTTGGTCACTTGACTTTTTCTTTCGATCCCCTGCTGCCTCTCAAACGGTGATACCGCTGCTGCTAAATGGGACCCGCATGTCATCCACTATGTACTATAAAACTTTCTTTTCTTGGATTTTTTTGGCACCTCATATTTGGTAACTTGACTTTTTCTTTCGATCCCTGCCGCCTCTCAAACGGTGATACCGCTGCTGCTAAATGGGACCCGCATGTCATCCTCTATGTACTATAAAACTTTCTTTTCTTGAATTATTTTTGGCTCCTCATATTTTTTCACTTGCCTTTTTCTTTCGATCCCCTGCGCTCTCAAACGGTGATACCGCTGCTGCTAAATGGGACCCGCATGTCATCCTCTATGTACTATAAAACTTTCTTTTCTTGAATTATTTTTTGGCTCCTGATATTTTTTCACTTGCCTTTTTCTTTCGATCTCATGCCACGTTTGAAACGTTGAGGAACCTGCAGGCTCATGGGACCCGCATGTCATCCTCTATGTACTATAAAAGTTCATTTTCTTGGTTTTTTTTCACCATCTGATTTTTGGCAATTTCTTTTTTCTTTTGATCCCCTGCCGCCTCTCAAACGCTGATACCGCTGCTGCTAAATGGGACCCGCATGTCATCCTCTATGTACTATAAAACTTTCTTTTCTTGAATTATTTTTGGCTCCTCATATTTGGTCACTTGCCTTTTTCTTTCGATCTCATGCCAAGTTTGAAACGTTGAGGAACCTGCTGGCTCATGGGACCCGCATGTCATCCTCTATGTACTATAAAAGTTTATTTTCTTTATTTTTTTCACCCTCTGATTTTTGGCTATTTCCTTTTTCTTTTGATCCCCTGCCGCCTTGGAAACGTATGGTAAGCTGCTGACTCATGGGACCCGCATGTCATCCTCTATGTACTATAAAACTTTCTTTTTTTTGGATTATTTTTGGCACCTCATATTTGGTCACTTGACTTTTTCTTTCGATCCCCTGCCGCCTCTCAAACGGTGAGACCGCTGCAGCTAAATGGGACCCGCATGTCATCCTCTATGAGCAATCAACTTTCTTTTCTTGGAGTTTTTTTGGCACCTCATATTTGGTCACTTGCCTTTTTCTTTCGATCTCATGCCACGTTTGAAACGTGGAGGTACCTGCTGGCTCCCGCATGTCATCCTCTGTGTGCTATAAAAGTTTCCTTTGTTGGATTTTTTTCACCCTCTGATTTTTGGCTTGCCTTTTTCTTTTGATCCCCTGCCCCCTTTGAAACGTTGAGTAAGCTGTTGGTTCAAGGGACCCGCATGTCATCCTCTATGTCCATCAAGTTTCTTTTCTTGGATTTTTTTTCACCCCCTAATTACTAGCTACTTTCTTTTTCTTTTGATCTCAAGCCGCATTACAAACATTGAGACCGCTGCTGCAAAATGGGACCCACATGTCATCCTCTATGTACAATAAATCTTGGATTATTTTTGGCTCCTGATATTTGGTCACTTGCCTTTTTCTTTCGATCTCATGCCGCCTTTGAAACGTTGAGTAAGCTGCTGGCTCATGGGTCCCGCATGTCATCCTCTACGAACAATAAAAGTTTCCTTTATTGGAGTTATTTTTGACCCCTAATTTCTGGCTATTTGCCTTTTTCTTTTGATCCCCTGCCCCCGTTGAAACGATGAGGACGCTGTTGGCAGGTCGGTCCCACATGTCATCCTCTATGAACAATAAAAGTTTCCTTTGGTGGATTTATTTTTGACCCCTAAATAATTTCTGGCTATTTCCTTTATTTTTCTTTTGATCCCCTGCCGCCTTGGAAACGTTTGAGAATGCTGCTGCCTCATGGGTCCCGCATGTCATCCTCTCAGAATGATAAATGTTTTCTTTTCTTGGATTTTGTTACCAACTGACTTTTGGTTTTTTATTTTATTTTCGATCCCCTGCCGCCTTTGAAACGTTGACGACGCTGCTGGCTCATGGGTCCCCGATGTCAGCCTCCCCGTACAAGAAACATGTGATATCTTGATTATTTCGCTCTGAGCTATTGCAAACGGATAAATTAAATCTTTATTTTTACATAAACAAACTTATATGTTGAGTGTCCTTGTTTTTTGTTTTTGCGAAGCATAGGACTTTCCTGTTTTTTTAGAAAAATCCGAACTTTCCTGTTTTGGAGTGGGCTGAAATTGTACGAGACAAAAGGCCCAGCAGGATAGTTCGAAGGCCCAGATGTCCAGATACAGCCCAATTGAAATCTTTCTTTTCTTGGATTTTTTTCACCCCCTGATTTCTGGCTACTTCATTTTTCTTTTGGTCCTGTGCCGCCTTGGAAACGTTGAGACCGCTGCTGCAAAATGGGACCCACATGTCATCCTCTATGTACAATAAAGTTTCTTTTCTTGGATTATTTTTGGCTCTTGATATTTGGTCACTTTCCTTTTTCTTTCGATCTCATGCCATGTTTGAAACGTTGAGGAACCTGCTGGCTCATGGGACCCGCATGTCATCCTCTATGTACAATAAAGTTTCTTTTCTTGGATTATTTTTGGCTCTTGATATTTGGTCACTTTCCTTTTTCTTTCGATCTCATGCCATGTTTGAAACTTTGAGGAACCTGCTGGCTCATGGGACCCGCATGTCATCCTCTATGTACAATAAAGTTTCTTTTCTTGGATTATTTTTGGCTCTTGATATTTGGTCACTTTCCTTTTTCTTTCGATCTCATGCCACGTTTGAAACGTTGAGGAACCTGCTGGCTCATGGGACCCGCATGTCATCCTCTATGTACAATAAAGTTTCTTTTCTTGGATTATTTTTGGCTCTTGATATTTGGTCACTTTCCTTTTTCTTTCGATCTCATGCCACGTTTGAAACGTTGAGGAACCTGCTGGCTCATGGGACCCACATGTCATCCTCTATGTACAATAAAAGTTTCTTTTCTTGGATTTTTTTTCACCATCTGATTTTTGGCTATTTCCTTTTTCTTTTGATCCCCTGCCGGCCTGCCGCCTTTGAAACGCTGAGTAAGCTGCAGGCTCATAGGTCCGACATGTCAGCCTGTATGAACGATAAAGCTTTCCTTTCTTGGAGTTTTTTTTACCCCCTAATTTCTGGCTATTTTCTTTTTCTTTTGATCTCAAGCCGCATTTGAAACGTTGAGACCGCTGCTGCTAAATGGGACCCGCATGTCATCCTCTATGTACAATAAAGTTTCTTTTTTTCTTGGATTATCTTTAGCTCCTGATATTTTGTCACTTGCGTTTTTCTTTCGATCTCATGCCGCCTTTGAAACGTTGAGTAAGCTGCTGAATCATGGGTCCCGCATGTCATCCTCTACGAACAATAAAAGTTTCCTTTTTTGGAGTTATTTTTGACCCCTAATGTCTGGCTATTTGCCTTTTTCTTTTGATCTCCTGCCCCCTTTGAAACGATGAGGATGCTGTTGGCACGTCGGTCCCACATGTCATCCTCTATGAACAATAAAAGTTTCTTTTGATGGATTTATTTTGAACCCCTAATTAATTTCTGGATATTTCCTTTTTTTTCTTTTGATCCCCTGCCGCCTTGGAATCGTTGAGGATGCTGCTGCCTCATGGGTCCCGCATGTCATCCTCTCAGAACGGTAAATGTTTCTTTTCTTGGATTTTGTTTACCAAATGATTTTTGGCTTATTTTATCTTTCGATCTCGTGCCGCCATTAAAACGTTGAGGACGCTGCTGGCTCAGAGGTCCCACATGTCAGCCTCTATGAACAATAAACCTTTCCTTTGTTTGATTTATTATTGACCCATAATTTCTGGCTATTTGCCTTTTTCTTTCGATCTCATGCCGCCTCTGAAACGTTGAGACGCTGCTGGCTCATGGGTCCCACATGTCAGCCTCTATGAACAGTCAAAGTTTCCTTTGTTTGATTTTTTTTACCCTAATTACTGGCTATTTGCCTTTTTTTTATCCCCTGCCGCCTTTGAAACTAAGAGGACGCTGCTGGCCCATGGGTCCCACATCTCAGCCTCTCTGAACGATAAACCTTTCCTTTCTTTTTTTTCGATCCCGTGCCGCCTTGGAAACGGTGAGACGGCTCCTGCAAAACGGGACCCATATGTCATCCTCTATGTACAATAAATTTCTTTCCTTGGATTATTTTTGGCACCTGATATATGGTCACTTGCCTTTTTTTCGATCCCCTGCCGCCTTTGAAACGTTGAGGACGCTGCTCGCTCGTGGGTCCCATATGTCAGCCTCTAGGAACAATAAACATTTCGTTTCTTGGATTTATTTTTGACCGCTGATTTCTGGCAACTTTGCTTTTTCTTTCGATCCCCTGCCGCCTTTGTTAAAGTTGAGGACGCTGCTGCAAAATGCGTCCCACATGTCAGCTTCTCTGTACGATAATTGTTTCCTCTCTTTGATTTTTTTTCCACTGCTGGCCAATGGGTCCCCGATGTCAGCCTCTATGTACAAGAAATATGTGAATTCTCGATATATTTTAAGCCGAGATATGTAGGATGCTTTTTTTTCGATCCCTTCTGTTTGTTTTTACCTTCAAATGTTGAGGGACGCTACTGGCAAATGGGTCCTGCTCTAGCATTCTCAACTGAAGGAAAAACTGAAATATTGCCTATTCATTTGTTTTTCGTACTCCATGCATCTAATCCATACTAATTGTTGATCCGGGTTTTAGTTCAACTTAATTAGATCAAATTTGATCTACGAGGGAGTATGTAATATATTTTGGGTTCACAACACTGCACTTGTTAACAACAATCTGATGAAGAGGTTTGTCATTTTTTTTAAACTACAAATACACTCTAAGATCTTGCACACTAATAGAATAAATCTTGGAACTTTATATAATTAATGACAATTTTGAAATCGACTATATGAATATATCAAAATATAGAGCCCATGTAGATGCGCATACTGGCTATGCGCATTTAAAAAGAATCATAATCATAATTGATACGAAATAAAAATAACTTTATATGTAGAATCTCGGTTTCTAGAGGGCCAATCATAGGATATCCGTGTTTAAATTAGGAAGGGCCCCAATGGCATGAGTCGGAGGCCCATTAAGTGTTTTTGGAATGTTATCAGCGAAGTAAGCAGGCTGACAGCAATCACCATGTACATGGCCGGCGGCAGCCCAAAAGTACAAACAATTGGCCCATGCAGGGAAGGTAGTACTTTTTTTTATTGGGAAGGTTGTCTGGCTAACCCAAAAAAAAAGTGGTGCTACATGGGGTAATACTTGAACCCGGAATGAGATCGAGTGCCTTGATGAAGGCGAGGCACACATAAATAGTACTCCGTACCATGCCTTGCCCCTCCCTTTCAACCGTTGGATAAAAAATAATTAGACAGATGACTATTAACTAGTAACTGCTACAGTACCAACCAATGTACAGGACATGTGCTACAGTACGTCGTCCACAGTGCATGTGCTTTAGAACCATGAACAGTACATATGCTACATGCTACAGTACTTTGATCTTAGCTATCTATTTTCAATCCAACGGCCAAATCTACAAGTCACCGTACTGTTCATCTGTGCCTTGCTTATGTCAAGGCACTGGATCCTGGACACTTGAACCCATGATCGTTGCTGAGGGTTGCCTATTTGCGCATAATATGTTTTGTCAGCGGTCACTTCACTAGTTTGTGCAAAACATATCCAGCGCAGGATTCAAAAAAACATCACGTTTTTTTCTTTACGTAAACAACAAAACATCTCATGTTCATCACAATCCAGCCAACATAAGCACATAATAATTAATAGTACAACTAGAGAGCTGTACACATAAATAAGGTTTGTCAAGCTTCATGCACTAGCCAACGCAACCAAAAGTCCGAACTAATGGAAAGGGCTAGGCAATCCAATTATACATTTCAACATCCCCCCTCACATGTGACCACAATCCAGTAATGGTACCATCATGTTCACCACAATGCATCATTAAAGAGAGCAGTATACTATTATAGACCAGCTCTCTCTAAAGAACATTTGTAAGACAACTTAATACAGCTGTGATTGATATTGTTGCCCCAGCGATGGGTGATAACCTGAACACCATATAACCTTCTCACAGCAATTGTAACCAAATATGAGCACCTGCAATGATTTGGTGTCAAGCTTCTTGAAGGTCAGGAGGTATCCTACCTTCAAGTCATGTGCTTTGACAAACTCTGGCCATCCTTTGTCCATTAAAACATTGCCATCTTGTTGCTTCAGGTCCACAATCCAGGTGCATGCAGTGGACATCTTCAGGTTGATGGACTCTGGACACCCACCGTAAAACCAGGGTAGAACACGACTGGGGATGGAAATCACCTCTAACTCCGATGTACATAGTACCTTGCAGAAGCTGTCAGGGGTATTCTCCTCATCGATGCGCCCAAACACCTTGCACACTGGGGCTGGCTCTACAGATGTCTCCTTCCATGATAAGCTCTCTCCAAGCTTGAGCTTCTTGTTTGAACACTGCAAAAAAGAGGCCTCAATTAGATAATGCCTCTAGCTTCTGACCGTAATTCCAAGCAAATGCATAATCAAAGGCACCTAGCAAACTCAGCGGATCATTGTTCTTATCAAACACACAGTCTGAACAATAAGCTTCTGAATCTAGCTAGGCTGATATGTACAACCTTGTATCATCAAATTATTCAGCATAGTGTATCATTGTATCGCAGAAGCCAAATCGATATAAATAGTAGCTATGAGAATAGAAATCAAGCTAGCATGAGCCATGCATGCTTGCTGGCTATGTCTAGCATCAGAATAATGCATCTGCAGTTCATCATCCGCCAGTACAGATTGACCAAGCAAACAAAAAAAAATCAGCGTCGGCCTAAAGAGTCCACAAGCCAGACATGCATGCTCGGTGTCCTCATATGTGATCATCGGCCGTGGATTGACCAATAGCATATTTGAACGATTATTACTGCACACATTAGATCCAGTCCCAACATAGCTAGCATGGGTGCATGTGTAACCCGAGTCTTTACCAGAGGATTAATATATACACTGGCTGAGAGAAGTACTGTATATCAAACAATGCTAAGCAACCGGCAATACAGCTTAGATATAATAAAGATGTGACCGGCAACGCTAGTGATTCGGGGGAAACATACCGCCATTGCAGCCATGGACCGAGAGAATCGGGGATGCCGCGCCGCCTTAGTGGAGTTTTTAGATGCGACGTCGCCGCATCCGTAGAGGACGGAGTCCAAGCCGCGTAGTCCGAGCGGTGGTGGACGCCGGTGGTGTAGAGAGAGGACTCAGGGGAGATGGACGGCGAGGGATCTGGGGAGATCTGAAGTTCTGAACATGAGGGGGCTGTGAGAAACTGAGAATGATACATCAGCAATCAGCAAGGGAATAAATGCGCGTGTCCCCCGGTCAAAAAAAATGCGCGTGTCTAGGAGGAACGAAGCCAGGTACGCAGGAATCCACACACAAAACTTCACCCGGCGGGTCACTGGGCTTTATCAGTATCTGGTGGGGTCCGGACCTACAGACCAGTGAGACATGTCGTGTGGGTTATGATCCGTTCAGTGTGCACACAGAAATTGCATTCAGAGCTCAGGGCTTCAGGCTACGTTGTACTATACAGTAATATATCCATTTCTTTTGGTAAAATGAAAACGATACTCCATCTGATCCTCATTACATGATGATAAAATGGATGTCTCTACAACTAATATGTGTCTAGATACATCTATATGAGAGCGTCTGTGTTTGTACTGTGTATCTAAAAAAAATATGGATCGGAGGGAGCATTAAGAGGTGTCCAAAAAAAACTGCAAACAAACATGGATGTAAGCAGTTGAGTATTAAACCAGTGCGTGAAATACCTTTATATCTCGACCATGTAACAATGAATATGAGAAGTTTTTGGGGTTTGACCATCTGCACTTGTGTTTGCTACAATCAGATCAAAAAATTGGTCACTTTTACACTTTCTAAAATAAAATGTATTTTTCCCTGAGATTTTACAAGTTCGTACAAGATAGCATTGACTACATCTGGGATATATCACATTTACACTTACAAATCTATGAATATTTCAAAATATTGAGCTCCGTGTACCTACATATAATACAAATCATCAGACCGCACATTGAAACTACCGCAGCATATCACAGTAAATTAAAATAAAATAAAACAAGTCTAACATATACTATATTAGCTAATTAACAAAGTCTCATCACAGTGTATCTGATCCCCAGTTCAGCTTAATACAAAAACCAAGTTCAGCTTGAACATCAGCAGGGGAGTAACCCAGGTCCAAAAGCAGCATCTAGTTAATTCAATAAAATATTGAGGTTATTCTGATCCCCTCTTCCTAAAAACACTGCAGATCATGCATGCAACTAAGGGTGATCAGCACAAAATATTATCCTCTGGGTGGAGGTGTTACTGTCGTAGATCAACACATTCATCAAGGAAGTGTCTTTCACCTCGAAGACGAGAAGGTCATCAAGCTGCAGTTCATGCGCCTCTGCAAACCCGAACCAACCATCCTTCAAGACCAGTTCACCCTGGTACTCATCGATGTGCACATACCAGGCGCAGCCTACGCTGGTCTTGAGCTTGATAGGCCTGGGAAGAATCCCTTTCAGACATTGCTTGAATTCTCTGGGGATGACCAACATATACATGTCATCGTTGCCGTCCAGTTGCACATAGAAGCGCGAGGGCTGAGGAGGGTCCGCCGAGTGACCAACCCGTTTAGGGCGGCCTTTCCCTCGCCCTTTTAATATACAACGTTGAATTGCTGCATCACGCCTGCCCGTCACCTTTGGCTTTTTGGCTAGTGAATTTCTTTGAATTCTGAACTCGGGGCGGTGCAGAGGACATGTACAATCGACAGTCCTAAGACGTAGTTGCTCATTGACGTTGGAGCGAGTTTGCTTCTGCATCTAGTTAAGCACGGTATATATCAATCAACAGCATATAAATCAGAACGTAGCATACATGGAGAAAATGCATCTAGCTATCTCTTTAATTAGTTTGCACAAAATCTAGCAGCAGCAAGACAATTTGATTTTACAGGTACTGAGCAAGCTTTCAGACTTTCTGAAACAGGTAACATGGAGCATATATTTGTATGTTCAGACTGCGAAACCCTGCTCTGTGATGGATACTATTACTAAACATCTTTTTTTGCCAGAACTAGTACTTAACATCTACTGTTTCCCGTCATTAAAAAAAATTTGCAGAAGAATACTACGGTTTCCCGTCATTAAATTTTAAAGAAAAAAGAACTTGTTTAAGATCCCAACTATCATTGACTACTTACACCTGCATCCTAGTGAGTTCAGGACAACTTACAGCATCTTTTGGTGGTGCCGCCACCGGAGAAGACCGTGCCGCGGGGGTTGGGGTCGGCGCAGCCGGAGAAGCTGGTGCCGCCGCCAGGGAAATCAGTGCCGAGCCAGATGGTGCTTCCAGCGGAGAAGAAAGTACCGCGAGAGATGGAACCGACGCTGCCAAAGGGTAAGAAACGGATGTACTCGTAGATCCTTCTCTAGTCACGATCTGGATAGAAGAGACTGGACGTCCATCAAGCTGCTGGAGGATGCGGTGGATCAAATCGGCTGAGTTCAGGAAATATCGGTGATGTTCATCTGTGTCGGCGAAGCAGCTGCCGGTGGAAGGAGGAGGCGAGCCGTTCATGGCAGTCATTAGTGTAAAAGAGGTGAAGTGGGTGGGAGTATGGGTGGGAGAGAGAGGGTTCGGGACTGAAGTAATTGTAGTCTGCTCTCTCTTTTTTACAAGCATGCGTCCTCAGGCTGATATTTTTTTTAGATACGTACTCAGGCTGCTTTGTCAAACCAGGGCCTCAATGAAGCTAATAGCACGCTATAGCATATCTAGAGGGTCCACGCTTAGTAATTTTGCTCGCTGTGGCGCTATTTGCGAAACAGCATGCTATATCGCCCTAAAACTTCATAGCGTTAGCGCGCTATTTTTTTCAGGCAAGTTGCTTTCACTTTTTCGTGGTGATGAACTAATCTGTTGGTTCCACTTCTAAATCAGAAAATAATATCGCTAATGCTAATATTTTTTAATAAATAATTTATACTATGTTGTTGCCTTGTGAAATGTTGATGTTAGCCTTCTAATATACTTGAGATCTATTTCTATATGTGGTTATGTATGTATGATTCAGTCACTTTTGGACTATATATATCTATTCGTTCTAGTAAAATTATTTATTTTTAGGCTATATTTAGTATTATTTTGAAAATGCTATTTAAAATATACCACACTATTACCACGATATAGCGTCCATATCGTTTGAAGGTGGCTGCCGCTAATTCATTTAGCACGCTATTTTAAACCTTGGTTAAGACGCGTTTGGCGGCCTGCATCCAGGCTGGTGGGGAAATACCGTACCCAAGTGCTTAAAAGATTGCATCTTTTAGCTGGAAAACATTAGGGCATGTCCAACACAGGCGCTACTGCAAGGGCGCTAGGAATTATTTCCTCGTCGTTTGGCGGTTGGAGAGGCTAATCCCAGCGGTAGTCCTAGCGTCGACGCAAAAGAAAGCAGGGGCGTGAAACTCTTTTCACCTGTCCTAGCTAAAGCACCGGAACCAACAGGAAGTCAGTCTGTCATCAGCAATTAGCGCTGCAAGGAGAGTACCTGGAGGATTTTACAATCTTTTGACATTCATTTGTTCTCTATTAGCGCCATATAGTATATAGCATTGTAATGCCCTTATACTCCTCTCAACATTAAAAAAAAGGTGTGCATATACTAATAACAGTTGCTGAAATGAAACTAAAAATAAACAGACATGCACGGTTTACGAAGGATGGAAATACAGAGTTCATCACCATCCGTTTTAAATTATAAGATTAGATTACTTCAATGTGGGTTTACATACGCACTAAAATGAGTAAACAGACACACTGAAATGGGTCCAGGTATATAAGATTCAGAAAAAAGGAAGAGCATCTTAAGATACAGAACAGGTTACTAAATTGTTCAAACATATCGTACAAAAAAGATTATTTGCTCCAGAAAGATTCATGGCTCAGTTTAGGGTTGCATCAACATGCGGATATTTTTCAGACTAGGCTTAAACCACATTGTCGCCTGTCGGGGAAATCCCCAACCATCTTCTGGAAGGGTGATAACTCCCATGAGCTCATTTTCCCCTTGCTGCAGGTTACAACGACAAATACAACTAAATGCTGGTTCCCGAAATGCATAGTACGCGATGTACACACAATTTGACCTCATGAATGGAGTCAATGTTCCATCAGGAGCATTGCCATCATTTATCTTCAGGTTCAATGGATAATTCAGTCCAATGAACAGAGAGTGTGTGCCAAGGCTGTCAACTCGACTCCAATTGGGTCCAATCAGGGATAGATCTTTCTCAAAAACATGTATGACAGGGGCAGGACACTCCCGCAGGATAAGGCCATTACCATGATGCAGAACTTCTGCAGGCTCAAGGTGATCATTGCTACGTATATACCGATCTTCATGGATGATCATCAAGCGCTTGCCATCGGCTGATCGAGCTAAAAACCATCTGCCAGATGGTTCCTTCATCGGTGATGGGATCACGAATGGCGGGGCAAGGTGTGCATCTGCATTGTAAACGGAGACAACAAAAAATAGTGTTTGAATGGCTCGGGAAGACAATAATACCAGTAGCTGCAACTTCACATTTGTAGGATCAAATGGAGGATGCAGTCATTATACTTGTATAAAATCTCGAAGAAATAAAATTGTTCCCATTTGAGATGTATGTTAATTACACTCATATTCATTGATGGTAGATACATGTCTCAACCTTATCTGATCCATGATTGTAATGCTTTGAGTACATCGAATATTGAAATAAATTGAAAGTTTGCATGCATCAATTGATGAAGAGGCCAGGGCTAAGCTCCTTATTCATATTCTGACAAGAGCATGCAGTAACTAATTCAGGAATGCATTCATATACTGCAATAATCTGGTTTGGGTTGACAGATTAGTGCACAGCATATACTACTGTAATTCGTTTGTAGCAATGGTTCAGTCAGGTTAGGATAATTTAATGGTGCACAGTCATTTGAAAGGTGAAAAAAAGTCTTAGTGAGCAATTAGTTATTTCAGTTACAATATATCATGAATGGGCTTGATATTAAAATTTATTGCGAAGTATATCATATGGATTGAAGAATTACCAGCCTGTGATTGATCCCAGCAATATGTGGTGCCGGTCCACCCATCCACCGCAACAATAAAGCCGTTGTGCTCGATGGCATCACTGTAATCTACACCCCAACTAGCAAGAGAGAATAACCTCCACTCCTGGCTACCATTAGCCAGGTAAGCGAGTCCAGAATTGAATAGAGCGATGAGCTTGTAATCTGAGTAATGTCCAGCTTTTGTGGGCACTTCGCAAATTACAATCTTCAACAAAAACATGGCACGCCCATACGTCATGTACCTTTCAGGAGGCAAGTCGGGGAAGCCAATCCATTCCTCCCGAAAAATGTTGCAAGTTTCCGACGATGGTAGGGAGATTTCTTGGTGCGTGTAGATGTTCGCGAGGAACCAGTTCCCACCACTGTCCACGCCGGCGATCCAGTCGCCATTCATGCCAACCCAGAATCTATTGTCCATGAACGGCAGGATGGCTGTGCGCCGAGGATGGTCGAGGGGCACAACGTGGTACACCGTGTGGTGCGCACTACTATCATCATAGTGCCAATGGGCAGAATCGGGCATCAGCAAGCAGGGTCCATCCCAATGGTGTAGATTCATGTTGTCGGCGACATGGCGGCACAGCGTTTTGGAGCATGCGGCCAGCCGGACGTCGACTGTAACGTCCAGACTCTGGGCAATGAGATTGAACAGCTCGGCGGGGAGCTTCCCCCAGTCGCCATCCAGCTGGTCGTCGTTCGATGCCGCCATGGAGACGAGATGGATTTAAAAGGGCGGATGCAAGTATGTGTGATTGGAGTTTTGTAGGAGAGTCGAGCGGGAAGGAGGAGTGCTGCGGTTCTGCGGAGGGGTGAGGAGAGAAAGCTATGCAAATGGGAGATCTAGAGGATGAAAAAACTTCTAGCAGCGGTTGGCGAGTGGAGAACGATGATGGAAGTGGAGAGCCAAGGATGGAAACGATGGACATGAAGAGTAGGAGTGGATATGACTTTTTTTATTCTTCAGCAGCTGCATCGAGGCGCCGAGTAAAACTTCGGCTAGGATAGCACGCCACTACGTCCTGGTGCAGTTACTGTCCCGTCAAATCAGTTTGACCACAGAAATGGTTTCTTTATTACAGTATAACTTAATTTTTTCGAACAATATATACTAGTACTCCATTTAATATAATCACTCCGATTCATATTACTTGTCAAATGATATGGATGAATCTAGAACTAAAATGTGTCTAGATATATCTATATTATAGTCAACTAATATGAATCCGAGTTTGTTTGGTTCAAAGGATTTCTAAAGGTATCTTGTACGGAGTAGGATTTTTACACATAGGGATTTTTCCTATAGAGCTTGCTTGATTCAAAGGATTGAGAACCCTCCAAAATACCTATGGATTGCTTTCTCTACAATCCTATCTCTCGGTAATATTGCTATGTGTCTATAACAACTATGAAATGAACTCAATCTCAATAGAAATTTCCTTTGTCTTTCCTAATCAAACAACTAGTTATTTTATGTCTTCGTTTACAAATTAAGATAATTTTTAGGTTATAGGTAATCGTCGAGCTTATGTGATCATCTTTTATGATCAAACTTACTTGATCAGCCGCGGAGGCGCAAAGGAGCAGTGGTGTGCATTAATACGGCCGCATGGGGAAGGCACAGCTAGCGACGATGAGACGTATCGCCAGCATTGGCCTAGGGAACCGTCGCCACCATTAATAAAAGCTATCCCTTTGGGCACCATGTCTCCCACTACTCGTGTCACGCGCGCATGTGGGTTACGGATGGATGGGCTGGGGAAGCCGGACAGAAAACATGACAACCAGGGGGAAAATGAATAAAAATAATACAAAGTCGAAAATATTTCGAAAAATAAACTTTGTACTTCGTAAGAAACTCCATGCGTTTAGCAAATGCGAAGGCAATATGTAGAAACACGTCTAGACCACGTCTAGAACCACTTCCCAAAGCTTAAGGATTATATTGATTTTTAGAAAGTCAAACTATGTTAAGTTTGACTAAGTTTTTACCAAAAGCATTAATATGCAAGATACAAAATCAATATTATTAGATAGAAAATAAATTATATTTTCATATGGTGTCTACAAAATATTATATGTGCTGATAGATTCTTCTAAGAGTTTGGTCGAACTTTACTTGGTTTGACTTTTCAAGAAAAATATACAAAGCTTTAAGCATTGGAACGGAGGTATTTTTCGAAGCACCTACTTGTCTTTAGAAGACAAAAGAAAACATGGAGTAAGGTTGTTTTTTGTGCAAAAGTTTACGTCAAAATCTGGTTATTTGTGTAAAAAGAATCTCAAATTGTGTTATGTGCAAAAACTGCACCAAGAAGTGGTGGTATGTGCAATTTCCTCCATCACACAAAAGGCAAGCCATTGATACATATATAATTGTGAATAATTACAAAAGTAGTAGGCAGCTAATAAGCGCACATGATTAAACTGCTATGCGAGATCTTCAGCCACCAGAAGTCGTTCCCGCGCCTCTCTAGCATTGAAAATCACGCGTTCTGCGACTTCCATCAAAGAGACAAGCTGAGCTTTGATCCGTTCTCCCAGATGAATGGCCTCGTCACAACTCCTACGAGCACAGGCCGTGATCTCATCCACTTCTAGGAAAGACACCGCCTGCCTGTACCGAAATATCTTGATCCCTAACTCTCTGTTCTCCTCCCGCATGCTGGCAAGATCCAACTTCATCCTCCGACAAGATAAGCAAGGGGAGTGATCCTGCCAAAGGTAACAACAAACATATCGAGCGTTACCGGCAAACGAAGGGCACAAATTGGCTGATTAACGAATATGGTCACTAACATGTAGGACAGACTTAAGTGGTGTCTACATGTCAGTGACTCGAAGTACCCAAAAACCAGCAACCCAAAGTCAGCTAGTAATATTAACCTCCGTCTTCAGCTCCTTCATCCTCTTGAACGGCGGGGAAGCTGGCAACTTATCTTCTTCTACGACCTCTCGCTGGAACCTGACGTCGAAGGATGAGAGATCCTGCGAACGGATGTGCTGCGCCTGCGCGTGCGATTCCCCAGGGCGCTTCTGGCGTAACTCGGAGTTCTCCGCGCCGAGATGCGGAAGTTCCGCTCCCGGGGCCTTGTTGACCCTAAGCCGAGATAGCTCCTGTGTAAGCCGACGAAAAATGTTCAAAATGTTACAGATCAGGCATATCATTACCAGTGCAAACGAGGTAAGTGAATCTCCGGGATCTCGCCCAAAGACCGCGGTTGGTCCAATGCCACCACATCTTCTCCGAGATTGACTAACTCCTTTACATCATCTTCTCCGACATTGACTATCTCCTTTACATCATCTTCTGCTCCGAGCTTGACCATCTCCTTTACATCATCTTCTCCTGCGAGCTTGATCATCTGCCTCACATCATCTTCTCCGGCGATATCGACCCTCTCCTGCGGAAGATAACAGATATAAGTCCGAGTATTACCAGCAAAACGAAGGTAATTAAAAGAGGCGTAGTAACCCTTGTGTCCTGGCTAATCAACGGCGGGGACGCTGAGCCCGCATCGTCTCCTCCGAGATCTCCCTTCGCAGGCAGGATTGTTAGAGACAGTGTACTTCTGGTAGTAGTATTTATGCGTGGGGCGCCAGGGGGTCGAGAAGCTAGGACTGCATCTTCTCCTCCGAGCTCTTCCTTGGTAGACATGACAAATGAAACGAGGTGTGGGGGGCGTAAAAGGTATAAAATGGCGGACGGCCGCCCCGCCTCGGCCCTCCAAGGCTTAATTTTTTTGCCTTACTAAACTAAAAACCCTATTTTGCGTCTCACACGGACTGCCCTCAGAGGGCTGCAGGGTCCCATATGCGTGCAGGTCCCACACTTTAGTGAGCACAAATCATATGCGGTAGGTAGGCAAACTTCCAACAATCTTCTTTGTCAAGTGAAGACACGTCGTCAAGACTCTCTCTCTCTCTCCCCCCTTTTGTCATTGAAAAAAAAAGAATATTAGACGGGCGCGTAGCCTGCACTGCAGGGGGGCGATTTTGACAAAAGTAATCCTTTTGGCGAAGAAAAACACAGAAAGCCACACAAAAAGGTTAGTCCAGTGAAATAGATTGCTCAGAGGGTCAGTCCGTAATTTTCTTTGCCAAAAGGGTTATTTCTGTCAAAATCGCCGCACTGCAGGTTTGCAGCACTGAAAAACCTTGCGTGCCAGTCAACATCACTTCCCGGATAGGGGGAAAATATCTAGTGATACCATCCCTTACATGATACCATGATACCACTTCATAATATTTGAATTCTAAGTGTCGAAAAATTTAGAAAAAAAACCTTGTGATGCTACCCTAAATTTGTGGGACCCCAAAAAACTTGCAAATCAAGCCAAAGAAACACGATCTTGTCCCCTACCCCCCATGATTTTGACCTAAATTTGAAATCAAGCCAAAGGTGGTTCAAAAACGGCAATCGGAAATCATGGATTGTTCATCATTTTTCTATATAGCTAGGGAAAATAGCAGACATGCCATACCAATGTTTTAGAAAAGAGCCCTTCAAAAAAGTGTGGCAACATGTTGGAATTCGACCATCTTAATTTCTTCCCACGTGTGAGCTTTGGTACTACTACTACACAAGAACCATGTCAAACTTTTGAATCATGGCCCATTTTATGTATATATTTGCAACTTTTCATGCACGCATGAAAACTTTGCAAAATATGTGCATTTTGGGTTGTCGCACATAAATGTGTGTTTACTTGTCTGCCACCAATTAATCCAATTCTCATTTGTGGGGAAACATGACACGAGATGGCCATTTCCAAAGTTTCATGAATTATCTCAAAGTGAATCCATATATGTACAATTTTTGGGGGCTAAATTTCATGTTTTAAACCTAGCTAGTATTTGACCAAGATTCAAATGGGCATAAAATTCAAAAAAAAACAGAAAAATGAAAAACCAAAGCACATAGCCTTCTTATGTCATATAGTAAGAATTCAAGTTGATAAACAAGGTCTAGACATATTCAAACTAGAAAAATCATGTATCTACCCCTAACACTCTAAACTCTGTCTTATGAAGTCAAGCATGAAGAGAAGTGGTTTTGGGTTTCAAACATGGAAATTTCAAAAACCTCCCAAAAGCTTCATTTTAGAGTGACTAAGAAGGATCCATGCTTACCTTTTAATTTTTAGATTTTAAACTTGTTTAAATCTTTGTGAAACCTAGGATTTGACCAAGATTCAAATGGGCATAAAAAATCAGGAAAAAGCCAAAAGAATGATAAACCAAAGCACATAGCATTCTTATGTCATACAGTAAGCATTCAAGTTGATTAACAAGGTCTAGACATATTCAAACTAGAAAATCATGTATATATCTGTCCCTAACCTTAAACTCTGTCTTATATATGAAGTCAATCATGAAGAGAAGTGGTTTGGGTTTCAAACATGAAAATTTCAAGAACATCCCAAAAGCCGCTTCATTTTAGAGTGACTAAGAAGGATCCAGGCTTACCTTTTCGTTTTCATATTATATACTTGTTTAAATCCAGGTCAAACATAGGATTTGACCAAGATTCAAATGGGCATAAAATAAAAAAATAGAAGAATGAAAAACAAAAGCACATAGTCTTCGTATGTCATATAGTAAGCTTTCAAGTTGATAAACAAGGTTTAGACATGTTCAAACCAGACAAATCATGTATCTAGCCCCTAACCATAAACTCGGTCGATCTTATGAAGTCTAGCATGAAGAGAAGTCGTATTGGTTTAAAACATGAAAATTTCAAGAACCACCCAAAATCTTCAAATGGGCATAAAATTCAAAAAAACCAGAAAAATGAAAAACCAAAGCACATAGCCTTCTTATGTCATATAGTAAGAATTCAAGTTGATAAACAAGGTCTAGACATATTCAAACAAGACAAATCATGTATCTACCCCTAACACTCTAAACTCTGTCTTATGAAGTCAAGCATGAAGAGAAGTGGTTTTGGGTTTCAAACATGGAAATTTCAAAAACCTCCCAAAAGCTTCATTTTAGAGTGACTAAGAAGGATCCATGCTTACCTTTTAATTTTCAGATTTTAAACTTGTTTAAATCTTTGTGAAACCTAGGATTTGACCAAGATTCAAATGGGCATAAAAATTCAGGAAAAAACCAAAAGAATGATAAACCAAAGCACATATCATTCTTATGTCATAGAGTAAGCATTCAAGTTGATTAACAAGGTCTAGACATATTCAAACTAGAAAATCATGTATATATCTATTCCTAACCTTAAACTCTATCTTATGAAGCAATCATGAAGAGAAGTGGTTTTGGGTTTCAAACATGAAAATTTCAAGAACATCCCAAAAGTCGCTTCATTTTAGAGTGACTAAGAAGGATCCAGGCTTACCTTTTCGTTTTCATATTTTATACTTGTTTAAATCCAGGTCAAACATAGGATTTAACCAAGATTCAAATGGGCATAAAATAAAAAAAATAGAAGAATGAAAAACAAAAGCACATAGTCTTCTTATGTCATATAGTAAGCTTGCAAGTTGATAAACAAGGTTTAGACATGTTCAAACCAGACAAATCATGTATCTAGCCCCTAACCATAAACTCGGTCGATCTTATGAAGTCTAGCATGAAGAGAAGTCGTATTGGTTTCAAACATGAAAATTTCAAGAACCACCCAAAATCTTCAAATGGGCATATAACATTCAAAAAACCAGAAAAATGAAAAACCAAAGCACATATATAGCCTTCTTATGTCATATAGTAAGCATTCAAGTTGATAAACAAGCATGTCTAGACATATTCAAACCCGACAAATCATGTATCTACCCCCTAACCCTAAACTCTGCATGTCTTATGAAGTCAACCATGCATGAAGAGAAGTGGTTTTTGGGTTTCAAACATTGAGATTTCAAGAACCCCCCAAAAGCTTCATTTTAGAATGACTAGCTAGGAAGGATCCAGGCTTACCTTTTCATTTTCATGCTATAGACTTGTTTAAATCTTGGTCAAACCTAGGATTTGACCAAGATTCAAATGGGCATAAACATTCAAAAAAATCAAAAAATCAAAAACCAAAGCACATATAGTCTTCTTATGTCATATAGTAAGAATTGAAGTTGATAAACAAGGTATAGACATATTCAAACTAGACAAATCATGTATCTACCCCCTAAAGCCCTAAACTAGCTTTGTCTTATGAAGTCAAGCATGAAGAGAAATGGTTTTGGGTTTCAAATTAAACATGGAAATTTCAAGAACCCCCCCAAAGCTTCATTTTGGAGTGACTAAGAAGGATCGAGGTTTACCTTTTCATTTTCATGTTTTAAACTGCCTTAGATCTTGGTCAAACCTATGATTTCACCACGACTCAAATGGGCATAAAAATAAAAAAAATAAAAAAATGAAAAACCAAAGCACATAGCCTTCTTATGTCATATATAGTAAGCATTCAACTTGATGAACATGGCTGGTCTAGACATATTCATAATAGAAAAAACGTGTATCTACCCCCTAACGATTAATTAACTTTGTCTTAATTATGAAGTCAAGCATGAAGAGAAGTGTTTTTGGGTTTCAGACATGGAAATTTTGAAAACCTCCCAAAAACTTCATCTTAGAGTGACAAAGAAGGATCCAAGCTTACCTTTTCATTTTCATGTTTTAAGCTTGTTTAAATATTGGTCAAGCCTAGGATTTGACCAAGATTCAAATGGGCATAAAAATTCTGGAAAAAAAAAAAAATAAAAACCAAAGCACATAGTCTTCTTACGTCATATATATCTATAGTAAGCATATTCAAGTAGATAAACAAGGTATAGACATATTCAAAACAGACAAATCCTGTATCTACCCCCTAACCCTAAACTCGGTCTTATGATGCCTAGCATGAAGAGAAGTCGTTTTGGGTTTCAAACGTTTAAGCCAAAAGCCCCATTTCATATATTTCAAATTTGGTTCAAATTTGAAAGACATACAAGTTATAGCACACATAGTGCATACATGTTCACACATACTGCACTACTCCCTCCGTCCACAAATAAGTGTACATTTGGGTTTTTGGATAAGTCAAACTTTAACAATTTTGACCATTTTTTTACCAAAAAGTAGCAACATGTGTGACATCAAATTACTATATTATGAGACTGTATTTTGAGATGAATCTAGTGATGGTAGTTTAGTGTCATAAATGTTGTTACGTTTCCCTAAAAAGTTAGTCAAAGTTAATAAAGTTTGACTTATCTAAAAACTCAAATGTACACTTATTTGTGGACGGAGGGAGTAGATGCTAATTAACCCTATAGTTTGAGGCCATTTGGATGAGGTCGAAAAAATCTTGGATTAGAAATGGGGTTGTTCGAACCCCGTAGTTGGATTTTTTATGAACTTGATCTGTAGTACTGGGCAAAACCCTAGTTTAACGTATTTAATTATAGATTCGTAGGTTGATTTTTCTACCTTTTTATTATTATTACTATGCAGCACATGTGTGTTTGCCCGTCGAGTGAAACTCGGAGGAAGAGGGATCACTCGGAAGGAGAGAAGAAGGGAGAGCATTATGGTGTCTCCCCTTTTTCGGGTGATGATGTTGACTTTTGTGCAGGGTTTGTCAGTGAGCAGGAGGTGCGAGCGAGCGAGTCGAGCGAGGCCGAGAATGAGAGAGATTTGTTTTTTTGTGAGAGGGACAACCGAAGGATCCAGAAGGACCCACAGACTTCCAAAACGCATCCTGATGCGTCTTCTCTTGACAAAGAAGATGGCTTGGAGTTTGCGTACCTACTGCACTTGACTTGTGCTCACTGAAGTGTGGGACCTCACGCATGGGCACCACACGTAAGTGACAGACCTGTTGGTGTAAAAACTCGGTTGATTATTATAGTGCATTAGAACAAAGTTTCCTATGGATTCAACGGTAGGAAATCCAAGTTAACTCATTTACATGACATTAATTTTTCCATGAAGCAAAGTTAACACATCTATCAATTGGTACATTTTGGAGTGACTAAGAAGGATCCATGCTTATTCGTTTTCACGTGTTAAATTTGTTTAAATCTTGCTCAAACCTAGGATTTCACCAAGATTGAAATGGGCATGAAAATTCAAAAAAAAATGAAATACCAATGCACATAGTCTTCTTCTGTCATATATAGTAAGCATTCAAGATGATAAACAAGGTCTAGACATATTCAAACCAGGCAAATCATGTATCTACTCCCTAACGACCCTAAACTCCGTCTTATGAAGTAAGGCATGAAGAGAAGTGGTTTTGGGTTTCAAACATGCAAATTTCAAAAACCTCCCAAAAGCTTCATTTTAGAGTGACTAAGAAGGATCGAGGCTTACCTTTTCATTTTCATGTTTTAAACTTGTTTAAATCTTGGTCAAACCTAGCTAGTATTTGACCAATATTCAAATGGGCATAAAATTCAAAAAAAATCAGAAAAATGAAAAACCAAAGCACATAGCCTTCTTATGTCATATAGTAAGAATTCAAGTTGATAAACAAGGTCTAGACATATTCAAACTAGAAAAATCATGTATCTACCCCTTACACTCTAAACTATGTCTTATGAAGTCAATTAAGCATGAAGAGAAGTGGTTTTGGGTTTCAAACATGGAAATTTCAAAAACCTCCCAAAAGCTTCATTTTAGAGTGACTAAGAAGGATCCATGCTTACCTTTTAATTTTCAGATTTTAAACTTGTTTAAATCTTTGTGAAACCTAGGATTTGACCAAGATTCAAATGGGCATAAAAATTCAGGAAAAAACCAAAAGATTGATAAACCAAAGCACATAGCATTCTTATGTCATACAGTAAGCATTCAAGTTGATAAACAAGGTCTAGACATATTCAAACTAGAAAATCATGTATATATCTGCCCCTAACCTTAAACTCTGTCTTATGAAGTCAATCATGAAGAGAAGTGGTTTTGGGTTTCAAACATGAAAATTTCAAGAACATCCCAAAAGCCGCTTCATTTTAGAGTGACTAAGAAGGATCCATGCTTACCTTTTCGTTTTCATATTATATACTTGTTTAAATCCAGGTCAAACATAGGATTTGACCAAGATTCAAATGGGCATAAAATAAAAAAAATAGAAGAATGAAAAACAAAAGCACATAGTCTTCGTATGTCATATAGTAAGCTTTCAAGTTGATAAACAAGGTTTAGACATGTTCAAACCAGACAAATCATGTATCTACCCCCTAACCATAAACTCGATCGATCTTATGAAGTCTAGCCTGAAGAGAAGTCGTATTGGTTTCAAACATGAAAATTTCAAGAACCTCCCAAAATCTTCAAATGGGCATAATATTCAAAAAAACCAGAAAAATGAAAAACCAAAGCACATAGCCTTCTTATGTCATATAGTAAGAATTCAAGTTGATAAACAAGGTCTAGACATATTCAAACTAGACAAATCATGTATCTACCCCTAACACTCTAAACTCTGTCTTATGAAGTCAAGCATGAAGAGAAGTGGTTTTTGGGTTTCAAACATGGAAATTTCAAAAACCTCCCAAAAGCTTCATTTTAGAGTGACTAAGAAGGATCCATGCTTACCTTTTAATTTTCAGATTTTAAACTTGTTTAAATCTTTGTGAAACCTAGGATTTGACCAAGATTCAAATGGGCATAAAAATTCAGGAAAAAACCAAAAGAATGATAAACCAAAGCACATAGCATTCTTATGTCATAGAGTAAGCATTCAAGTTGATTAACAAGGTCTAGACATATTCAAACTAGAAAATCATGTATATATCTATTCCTAACCTTAAACTCTGTCTTATGAAGCAATCATGAAGAGAAGTGGTTTTGGGTTTCAAACATGAAAATTTCAAGAACATCCCAAAAGTCGCTTCATTTTAGAGTGACTAAGAAGGATCCAGGCTTACCTTTTCGTTTTCATATTTTATACTTGTTTAAATCCAGGTCAAACATAGGATTTAACCAAGATTCAAATGGGCATAAAATAAAAAAATAGAAGAATGAAAAACAAAAGCACATAGTCTTCTTATGTCATATAGTAAGCTTGCAAGTTGATAAACAAGGTTTAGACATGTTCAAACCAGACAAATCATGTATCTAGCCCCTAACCATAAACTCGGTCGATCTTATGAAGTCTAGCATGAAGAGAAGTCGTATTGGTTTCAAACATGAAAATTTCAAGAACCACCCAAAATCTTCAAATGGGCATATAACATTCAAAAAACCAGAAAAATGAAAAACCAAAGCACATATATAGCCTTCTTATGTCATATAGTAAGCATTCAAGTTGATAAACAAGCATGTCTAGACATATTCAAACCCGACAAATCATGTATCTACCCCCTAACCCTAAACTCTGCATGTCTTATGAAGTCAACCATGCATGAAGAGAGAAGTGGTTTTTGGGTTTCAAACATTGAGATTTCAAGAACCCCCCAAAAGCTTCATTTTAGAATGACTAGCTAGGAAGGATCCAGGCTTACCTTTTCATTTTCATGCTATAGACTTGTTTAAATCTTGGTCAAACCTAGGATTTGACCAAGATTCAAATGGGCATAAACATTCAAAAAAATCAAAAAATCAAAAACCAAAGCACATATAGTCTTCTTATGTCATATAGTAAGAATTGAAGTTGATAAACAAGGTATAGACATATTCAAACTAGACAAATCATGTATCTACCCCCTAAAGCCCTAAACTAGCTTTGTCTTATGAAGTCAAGCATGAAGAGAAATGGTTTTGGGTTTCAAATTAAACATGGAAATTTCAAGAACCCCCCCAAAGCTTCATTTTGGAGTGACTAAGAAGGATCGAGGTTTACCTTTTCATTTTCATGTTTTAAACTGCCTTAGATCTTGGTCAAACCTATGATTTCACCACGACTCAAATGGGCATAAAAATTAAAAAAAAATAAAAAAATGAAAAACCAAAGCACATAGCCTTCTTATGTCATATATAGTAAGCATTCAACTTGATGAACATGGCTGGTCTAGACATATTCATAATAGAAAAAACGTGTATCTACCCCCTAACGATTAATTAACTTTGTCTTAATTATGAAGTCAAGCATGAAGAGAAGTGTTTTTGGGTTTCAGACATGGAAATTTTGAAAACCTCCCAAAAACTTCATCTTAGAGTGACAAAGAAGGATCCAAGCTTACCTTTTCATTTTCATGTTTTAAGCTTGTTTAAATATTGGTCAAGCCTAGGATTTGACCAAGATTCAAATGGGCATAAAAATTCTGGAAAAAAAAAAAATAAAAACCAAAGCACATAGTCTTCTTACGTCATATATATCTATAGTAAGCATATTCAAGTAGATAAACAAGGTATAGACATATTCAAAACAGACAAATCCTGTATCTACCCCCTAACCCTAAACTCGGTCTTATGATGCCTAGCATGAAGAGAAGTCGTTTTGGGTTTCAAACGTTTAAGCCAAAAGCCCCATTTCATATATTTCAAATTTGGTTCAAATTTGAAAGACATACAAGTTATAGCACACATAGTGCATACATGTTCACACATACTGCACTACTCCCTCCGTCCACAAATAAGTGTACATTTGGGTTTTTGGATAAGTCAAACTTTAACAATTTTGACCATTTTTTTACCAAAAAGTAGCAACATGTGTGACATCAAATTACTATATTATGAGACTGTATTTTGAGATGAATCTAGTGATGGTAGTTTAGTGTCATAAATGTTGTTACGTTTCCCTAAAAAGTTAGTCAAAGTTAATAAAGTTTGACTTATCTAAAAACTCAAATGTACACTTATTTGTGGACGGAGGGAGTAGATGCTAATTAACCCTATAGTTTGAGGCCATTTGGATGAGGTCGAAAAAAATCTTGGATTAGAAATGGGGTTGTTCGAACCCCGTAGTTGGATTTTTTATGAACTTGATCTGTAGTACTGGGCAAAACCCTAGTTTAACGTATTTAATTATAGATTCGTAGGTTGATTTTTCTACCTTTTTATTATTATTACTATGCAGCACATGTGTGTTTGCCCGTCGAGTGAAACTCGGAGGAAGAGGGATCACTCGGAAGGAGAGAAGAAGGGAGAGCATTATGGTGTCTCCCCTTTTTCGGGTGATGATGTTGACTTTTGTGCAGGGTTTGTCAGTGAGCAGGAGGTGCGAGCGAGCGAGCGAGCGAGTCGAGCGAGGCCGAGAATGAGAGAGATTTGTTTTTTTTTGTGAGAGGGACAACCGAAGGATCCAGAAGGACCCACAGACTTCCAATACGCATCCTGATGCGTCTTCTCTTGACAAAGAAGATGGCTTGGAGTTTGCGTACCTACTGCACTTGACTTGTGCTCACTGAAGTGTGGGACCTCACGCATGGGCACCACACGTAAGTGACAGACCTGTTGGTGTAAAAACTCGGTTGATTATTATAGTGCATTAGAACAAAGTTTCCTATGGATTCAACGGTAGGAAATCCAAGTTAACTCATTTACATGACATTAATTTTTCCATGAAGCAAAGTTAACACATCTATCAATTGGTACATTTTGGAGTGACTAAGAAGGATCCATGCTTATTCGTTTTCACGTGTTAAATTTGTTTAAATCTTGCTCAAACCTAGGATTTCACCAAGATTGAAATGGGCATGAAAATTCAAAAAAAAATGAAATACCAATGCACATAGTCTTCTTCTGTCATATATAGTAAGCATTCAAGATGATAAACAAGGTCTAGACATATTCAAACCAGGCAAATCATGTATCTACTCCCTAACGACCCTAAACTCCGTCTTATGAAGTAAGGCATGAAGAGAAGTGGTTTTGGGTTTCAAACATGCAAATTTCAAAAACCTCCCAAAAGCTTCATTTTAGAGTGACTAAGAAGGATCGAGGCTTACCTTTTCATTTTCATGTTTTAAACTTGTTTAAATCTTGGTCAAACCTAGCTAGTATTTGACCAATATTCAAATGGGCATAAAATTCAAAAAAATCAGAAAAATGAAAAACCAAAGCACATAGCCTTCTTATGTCATATAGTAAGAATTCAAGTTGATAAACAAGGTCTAGACATATTCAAACTAGAAAAATCATGTATCTACCCCTTACACTCTAAACTATGTCTTATGAAGTCAATTAAGCATGAAGAGAAGTGGTTTTGGGTTTCAAACATGGAAATTTCAAAAACCTCCCAAAAGCTTCATTTTAGAGTGACTAAGAAGGATCCATGCTTACCTTTTAATTTTCAGATTTTAAACTTGTTTAAATCTTTGTGAAACCTAGGATTTGACCAAGATTCAAATGGGCATAAAAATTCAGGAAAAAACCAAAAGATTGATAAACCAAAGCACATAGCATTCTTATGTCATACAGTAAGCATTCAAGTTGATAAACAAGGTCTAGACATATTCAAACTAGAAAATCATGTATATATCTGCCCCTAACCTTAAACTCTGTCTTATGAAGTCAATCATGAAGAGAAGTGGTTTTGGGTTTCAAACATGAAAATTTCAAGAACATCCCAAAAGCCGCTTCATTTTAGAGTGACTAAGAAGGATCCATGCTTACCTTTTCGTTTTCATATTATATACTTGTTTAAATCCAGGTCAAACATAGGATTTGACCAAGATTCAAATGGGCATAAAATAAAAAAATAGAAGAATGAAAAACAAAAGCACATAGTCTTCGTATGTCATATAGTAAGCTTTCAAGTTGATAAACAAGGTTTAGACATGTTCAAACCAGACAAATCATGTATCTACCCCCTAACCATAAACTCGATCGATCTTATGAAGTCTAGCCTGAAGAGAAGTCGTATTGGTTTCAAACATGAAAATTTCAAGAACCTCCCAAAATCTTCAAATGGGCATAATATTCAAAAAAACCAGAAAAATGAAAAACCAAAGCACATAGCCTTCTTATGTCATATAGTAAGAATTCAAGTTGATAAACAAGGTCTAGACATATTCAAACTAGACAAATCATGTATCTACCCCTAACACTCTAAACTCTGTCTTATGAAGTCAAGCATGAAGAGAAGTGGTTTTGGGTTTCAAACATGGAAATTTCAAAAACCCTCCCAAAAGCTTCATTTTAGAGTGACTAAGAAGGATCCATGCTTACCTTTTAATTTTCAGATTTTAAACTTGTTTAAATCTTTGTGAAACCTAGGATTTGACCAAGATTCAAATGGGCATAAAAATTCAGGAAAAAACCAAAAGAATGATAAACCAAAGCACATAGCATTCTTATGTCATAGAGTAAGCATTCAAGTTGATTAACAAGGTCTAGACATATTCAAACTAGAAAATCATGTATATATCTATTCCTAACCTTAAACTCTGTCTTATGAAGCAATCATGAAGAGAAGTGGTTTTGGGTTTCAAACATGAAAATTTCAAGAACATCCCAAAAGTCGCTTCATTTTAGAGTGACTAAGAAGGATCCAGGCTTACCTTTTCGTTTTCATATTTTATACTTGTTTAAATCCAGGTCAAACATAGGATTTAACCAAGATTCAAATGGGCATAAAATAAAAAAATAGAAGAATGAAAAACAAAAGCACATAGTCTTCTTATGTCATATAGTAAGCTTGCAAGTTGATAAACAAGGTTTAGACATGTTCAAACCAGACAAATCATGTATCTAGCCCCTAACCATAAACTCGGTCGATCTTATGAAGTCTAGCATGAAGAGAAGTCGTATTGGTTTCAAACATGAAAATTTCAAGAACCACCCAAAATCTTCAAATGGGCATATAACATTCAAAAAACCAGAAAAATGAAAAACCAAAGCACATATATAGCCTTCTTATGTCATATAGTAAGCATTCAAGTTGATAAACAAGCATGTCTAGACATATTCAAACCCGACAAATCATGTATCTACCCCTAACCCTAAACTCTGCATGTCTTATGAAGTCAACCATGAAGAGAGAAGTGGTTTTGGGTTTCAAACATTGAGATTTCAAGAACCCCCCAAAAGCTTCATTTTAGAATGACTAGCTAGGAAGGATCCAGGCTTACCTTTTCATTTTCATGCTATAGACTTGTTTAAATCTTGGTCAAACCTAGGATTTGACCAAGATTCAAATGGGCATAAACATTCAAAAAAATCAAAAAATCAAAAACCAAAGCACATATAGTCTTCTTATGTCATATAGTAAGAATTGAAGTTGATAAACAAGGTATAGACATATTCAAACTAGACAAATCATGTATCTACCCCCTAAAGCCCTAAACTAGCTTTGTCTTATGAAGTCAAGCATGAAGAGAAATGGTTTTGGGTTTCAAATTAAACATGGAAATTTCAAGAACCCCCCCAAAGCTTCATTTTGGAGTGACTAAGAAGGATCGAGGTTTACCTTTTCATTTTCATGTTTTAAACTGCCTTAGATCTTGGTCAAACCTATGATTTCACCACGACTCAAATGGGCATAAAAATTAAAAAAAAAAAAAAATGAAAAACCAAAGCACATAGCCTTCTTATGTCATATATAGTAAGCATTCAACTTGATGAACATGGCTGGTCTAGACATATTCATAATAGAAAAAACGTGTATCTACCCCCTAACGATTAATTAACTTTGTCTTAATTATGAAGTCAAGCATGAAGAGAAGTGTTTTTGGGTTTCAGACATGGAAATTTTGAAAACCTCCCAAAAACTTCATCTTAGAGTGACAAAGAAGGATCCAAGCTTACCTTTTCATTTTCATGTTTTAAGCTTGTTTAAATATTGGTCAAGCCTAGGATTTGACCAAGATTCAAATGGGCATAAAAATTCTGGAAAAATAAAAAAATAAAAACCAAAGCACATAGTCTTCTTACGTCATATATATCTATAGTAAGCATATTCAAGTAGATAAACAAGGTATAGACATATTCAAAACAGACAAATCCTGTATCTACCCCCTAACCCTAAACTCGGTCTTATGATGCCTAGCATGAAGAGAAGTCGTTTTGGGTTTCAAACGTTTAAGCCAAAAGCCCCATTTCATATATTTCAAATTTGGTTCAAATTTGAAAGACATACAAGTTATAGCACACATAGTGCATACATGTTCACACATACTGCACTACTCCCTCCGTCCACAAATAAGTGTACATTTGGGTTTTTGGATAAGTCAAACTTTAACAATTTTGACCATTTTTTTACCAAAAAGTAGCAACATGTGTGACATCAAATTACTATATTATGAGACTGTATTTTGAGATGAATCTAGTGATGGTAGTTTAGTGTCATAAATGTTGTTACGTTTCCCTAAAAAGTTAGTCAAAGTTAATAAAGTTTGACTTATCTAAAAACTCAAATGTACACTTATTTGTGGACGGAGGGAGTAGATGCTAATTAACCCTATAGTTTGAGGCCATTTGGATGAGGTCGAAAAAATCTTGGATTAGAAATGGGGTTGTTCGAACCCCGTAGTTGGATTTTTTATGAACTTGATCTGTAGTACTGGGCAAAACCCTAGTTTAACGTATTTAATTATAGATTCGTAGGTTGATTTTTCTACCTTTTTATTATTATTACTATGCAGCACATGTGTGTTTGCCCGTCGAGTGAAACTCGGAGGAAGAGGGATCACTCGGAAGGAGAGAAGAAGGGAGAGCATTATGGTGTCTCCCCTTTTTCGGGTGATGATGTTGACTTTTGTGCAGGGTTTGTCAGTGAGCAGGAGGTGCGAGCGAGCGAGCGAGTCGAGCGAGGCCGAGAATGAGAGAGATTTGTTTTTTTTGTGAGAGGGACAACCGAAGGATCCAGAAGGACCCACAGACTTCCAAAACGCATCCTGATGCGTCTTCTCTTGACAAAGAAGATGGCTTGGAGTTTGCGTACCTACTGCACTTGACTTGTGCTCACTGAAGTGTGGGACCTCACGCATGGGCACCACACGTAAGTGACAGACCTGTTGGTGTAAAAACTCGGTTGATTATTATAGTGCATTAGAACAAAGTTTCCTATGGATTCAACGGTAGGAAATCCAAGTTAACTCATTTACATGACATTAATTTTTCCATGAAGCAAAGTTAACACATCTATCAATTGGTACATTTTGGAGTGACTAAGAAGGATCCATGCTTATTCGTTTTCACGTGTTAAATTTGTTTAAATCTTGCTCAAACCTAGGATTTCACCAAGATTGAAATGGGCATGAAAATTCAAAAAAAATGAAATACCAATGCACATAGTCTTCTTCTGTCATATATAGTAAGCATTCAAGATGATAAACAAGGTCTAGACATATTCAAACCAGGCAAATCATGTATCTACTCCCTAACGACCCTAAACTCCGTCTTATGAAGTAAGGCATGAAGAGAAGTGGTTTTGGGTTTCAAACATGGAAATGTCAAAAACCTCCCAAAAGCTTCATTTTAGAGTGACTAAGAAGGATCCATGCTTACCTTTTAATTTTCAGATTTTAAACTTGTTTAAATCTTTGTGAAACCTAGGATTTGACCAAGATTCAAATGGGCATAAAAATTCAGGAAAAAACCAAAAGATTGATAAACCAAAGCACATAGCATTCTTATGTCATACAGTAAGCATTCAAGTTGATAAACAAGGTCTAGACATATTCAAACTAGAAAATCATGTATATATCTGCCCCTAACCTTAAACTCTGTCTTATGAAGTCAATCATGAAGAGAAGTGGTTTTGGGTTTCAAACATGAAAATTTCAAGAACATCCCAAAAGCCGCTTCATTTTAGAGTGACTAAGAAGGATCCATGCTTACCTTTTCGTTTTCATATTATATACTTGTTTAAATCCAGGTCAAACATAGGATTTGACCAAGATTCAAATGGGCATAAAATAAAAAAATAGAAGAATGAAAAACAAAAGCACATAGTCTTCGTATGTCATATAGTAAGCTTTCAAGTTGATAAACAAGGTTTAGACATGTTCAAACCAGACAAATCATGTATCTACCCCCTAACCATAAACTCGATCGATCTTATGAAGTCTAGCATGAAGAGAAGTCGTATTGGTTTCAAACATGAAAATTTCAAGAACCTCCCAAAATCTTCAAATGGGCATAATATTCAAAAAAACCAGAAAAATGAAAAACCAAAGCACATAGCCTTCTTATGTCATATAGTAAGAATTCAAGTTGATAAACAAGGTCTAGACATATTCAAACTAGACAAATCATGTATCTACCCCTAACACTCTAAACTCTGTCTTATGAAGTCAAGCATGAAGAGAAGTGGTTTTGGGTTTCAAACATGGAAATTTCAAAAACCTCCCAAAAGCTTCATTTTAGAGTGACTAAGAAGGATCCATGCTTACCTTTTAATTTTCAGATTTTAAACTTGTTTAAATCTTTGTGAAACCTAGGATTTGACCAAGATTCAAATGGGCATAAAAATTCAGGAAAAAACCAAAAGAATGATAAACCAAAGCACATAGCATTCTTATGTCATAGAGTAAGCATTCAAGTTGATTAACAAGGTCTAGACATATTCAAACTAGAAAATCATGTATATATCTATTCCTAACCTTAAACTCTGTCTTATGAAGCAATCATGAAGAGAAGTGGTTTTGGGTTTCAAACATGAAAATTTCAAGAACATCCCAAAAGTCGCTTCATTTTAGAGTGACTAAGAAGGATCCAGGCTTACCTTTTCGTTTTCATATTTTATACTTGTTTAAATCCAGGTCAAACATAGGATTTAACCAAGATTCAAATGGGCATAAAATAAAAAAATAGAAGAATGAAAAACAAAAGCACATAGTCTTCTTATGTCATATAGTAAGCTTGCAAGTTGATAAACAAGGTTTAGACATGTTCAAACCAGACAAATCATGTATCTAGCCCCTAACCATAAACTCGGTCGATCTTATGAAGTCTAGCATGAAGAGAAGTCGTATTGGTTTCAAACATGAAAATTTCAAGAACCACCCAAAATCTTCAAATGGGCATATAACATTCAAAAAACCAGAAAAATGAAAAACCAAAGCACATATATAGCCTTCTTATGTCATATAGTAAGCATTCAAGTTGATAAACAAGCATGTCTAGACATATTCAAACCCGACAAATCATGTATCTACCCCCTAACCCTAAACTCTGCATGTCTTATGAAGTCAACCATGCATGAAGAGAGAAGTGGTTTTTGGGTTTCAAACATTGAGATTTCAAGAACCCCCCAAAAGCTTCATTTTAGAATGACTAGCTAGGAAGGATCCAGGCTTACCTTTTCATTTTCATGCTATAGACTTGTTTAAATCTTGGTCAAACCTAGGATTTGACCAAGATTCAAATGGGCATAAACATTCAAAAAAATCAAAAAATCAAAAACCAAAGCACATATAGTCTTCTTATGTCATATAGTAAGAATTGAAGTTGATAAACAAGGTATAGACATATTCAAACTAGACAAATCATGTATCTACCCCCTAAAGCCCTAAACTAGCTTTGTCTTATGAAGTCAAGCATGAAGAGAAATGGTTTTGGGTTTCAAATTAAACATGGAAATTTCAAGAACCCCCCCAAAGCTTCATTTTGGAGTGACTAAGAAGGATCGAGGTTTACCTTTTCATTTTCATGTTTTAAACTGCCTTAGATCTTGGTCAAACCTATGATTTCACCACGACTCAAATGGGCATAAAAATTAAAAAAATGAAAAACCAAAGCACATAGCCTTCTTATGTCATATATAGTAAGCATTCAACTTGATGAACATGGCTGGTCTAGACATATTCATAATAGAAAAAACGTGTATCTACCCCCTAACGATTAATTAACTTTGTCTTAATTATGAAGTCAAGCATGAAGAGAAGTGTTTTTGGGTTTCAGACATGGAAATTTTGAAAACCTCCCAAAAACTTCATCTTAGAGTGACAAAGAAGGATCCAAGCTTACCTTTTCATTTTCATGTTTTAAGCTTGTTTAAATATTGGTCAAGCCTAGGATTTGACCAAGATTCAAATGGGCATAAAAATTCTGGAAAAAAAAAAAATAAAAACCAAAGCACATAGTCTTCTTACGTCATATATATCTATAGTAAGCATATTCAAGTAGATAAACAAGGTATAGACATATTCAAAACAGACAAATCCTGTATCTACCCCCTAACCCTAAACTCGGTCTTATGATGCCTAGCATGAAGAGAAGTCGTTTTGGGTTTCAAACGTTTAAGCCAAAAGCCCCATTTCATATATTTCAAATTTGGTTCAAATTTGAAAGACATACAAGTTATAGCACACATAGTGCATACATGTTCACACATACTGCACTACTCCCTCCGTCCACAAATAAGTGTACATTTGGGTTTTTGGATAAGTCAAACTTTAACAATTTTGACCATTTTTTTACCAAAAAGTAGCAACATGTGTGACATCAAATTACTATATTATGAGACTGTATTTTGAGATGAATCTAGTGATGGTAGTTTAGTGTCATAAATGTTGTTACGTTTCCCTAAAAAGTTAGTCAAAGTTAATAAAGTTTGACTTATCTAAAAACTCAAATGTACACTTATTTGTGGACGGAGGGAGTAGATGCTAATTAACCCTATAGTTTGAGGCCATTTGGATGAGGTCGAAAAAATCTTGGATTAGAAATGGGGTTGTTCGAACCCCGTAGTTGGATTTTTTATGAACTTGATCTGTAGTACTGGGCAAAACCCTAGTTTAACGTATTTAATTATAGATTCGTAGGTTGATTTTTCTACCTTTTTATTATTATTACTATGCAGCACATGTGTGTTTGCCCGTCGAGTGAAACTCGGAGGAAGAGGGATCACTCGGAAGGAGAGAAGAAGGGAGAGCATTATGGTGTCTCCCCTTTTTCGGGTGATGATGTTGACTTTTGTGCAGGGTTTGTCAGTGAGCAGGAGGTGCGAGCGAGCGAGCGAGCGAGTCGAGCGAGGCCGAGAATGAGAGAGATTTGTTTTTTTGTGTGAGAGGGACAACCGAAGGATCCAGAAGGACCCACAGACTTCCAATACGCATCCTGATGCGTCTTCTCTTGACAAAGAAGATGGCTTGGAGTTTGCGTACCTACTGCACTTGACTTGTGCTCACTGAAGTGTGGGACCTCACGCATGGGCACCACACGTAAGTGACAGACCTGTTGGTGTAAAAACTCGGTTGATTATTATAGTGCATTAGAACAAAGTTTCCTATGGATTCAACGGTAGGAAATCCAAGTTAACTCATTTACATGACATTAATTTTTCCATGAAGCAAAGTTAACACATCTATCAATTGGTACATTTTGGAGTGACTAAGAAGGATCCATGCTTATTCGTTTTCACGTGTTAAATTTGTTTAAATCTTGCTCAAACCTAGGATTTCACCAAGATTGAAATGGGCATGAAAATTCAAAAAAAAATGAAATACCAATGCACATAGTCTTCTTCTGTCATATATAGTAAGCATTCAAGATGATAAACAAGGTCTAGACATATTCAAACCAGGCAAATCATGTATCTACTCCCTAACGACCCTAAACTCCGTCTTATGAAGTAAGGCATGAAGAGAAGTGGTTTTGGGTTTCAAACATGGAAATGTCAAAAACCTCCCAAAAGCTTCATTTTAGAGTGACTAAGAAGGATCCATGCTTACCTTTTAATTTTCAGATTTTAAACTTGTTTAAATCTTTGTGAAACCTAGGATTTGACCAAGATTCAAATGGGCATAAAAATTCAGGAAAAAACCAAAAGATTGATAAACCAAAGCACATAGCATTCTTATGTCATATAGTAAGCATTCAAGTTGATAAATAAGGTCTAGACATATTCAAACTAGAAAATCATGTATATATCTGCCCCTAACCTTAAACTCTGTCTTATGAAGTCAATCATGAAGAGAAGTGGTTTTGGGTTTCAAACATGAAAATTTCAAGAACATCCCAAAAGCCGCTTCATTTTAGAGTGACTAAGAAGGATCCAGGCTTACCTTTTCGTTTTCATATTTTATACTTGTTTAAATCCAGGTCAAACATAGGATTTGACCAAGATTCAAATGGGCATAAAATAAAAAAAATAGAAGAATGAAAAACAAAAGCACATAGTCTTCTTATATATGTCATATAGTAAGCTTTCAAGTTGATAAACAAGGTTTAGACATGTTCAAACCAGACAAATCATGTATCTAGCCCCTAACCATAAACTCGGTCGATCTTATGAAGTCTAGCATGAAGAGAAGTCGTATTGGTTTCAAACATGAAAATTTCAAGAACCTCCCAAAATCTTCAAATGGGCATAAAATTCAAAAAACCGGAAAAATGAAAAACCAAAGCACATAGCCTTCTTATGTCATATAGTAAGCATTCAAGTTGATAAACAAGCATGTCTAGACATATTCAACCCCGACAAATCATGTATCTACCCCTAACCCTAAACTCTGCATGTCTTATGAAGTCAACCATGAAGAGAAGTGGTTTTGGGTTTCAAACATTGAGATTTCAAGAACCCCCCAAAAGCTTCATTTTAGAATGACTAAGAAGGATCCAGGCTTACCTTTTCATTTTCATGTTATAGACTTGTTTAAATCTTGGTCAAACCTAGGATTTGACCAAGATTCAAATGGGCATAAACATTCAGAAAAAATCAAAAAATCAAAAACCAAAGCACATATAGTCTTCTTATGTCACATAGTAAGAATTGAAGTTGATAAACAAGGTCTAGACATATTCAAACCAGACAAATCGTGTATCTACACCTAACCCTAAACTATATCTAATGAAGTCAAGCATGATGAGAAATGGTTTTGGGTTTCAAACATTGAGATTTCAAGAACCCCCCAAAAGCTTCATTTTAGAATGACTAAGAAGGATCCAGGCTTACCTTTTCATTTTCATGTTATAGACTTGTTTAAATCTTGGTCAAACCTAGGATTTGACCAAGATTCAAATGGGCATAAACATTCAGAAAAATCAAAAAAATCAAAAACCAAAGCACATGTAGTCTTCTTATGTCATATAGTAAGAATTGAAGCTGATAAACAAGGTCTAGACATATTCAAACCAGACAAATCGTGTATCTACACCTAACCCTAAACTATATCTAATGAAGTCAAGCATGATGAGAAATGGTTTTGGGTTTCAAACATGGAAATTTCAAAAACCTCCCAAAAGCTTCATTTTAGAGTGACTAAGAAGGATCCAGGCTTACCTTTTCATTTTCATGTTTTAAAATTATTTAAATCCTGGTCAAAACTAGGATTTGATCTTGATTCAAATGGGCATAAACATTCAGAAAAAAACAAAAAATCAAAAACCAAAGCACATATAGTCTTCTTATGTCATATAGTAAGAATTGAAGTTGATAAACAAGGTCTAGACATATTCAAACCAGACAAATCGTGTATCTACACCTAACCCTAAACTATATCTAATGAAGTCAAGCATGATGAGAAATGGTTTTGGGTTTCAAACATTGAGATTTCAAGAACCCCCAAAAGCTTCATTTTAGAATGACTAAGAAGGATCCAGGCTTACCTTTTCATTTTCATGTTATAGACTTGTTTAAATCTTGGTCAAACCTAGGATTTGACCAAGATTCAAATGGGCATAAACATTCAGAAAAAATTAAAAAATCAAAAACCAAAGCACATATAGTCTTCTTATGTCATATAGTAAGAATTGAAGTTGATAAACAAGGTCTAGACATATTCAAACCAGACAAATCGTGTATCTACACCTAACCCTAAACTATATCTAATGAAGTCAAGCATGATGAGAAATGGTTTTGGGTTTCAAACATTGAGATTTCAAAAACCTCCCAAAAGCTTCATTTTAGAGTGACTAAGAAGGATCCAGGCTTACCTTTTCATTTTCATGTTTTAAACTTGTTTAAATCTTGGTCAAACCTAGGATTTGGCCAAAGATTCAAGTTGATAAACATGGTCTAGACATATTCAAACTAGAAAATCATGTATCTACCCCTAGCCCTAACCCTAAACTCTGTCTTATGAAGTCAAACATGAAGAGAAGTGGTTTTGGGTTTCAAACATGCATGGAAATTTCGAAAACCTCCCAAAAACTTCATCTTAGAGTGACTAAGAAGGATCCATGATTACCTTTTCATTTTAATGTTTTAAACTTGTTTAAATCTTGGTCAAACCCTAGGATTTGGCCAAGATTCAAATGGGCATAAACATTCAGAAAGAACAAAAAATGAAAAACCAATGCACATGCATAGTCTTCTTAGGTCATATAGTAAGCATTCAAGTTGATAAACAAGCATGTCTAGACATATTCAAACCCGACAAATCATGTATCTACCCCATAACCCTAAACTCATCTGTCTTATGAAGTCAACCATGAAGAGAAGTGGTTTTGGGTTTCAAACATTGAGATTTCAAGAACCCCCCAAAAGCTTCATTTTAGAATGACTAAGAAGGATCCATGCTTACCTTTTCACTTTCATGTTTTAAACTTGTTTAAATCTTGGTCAAACCTAGGATTTGACCAAGATTCAAATGGGCATATATAAACATTCAGAAAAAACAAAAACCAAAAACCAAAGCACATATATATATAGCCTTCTTATGTCATATATATATATATATAGTAAGCATTCAAGTTGATGAACAAGGTCTAGACATATTCAAAACAGAAAAGGCATGTATCTACCCCTAACCCTTAACTTTGTCTTATGAAGTCAAGCATGAAGAGAAGTGGTTTCGGGTTTCAAACATGGAAATTTCTAAAACTTCCCAAAAGCTTAATTTTAGAGTGACTAGGAAGGATCCAGGCTTACCTTTTCATTTTCATGTTTTAAGTTTGTTTAAATCCTAGTCAAACCTAGGATTTGACCAAGATTCAAATGAGCATAAAAATTCAGAAAAAATCAAAAAAAATGAAAACCCAAAGCACATAGCCTTCTTACGTCATATATATAGTAATTAAGCATTCAGGTTGATAAACAAGGTCTAGACATATTCAAAACATACAAATCATGTACTCCGTATCTACCCCCAACCCTAAACTATGTTTTTGGGGGATTTCTTTGACGAAGTTATAACACCCCCACATTTCACATTGGAATTACTTTCAGTAAATCAGCATAAAGTCGTTTAAATGTGCGAAACTATCTTGAAAGTACTAAAACCGTAAAAGTTGGGAATTGGCACTAAAATATGGCGTAATTTATCTAAAAAATGTAGAGTTGCCAGTTTGACCCGTATCTTATATGTACACCATTCACAAAATAAACATATTTTGTCATCTAGAAAATGAAAAAAATATTTTTTATACCGAAAAGTTGAAAAGTCTAGTCATTAACATTGTTGGGAATGGCAAGATGCACCACCATGCCCAATTTGGGCACATTGTAACAAACTGTGCCACAAATATGGCCATAACTATATCATTTGGCTTGCAAACCATGAATCTTCATACACGATAGTCCGCTTTGTGAAGACATTTTGTTTTTCACTACCCTATCACATGTTTCTTATTTTCCCTGTCAACTAACACATACAAGCACACTCCATGTAGAAGGGTTTCATTTTTCAGGTTTTCTTCAGTTTCATTTATTTATTTCAAAACCAGGTCAAAATGTTTTACATGATTATCCTGCAAAGGGGTTGAATATTTCAGTACTATCGCTGGTTTCTATATATAGTAAGTAATATGTATATAAAAATTATTTATGGGGACTTGTAGGACCAAGTTATAACATATCTACAATTCAAATTTGAATTACTTTCAATAAATCAGCATAAAGTCATTTAAATGTGCGAAACTAGCTAGAAAGCACTAAAAACCGTAAATTTGGGATTTGTCATTAAAATATGGCGTAATTTATTTAAAAAATGTAGATGCGCCATTTTGACCCATATCTTTTCTACCCCATGCACAAAAAAACATATTTTATCATCTAGAAAATGAAAAACGATTTTTTATACCGAAAACTTGAAAAGTCTAGTCATCAACATTGTTAGAAATGGCAAGATGCACCACCATGCCCAATTAGGGAACACTATAACAAACAATGTTGTCCAGGGATAATCAAACTTGGTAATATGAACTATGAGATTGAACAAAACGTTATATTTGGTTTACCCTTTGAACCTCCTAACTTACCACAACATTGACTTCTTATTTTTATTTACAAATAGATATTTTAATATCCCATTGTTGTGCAATAATATATGTTTTTTATTATCTCAAATCAATTAGCATTTGATTTTAAAAAACTACCATAATAATTCATGAGAAAGCGTTGAACAAGTTTCAGAATGTAATTTTAGACTTGATAGTTGATATGACCAATAATAGACTTAAATTAAATTGGATTTCAAAGTTCAGATTTTATAAGCGAATATAGTTTCATGTTGCAGATTATGTATTAGCTTGAGGGGCACCCCTAGAATAAAGTAGGTCGGTCACTTACGTGTGGTCCCATGCGTGTAGGTCCCACACATCAGTGAGCACAAGTCACGTGCGGTAGGTAGGCAAACTCCCAGCAATCTTCTTTGTTAAGTAAAGACGCGTCGTCAAGACTCTCTCTCTCTCTCTCTCTCTCTCTCTCTCTCCCTTTTGTCGCTGAAAAAAATGAATATTAGACGGGCGCGTAGCCTGCACTGCAGGTCTACATAACTGAAACCCTGTGTGCCAGTCAACATCACTCACCGAAAAAAGTGAAGCATTTCTTTTCACCATAAATAACAGCGGCCCCGTGAGGCACTGCTCTCCCTTTCTCTTTCTCCTTCCGTGTGATCCCTCTTCCACCTTTTATCCTTTGCACGATCGAAACTCCACTTATTGTTGTCATTGTTGCACAAAACACTCACTTAACCTGTTCTTTTGCACATATCACCAACTCATGTATTTGTTGCACAAAGGTCTAAATCTGTCGCTAAGCTACTTTACTCTAAATCTGATGACCGGGACCTAGAAGGTAGTGATATCCATTGTCATTGTGTAGTGTGTTTTTAGAACTCTAAAAGAATATGAAAATATTTTAGCAATTGAAATAATATAAATTAACTAATATGGGATCGATAGTCATGAAATATATTTTCTACTATCCGGCCAATATCAAGTGTCATGAAATATATTCATTGTAAACTTAGTGATAATCACTCGAGTTTGATATGAATGGCCTAGCTAGCTATGGGCATCTCCCACAAGTATAGGGGGTGTATCGTAGTATCTTCGATAAGTAAGAATGTCGATCCCAACGAGGAGCAGAAGGTGTTGGCAGCAGTTTCGATGAAGGATTCACTGTAAATGCTCACAGACAAGTATTCAGGGGGTTTTGATATTGCAGATAAATAAAGTACAAGTAAATAAAATACGAGAGAAATAATTGCAGCGAGTGGCCCAATCCTTTTTAGCACAAAGGACAAGCCGGTTTGTTTACTTATAATGACCAAACGTTCTTGAGGACACATGGGGATTTTAGTCTAGTGCTTTCGCTACATACAGCTGATTAATCTTCATTGTTTTGATAAGTGTTGTGTGGGTGAACCTATGCTAATGCACCGCCCTTCCTAGGACTAATACATACTTGTGATTATACCCCTTGCAAGCATCCGCAACTACAAGAAAGTAATTAAGATAAATCTAACCACAGCCTTAAACTCTGAGATCCTGCGATCCCTCCTGCATCGATATACTAACGGGGGCTTAGGTTTCTGTCACTCCGGCAACCCCGCAATTAGCAACCGAATACAAGATGCACTCCCCTAGGCCCATAAATGGTGAAGTGTCGTGTAGTCGACGTTCACACGACACCACTAGAAGAATGACACCACAACTTAAATATCATAACATTGAATATTACTCAACCATAATTCACTACTAGCATTTAGACTTCACCCATGTCCTCAAGAACTAAACGAACTACTCACGAGACATCATATGGAATACAATCAGAGGTGATATGATGATGAATAACAATCTGAACATAAACCTTGGTTCAATGGTTTCACTCAATAGCATCTACAACAAGTATAGAATAACACCGGGAGAGTTTCCCCTATCAAACAATCAAGATTTAACCCGAATTGCTACAGCGATGACGAGGTGCAGCGGTGGTGATGGCGGTGTAGATGGTGGAGATGATGATGATGGTGATGGAGATGATGTCCCGCTCGATGACGATGGCGATGGCGTCGATTTCCCCCTCCGGGAGGGAATTTCCCCGGCGGATTCCTGCCCGCCGGAGAGCTCTTTTCTCTCTGGTGTTCTCCGCCCCGCAGAGGCGGCTGTAACCCTTCGTGAGGATCCCTCTGTGGCTTAGGTTTTCGGGACGAAGGAGTACGCGAAGAAAAGGAGGCGAAAAGGGTCGTGGGCCCCCCAGAGCATAGGGTGGCGCGGCCAGGCCCTGGGCCGCGCCGCCCTATGGTCTGGGCCCACAGTGGCCCCTCTCTTCTTCCCCTTCTGGCTACCTCCGTCATTTGGAAAAATAGGAATTTACGTGAAATTCCCTTCCACAGTTGATCTTCCGAAATATTGCGTTCTGACGGTGCTTTTTCCAGCAGAATCCTGGCTCCGGTGCTTGATCCTCCAATGATGATGAAACATGCAAAATAGATGAAATAACATAAGTATTGTGTCCCAATATGAAATATATCAATGAATAACAGCAAATTATGATACAAAATAGTGATGCAAATTGGACGTATCAACTCCCCCAAGCTTAGACCTCGCTTGTCCCCAAGCGAAACTGAGCTCGATAAACGAGACCACATGTTTATGGAGTGAAGAGTCGATAAATAAAATACGGACAAGAAGCATCATATTCATTTACACAAGACATTCTAGTAAACAACTTCCTCATATAACTCATCTCGAAATAAGTAAAGAGAAATCACAAGTAAAGGTGCATAAGAAATCATAATTGGTGATGGCAAACTTTGTTCTTGGTCAGAGAACTACTAACGGATTGTACTTCTAAGCAAAGCTTTCATATTAGAATTTATAGCTGAGCCTTCATATTTAAGCATAACAATCTCCTCATAATCATTGATAACTTCAAAGTCATATTCATTCAGATAAAATTGGTACTAAACAAGAAAGTATAAAAGACATGATTAACTGAATCATAGCATAAATGATTGGTTCACAACAACTCAATTGCTTGCTTGAGATAGAGAGAAATAGGTTTACTGACTCAACATAAAAGTAAAAGACAGGCCCTTCGCAGAGGGAAGCAGGGATTAAATCATGTGCTAGAGCTTTTCAAGTTTTGAAATCATATAAAGAGCATAAAAGTAAGATTTTGAGCGGTGTTTGTTGTTGTCAACGAATGGTAGCGGGCACTCTAACCCCCTTGCCAAACGAACCTTCAAAGAGCGGCTCCCATGAGGGACGGCATCTCTACCAGCAAGGTAGATCATCCCCCTTCTCTTTTGTTTACACATGTATTTTAGTTTTATTATGGGTGACACTCCCCCCAACCTTGGCTTTCTCAATCCATGGCTAACCGAATCCTCGGGTGCCTTCCAACATTCACATACCATGGAGGAGTGTCTATTGCAAAATTAAGTTGCTTACTGATAACTCAGAGCAAAACATGTGAAGAGAATTATTAATGAAAGTTATTAATTGGGGCTGGGAACCCCGTTGCCAGCTCTTATTGCAAAATTATTGGATAAGCGGATGTGCCGCTAGTCCATTGGTGAAAGTCCGCCCAACAAGATTGAAAGATGAAACACCACATACTTCCTCATGAGCTATAAAACATTGACACAAATAAGGAGTAGTAATTTGAATAATTTAAAGGTAGCACATGAAGTATTTACTTGGAATGGCAGAAAATACCATGTAGTAGGTAGGTATGGTGGACACAAATGGCATAGGTTTGGTCTAAGGTTATGGATGTATGAGAAGCATTCCCTCTCGATACAGGTCTTTGGCTAGCAAGGTTTGATAGCAAGCATAAAGGTTGAGGGAAACAAACAAATATACATATGATAGAAACAATCATGCATCTTTCTCATAAGCACAAGCAATTTTAACTCTAGAATACTAAGCATAGAGATAATAGAATAATGTATCTAAGTGTATTTCTCTCCTTCATTAAACATCAAGATGTTGTTGCTATTGACCAATGCTAAGTTTGCCAAAACCAAATAGATTTACTTGATGCTCCCAAAGTGATATCAATACTCATGTCAAGAGTAATCATATAATGGAGATTGCAAACTAAAATAAGGTGTGCAAAAAGTAAATGATAAGACTTCTCATTAATATTCCATAACGATAACTCACACCAACGGATACATAGATAACTAACTAAGAGAGATACTTCCACATTGCATACTATTCCATATGATAACTTCCCTACTCATGATATGACACTACTTGATAGTAAAAGATAAAGGTGTGATGATGTGATACCGCGGCACTCCCCCAAGCTTGGAACAAACCAAGGGGATGCCAATACCGATGATGAATTACTCCTTCGGCGATGATGGTGAATCTTTGTCGTCATCAGACTTCCATGGAAGAGGCCCTCCATCAACAAAAGACATCTTGGTCTCCGGAAACCTGAAACTAGCAGCATGACTTATGCGCTTAAACCTGTTTTCATACTCACAGTTCTGATTATGGACATCATAGAGTTGAGCTTGGAGTTTGTTGGTGGTGTCGTGAAGTGAGAAGATATCGTCCCACAGCTTCGCAGTCTCCTTCTTGTGTCCATCAATGAGTTCAGACACAATCTTGTGAAAGATATCCACTTCACGCTCAGCCATCTTCTTGTAGTTGAAAACCTCTTGTTCCAGCTTCTCCATCCTGTCTTCCAAGCTCCCTTCTCCCTTAGGACCCTGGACATCTTTGATCTGCAACTCTCCATCCACGAGCTGCAACTCCTTGGGGTGCATCTTCAGCTCGTTCATGTACGGGTTGACGACGTCCTCAAAGAAGCTGTCCTTCTGAGTTCCCGACGAAGACATGATGGATCTAGATCCGAAGCAGATCCTGGCAGAAAACAGCTCGAAACAAAACACGACGAGAAAACGATATTACGGACCTCCAGGGGTCCGGGGGATTATATAGCAAATATTTTTACGACAAAAGGAAGATTCCAGGTCGAAAACGAGTCGGAAAGGGGCAACGAGGCGGCCAGACCATAGGTCGGCGCGGCCAGGGTGGGGCCCGCGCCGGCCTATGGTGGCACGCCCTCGCGCGTCTTTTCCACTCCGTTTCGATTCCGTAATTTTTCATATTTTCCAAAAACAGCAAAAATAATGTTCGGAAAGGTAAACGCGGACTTTTTATTACCTGTACTGTTACCTATTCAAAGTCCAGTTCTGGCGGACTGTCAATTTGTCCTTTGATGAAAGCCTCCGGTGTTTCCACTTGAATAATATCAACATCAACATTATAAGAATCACCCGAGATATAATGCTTGAGTCTTTGTCCATTCACCACTTGTGTGGCATTGCCTTGGAGAGAGCTAATTTTAATTGCTCCTGAACGATACACCTCCTCAACAACATATGGTCCTTCCCACTTCGAGAGTAATTTCCCTGCAAAGAATCTGAGACGAGACCGATACAATAGAACTTGATCTCCAACATTAAATTCTCTTTTGATGATCCTTCTATCATGCCATTTCTTAACTTTTTCTTTAAAGAGTTTAGCATTTTCATAAGCTTCACTTCTCCATTCATCTAGAGAACTTAATTGCAACAACCTCTTATTACCGGCTAATTTAGGATCTTTATTTAATTCTCTAACAGCCCAATAAGCTTTGTGCTCTAGTTCTAGAGGTAAATGACAAGCTTTTCCATAAACCATTTTATAAGGTGACATTCCCATAGGATTTTTATAAGCAGTTCTATAAGCCCATAACGCTTCTTTCAATTTGCTAGGCCAATTCTTTCTAGATTTATTAACAGTTTTACCTAAGATAGCTTTAATCTCTCTATTTGATAATTCTACTTGACCGCTAGTTTGAGGGTGATAAGCAGAAGCAATTCTATGATTAATACCATACTTAGCAAGAGTTTTTCTAAAACCTCCATGAATGAAATGAGAACCTCCATCAGTCATAATATATCTAGGTACTCCAAATCTAGGAAATATAATATCTACAAGCATTTTTATAGAGGTCTCACCATCAGCACTTTTTGTAGGTATAGCTTCTACCCATTTAGTAACATAATCAACAGCGACAAGTATATGAGTGTTACCGTCTGAAGAAGGGAAAGGACCCATGAAGTCGAATCCCCAACAATCGAATGGTTCAATAACAAGAGTATAATTCATAGGCATTTCATTGCGTCTGGAGATATTACCAACTCTTTGACATTCATCACAAGATAAGATAAACTTCCTTGCATCTTTGAAGAGTGTTGGCCAATAAAAACCTGATTGTAGAACCTTTTGCGCGGTTCTATCTCCAGCGTGATGTCCTCCATAAACACTACCATGACATTTATTCAATATCTCCTGTTGTTCATATTCAGGAACACATCTTCGCATAATACCATCCACTCCTTCTTTATATAAGTGTGGGTCATCCCAAAAATAATGCCTCAAGTCATAAAAGAATTTCCTCCTTTGCTGAGCTGAAAAGGTTGGAGGCAAATACTTCGAAACAATAAAGTTAGCATAATCTGCATACCAAGGGCTCTCTCGCGAGCTCACCTTTATTACAGCCAATTGTTCATTTGGAAAACTATCATTAACAGGAACAGGATCATAAGCAATATTTTCCAATCTAGACAAATTATCAGCAACAGGATTATCAGCACCTTTCCTATCTATAATATGTAAATCAAATTCTTGCAACAGAAGTACCCATCTAATAAGCCTTGGCTTAGCATCTTTCTTTGTCATAAGGTATCTAATTGCAGCATGATCAGTATGAATTGTAACTTTCGAATCAACAATATAGGGTCTAAACTTATCACAAGCAAAGACTACAGCTAACAATTCCTTTTCAGTTGTAGCATAATTTCTTTGAGCAGCATCAAGAGTCTTACTAGCATAATGAATAACATTTAATTTTTTATCTACCCGCTGTCCAAGAACAGCGCCTACAGCAAAATCACTAGCATCACACATAATTTCAAAAGGCAAATTCCAATCAGGAGGTTCGACTACAGGAGCAGTTGTTAAGGCTTTCTTTAGAGTTTCAAAAGCTTCCTTACAATCATCATCAAAAACAAAAGGTACATCTTTTTGAAGAAGATTAGTAAGAGGCTTTGAAATTTTAGAGAAATCTTTAATAAATCTCCTATAAAACCCAGCATGACCAAGAACACTACGAATACCTTTAACATCCCTCGGATAGGGCATCTTCTCAATTGCTTCAACTTTAGCTCTATCAACTTCAATACCTCTCTCGGAAATTTTATGTCCCAATACAATTCCTTCATTAACCATAAAGTGGCATTTCTCCCAATTAAGAACAAGGTTAGTTTCTTCACATCTCTGCAAAACTTTATCGAGGTTTCGCAGCAATTATCAAAAGAATTCCCATAGACAGAAAAATCATCCATGAACACCTCTACAATACTTTCGCAAAAACCATGAAAAATAGCAGACATGCATCTTTGAAAAGTAGCAGGAGCATTACATAAACCAAAAGGCATACGCCTATAAGCATAAGTTCCATAAGGACAAGTAAAAGTGGTTTTCTCTTGATCTTTAGCTTTAACAGCAATTTGTGAAAACCCAGAATAACCATCAAGAAAGCAAAAATGAGTATTTTTAGACAACCTTTCTAACATTTGATCAATAAAGGGTAAAGGGTAATGATCTTTCTTAGTAACTTTATTAACTTTTCGAAAATCAATGCACATTCTATAACCTACAACTATTCTTTGAGGAATAAGCTCATCATTATCATTAGGCACAACAGTCATTCCTCCTTTCTTAGGAACACAATGAACAGGACTAACCCATCTACTATCAGCAATAGGATATATAATACCAGCTTCAAGGAGTTTTAATACCTCATTCCTTACCACTTCCTTCATCTTCGGAATTAGACGACGTTGATGTTCAACAACAGGCTTTGCATCATCTTCCATATTAATAGCATGTTGGCAAATAGAAGGAGAAATCCCTTTCAAATCATCAAGAGTATAGCCAATAGCTCCTCGGTGTTTCTTCAATATTTCCAATAACCTTTCTTCCTCAATCTCTGAAAGCTTAGAACTAATAATAACAGGATATATTTTCTTATCATCAATATGAGCATATTTAAGATTATCAGGTAAAGGCTTTAAATCAAAAACAGGATCTTCCTTTGGTGGCGGTGTTGTACCCAAATCTTCCACCGGTAAATCATGCTTGAGAATAGGTTGGCGACGAAAAATTTCCTCAAGCTCATCTCTTTCTTTCCTAAAAGCTTCACTTTCACTATTCTCCAAATGTTGCTGCAAAGGATTATTAGGAACAAGAACAATAGATGCACACTGCTCCATTTTAAAATCATTACTAGGCAAGTCAGCTTTATAAGGAGTTTTGGTAAATTTAGAAAAGTTAAATTCATAAGGTTCACCAGCAAATCTAGTCAAAATTTTCTCTTTCTTACAATCTATAATAGCTCCACAAGTATTTAGAAAAGGTCTACCAAAAATGATAGGACAATGATCACTAGCAGCAGAACCAAGTACCAAAAAGTCAGCAGGATATTTAATCTTACCACATAGAACTTCCACATCTCGAACAATACCAATTGGAGAAATAGTTTCTCTATTAGCCAGATGAATAACCACATCAATATCTTCAAGTTCACAAGAACCAATTTCGTGCATAATCTCCGTGTAAAGTTCATAAGGAATAGCACTAACACTTGCACCAATATCACATAAACCATAATAGCAATGATCACCAATTCTAACAGATAGCATAGGAACACTAACTTGTTTGGATTTATTAGGATGTGAAACAATATTAGAAGCATCTTCACAGAAAATAATATGACCATCCTCCACATTTTCAGTCACAAGATCTTTAACTATAGCAACAGCAGGTTCAATTTTAATTTGTTCTTCAGGTTCTTTAGGTTTCTTTTCACTTTTATTAACTGCACTAGATATGACAGAGTACTCCTTCATTTTAGCAGGGAAAGGAGTTTTTTCAATATAAGCTTCAGGAATAACATTATCAACAGTTTCAACCACTACACATTTGTTTACAGATGAATCAACTTTATCTTTATACGGTTCATGATACTTATCAAAATTCTTCTTAGGCAGTTCATAATGAGAGGCAAAAGCTCTATAAAGATTTGCAACAACTTGGGAATCAAGACCATATGTAGCACTCATATTACGAAATTTATCAGTATCCATAAAAGCTTCAATGCATTTATAATCATAAATTATACCTGATTCTCTATCTTTGTCGTTCTCCCATCCTTCAGTATTTTCTTGGATCCGATCAAGAAGGTCCCTTTTAAACTCTTCATTCTTGCGTGTAAATGATCCAGAACAAGAAGTATCCAGCAAGGTCTTGTCTTGAAAAGAAAGTCTTGCATAGAAATTATCAATAATAACATTACCAGGAAGCTCATGAATGGGGCATTTGAGCATTAAAGACTTCAATCTCCCCCAAGCTTGGGCGATACTCTCTCCATCATGAGGCCAAAAATTATATATGCGGTTCCGATCTTTGTGAATTTCACTTGGAGGATAAAATTTGGAATAGAATAAAGGCACAATGTCCTCCCAATCAATAGAATCACCATTCTTCAGCAATTTATACCAGTGCGCCGCTTTACCAGACAGCGATATAGTGAATAGTTTCTTTCTAACTTCATTCATAGAAATACCTGCACATTTGAATAACCCGCATAATTCATGCAAAAACAGTAAATGATCACCAGGATGGACAGTTCCATCCCCTTCATAGCGGTTATCCATAACACGTTCAATAATTTTCATAGGTATTTTATATGGTACTACTTCCTCACCTGGCGCTTCATCCACTACCGTTGCAGTAGTAGTAGATTTCCCAAATAGAAATTGAAGAGAAGATCTCTCCATAATGATTTATAGCAGCAGGCAGAAATAAAATCAGCACAAACAGTAAATTTCCTTACCAATTCCACTTACCAATAGCGCTTCACTCCCCGGCAACGGCGCCAGAAAATAGTCTTGATGACCCACAAGTATAGGGGGTGTATCGTAGTATCTTCGATAAGTAAGAATGTCGATCCCAACGAGGAGCAGAAGGTGTTGGCAGCAGTTTCGATGAAGGATTCACTGTAAATGCTCACAGACAAGTATTCAGGGGGTTTTGATATTGCAGATAAATAAAGTACAAGTAAATAAAATACGAGAGAAATAATTGCAGCGAGTGGCCCAATCCTTTTTAGCACAAAGGACAAGCCGGTTTGTTTACTTATAATGACCAAACGTTCTTGAGGACACATGGGGATTTTAGTCTAGTGCTTTCGCTACATACAGCTGATTAATCTTCATTGTTTTGATAAGTGTTGTGTGGGTGAACCTATGCTAATGCACCGCCCTTCCTAGGACTAATACATACTTGTGATTATACCCCTTGCAAGCATCCGCAACTACAAGAAAGTAATTAAGATAAATCTAACCACAGCCTTAAACTCTGAGATCCTGCGATCCCTCCTGCATCGATATACTAACGGGGGCTTAGGTTTCTGTCACTCCGGCAACCCCGCAATTAGCAACCGAATACAAGATGCACTCCCCTAGGCCCATAAATGGTGAAGTGTCGTGTAGTCGACGTTCACACGACACCACTAGAAGAATGACACCACAACTTAAATATCATAACATTGAATATTACTCAACCATAATTCACTACTAGCATTTAGACTTCACCCATGTCCTCAAGAACTAAACGAACTACTCACGAGACATCATATGGAATACAATCAGAGGTGATATGATGATGAATAACAATCTGAACATAAACCTTGGTTCAATGGTTTCACTCAATAGCATCTACAACAAGTATAGAATAACACCGGGAGAGTTTCCCCTATCAAACAATCAAGATTTAACCCGAATTGCTACAGCGATGACGAGGTGCAGCGGTGGTGATGGCGGTGTAGATGGTGGAGATGATGATGATGGTGATGGAGATGATGTCCCGCTCGATGACGATGGCGATGGCGTCGATTTCCCCCTCCGGGAGGGAATTTCCCCGGCGGATTCCTGCCCGCCGGAGAGCTCTTTTCTCTCTGGTGTTCTCCGCCCCGCAGAGGCGGCTGTAACCCTTCGTGAGGATCCCTCTGTGGCTTAGGTTTTCGGGACGAAGGAGTACGCGAAGAAAAGGAGGCGAAAAGGGTCGTGGGCCCCCCAGAGCATAGGGTGGCGCGGCCAGGCCATGGGCCGCGCCGCCCTATGGTCTGGGCCCACAGTGGCCCCTCTCTTCTTCCCCTTCTGGCTACCTCCGTCATTTGGAAAAATAGGAATTTACGTGAAATTCCCTTCCACAGTTGATCTTCCGAAATATTGCGTTCTGACGGTGCTTTTTCCAGCAGAATCCTGGCTCCGGTGCTTGATCCTCCAATGATGATGAAACATGCAAAATAGATGAAATAACATAAGTATTGTGTCCCAATATGAAATATATCAATGAATAACAGCAAATTATGATACAAAATAGTGATGCAAATTGGACTATGGGCATCTCCCACTATATATGTTGTCCACACGACCAAGCAACAAGCATCCATGAGGAAAGTTTCTTATGGGTGACTTTCATCTCTGCCGCAAAACACGCGCCGAAATTGTTGGCGCGTCCCATTTTCAAGCTACCCCAAAACCTGCGGTTTGCCCGTCGGCCTATAAACATCGGTCCACAGAGGATATTTCCCTGTAGAGCACAATTCGAACACCACATCTTTCTCATGCTTCTACCAGGCACACTCCCACGACGACGGCCGTGCCCCACCGCCCCTCCTCACCATCACTGCCTTCTCACCGGCCACCGTAGTGACCGACCACGTTTTACCGGCTCCCTTGCTGCCTAGCAAGCCGGATTAGCTTCCTCGACGCCGACGTTCACCGCGCCATATCTCCTCCGGATCTGCTTCCCCGACTCTGTAGTCCACCTCACCGGAGATCGAGATGGGCAAAAAACGCGGCCCCAAAGTCGACCACCCCCAACCAAAGAGTAAATCCGCCCGGGCCTCAGACGAAGGTTGATGAATACTTTACATGTCCGCTTTTGTTATATGCATTTGATTTCTTACACTAGTTTTCGTTGCTTTCTTGCAATGCATTCTTGCTGATATTAGATCAGTGTAGATAGTTGTTTGCCGCGTAGCTATATGAGATCTTAACCTTACATCTGCTGATCGAGAGGAAGATCGAGGTTATGTCCGCTTTCGTTATGCATTTCTTTTCCGAGAATCACTTCTGTGTGATATGTTTTGGGGGTTTGAAGTATGCATTTTACAAAGGTTATGATAGCAGTCAAGCTAGCAGAGCAATTTGTTGATAGTATTAAACTGCCTGTATTTTTTTTATCTCGGAACTCTGCTGATCGTAACCTTACATCTGCTGATGGAGAGGCAGAGCTTATGTCCGCTTTCGTTACGCATTTCTTTTCCAAATATCACTTCTGTGCGGTACTTTTTTGGGGTTTGAAGTATACTACATTACTACCTCCACCCCAAACCTGAAGGCTTATTTATAAAAGTCAAACCAAGTAAAGTTTGACCAAACTTTCAGAACAATCTATCAAGAAATATAATATTTTGTAGATACCGTACGAAAATATATTCGTTATCTATTTAATGATATTAAATTTGTATTTTGCATGTTAATGATTTTTGATAAAAACTTCGGGATGGTGGTAGTACGTATTACAAAGGTTATGATAGCAGTCAAGCTAGGAGAGCAATTTATTGATAGTATTAAACTGCCTGTATTTTTTTCTATTTGCAACTCTGTGTGCGCCATGTGGAATTGCATGCTCTAGCCAGTTCATCCAATGAGGTTTTATCACTTAACACCAGAAGTTCAGGATTTTTTTTATCACAGAACCACAACCCTAGAAATTTGTATCACAAAACACTAACATTTGGGGTAATTGTTTCGCAGAATACATGATCTCTGTTTGATAGCCCATTAGTGACCTCCGGCCACCGTCAGTTTAAGAGTGACCGCAGGAGAAAGACAATTAGACTTTATTTTGTGGTATTTGCTGTTAAACGCAAATACAAAGCTGTTTGTCAACACTAGTTGTTAAATCTTAAGTCCAGACAGTTCAAAATAAAATCTTATGTCCAGGGTAGTTGTATTGGTAAACATTATCAAAACCTTATGCTGGTACAGAATATATTACCCAAATCTCATGTTCTTGTGTGGTTATAATTTCTTGTGGATATTTGTCATATGGTAATTCATTTGTGTGTAGCATATGTAACAAGTGTGACTCATATTCTCATTTCCACAGAGTGTCTACAAAATTTCACACCAAAATTCATTTGTTTGTAGCAAACATGCTCACGTACTGTAAATTGGTGTCACGCTGTAGGGTCATGCTCTTGTCAAGCCGACTAATGACAAATAATGTGTTATGTGAAATAATTTCCCCAAATGTTGGTGTTTTGTGATTAAAAATCCCCAACTTGTGGTGCTAAGTGATAAAACCACTCATTCAATAGACCGAGCCTTAGGCATGTATCATTAGATATTTTTTTAGGAAGGCTGCAAATATTTATTTTGAATACTGCGTTGCTACTTGCTAGGATTTGAACTCAGGACCTTGTAGGTCTGATACCATTTCGAATTGCATGCTCTAGCAAGTTCATCCAATAGATCGATCTGTTGGAATTTGGAAGACCCTAGGCAATTATATTAAGCACACGCCATTCCATATGGTTAACCATTGGCATGAAAATGACACTTATATGTGTTTGAGTCTATATGTGGATTGCTTAGCCCTTTCCATCAGTTCGGACTTTTGGTTGCGTTGGCTACTGCATGAAGCTTGACATCATACTTATCCTAAAAATTGTTGCTGCTGCCCTTTGTTGCCCAACATAAATTATTTTTGAGCCATAATTTGTTTGCCCTTTCCATCAGTCCGGACTTCCGGTTGCGTTGGCTAGTGCATGAAGCTTGACAATATGAACATCAATTATTTTTGAGCCATAGTTTGTTTGTCATTACACCTTTTGAGCAGTCTCACTGCTACTATTAATTTGTTCTTATATGCACAGTTCCATGATAAATCTCATCTGCATTTCTCGCCAATGCATGTTAGGTCTTCCACTCGAGAATGAGTACGAAGAGCAACGGAGGCAAACTATTCTGCATAATAGCCGAGTTGCAGCCTCGTTGGGCCTAACACTACATCCTTCTACAAGGTCTAGTGCAAAAACGCCACCCACCTCCCTCACAAAGGATACGGAACATTCCTCTGATTCAGAATTTGATCCTGCTGATTGTGATGGCGAGCTGACTCAGGAAGATGCCCTGGTCGACTATCGTCTGCAACACAACAAGGTGAGTTTTCTCTGTCCTGTCATCGAATTATTTGTCCCAACTTCCATTTGTTGTATCCCAGTCCTACCAAATATGTTACCCATGCCATGTTCAATCTCATTACTACAATTTTTCCTGCTTAGTTAACGCCTCATATATGTTTTGGCATATGTTGCCTGACTGTTTTTCCATTCCATCTGCATATCATCATCATATAATATTGTACATTGAAATATCATTTATGTGTGACAGGCATCTGCAGATTCGGGAAAGAACTTTTCAAGAACGAATAGGAGGAAGAACACTCAACAGGAACCTCAGGCTGATACCGGAGGATGGGTGACAGTGCGTAATAAAAAAAGAGTTAAGCCTGATGCTCGTGCTGCTCCTCCTATTACAAGGTCTAACAAGAGACTGACACGAGGTGGCGAACAGGCCAAGAATGATAACAGTAAAAGGTCTCGTAAAAACCACAAACCATCGAATCAGACAGAAGTAGCCCCAGCATGTACCAGCCCACACATTCCACAACCACCAGTTGCCAATACTGTTTCTCAGCAACAATTGCCAACAGAACCAGTTTCCACAGCAAATTCTAGCCAAGAATTGGCACCATCAGGAGTGGTGGTAGGTAATAATGGCCAAGGACACATGATGCTAGTCCCAGATGATACAGCCTCAAATGTCCAAACAGTGCTGCCACAACACCAGCAAACTGGTGATGATCTCCCTCCGACCCTTAGTCCTGCGAAAGACAACTCCTCTCCCGATGATGAGACCCACGCCAAAAAAGGTAATACTTTTTTCAAGACTTGTAGTTTAATGCTCCCTTATGTATCTATATACCATGATAGCTTGATGTAATGCTTAACTTGGTAGGTTCGCCACGATCAATAAAAACGAGGGGGCCAACGGTAGGAAAAAAACTTGCAGCTAAGATTTCCGGAATGGGTTCAAGATTTCGCATCACATCTATTGTAGGTGGCAGAAGGCCACTTCATCCGCATGAATCTTCATATCTTGTATCACAGGTTGGCCATTTTATCAGGAATGAACTTCCTACCTTCCCATTGTGGAAGCAGCACGTTGACACCCCTTCACAGTTCGAGAGTTTAGTGCATAATTTACACGTAAGTCATGCTTCTCCTGGTAATGATAAATTATTCCACATTGATCTGTCCCATTTCTTGTAGCTTACTGTTGTTTCTATGCTATATAACTCACCAATCATTCCACCGTTGTGAGCAGTTAAGGTTTGAATTCGATGAGGATAATGAGGATGTAAAGTTTGTCATCGCTTCCATATTCAAAGAATTGTTGCGCCAGCACCGCTATAAGCTTAAGGCGACATACTTCACTGGCCAGATTACTGCCAATGTTCGAACAAAGTCTCCTGCACCCTGTATGACTGACGAGCAGTGGGGAGATCTTGTCAAGCATTGGTCTGATCCAAAGAATGTGGTATGGCTTATGAGGACCGTGAAACCAGATTAAATTCCGAATACTTATTTTGCGCCAGTGTCTCACTAGTCTCCTTTTGCAGACGTTGTCTAAAAGGAACCAGGCTAACCGCTTGAAACAACGTTTACCAAGCCGTACAGGATCTCGTCACTTGGTTGGGCATCTCTGGCAAAAAGTAATGCCCCGCTGGTCTGTACTGCTACATATGTTACTCGTAAATTGTGTAGAACTCCGTGTGCATGTTATATTTCCATCCTCCATTTCAACCACGTTATTTGATCTCCATATGATTGTACAAAAATGCAGAAAGTAGATCATGCAAACAACATGCAACCAGACAAAGAGATGACTCTGGCAGAGCAGTTCGAGGCATGCCAGAAGAACAAACATAATGTGATAGGAGAACTTGCAGAAAGTGTTATTGTAAGTCTTCTTTATGATTTAAATTTTTTAACTACACACTTGCCAATTTGTAGGAGCAATATGTCAATATGATCTTGTAGGCGTTTTTGTGAAAATGCATTTGATGTGTAATCAGGCATACCAACTTGTAGGATTAGAAGTAGTTCATACACATTAAATCTACCGTCTGCATGTTTCTCTGTAATAACTTTTATTTTTACACGACTCAAAACTTTTCAGGCAAATATGAAATTGGAGATGGCAAAACCCGGGAAAGATGGTATGGAAAAAACTCTAGAAGAATGTATGGAGACATTTACCATGGTACTTAAAAATAAAGATATCACCAAAAACACTTTCCTGCGAAATGCTGGGTTTTTGCAGTCCAAGTCCAAGTCCAAGTCCAAGTCTTTCTCTGCACAAGTTCTGGAGGAACAAATCCAAATAGAACGAGCTGCAGCAGATGTGTTAAGAAACCAAGTTGACATGTTGAGATCGAGATCAGAAGCATGTGATGCCCTACTGCAGGAGGCCAATCAAGTTTGTTATAATCTCTCAAAAGACTAATAAAATGCCATAGATAATTGGAGATGAAAACACTGACATTGACATGTGAGTACCTTGGTATTGTGAAATGTTTACTGAGACTGAGGCACTGTTCCTATTTTGTTGGTGGATGCATTTATCTACGGCTGGGATCAACTTGGTAGTTGTTCCTGTGGATGTTTTAGAAATTGGTTGCCTAGCCTTTTCAATCCGTTCGAACTTAAATGGTATTAGAGCCAAGGTCTCGAGTTTGAATTGTTGACGGTGTGGTTCAATTCATCCTTAAATTGTTGGTGCCCCATTGGCCCTTGTAAAGCTTCATGTGCCTACCTCCGAATCCAGTGTTGAATTTCTCTTGTCACACACGAGGATGGCTGTTAATGTGTATATAAGTGGGTTGCATAGCCCCTTTTATATAAGGTTGCAAGTTTCCTTTTTGTGTTGTGCCTTTGGGATTCAGCCTGCACTTCTGACTTTTGGTTGCGTTGGCTACTGCATAAGTTTAATATAGTTCCATGTGGTTTTTGTTGAGTTCTATAATAAGTGGATTGCCTAGCCCTTTCCATCATTTCGGACCTGTGGTGTGCTATTCTGTTTTCCACGTATTAGACCTCCTCTTCTTAACAAGACTCCATGAGTAGGAGGCACTATGATTTTTTTTTGCGCATGAAATTACTCAATTAGATAGCTTAATCCCATTTGTTGACTCTCTGTTGATCAGCCACTTGAGGGTAAAACTGAGTATATTGCACTAGCCAGTATTTTTTTTATGAGGTAATGCACTAGCCAGTATTAGTACTCGAGGGGAAAACTGAGTGCAGATATTTTTCCAGTGTAAGGCTAACTGAGTACACGTAACGGTGCAGACGTGCAGTACCACGGACGCGTGTCGCGGTGCACAGCGGTTAGGCGGTGCGCGTGTTGAGACCAAACGTCTAGCTTTTTTGAGAAACTGCCGAGACCAACCGTCACGTTGCCAGAGCCCCCTCTCTCCCTCCCTCTGCACACAGTCTCATTCTCACTCACGCACGCAACCACGCCTCTCACGTCCCATCAACTTCTCCAAATCGAAGGAAAAAACACCAACCGCCCACGCGCGCTCCCTGCCGGCGATGGACAAGAAGAATGCGCCGGCGGCCGTCGCCTCCGTGAACTGGGCCTCTCTCTCGGCTGATGGACCACTTCACAAGATCGGCGAATGCTTACTGGCGAACGAGCAGTACGCTGACACCTACTCTGCTATGAGGCAAGTCTGTAGAAATTGGCGCTCAGGTTTACCTGAGCCCGACGTGCACCTGCACGAATGGATCATGCTAGACCACGGCCTTCCACGCGCTGCTGATTTCACCTTCCTCCACCTCCGCACATCCCGCTACGTCACCATCGATCTAACGGAAGTTCATGCAAGGTTCAAATTCCTCCATATCTATAGAGTTAATCTATTTTTATTTTCAATCGTAAACATCTTAGTGCTGAATGTTATCTTCATCAATATATTTTAGATACTACTTTGTCGGCTTTTGCCGTGGCGTCATCGTGCTTGCCCAGAAGAACCAGCCGCACAAGATACGGCTTCTGAACCCACTCACAAAGACATTGAATACTATGTTTGAGGCGCATATGCCAAACGTTATTCTGAAGTCAGTCGCTGTGATGAAGTCCCCGACTATGGTCTTCGTTTCCAAAGATTACCCGGCGGAAATTGCTTGGGTCGATGAGAGCACTCCAACTAAGGGTATAGATGAAGATTGGGGAGAAGGAAGATTTTCGATCGAGCACCATTGTCTGCGTTGCATTACCCCGTTCAATGGTGAATTGTATGCAATAGCTGTGAACAATTTTGAGTTCGGAAAATTAGTGTGCACCAACAATGTCCAGTTGGAGCAGCGTGCGAGCACTGTCAAAATGGATACACTATTTTCATTTCCAGAACTTGGAAATAACAAGTTCTACCTTGTGGAGTCGGATGGTGCTCTGCTGCTTGTGTTGTTGGACAACAAGCATTTGGAGGAAGGTCAACCATTGGTGTACCGTGTGGACACTGAGAGCCGCTCTCTCCATGCCGTCAATAACATTGGCAGTCGTGCCTTCTTCGTCCATTATATCCGGTGTATCTCCGTCGACACCAGAGTGCACCCGACACTTCGACCTGGCTGCATCTACTACACAGATTTTGGTTATATCAGAGAGTACTTTGATGATATAAAGGCCTGGGATGAGTGGCCAATACATGTGAATAGATTAGGAAACTACGGTATGAGAAATGAACAAAGGCCATACCGTTTGGAGGATGTATTGGCTGCACACTGCAGACGGAAGGAGTTCAATGAAAATTTCCTTCAATGGAGTGACGAAGAAATATATGCTGAATGAAGAACATATTCGTTCATCCTGGGGTATCCTAATCTTCATGTTGGCCATACATTGTGTCTTGTATTATTTTCAGATTAGTTTGTCGTGAACATTAACATTGTTATTGGCTGCTTTTGGCTCTTGTATGCAGTTTATGTAGTATTATACTTAGTTTTCTGGATTTATTATGCTGCTGTGAATTTATCCTATACTAGCTTCTAGATTTGACTGATTTTGTTTGTAATGATGATGGCTTGATGTGGCTGCTGGCCTTAACTGCCGAAGCAGAGCAATTAGTACTTAACCAGGTGTACCGTCTTTATATTAGTATTATATTATATTACTTGACCATAGCCATATTCAAAATCAAATCTCAGTCGGGCGGCAAAATCTCCCGCCAATCTAGAAATATTTCAGGCGTGTTTTTGAATGGGATAAGAAGATAGAACACGATGATAGTAACCGATATTCAAGGTGATGATGATTTGATTTTGCACTCGGCCTTGAACAGAGGTACTAGTACGGTCTCACAATTTTTTATCATTATACTTGGACCTTAGCCAAATTCAAAATCTCATAGCGGCAAAACTTCCCGCCCACAAAATACAAAAAATTCACACGCTTTCAAATTCCCATTCTACCCTTGTGGAGATGACAGAAAGTCGGTTGGTGGGGGGGTCTGCCCGTCATTTTTTGGATCACCACCTCCCTAGCCCGGAAACCCTCCCAAAAAAATTCATTTCCCTCAGACCACCCACCGGAACTTCCCAAGTCCCTCTCTCTACCACCTCCACGACCACCGCACCGGAACATCCCCGCCGGACTTCCCTGGCCTACCCGAGCCCTCGCGATCCTCGTCATCCGGCTGCCTGCCGGAGCCGCTTCATCGACGCCGTCATCAACCGGACCGGATCATCCCCGCCGAACCTCGAAACCATATGCTCATCCAGCAGCCTACCGCAGTCGCTTCAGCTGCGGCATCGTCCACCGCATCGGATCTTGCTCACCGACACCGATGTGCATGAACCGAATCTGCTTCACCGGCGCCGTCCATGATCTAAACTCTTCTACTGTCGCTTTTCTATTGCTTGCCTGCAAGTTCTTGTTTAATCTTGGGGGAACCTGTTTGTGCTAACGACGCGCCGTTACGTCTTTGCAGATTAGATGAGTAACCATGAAGTTTAATGGCCGTCTCTCCAACCCCAAGGAGCACATGTAGTGTACTTCATCACCGGATCTATCAACCCCAGGAAGATCTGCTGTGATTCCCACAGAGTGCTTCTCCTAATGTAAGTCCCTTGTTTTAGCGCCATGTTCTGGGTTCAGATGCTTGTTTGTCTGAAGCTCTTTTAGTTCATTCCTAGTTATGACCGTAACACCTTGCCATTTTCTAGTTCATTGCTAACTTCAAGCGATTGAACATTTTGGTTTGCATTCCCTGCTCTGTAGATGTAGCCATCATAACTTCTATCTTGCTCATTCGTTGTTCATGCCAATCTTGTTCTCCCTGAACATGTTGGTTTGCATTCCCTGTACTACGGTGATGCCATTGTTATTTCTATCTACTTCGTCGTAAGCTAACTGCCTGCTATTAGTTCCTGCATGCTATCGCTCTGCCATCCTGCAGTACAAATTAACTGCCTGCTATTAGTTCCTGCATGCTATCGCTCTGCCATCCTGCAGTACAAATTTATTTGAACTCGTCACAGCAGCAACTTCCATCATAATTTTGTCTGCCATCTGATTCTTCAAAAGCTGCAATATTAACTTGTTTCTCTTAATTGGCATGGCGCTCACATATAGAATTGTGAACATATTGGTGTGCATTCCCTTTTCTACAAGTTCAGATCCCACTATATTCCGTTTCTGGTCCATCCTAAGCCGTAGCATTAACTATCCTCTATGTGTTGCTCATTACAACTTTATATCCCGAAACAAATTGATTTTTTTCCCTTATCTACAAGTTTATCAGTGATGCCATTATAACTCCTATCTGTATTATTCCTAGCTATTATAGTAACATCCTGCTATTATTTAGTTCATGGCCAATTTTAAGTAATTGCACATGTTGGTTCGCATTCCCTGCTCTATAGCTTTTGGCATCGTAACTTCTATATTTGGTTTACATTCCCTGCTCTGTAGATCTAGCCATCATAACTTTATCTTGCTCAGATGTTGTTTCAAAAATTATGGCCTGCTACTATGTTGTTTGTGCCAATTTTTTACTCCATGAACATGTTGGCTTGCATTCCCTGTACTACAGGTGATGCCATTGTTTTGTATCTAGTTCATTGTAAGCTAACAAAGTAAGGACTTAGTTTGGCATGCTATCACTCTGCTATCTAAGCCTGTAGTACAAATAAACTTGTCATATTACTAGATAATAATTTTGTGTGCCATCTTGTTCTTCAAAAGCTGCATTATCGACTTGTTTCTCTGACTTGGCATGACGCTCACATATGGAATGCTGAACATATTGGTTTGCATTCCCTCTTATACAAGTTCACAGGTGATCCCACTATATTCTGTATCTTGCTCAGTCGTCGTTACAAAATTTATAGCCTGCTACTATGTTGTTCATGCCAATTTTGTACTCCCTGAACATGTTGGTTTGCATGGGACTCGACAGTAGTAAGTCTGCTGTTTCATTCTAACATGCTCTGTTATATTGGCTGTTGGTATGCGGCATGCACTCTTTGTTTGCTTATTGTGCGCATTACAATGATCTTGTTATAACGACGAAATGATGAGTTCCAAATTCTTTGGCAAACAATATTGTAGTGTCTTTGCCTTTCCATTGTTGTTGTCTTAACTTGTAATGTCTTTGTTTCAGATATAGGTGCTGCATGGACAACTTAAAAGATTGCCGGATCGCTTCATTGTATTGCTAGGTTTAATTACCATTCAATTTCTCTGGGTTCTGTAATATTTTTTTCAATGCCTTGCAGCTGATGTAATATTTAGTTAGTTTTTATAGTTCTTTCGCGCATTTTTTCTTTGGTGCTTGTGGTAAGTGAGGCTATTCGACAGAAATCAATGCTGCGTAAATATTCTCAGTATCTAAATCACGAATTCCCATCCCTTAAACGGCCCAATTAAGCAAAATCACATATGTGCCTGCCCGCAAAATCCTAAAGCGCATATTATGCCGGCATATAAACAGCAACTAAACGGGCTGGCCCACTTACTTCTTGGGCCAGCCCATTTGATTTACCGTGGACCCCACACTCTAATTGGGCTGGCCCACTTGCAAAAAGGTGGACCCCACATACTACTGGGCCGGCCCACTAAATAGTTGGGCCAGCCCATTTGCTTTTGTGGTGGACCCCACATACTAAATGGGCCGGCCCTTTAAGAGGAAAGTGGGACCCACCTGTATTTTTGGCCCGGCCCACTATCTTGTTGGGCCGGCCCACCTGCTACATGGTGGACCCCACATACTAATTGGGCCGGCCCTTCAACAGGAAAGTGGGGCCCACCTGTGTTTTTGGGCCGGCCCACTATGTTGTTGGGCCAGCCCATTTGCTATATGGTGGTCCCACATGGTAAACGGGCCGGCCCTTTAATAGGAAGGTGGGACCCACCTGTGTTTTTGGCCCGACCCACTATCTTGTTGGGCTGGCCCACTTTCTATATGGTGGACCCCACAAACCAAATGGGCCGGCCCATTAACAGAAATGTGGGACCCACCTGTGTTTTTGGCCCGGCCCACTAGCTTGGCGGGCCAGCCCACTTGCTATATGGTGGACCCCACATACTAAATGGGCCGGCCCTTTAACAGGAAGGTGGGACCCACCTGTGTTTTGGCCCGGCCCACTATCTTGTTGGGCCGGCCCACTTGCTATATGGTGGACCCCACATACTAAATGGGCCGACCCTTTAACTGGAAAGTGGGACCCACCTGTGTTTTTGGCCCGGCCCACTAGCTTGTTGGGCCGGCCCACTTGCTATACGGTGGACCCTACACACTAAATGGGCCGGCCTTTTAACAGGAAAGTGGGACCCACCTATGTTTTTGGCCCGGCCCACTTGCTTCTTGGGCCGGCCCAGTTGCTGTAAGGTGGACCCCACATGTTAAATGGGCCGGCCCATTTAAGTTTTGACCAGTCAACATTAGAGGTTAGGCCCGGCCCACGTAACTAATGGACCAGCCCAGCTATATAGTTGACCGGTCAAACTATGTCATCTGGCCCGGCCCGCTTAAGACGTGGCAGGCCTCGTGTGGGCCTACCATCTACCACGGGGTTTCAGCCGGTTAACGCCGTTAACTGCCAGTTAACGGCGTCTGCCACGTGTCAGTTTGCATGACGTCAGCAGTCAACGGGCTCCCGGAAACACTTGCGCAACGGTCCGATTTTCCGTGGCGGAAGGGCGCCCAAGCGCGACGGACCGAAAAAAACGTCGTTGGACTTTGCCTGACGCAGTTTCCACAACAGAACCCATATCGTCGGGTTAGGCCCATAGGCGACGAAAAATACCCCTTAGCGGACGATTTTGAGACGTTGTCTATCAGAACTTTTCTTGTAGTGTTAGGGGGTATAGATACATGATTTGTGTGGTTTGAATATGTATGGACCTTGTTTATCAACTTCAATGCTTACTATATGACATAAGAAAACTATTTGCTTTGGTTTTTTTTTTTTCTGATTTTTTTTCAATTTTGATGCCCATTTGAATCTTGTCAAATCCTAGGTTTGACGACCAAGATAATTTAAACAAGTTTAAAACATGAAAATGAAAAGGGAAGCATGGATCCTTCTTAGTCACTCTAAAATGAAGCTTTTGGGAGGTTTTTGAAATTTCCATGTTTGAAACCCAAAACCACATCTCTTCACATGCTTGACTTCATAAGACAGAGTTTAGGGGTTAGGGGGTATAGATACATGATTTGTCTAGTTTGAATATGTCTAGACCTTGTTTATCAACTTTAATGCTTACTATATGACATAAGAAAACTATTTGCTTTGGTTTTTCTTTTTGCTGATTTTTTTTTCAATTTTGATGCCCATTTGAATCTTGTCTAATCCTAGGTTTGACCAAGATAATTTAAACAAGTTTAAAACATGAAAATGAAAAGGGAAGCATGTATCCTTCTTAGTCACTCTAAACTCGGGTTTTGCCCAGTTCTACAGATCAAGGGTTCAAAAAATCCAACTACGGGGTTCGAACAACACGATTCTAATCCAAGAATTTTTTCGACCTCATCCAAATGGCCTCAAGCTATAGGGTTAGCATGTAGTGCAGTTTGTGTGAAAATGTATGCACTATGTGTGCTATAACTTGTATGTCTTTCAAATTTGAACCAAATTTGAATAAGTTTGAAATATTTGAAAAGGGGCTTTTGGGAGGATTTTGAAATTTCCATGTTTGAAACCCAAAGCCACTTATCTTCATGCTTGACTTCATAAGACGGAGTTTAGGGGTTAGGGGGTAGATACATGATTTGTATGGTTTGATATGTCTAGACCTTGTTTATCAACTTTAATGCTTACTATATGACATAAGAAGACTATGTGATTTGGTTTTTCATTTTTCTGTGTTTTTATTTTTCTGCCCATTTGAATCTTGGTCAAATCCTAGGTTTCACCAAGATTTAGACAAGTTTAACACGTAAATGAGTTAACTTGGATTTCCTACCCTTGAATCCATAGGAAACTTTGTTCTAATGCACTATAATAATCAATCGAGTTTTTACACCAACAGGTCTGTCACTTACGTGTGGTGCCCACGCGTGAGGTCCCACACTTCAGTGAGCACAAGTCACGTGCAATAGGTACGCAAACTCCCAGCCATCTTCTTTGTCAAGAGAAGACGCATCAGGATGCGTATTGGAAGTCTGTGGGTCCTTCTGGATCCTTCGGTTGTCCCTCTCACAAAAAAAACAAATCTCTCTCATTCTCGGCCTCGCTCGACTCGCTCGCTCGCACCTCCTGCTCACTGACAAACCCTGCACAAAAGTCAACATCATCACCCGAAAAAGGGGAGACACCATAATGCTCTCCCTTCTTCTCTCCTTCCGAGTGATCCCTCTTCCTCCGAGTTTCACTCGACGGGCAAACACCCATGTGCTGCATAGTAATAATAAAAAGGTAGTAGAAAAATCGATATACGAATCTATAATTAAATAGGTTAAACTCGGGTTTTGCCCAGTTCTACAGATCAAGGGTTCAAAAAAATCCAACTACGGGGTTCGAACAACACGATTCTAATCCAAGAATTTTTTCGACCTCATCCAAATGGCCTCAAACTATAGGGTTAGTATCTAGTGCAGTATGTGTGAAAATGTATGCACTATGTGTGCTATAAATTGTATGTCTTTCAAATTTGAACCAAATTTGAATAAGTTTGAAATATTTGAAAAGGGGCTTTTGGCTTAAACGTTTGAAACCAAAACCACTTCTCTTCATGCTTGACTTCATAAGACAGAGTTTAGGGGTTAGGGGGTATAGATACATGATTTGTCTGGTTTGAATATGTCTAGACCTTGTTTATCAACTTTAATGCTTACTATATAACATAAGAAAACTATTTGCTTTGGTTTTTCTTTTTGCTGATTTTTTTTCAATTTTGATGCCCATTTGAATCTTGGTCAAATCCTAGGTTTGACCATGGTTTAAACAAGTTTAAATCATGAATATGAAAAAATAAGCATCTATCCTTCTTAGTCACCCCAAAATGTAGCTCTTGGGAGGGTTTTTGAAATTTCCATGTTTGAAACAAAAAAACCACTTCTCTTCATGCATGCTTGACTTCATAAGACAGAGTTTAGGGTTAGGGGTGTAGATATATACATGATTTTCTAGTTTGAATATGTCTAGACCTGTTTATCAACTTTAATGCTAACTATAGACATAAGAAGACTATGTGCTTTGGTTTTTCATTTTTCTGTTTTTTTTTGAATTTTATGCCCATATATTTGAATCTTGGTCAAATCCTAGGTTCAACCAAGATTTAAACAAGTTTAAAACATGGAAATTAAAAGTTAAGCATGTATCCTTCTTAGTCACTCTAAAATGAAGCTTTTGGGATGTTCTTGAAATTTCCATGTTTGAAACCCAAAACGACTTCTCTTCATGCTAGACTTCATAAGATCGACGGGGGGTAGATACATGATTTGTCTGGTTTGGATATACCTAGACCTCGTTTATCAACTCGAATGCTTACGATATGACATATATAAGAAGACTATGTGCTTTTGTTTTTCATTTTTCTGATTTTTTTGAATTTTGTGCCCACCCATTTGTATCTTGGTCAAATCCTAGGTTTGATAATGATTTAAACAAGTTTAAAATATGAAAATGCAAATGTAAGCATGGATCCTTCTTAGTCACTCTAAAATGAAGCTTTTGGGAGGTTTTTGAAATTTCCATGTTTGAAACCCAAAACCACTTCTCTTCACATGCTTGACTTCATAAGACATAGTTAATTAATTTAGGGGTTAGGGGGTATAGATACATGATTTGTGTGGTTTGAATATGTATGGACCTTGTTTATCAACTTCAATGCTTACTATATGACATACGAAAACTATTTGCTTTGGTTTTTTCTTTTTTCTGATTTTTTTTTCAATTTTGATGCCCATTTGAATCTTGTCAAATCCTAGGTTTGACGACCAAGATAATTTAAACAAGTTTAAAACATGAAAATGAAAAGGGAAGCATGGATCCTTCTTAGTCACTCTAAAATGAAGCTTTTGGGATGTTCTTGAAATTTCCATGTTTGAAACCCAAAACGACTTCGATCTCTTCATGCTAGACTTCATAAGATCGACAGGGGGTAGATACATGATTTGTCTGGTTTGGATATACCTAGACCTCGTTTATCAACTTGAATGCTTACGATATGACATATATAAGAAGACTATGTGCTTTTGTTTTTCATTTTTCTGATTTTTTTGAATTTTGTGCCCACCCATTTGTATCTTGGTCAAATCCTAGGTTTGATAATGATTTAAACAAGTTTAAAATATGAAAATGCAAATGTAAGCATGGATCCTTCTTAGTCACTCTAAAATGAAGCTTTTGGGAGGTTTTTGAAATTTCCATGTTTGAAACCCAAAACCACTTCTCTTCACATGCTTGACTTCATAATTAAGACATAGTTAATTAATTTAGGGGTTAGGGGGTATAGATACATGATTTGTGTGGTTTGAATATGTATGGACCTTGTTTATCAACTTCAATGCTTACTATATGACATAAGAAAACTATTTGCTTTGGTTTTTCTTTTTTCTGATTTTTTTTTCAATTTTGATGCCCATTTGAATCTTGTCAAATCCTAGGTTTGACGACCAAGATAATTTAAACAAGTTTAAAACATGAAAATGAAAAGGGAAGCATGGATCCTTCTTAGTCACTCTAAAATGAAGCTTTTGGGAGGTTTTTGAAATTTCCATGTTTGAAACCCAAAACCACTTCTCTTCACATGCTTGACTTCATAAGACAGAGTTTAGGGGTTAGGGGGTATAGATACATGATTTGTCTAGTTTGAATATGTCTAGACCTTGTTTATCAACTTTAATGCTTACTATATGACATAAGAAAACAATTGCTTTGGTTTTTCTTTTTGCTGATTTTTTTCAATTTTGATGCCCATTTGAATCTTGTCTAATCCTAGGTTTGATCAAGATAATTTAAACAAGTTTAAAACATGAAAATGAAAAGGGAAGCATGTATCCTTCTTAGTCACTCTAAACTCGGGTTTTGCCCAGTTCTACAGATCAAGGGTTCAAAAAAATCCAACTACGGGGTTCGAACAACACGATTCTAATCCAAGAATTTTTTCGACCTCATCCAAATGGCCTCAAGCTATAGGGTTAGCATGTAGTGCAGTTTGTGTGAAAATGTATGCACTATGTGTGCTATAACTTGTATGTCTTTCAAATTTGAACCAAATTTGAATAAGTTTGAAATATTTGAAAAGGGGCTTTTGGGAGGATTTTGAAATTTCCATGTTTGAAACCCAAAGCCACTTATCTTCATGCTTGACTTCATAAGACGGAGTTTAGGGGTTAGGGGGTAGATACATGATTTGTATGGTTTGATATGTCTAGACCTTGTTTATCAACTTTAATGCTTACTATATGACATAAGAAGACTATGTGATTTGGTTTTTCATTTTTCTGTGTTTTTATTTTTCTGCCCATTTGAATCTTGGTCAAATCCTAGGTTTCACCAAGATTTAGACAAGTTTAACACGTAAATGAGTTAACTTGGATTTCCTACCCTTGAATCCATAGGAAACTTTGTTCTAATGCACTATAATAATCAATCGAGTTTTTACACCAACAGGTCTGTCACTTACGTGTGGTGCCCACGCTTGAGGTCCCACACTTCAGTGAGCACAAGTCACGTGCAATAGGTACGCAAACTCCCAGCCATCTTCTTTGTCAAGAGAAGACGCATCAGGATGCGTATTGGAAGTCTGTGGGTCCTTCTGGATCCTTCGGTTGTCCCTCTCACAAAAAAAACAAATCTCCCTCATTCTCGGCCTCGCTCGACTCGCTCGCTCGCACCTCCTGCTCACTGACAAACCCTGCACAAAAGTCAACATCATCACCCGAAAAAGGGGAGACACCATAATGCTCTCCCTTCTTCTCTCCTTCCGAGTGATCCCTCTTCCTCCGAGTTTCACTCGACGGGCAAACACCCATGTGCTGCATAGTAATAATAAAAAGGTAGTAGAAAAATCGATATACGAATCTATAATTAAATAGGTTAAACTCGGGTTTTGCCCAGTTCTACAGATCAAGGGTTCAAAAAAATCCAACTACGGGGTTCGAACAACACGATTCTAATCCAAGAATTTTTTCGACCTCATCCAAATGGCCTCAAACTATAGGGTTAGTATCTAGTGCAGTATGTGTGAAAATGTATGCACTATGTGTGCTATAAATTGTATGTCTTTCAAATTTGAACCAAATTTGAATAAGTTTGAAATATTTGAAAAGGGGCTTTTGGCTTAAACGTTTGAAACCCAAAACCACTTCTCTTCATGCTTGACTTCATAAGACAGAGTTTAGGGTTAGGGGTATAGATACATGATTTGTCTGGTTTGAATATGTCTAGACCTTGTTTATCAACTTTAATGCTTACTATATAACATAAGAAAACTATTTGCTTTGGTTTTTCTTTTTGCTGATTTTTTTTCAATTTTGATGCCCATTTGAATCTTGGTCAAATCCTAGGTTTGACCATGGTTTAAACAAGTTTAAATCATGAATATGAAAAAATAAGCATCTATCCTTCTTAGTCACCCCAAAATGTAGCTCTTGGGAGGGTTTTTGAAATTTCCATGTTTGAAACAAAAAAACCACTTCTCTTCATGCATGCTTGACTTCATAAGACAGAGTTTAGGGTTAGGGGTGTAGATATATACATGATTTTCTAGTTTGAATATGTCTAGACCTGTTTATCAACTTTAATGCTAACTATAGACATAAGAAGACTATGTGCTTTGGTTTTTCATTTTTCTGTTTTTTTTTGAATTTTATGCCCATATATTTGAATCTTGGTCAAATCCTAGGTTCAACCAAGATTTAAACAAGTTTAAAACATGGAAATTAAAAGTTAAGCATGTATCCTTCTTAGTCACTCTAAAATGAAGCTTTTGGGATGTTCTTGAAATTTCCATGTTTGAAACCCAAAACGACTTCTCTTCATGCTAGACTTCATAAGATCGACGGGGGGTAGATACATGATTTGTCTGGTTTGGATATACCTAGACCTCGTTTATCAACTCGAATGCTTACGATATGACATATATAAGAAGACTATGTGCTTTTGTTTTTCATTTTTCTGATTTTTTTGAATTTTGTGCCCACCCATTTGTATCTTGGTCAAATCCTAGGTTTGATAATGATTTAAACAAGTTTAAAATATGAAAATGCAAATGTAAGCATGGATCCTTCTTAGTCACTCTAAAATGAAGCTTTTGGGAGGTTTTTGAAATTTCCATGTTTGAAACCCAAAACCACTTCTCTTCACATGCTTGACTTCATAAGACATAGTTAATTAATTTAGGGGTTAGGGGTATAGATACATGATTTGTGTGGTTTGAATATGTATGGACCTTGTTTATCAACTTCAATGCTTACTATATGACATAAGAAAACTATTTGCTTTGGTTTTTTTTTTTCTGATTTTTTTTTCAATTTTGATGCCCATTTGAATCTTGTCAAATCCTAGGTTTGACGACCAAGATAATTTAAACAAGTTTAAAACATGAAAATGAAAAGGGAAGCATGGATCCTTCTTAGTCACTCTAAAATGAAGCTTTTGGGATGTTCTTGAAATTTCCATGTTTGAAACCCAAAACGACTTCGATCTCTTCATGCTAGACTTCATAAGATCGACAGGGGGTAGATACATGATTTGTCTGGTTTGGATATACCTAGACCTCGTTTATCAACTTGAATGCTTACGATATGACATATATAAGAAGACTATGTGCTTTTGTTTTTCATTTTTCTGATTTTTTTGAATTTTGTGCCCACCCATTTGTATCTTGGTCAAATCCTAGGTTTGATAATGATTTAAACAAGTTTAAAATATGAAAATGCAAATGTAAGCATGGATCCTTCTTAGTCACTCTAAAATGAAGCTTTTGGGAGGTTTTTGAAATTTCCATGTTTGAAACCCAAAACCACTTCTCTTCACATGCTTGACTTCATAATTAAGACATAGTTAATTAATTTAGGGGTTAGGGGGTATAGATACATGATTTGTGTGGTTTGAATATGTATGGACCTTGTTTATCAACTTCAATGCTTACTATATGACATAAGAAAACTATTTGCTTTGGTTTTTCTTTTTTCTGATTTTTTTTTCAATTTTGATGCCCATTTGAATCTTGTCAAATCCTAGGTTTGACGACCAAGATAATTTAAACAAGTTTAAAACATGAAAATGAAAAGGGAAGCATGGATCCTTCTTAGTCACTCTAAAATGAAGCTTTTGGGAGGTTTTTGAAATTTCCATGTTTGAAACCCAAAACCACTTCTCTTCACATGCTTGACTTCATAAGACAGAGTTTAGGGGTTAGGGGGTATAGCTACATGATTTGTCTGGTTTGAATATGTCTAGACCTTGTTTATCAACTTTAATGCTTACTATATGACATAAGAAAACTATTTGCTTTGGTTTTTCTTTTTGCTGATTTTTTTCAATTTTGATGCCCATTTGAATCTTGTCTAATCCTAGGTTTGATCAAGATAATTTAAACAAGTTTAAAACATGAAAATGAAAAGGGAAGCATGTATCCTTCTTAGTCACTCTAAACTCGGGTTTTGCCCAGTTCTACAGATCAAGGGTTCAAAAAAATCCAACTACGGGGTTCGAACAACACGATTCTAATCCAAGAATTTTTTCGACCTCATCCAAATGGCCTCAAGCTATAGGGTTAGCATGTAGTGCAGTTTGTGTGAAAATGTATGCACTATGTGTGCTATAACTTGTATGTCTTTCAAATTTGAACCAAATTTGAATAAGTTTGAAATATTTGAAAAGGGGCTTTTGGGAGGATTTTGAAATTTCCATGTTTGAAACCCAAAGCCACTTATCTTCATGCTTGACTTCATAAGACGGAGTTTAGGGGTTAGGGGGTAGATACATGATTTGTATGGTTTGATATGTCTAGACCTTGTTTATCAACTTTAATGCTTACTATACGACATAAGAAGACTATGTGATTTGGTTTTTCATTTTTCTGTGTTTTTATTTTTCTGCCCATTTGAATCTTGGTCAAATCCTAGGTTTCACCAAGATTTAGACAAGTTTAACACGTAAATGAGTTAACTTGGATTTCCTACCCTTGAATCCATAGGAAACTTTGTTCTAATGCACTATAATAATCAATCGAGTTTTTACACCAACAGGTCTGTCACTTACGTGTGGTGCCCACGCTTGAGGTCCCACACTTCAGTGAGCACAAGTCACGTGCAATAGGTACGCAAACTCCCAGCCATCTTCTTTGTCAAGAGAAGACGCATCAGGATGCGTATTGGAAGTCTGTGGGTCCTTCTGGATCCTTCGGTTGTCCCTCTCACAAAAAAAAACAAATCTCTCTCATTCTCGGCCTCGCTCGACTCGCTCGCTCGCTCGCACCTCCTGCTCACTGACAAACCCTGCACAAAAGTCAACATCATCACCCGAAAAAGGGGAGACACCATAATGCTCTCCCTTCTTCTCTCCTTCCGAGTGATCCCTCTTCCTCCGAGTTTCACTCGACGGGCAAACACCCATGTGCTGCATAGTAATAATAAAAAGGTAGTAGAAAAATCGATATACGAATCTATAATTAAATAGGTTAAACTCGGGTTTTGCCCAGTTCTACAGATCAAGGGTTCAAAAAAATCCAACTACGGGGTTCGAACAACACGATTCTAATCCAAGAATTTTTTCGACCTCATCCAAATGGCCTCAAACTATAGGGTTAGTATCTAGTGCAGTATGTGTGAAAATGTATGCACTATGTGTGCTATAAATTGTATGTCTTTCAAATTTGAACCAAATTTGAATAAGTTTGAAATATTTGAAAAGGGGCTTTTGGCTTAAACGTTTGAAACCCAAAACCACTTCTCTTCATGCTTGACTTCATAAGACGAGTTTAGGGTTAGGGGGTATAGATACATGATTTGTCTGGTTTGAATATGTCTAGACCTTGTTTATCAACTTTAATGCTTACTATATAACATAAGAAAACTATTTGCTTTGGTTTTTCTTTTTGCTGATTTTTTTTCAATTTTGATGCCCATTTGAATCTTGGTCAAATCCTAGGTTTGACCATGGTTTAAACAAGTTTAAATCATGAATATGAAAAAATAAGCATCTATCCTTCTTAGTCACCCCAAAATGTAGCTCTTGGGAGGGTTTTTGAAATTTCCATGTTTGAAACAAAAAAACCACTTCTCTTCATGCATGCTTGACTTCATAAGACAGAGTTTAGGGTTAGGGGTGTAGATATATACATGATTTTCTAGTTTGAATATGTCTAGACCTGTTTATCAACTTTAATGCTAACTATAGACATAAGAAGACTATGTGCTTTGGTTTTTCATTTTTCTGTTTTTTTTTGAATTTTATGCCCATATATTTGAATCTTGGTCAAATCCTAGGTTCAACCAAGATTTAAACAAGTTTAAAACATGGAAATTAAAAGTTAAGCATGTATCCTTCTTAGTCACTCTAAAATGAAGCTTTTGGGATGTTCTTGAAATTTCCATGTTTGAAACCCAAAACGACTTCTCTTCATGCTAGACTTCATAAGATCGACGGGGGGTAGATACATGATTTGTCTGGTTTGGATATACCTAGACCTCGTTTATCAACTCGAATGCTTACGATATGACATATATAAGAAGACTATGTGCTTTTGTTTTTCATTTTTCTGATTTTTTTGAATTTTGTGCCCACCCATTTGTATCTTGGTCAAATCCTAGGTTTGATAATGATTTAAACAAGTTTAAAATATGAAAATGCAAATGTAAGCATGGATCCTTCTTAGTCACTCTAAAATGAAGCTTTTGGGAGGTTTTTGAAATTTCCATGTTTGAAACCCAAAACCACTTCTCTTCACATGCTTGACTTCATAAGACATAGTTAATTAATTTAGGGGTTAGGGGGTATAGATACATGATTTGTGTGGTTTGAATATGTATGGACCTTGTTTATCAACTTCAATGCTTACTATATGACATACGAAAACTATTTGCTTTGGTTTTTATTTTTTCTGATTTTTTTTTCAATTTTGATGCCCATTTGAATCTTGTCAAATCCTAGGTTTGACGACCAAGATAATTTAAACAAGTTTAAAACATGAAAATGAAAAGGGAAGCATGGATCCTTCTTAGTCACTCTAAAATGAAGCTTTTGGGATGTTCTTGAAATTTCCATGTTTGAAACCCAAAACGACTTCTCTCTTCATGCTAGACTTCATAAGATCGACAGGGGGTAGATACATGATTTGTCTGGTTTGGATATACCTAGACCTCGTTTATCAACTTGAATGCTTACGATATGACATATATAAGAAGACTATGTGCTTTTGTTTTTCATTTTTCTGATTTTTTTGAATTTTGTGCCCACCCATTTGTATCTTGGTCAAATCCTAGGTTTGATAATGATTTAAACAAGTTTAAAATATGAAAATGCAAATGTAAGCATGGATCCTTCTTAGTCACTCTAAAATGAAGCTTTTGGGAGGTTTTTGAAATTTCCATGTTTGAAACCCAAAACCACTTCTCTTCACATGCTTGACTTCATAATTAAGACATAGTTAATTAATTTAGGGGTTAGGGGGTATAGATACATGATTTGTGTGGTTTGAATATGTATGGACCTTGTTTATCAACTTCAATGCTTACTATATGACATAAGAAAACTATTTGCTTTGGTTTTTCTTTTTTCTGATTTTTTTTCAATTTTGATGCCCATTTGAATCTTGTCAAATCCTAGGTTTGACGACCAAGATAATTTAAACAAGTTTAAAACATGAAAATGAAAAGGGAAGCATGGATCCTTCTTAGTCACTCTAAAATGAAGCTTTTGGGAGGTTTTTGAAATTTCCATGTTTGAAACCCAAAACCACTTCTCTTCACATGCTTGACTTCATAAGACAGAGTTTAGGGGTTAGGGGGTATAGCTACATGATTTGTCTGGTTTGAATATGTCTAGACCTTGTTTATCAACTTTAATGCTTACTATATGACATAAGAAAACTATTTGCTTTGGTTTTTCTTTTTGCTGATTTTTTTCAATTTTGATGCCCATTTGAATCTTGTCTAATCCTAGGTTTGATCAAGATAATTTAAACAAGTTTAAAACATGAAAATGAAAAGGGAAGCATGTATCCTTCTTAGTCACTCTAAACTCGGGTTTTGCCCAGTTCTACAGATCAAGGGTTCAAAAAAATCCAACTACGGGGTTCGAACAACACGATTCTAATCCAAGAATTTTTTCGACCTCATCCAAATGGCCTCAAGCTATAGGGTTAGCATGTAGTGCAGTTTGTGTGAAAATGTATGCACTATGTGTGCTATAACTTGTATGTCTTTCAAATTTGAACCAAATTTGAATAAGTTTGAAATATTTGAAAAGGGGCTTTTGGGAGGATTTTGAAATTTCCATGTTTGAAACCCAAAGCCACTTATCTTCATGCTTGACTTCATAAGACGGAGTTTAGGGGTTAGGGGTAGATACATGATTTGTATGGTTTGATATGTCTAGACCTTGTTTATCAACTTTAATGCTTACTATATGACATAAGAAGACTATGTGATTTGGTTTTTCATTTTTCTGTGTTTTTATTTTTCTGCCCATTTGAATCTTGGTCAAATCCTAGGTTTCACCAAGATTTAGACAAGTTTAACACGTAAATGAGTTAACTTGGATTTCCTACCCTTGAATCCATAGGAAACTTTGTTCTAATGCACTATAATAATCAATCGAGTTTTTACACCAACAGGTCTGTCACTTACGTGTGGTGCCCACGCTTGAGGTCCCACACTTCAGTGAGCACAAGTCACGTGCAATAGGTACGCAAACTCCCAGCCATCTTCTTTGTCAAGAGAAGACGCATCAGGATGCGTATTGGAAGTCTGTGGGTCCTTCTGGATCCTTCGGTTGTCCCTCTCACAAAAAAACAAATCTCCCTCATTCTCGGCCTCGCTCGACTCGCTCGCTCGCTCGCACCTCCTGCTCACTGACAAACCCTGCACAAAAGTCAACATCATCACCCGAAAAAGGGGAGACACCATAATGCTCTCCCTTCTTCTCTCCTTCCGAGTGATCCCTCTTCCTCCGAGTTTCACTCGACGGGCAAACACCCATGTGCTGCATAGTAATAATAAAAAGGTAGTAGAAAAATCGATATACGAATCTATAATTAAATAGGTTAAACTCGGGTTTTGCCCAGTTCTACAGATCAAGGGTTCAAAAAAATCCAACTACGGGGTTCGAACAACACGATTCTAATCCAAGAATTTTTTCGACCTCATCCAAATGGCCTCAAACTATAGGGTTAGTATCTAGTGCAGTATGTGTGAAAATGTATGCACTATGTGTGCTATAAATTGTATGTCTTTCAAATTTGAACCAAATTTGAATAAGTTTGAAATATTTGAAAAGGGGCTTTTGGCTTAAACGTTTGAAACCAAAACCACTTCTCTTCATGCTTGACTTCATAAGACAGAGTTTAGGGTTAGGGGGTATAGATACATGATTTGTCTGGTTTGAATATGTCTAGACCTTGTTTATCAACTTTAATGCTTACTATATAACATAAGAAAACTATTTGCTTTGGTTTTTCTTTTTGCTGATTTTTTTTCAATTTTGATGCCCATTTGAATCTTGGTCAAATCCTAGGTTTGACCATGGTTTAAACAAGTTTAAATCATGAATATGAAAAAATAAGCATCTATCCTTCTTAGTCACCCCAAAATGTAGCTCTTGGGAGGGTTTTTGAAATTTCCATGTTTGAAACAAAAAAACCACTTCTCTTCATGCATGCTTGACTTCATAAGACAGAGTTTAGGGTTAGGGGTGTAGATATATACATGATTTTCTAGTTTGAATATGTCTAGACCTGTTTATCAACTTTAATGCTAACTATAGACATAAGAAGACTATGTGCTTTGGTTTTTCATTTTTCTGTTTTTTTTTGAATTTTATGCCCATATATTTGAATCTTGGTCAAATCCTAGGTTCAACCAAGATTTAAACAAGTTTAAAACATGGAAATTAAAAGTTAAGCATGTATCCTTCTTAGTCACTCTAAAATGAAGCTTTTGGGATGTTCTTGAAATTTCCATGTTTGAAACCCAAAACGACTTCTCTTCATGCTAGACTTCATAAGATCGACGGGGGGTAGATACATGATTTGTCTGGTTTGGATATACCTAGACCTCGTTTATCAACTCGAATGCTTACGATATGACATATATAAGAAGACTATGTGCTTTTGTTTTTCATTTTTCTGATTTTTTTGAATTTTGTGCCCACCCATTTGTATCTTGGTCAAATCCTAGGTTTGATAATGATTTAAACAAGTTTAAAATATGAAAATGCAAATGTAAGCATGGATCCTTCTTAGTCACTCTAAAATGAAGCTTTTGGGAGGTTTTTGAAATTTCCATGTTTGAAACCCAAAACCACTTCTCTTCACATGCTTGACTTCATAAGACATAGTTAATTAATTTAGGGGTTAGGGGGTATAGATACATGATTTGTGTGGTTTGAATATGTATGGACCTTGTTTATCAACTTCAATGCTTACTATATGACATACGAAAACTATTTGCTTTGGTTTTTATTTTTTCTGATTTTTTTTTCAATTTTGATGCCCATTTGAATCTTGTCAAATCCTAGGTTTGACGACCAAGATAATTTAAACAAGTTTAAAACATGAAAATGAAAAGGGAAGCATGGATCCTTCTTAGTCACTCTAAAATGAAGCTTTTGGGATGTTCTTGAAATTTCCATGTTTGAAACCCAAAACGACTTCGATCTCTTCATGCTAGACTTCATAAGATCGACAGGGGGTAGATACATGATTTGTCTGGTTTGGATATACCTAGACCTCGTTTATCAACTTGAATGCTTACGATATGACATATATAAGAAGACTATGTGCTTTTGTTTTTCATTTTTCTGATTTTTTTGAATTTTGTGCCCACCCATTTGTATCTTGGTCAAATCCTAGGTTTGATAATGATTTAAACAAGTTTAAAATATGAAAATGCAAATGTAAGCATGGATCCTTCTTAGTCACTCTAAAATGAAGCTTTTGGGAGGTTTTTGAAATTTCCATGTTTGAAACCCAAAACCACTTCTCTTCACATGCTTGACTTCATTAGACATAGTTAATTAATTTAGGGGTTAGGGGGTATAGATACATGATTTGTGTGGTTTGAATATGTATGGACCTTGTTTATCAACTTCAATGCTTACTATATGACATAAGAAAACTATTTGCTTTGGTTTTTCTTTTTTCTGATTTTTTTTTCAATTTTGATGCCCATTTGAATCTTGTCAAATCCTAGGTTTGACGACCAAGATAATTTAAACAAGTTTAAAACATGAAAATGAAAAGGGAAGCATGGATCCTTCTTAGTCACTCTAAAATGAAGCTTTTGGGAGGTTTTTGAAATTTCCATGTTTGAAACCCAAAACCACTTCTCTTCACATGCTTGACTTCATAAGACAGAGTTTAGGGGTTAGGGGTATAGCTACATGATTTTTCTGGTTTGAATATGTCTAGACCTTGTTTATCAACTTTAATGCTTACCATATGACATAAGAAAACTATTTGCTTTGGTTTTTCTTTTTCTGATTTTTTTCAATTTTGATGCCCATTTGAATCTTGTCTAATCCTAGGTTTGATCAAGATAATTTAAACAAGTTTAAAACATGAAAATGAAAAGGGAAGCATGTATCCTTCTTAGTCACTCTAAACTCGGGTTTTGCCCAGTTCTACAGATCAAGGGTTCAAAAAAATCCAACTACGGGGTTCGAACAACACGATTCTAATCCAAGAATTTTTTCGACCTCATCCAAATGGCCTCAAGCTATAGGGTTAGCATGTAGTGCAGTTTGTGTGAAAATGTATGCACTATGTGTGCTATAACTTGTATGTCTTTCAAATTTGAACCAAATTTGAATAAGTTTGAAATATTTGAAAAGGGGCTTTTGGGAGGATTTTGAAATTTCCATGTTTGAAACCCAAAGCCACTTATCTTCATGCTTGACTTCATAAGACGGAGTTTAGGGGTTAGGGGGTAGATACATGATTTGTATGGTTTGATATGTCTAGACCTTGTTTATCAACTTTAATGCTTACTATATGACATAAGAAGACTATGTGATTTGGTTTTTCATTTTTCTGTGTTTTTATTTTTCTGCCCATTTGAATCTTGGTCAAATCCTAGGTTTCACCAAGATTTAGACAAGTTTAACACGTAAATGAGTTAACTTGGATTTCCTACCCTTGAATCCATAGGAAACTTTGTTCTAATGCACTATAATAATCAATCGAGTTTTTACACCAACAGGTCTGTCACTTACGTGTGGTGCCCACGCTTGAGGTCCCACACTTCAGTGAGCACAAGTCACGTGCAATAGGTACGCAAACTCCCAGCCATCTTCTTTGTCAAGAGAAGACGCATCAGGATGCGTATTGGAAGTCTGTGGGTCCTTCTGGATCCTTCGGTTGTCCCTCTCACAAAAAAAAACAAATCTCCCTCATTCTCGGCCTCGCTCGACTCGCTCGCTCGCTCGCACCTCCTGCTCACTGACAAACCCTGCACAAAAGTCAACATCATCACCCGAAAAAGGGGAGACACCATAATGCTCTCCCTTCTTCTCTCCTTCCGAGTGATCCCTCTTCCTCCGAGTTTCACTCGACGGGCAAACACCCATGTGCTGCATAGTAATAATAAAAAGGTAGTAGAAAAATCGATATACGAATCTATAATTAAATAGGTTAAACTCGGGTTTTGCCCAGTTCTACAGATCAAGGGTTCAAAAAAATCCAACTACGGGGTTCGAACAACACGATTCTAATCCAAGAATTTTTTCGACCTCATCCAAATGGCCTCAAATTATAGGGTTAGCATCTAGTGCAGTTTGTGTGAAAATGTATGCAATATGTGTGCTATAACTTGTATGTCTTTCAAATTTGAACCAAATTTGAATAAGTTTGAAATATTTGAAAAGGGGCTTTTGGGAGGTTTTTGAAATTTCCATGTTTGAAACCCAAAACCACTTCTCTTCATGCTTGACTTCATAAGACAGAGTTTAGGGGTTAGGGGGTATAGATACATGATTTGTCTGGTTTGAATATGTCTAGACCTTGTTTATCAACTTTAATGCTTACTATATAACATAAGAAAACTATTTGCTTTGGTTTTTCTTTTTGCTGATTTTTTTTCAATTTTGATGCCCATTTGAATCTTGGTCAAATCCTAGGTTTGACCATGGTTTAAACAAGTTTAAATCATGAATATGAAAAAATAAGCATCTATCCTTCTTAGTCACCCCAAAATGTAGCTCTTGGGAGGGTTTTTGAAATTTCCATGTTTGAAACAAAAAAAACCACTTCTAAAAAACCAAAGCATAGTCTTCATATGTCAGAGTAAGGGTTAGTTGGGTACGATCTAGACATATTCAAACAAGAAAATCATGTATCTACCCCTAACCCTAAACTCTCTCTTATGAAGTCAAGCATGAAGAGAAGTGGTTTGGGTTCAAACATAGAAATTTTAAAAACCCCAAGAGCTTCATTTTGAAGTGATTAATTATGATACGGGCTTACCTTTTCATATTCATGTTTTAAACTTGTTTAACTCTTGGTCAAACCTAGGATTTGACCAAGATTCAAATGGGCATAAAAAATCAAAGCACATAGTCTTCTTTCTTATGTCCTATAGTAAGCATTCAAGTTGATAAACAAGATCTAGACATATTCGAACCAGAAAAATCATGCATCTACCCCTAATTAACCCTAAACTCTATCTTATGAAGTCAAGCATGCATGAAGAGAAGTGGTTTTTGGTTTCAAACATAGAAATTTTAAAAACCTCACAAGAGCTTCATTTTGGAGTGATTAAGAAGGATACAAGCTTACTTTTCATATTCATGTTTTTAAACTTGGTTAACTCTTGGTCAAATTAACCTAGGATTTGACCAAAATTCAAATGGGCATAAAAATTCAAAAAAATGAAAAATGAAAAACTAAAGCACATTGTCTTCTTATGTTATACAGTAAGCATTCAAGTTGATAATAAATACAAAGGTCGATCTAGACATATTCAAACCAGAAAAATCATGTATCTACCCCTAACCCTAAACTCTGTCTTAATTATGAAGTCAAGCATGAAGAGAAGTGGTATTGGGTTTCAAACATGGAAATTCCAAAAACCTCCCGGCCACGAGCTCCATTTTGGAGTGACTAAGAAGGATCGATTTTACTTAGGTATGTAGTATTGTACATCACAAATGTGAAATGAAACAGATGATGTGAATCTCTATAAACCCTAAACCCTAATTATATTAAACCCCTAGACCCTAACACTAAACCTTGTATATATATAAACCATAAACCTATATATCACTACCAAAAAATGAGTCATGCGATTCAAATGTTTGGCATTGTTTTCTCGTAGCATGCAAAATGCTCTCACACACACTTCTGGGGAAGCGAGGCCTCAAACACATGGTGCAAAAAAAATATGCAGGGTTCTTGTCTAAACATAGAAGTGTATATATGCCATGTTTATTTGGTACTGTTCATAGAGGTATTATGTAAACCACAAATGATATGACTATGCATGCTTTGTTTCGATCTTTTCTATCAATCCCCACACAATAACTTATTAATTCGGCTTGTTTTAAAATTTAGCTAGGTCGAGCAATCTCACGATGCTCTCACCCTGCTTGTTTTAATTTGTTCTAGTAGGAGGGTGCGGTGCATGTGTTTGGCCATTATTATATAAAATGTACTTGGCTCGATCCACACATTCAGGCCACACACCCATGTATTTTTTAAATTATTTGTTTGATCTGTACTTCATCTACACACTGTGTCAAATTTGCATTTTATCGGATTTAGCCCAAGAAATTGTATATATATGGATGCACATTGAGATAATTCATGAAACCTTGGAAATGGTCATCCTGTCATGCATGTTTCCCCGCGAATGAAAACTTGATTGGTGGCAGACAAGCAAAAACACATTTATGGGCGACAACCCAAAATGCACATATTTTGCAAAGTATTCATGCGTGCATGATGAAAAGTTGCAAATATATACATAAAATTGGGCCATGATTCAAAAGTTTGGCATGGTTCTTGTGTAGTGGTACCAAGCTCACATGCATGTGGGAGGAAATTTAGCTAGACGAACTCCAACATGGTGCCAATCTACTTGAGGGTTCTTCTCTAAAACACTGGTATGGCATGTTTGGTATTTTCCCTAGATATATGTACTACAAAATGATGAATACTCCATGTTTTTAGATTGCCTTTTTTGAATCACGTGTGCCTTGATTTCAAATCTAGGTCAAATCACTGGGGGAGGGGGATAACTTGGCTTCATGGATATTCTTGTAATGAGACAAATGGGCATAAAAATTCAGGGTAGCATACCCCCCTCCTTCCCGCGTAGAAAAAGTGTTAGGCGAGTAGTAGAATGGCATGACCAACTAGTTTCAAGTAAAAGTTTGAATATAACCAAAATATACCAATTGATTGATGAGTTAACTTGGCTTCATGGAAAAAATAATGTCTTGTAAATGAGATAACTTGGCTTTCCTACCCTTGGATCTATAGGAAACTATGGAGTACTAATACATTATAATAATCACCCGAGTACACCAACTGGTCTGTCACTTACGTGTGGTTCCCATGCGTGAGGTCCCACACTTCAGTGAGCACAGGTCATGTGTCCACCAGTCTAGAGGCTCCCGTTAAAAGAAGAGCCCTCTATATTATTATAAAGAAACATCAATCTCCATAAACATCAATCTCCCTTCTCAGTTCTCAGCTTCTCACTGCTCCCCCCTCGCTCGCGCCGCCGCCGCCACAACCCCCCGCGCCCCTTTCCGATCCCTCATCAGACCTTAGACTATGGAGTTGCCTGTGCCGAAGAAGCAGCCTCTGAAGCCGACGATCCAGTGTATCAACGACTGGTGCGGGAGGGAGATCCCTTACAACGAGGAAGACAAGCACATGATGGCGTGCCCGCACGGCTCTTGCTTCTGCACGCACCCCGGCTGCGAATTCGCCGATTCGAAGGTACCGTTCATCCTACACCTCAGAGAAGCCCACTTGACCGCTGTGGATAGGTTCCCGTACGACGAGGACTTCGGATTTGTTCATCTGAAGGTGCCGGCACCGGGCTCGCCAAAACTACAGCTCATCGGCTACGGGACGGATGGCGCAGTGTTCGCCTTGCACATCCACCCTTGCGGCATGGACACCGCGGTATCCTTCGTGTGCGTCAGGCCGGCGGCGTGCAACTTGCCCCGGTATAGGGTGACAATGTGGGCGAACGGCCCGCCGATGCCGGGGCCGCGTAAGCTTACCGGGGAACACTTGTTTGACGTGGTGAAGGCGGTATTAGAGCCGACGAGCAGCCCGACTCCGGGCACAGTTTCTTTGGGAGATGTCACTTCCTTCCTCTCGGTGCCGCCGCGGTACCTGTGCGGCAATGAATCATCGAAGCAGCTGACTATCTATTTGCGCATCGATAAGGAGTGAGTGAACATAACACTACCCTCAATCTTATTGGGACGATGCTAATGCGGATTTAAGTAATGCTGAATTAATTTGTTTTTCTTGTGACAGGGCGATTAGCAAGGAGAAGAGGATCTCGGTGCACAGCTAGCGACCTATATCTCGGCGTCCACCAAGTGTCCCTGAGTAGGAGATCTTGTTCTGCCTCTTCTTTTGATGTTTATATTGCTTCATCACCGTAAAAGGAAGGGTGTGTCTGGGGCTTCCTGCTTCAAAGTACTCAGTACAAGGACTAAAAGAGACGTTTTGCTGATGGTTCTTGTCAGGACGGCCGTAGTGTTGGAGGTGGTCATCTACTTCGGTGGGGAAGGACTACTTAGACCTTTATCTAAAAATGTTGAGGGATTGGATGTATTTTATGTTTACCATGAATTAGTCTATGTAATATGTAACCCAATTCGCCGATTAATGCAACTCTGGATCCTTCACTGTCATACGACTACTAAAACAAAATAAATAAATAGGCATTTTAAGTTTAATGCACATTTAATCAAGCCACATAATGTTGGCGTACTTGTAAGCAATCAGGTTTACTATTGTTGGCATGTGTGGTACAATTTCATGGGGCAATACCCAATCTAGCTTGTTCAATTACATTACATGAAGTAATTAAAATATGGATGCCTAGAATTATTATTCACTTCCGGGGCAATACCCAATCTAGCTTGTTCAATTACATTACATGAAGTAATTAAAATATGGATGCCTAGAATTATTCACTTCCGTACATTGCGATGGCTTATAGCGGTTTCTATGACCAATCTACATCACAAATCTAGTTCAAATTTGATCTATTTTTATGAACAAAATTGGAAACTCTACTTGGCATTTTCGTTTACTATGACCAGATTCACATATGTAGTGATTCATTTTCTTTTCAAATCGCCATACCATTTCCTCGTGAACTCTTCATCTTTTTTTTAGTTTTAATGAATTTCCTTTGGTTGCATTCAATTTGCTTCAAATTCACCGGCTTCACCATTCGTACAAATTGTTCATCTTTTCTTTGTAGATTTTTCATGCATGAAGCATAACACCTTACCATGGTAAAATCTGCATATTTTCTACCAAAACTCGTGCCGAACTTTAAAGAACATGCAATTTTAAATTGACTAAAATTGGTTAAAACTCAACATAAGTCCACATATATTACAAACTCGAGAAATAATCAACATATATATCACCTAAATGGTCATCTTATGAAGTATGCCATGTTTCGAAATTGTTACCTTGAAAATTTGGCCCTTCTCTCAGGCAGCCACTTCACAATAAAGCTCACATAAAGCTCTTATTTTACACTAATAAAGTAGAATGTATTTTTGTGTGAAATGAAGTTGAATAAAATATATGTGAACGGTAAGATGCACATTGCTGCCAATATTTGGGATAATTATTAGTAAGTTCATACTAATATACAATGCAATCAACATGACCACACATGTGTAAGCAAGAAAATAAATCTTTCTTAAATTACCTTAAGGTTGTAAGTTTGTTATTTGTATAGCAATTTTATCTCATACGATGACTCAAGCTAGCACATTTTTTTTTTGAATTTGCTTCAATATTCTAGGACCCACCACATTCGTAAAATGGTAGTGCCAATTTTACGTATCGTAGTGCACAAAAGACACACACACACACACACACGCACACATATGCTCACTTATTTCAATATTTAAACTATATTTTCTTCATTCAAATTTTCCGACCTGGCATTTGAACATGTAGTTGAATTTTGAGTAAAACCGCTCATACGTCAAACATGAATCCAAATAAGGTACAATTCGAGAAAATCTACACATCACATTTTGGCCAATATACATTGTATAATGCTTGTGAAAATGTAGACTATGAAATAGTCAACGTCACCTTTTTAGGTCATGAATGTCTTGGGCATCGACCAAAGTCTGGTAGGATGGTGAGGCATGAGTTACGAACATCCTTCTTCTCCTCTCACCCCCATTTGAGAGAGAGAGAGAGAGTGTGTTTGTGTGGGGGGGGGGGGTAGAAAGCCATGTTAATAAATTAACTCATACATGAAAGCAAGAAATCAAACTTGATTTATATAAATCACTCTTAGGATTGTAGTTTGTTATTTTTATACCATCTATATCTCATATGACGACACAAGCTAGTCCCATTTTTAATTTCATTGAAGTTCTTTTTGTTGCACTCAAATTACTTCAACTTTTAGGACCCACCATCCGTACAAGGGTAATGGAAATTTCTATGATCTTAGTGCAAGGCTTCACACAGAGACACTCAAAGTATTTCAATATTTTAAAATTCATTTTCTTCCCTAAAAATTGCCGACCGTCCATTCGTAACATGTAGTTCAATTTTGAGTAACATCACACATATGTCAAACATCAATCTTTTTTTTTGATATTTCGAGAAAATCTTCATATCCCATTTTTGGCCATCATATAAGGTGTACTGCGTGTGAAAACATAGACAGTGAAACTTTCAGCGTCACCTTAATTAGCCAAACTGGTGGGACGGTGAAAACGCTTTTTTGGGCTTTTGGATTTTGGAAGCCAAGAACAAAGATTCTATTCTTTTGGCTTCCAAAATCCAAAAGCCCAAAAAAGCACCTATTTATTAGCCACAACAGCCAAACTGGTGGGACGGTGAGGCCCGAATTAATAAAGCCACCACCATCCTTCTTCTCCACTCGCCCCTCCCCTCCCCTCCCCATCAATATCTTCTTCAAAGCAGATTAAAGAGGATGGAGTGCCCCCACGACGGGTGCGGGAGCGTGGTCGCCTACAACGAGCTCCACGACCACGAGCTCGCGTGCCCGCACGGCCCGTGCGACTGCACAGAGGCCGGCTGCGACTTCTCCGCCTCGCCAGCAGCGCTCATCGCCCACCTCAGAGAAATCCATTCGATTTGTGTGGACATGATCCCGTACGGCACCGCGATGGCGTTCATCATCCCGGTGCTGGCACCGCCAGAGCCAAGACGTCCGGTCATCTTCTACGGGAACGATGGTACCGTGTTCGTCTGGCACACATATACGCAAGTCCAGCCGAAAAATGGATGCGTGCTGGCCTGCCTATCCGTTGAGTGCGTTAGGTCGGCGGCGTGCGTGTGGCCGGAGTACAAGGTGAGTATGTCGTCGCACGGCAAGCCATTACTTAATCGCTCTGAGATTGGTTTAATGCTCCCCAACTATACGGCCACTATTCTGGCGAACAGCACGACCACGCCGGGCGCCGCCAAATGGTCGGAACTAGAGCGGTCGTTGCAATGGTATCAACCGTGCACGGAGCTGACTATCTGGGTTCGCATCGACAGGTGATACATGCGCCTATCTTAATCTTCGTGTTTATCTAATTGAAATTGCGGTTTATGCAGTACTGAATTAATTAATTTTTGTTGTCAGAAAGTTATCGTCGGACGGAAGTTCCTATTCGGAGCGGCGGGTTTAGGTTGCCAACTATGGGCTTTTTTCATTCAGAGGATTCACCAGGGCGGCCCTAACGACGATATATGATCTTATTTGGCGGAGAGGGACTTGCTTGCGTTTCCTATCTTCAGTTAGGGCCCTTTATGTAAACACTAAGCGCTTGATTGTATTCTGTGTTTATGTTCACATACTCTATGGTGTACTGTACTATGGAATCCCATGTCCGATTAAATGCACCTCTGGACCCTGCCAGGCATTTCCCTTGTTATCTTTTCTTTTTACACATACTGTAACCATTGTTCAACGCGCAGTCCATTGGCTTGGGTGCTAGATGCTTCCTCGGGAAGGTACCCTATCTTGCCCATTTGAGAACACACGTCCCTATAATTGCTCAGAAGCCCCGCGAGGGCACGATGGTCTTTTCTGGGTGTATGTAAGATTTATCCTTGACCAGCCCTCCGCCCTTCTTCTCTTTCTGTTCTGCTGGTAGCTAGTAACTAGCCTTCACCAGCCCTCCACCCTAACTACTGAGTAGTAAAGTACTACGTACCTCGCAAGCCATGGCTCCATTGAGCCGGGCGGCCCGGCGGCAGGATATCCTAGGGAAGACGATGAGGACTAGGACCGCCGAGAAAAACTCATCTAGCCAGCTAGCGCGTCGTTGTATGGCCACTTATGATCGCCTGAGCATTCTCGCAGAGCAGTCTATCCTCTATTCGATGGAGAGCGAGCCAGTGGGCGAGGGTTCGTCCGGGTAGGTTTCTAGTGGCGTGTCCTCCAGTTCATTCTTATTTTCTAACTGTTTTTTCCATTTATTTACATCTCACAGGGCCGGCGGTTCAAACGTCTACCCGGTAACCCCCACGACGGTGGCGCCCCAAGTCCGGTCGTCGGAAGCTGAGTTCGGCCCCGTTTCACGGCCAAGCCAGGTAGGCTGTATGCCTCTATCCACTTTTTTTTAATACTCCCTCCAATCCATTTTAATAGACTCTGATTTAGTACTCCCTCCGATCCATTTTATTTGACTCAAATTTAGTACAACTTTGTACTAAATCCGAGTCAACTAAAAGGGATCATAGGGAGAATACAACTTTACTAAATCCGTGTTTACTACTACTACTAAAAGGGATAGGATGGAGTAGTTTATGTAATCACGGCTTTCCTTTTAATTATGTGTTGATGAACACTGTGATATTTGTGGAGCGTCCATGTGATGTCCATTCCTGTATCAAGATCTGTGCTAGAAATTAGTAGTACTCCTATTTTTTTGCGTGTAATTACTCATATATGAATTGGTTGGATTCTTTTTTGTTCCATACAATGATCGTGCCAGCAAATGGAGGTGAACATGGCCCACATAGGCAGCCAGCTGGGGAATGAACTCTCCCTCACCCCAGAGTTTGAGCCTGTTCACGTAGATTTGGCGTCCGAGAACAAGATCTGCCATAATCTTCAGCAAGGCATCAATACCTTTACTGCCGAGCTCGACAGGCTTAATGAGCAGAACCGCGTTTGTGTGGAACTGCATAACCAGAGCGTCACATTGATGAATGATGATGATGCAAACACCACCATCAAGGGCGAGGGTTCGTCCGGGTAAGTTTCTAGCGGGGTGTCCTTCAGTTGATTCTTATTTTCTAACCGTTTTTACATTTATTTACATCTCACAGGGCCGGCGGTTCAAATGTCTCCCCGGTAACCACAACGACGGTGGCGCCCCAAGTCCGGCCGTCCGAAGCTAAGTTCGGCCCCGTTTCCCGGCCAAGCCAGGTAGGCTGTATGCCTCTGTCCACTTGTTTTTTTATAGTTTATGTAATCACTGCTTTCCGATTAATTATGTGTTGATGAACCCTGTGGTATTTGTGGAGCGTCCGAGTGTTGTCCATTCCTTTATCAATATCCATGCTAGAAATTAGTAGTCCTATTGTTTGCGGGTAACTAATACTCATATATGAATGGGTTGATTTGTTTTTTTTTCATACAATGATTGTTGTAGCAAAAGGAGGAGAACAAGGCCCACATAGGCAGCCAGCTGGAGAATGAACACTCCCTCACCCTGGAGTGTGATCGTCTTCACAGAGTTTTGGCGTCTGAGAAGGAGATCTCCTTTCATCTTGCGCAATGCGTCGACATGCTTAAGCAGCAGAACGCCTACTGGGTGGAACTGAACAACAAGAGCGTCACATGGATGGATACTGGAAGCAACCTCATCAAGTATCTCATGGAACAGAAGTTGAAATTAAAGCTCAAGAGGCAGATCTCGAGGGTGCTAATGCGCGGACAAACCGCCGTCCTTAAGGCGATTATCAAGGAGAAGGAGGATCTCCGTGCACAGCTAGCGACCTATATCTCGGCGTCCACCAAGAGCGTCCCTGAGTAGGAGATCTTGTTCTGCTAGTTAACTGCTTCATCACCTTAGTATCGCCATGTGCTCGTAAAACTGCTAGTTAACTTTCTGTTGGTATGTTGCACATTTGATCTGAACTTTGTGTTTTGCAATGCACAATTGATCAACTACTAGTAAGTGTATATTAAAATGGCGGGATACTCTTTTTAGCGGCGAAAATTTTCCATTTGTTGCTATTGTAGCGAATCTAAGCCCTTCAGAATCTTCCCTATCGTCAAGAAAACTTTCCAAAAACATAAGCATTTTGGAGGGAAACCTTGATGATATAGGCTATGAGGATGATCCTGGGTTGTGGTTCTTAGCGTGATCTGTAGATGGCAGTATGCTTCTTGTTCATACCTGAGGCTTTACTGAGGCTGCAAGATGTTCTCTAAGGACACTGTCAGTTATGTTCAGATAAGCTAGGGAAGAGATTACTGGTCTTGGAGCATATTGTCTTTTCGTGGGATTGAATTATCCGCTCACATTGCAGTAAATCATGCATATTTCGATTTATATTTTGGTGGAGTTTCATTCGATTTGAATCATAGGTTTGTGAGAAAATATATATTTAGTTTAAACTAGTGCTCGAATACGTAAGAAGCTATTTAATCACAAGCTAGTCATCCGAATGGGATGAAATATTCATAGATTTTAAAACAAGGCATCTACATATTACTGGATTTTTTTCAAAATTTTCTGAATAGTTTTTTCTTTTTTAGCTTCGAAATAACAGATAGTTTGGAACGTTGGATCTCGAAAGATGGTAGATGGTGGCACCTAGTCACAATGAGACTTGGAAGCATCAAGTCACTGAAGCTCTGTCCGGTTTCCAAACCAAGCTAGGAAAGGCATTGAAAATGAAGTTCTGCTCTAAAACATCTCTCATTTCATTTTGGTGCTCGCGCGGTTGCATGCTGCCCACGTGTTAAGGTACGTGTCTCTGGCATAGAGTACTACGATTATCGGCGAAAAATATATCGTAATGGAAACTGTAAAAAAAGCCCTCTCTGCTCAAGCTGATGTGACGAGACATCACTGCACCAAACGTCGTCGCAAATTTATAGATGGGTGGCGTGCTAGTCTACCATCTACCAACAGTCAAATCGGCGCCCAGTCGCAGCAGCAGCAGCCTAGAGTACTGCCTAGGTTTTGCCCCTTGCATGTCTATCATCTTTTTCTTCACCCTCCCAGAATCACGCGCACGCGCAGGATCTCGATCCCCACCACGCCGCATCGTTCCTTCCATAGCGCTCGCCCTCTCCTCCGAAAACCCCAAGCGCAGTTGCATCCGCCATCCACCTAAATCCATCTTCACGTGATGGAATATTCTAGGCTTTGCCGGGGCGGCGGGGACGGCCACTTGGAGGCTCTCACCGGCGACAACATCGACCTCATCGCTGCGCATCTGGACGTTACCTACACCGTCCGACTTGCCGCATGTTCCAGGGAGCTCTACGACCAGATCAGCAAGGATGAAGGTAAGATGCACCATTGGGATGAACCCTGCCTGCTGATGCCTCCGCCTGCTTATTGGTTCGATGAACCCTGGTTCGTGGCGACAGCATCTCGTCTGCATGTTACCGTGTACGACCTGGTGCCCCTCGACCATCCTCGCCGTTCTGTCACCCTGCCGTTCATGCACGACAGAAAATGGCTTGGCGCGAACGGCGACTGGATCGCCGCCGCCGATCATCGTGGGTGCCAGTGGTGCCTTGTGAACGTCTACACCGAGCGACATATCCCCCTTCCATCCCCACCTGATCCGAAGATTGGTCATGGTGTTACATATCAACCTGCTACTAAAGATTGGTTATACTATCTTTGCTGGAGTCGAGCAATTAATTTGTTGAAGATTGTAATCTGCCAAGTGCCCACAAAAGGTGGGAGGTACGCAGATTACAAGCTCATCGCCTTGTTCGACAAAAGGATTTTCTACCTTGAAGGGGGTGGCGACTGGAGAATGCTGAAGAACCCTACACCTGAACAAATTGTGCCGGCGTTCTGTGATGCCATTGAACTCGGTGGCCAAGTTTTTGCGGTGGACGAAATTAGGGGCTGGACGTACTGCTGGGACACCCCAAATGGTATTTTTTCAGTCCTTATGTTGCATTGCATGATACACTGCCTTAATCAATGAAGTTATTCATGAACTACCTTGTTTATATTTTACCTTTCATAAATGACTTAATGATCACACCGCCTTTTGCTGAATATGAATGAACCGTTGCTTGCAATGAATTAGTACTAATTAGTCACCAACAAACATAGTATGCTCAGTATGTGATTGCATTCCTGAATTAGTAATTCTACGCCACTGCAGAATATGGATGTAATTAACCAGTATCTCAAAAGATAAGGTAGCACTATGAAGGCACCCTTTTTGATAACCTTTTACACCCATTGTTTCATATATAACTAATTGATTTTTGCTCCAAAAGGAGGACGAGAGACCCCCGCCATCTGCATCAGAGAGATGCATAAGGACTTTCATAAGTATATGACTTAACGATCACATCCTTTATCTGAATATGAATGAACCGTTGCTTGCAACGAATTAGTACTAATCAGTCATCAGCAAACATAGTATACTCCGTATGTGAATGCAATCCTGAATTAGTAACTCTATCCACTGCAGAATATGGATGTAATTAACAAGTATCTCAAATGTTAACGTAGCACAATGAAGGCACCCTTCTTGATTAACTTTTACACCCATTGTTTCATATAACTAGTTGATTTTTGCTCGAAATAGAGGGCGAGGTACCCCGGCCTCTGCATCGAAGAGATGCATATGGCCGTTATTTAGTACTCCATCTCATGAAACATGTTATAACTTTTTCTTACTTTTGATTTACTCCCTCCGTCCCACCAAAAGTGTCTTGAATATCTGCCTTCTCCTTTTTTCCCTTAGAAAAGTAACTCAATCAAAATCCAATTATTTACTAAACAAAATGTGGAAAATATATGTCAGATTTTTTTGTTGTTGCAAAACCTTAAATATAAGATATTTTGATTTGGACATTTGAATGTTGGTAGAACACAACATTGTTGACACCCGTATTTAATCTCCGTTTTCTTTGGAACTTCAAAATGCAGCTCTCAAAATTTTCAAAAACCATGCTACATGTAGCTCGAGCTATATTCATGGTTTTCGAAAGAAAATATTGCCAACAATGCATATATAAAATACGAAAACAAGAGTGGTCCTACAAAAAATGATGTTTCTTCCCATCAGTCGGCAAACGAAGGGAACAAATAAAAAATTAAAAATATGTGTACATCTAACACTCACTCATTTCTTATCTACCTTTTCCTTTGATGTTTCCTTGAGAGTTGAGACCGTAAGAACCTTCCATTGATCCATGTAGCAGTGCTGAATAGCGATTTCTTTGATGGGGTTATTCATATGCTTCAGGGGTTTCAGATATTTGGTCATTTTTTGGGGTAGACCCAAGGCTCACGTGATGGTTCTAAAATATTGTAGAGTTAGCTATGTGCACTCTTCACAGAGAATCCTGCTGTTGTGCACCGTTAGATTTAGCACTCCAAGGGTCATGATTGAAGCTCTATACTCAGTTTAAAACTGGACCAACTGGTAGATTGTCTGTACTCCTATATTGTATACAAATATCTAATCATATACACCGTTGGATCACTTAAGACAAAGGGAATTAACTACAACACAGGACTTAAACTTAAGATGATATATTTGTCAAAATTTGAATGTATCTATATGCTTTCACTGTCTAGATACATCTGAATTTGGACAAATCTCAGACACTTTCGGTGGGACAGAGGTAGTATATAACTGTGTATACACTAACTAGTGTCTAGTTTTGGCGAAGTTAAGACTAGTTTCGTGGGATGGATGCAGTATAACTGATATATTGGACACTCGATTTGAACACATGAATGACCAATGTCCTTAGCTTACATAGTCGTATTTATACTGTGAGCATGAACGATGAACAGTGCTGCTGTTTGAATATGGTTGCCAGTAACACCCTATTCGTCTCCATTTCTAATATTGCAGAAAACCCGATGTCCATGTTCGTAATCCCGCCACCGGTGGTGGATGATCAGCAGTACGCGTGGTTCCTCGCTCCAACTGCTGATGGCAAGCGATTGATGATCATCCTTACAGTAAACAACATTGGGATTGCCAATGCTGAAGTACCTCCTGACATTCCCTATGCTGCTAATGGGCTTCAGCTACGGCAGTATCCTCCTGTTGCCACCTACGTCTTTGAGCAGGATCCCATATCTCTGTTCGTTGCAGCACGTGCAGGGGACTTTCATTGGAGGCAGGTTAACAGCCTCGGCGACCACTCTCTGTTCCTCGGACTCAATTACCCGATCATTGCCAACCTGAAGAAGCGTGAATCCAAAGCTCCTGATGGCACATTGGTTCCATTCATGAGGAAAAACTGCGTCTACACAGCATACCGGAAGTATCTTCATAATCAATACCCTAAAATTTTGCGCTGCAACCTCCAGCCAGATGAAGGTGAGACTGTGGGAGTTATCAGCCTTCCCAGAGATAGTTGGGGTAGTGTCCGACAAGCGGCTATGTGGTTTAAGCCTGCTTTAAACATTGCCCGTTCGGTGTTACCTTTAAAAAAACACTGACACACTTTTTTATTATGCTTGAAGTGTTGAGAAGTAGTACACTGTTTTTAGTATGTACTAGTTTGAATCAGTTTATTTGAACACTGCCCTGCTTTTGTATTTCGTGTTGCCTTCATATTATAACCCATGCATGGCTGTTTTAGGATTGACTTTATTTCAGCACTATAATTACAATGTGTGTACGTCCTTTATAATATAGCCACCTCTTGTTGATCATAGTCATGAGAGGACCAAATATCAGAAGCGAAAAATAATCCAAGAAAAGAAACTTTCATTGTACATAGAGGATGTCATATGGGTCCCATGTTGTAGCAGCGGTCTGAACGTTTCAAAGACGGCATGAGCGAAAGAAAAATGCAAGTGACCAAATATCAGGAGCCAAAAATAATCCAAGAAAAGAAAATTTATTGTACATAGTTAATGACATGCGGTCCCATGAGCCAGCAGCTTACTCAACGTTTGAGAGGCGGCATGAGATTGAAAGAAAAAGGCAAGTCACCAAATATCAGGAGCCAAAAATAACCCAAGAAAAGAAAATTTTATTGTACATAGAGTATGACATGCGGGTCCCATTAGGCAGCAGCATCCTCAACGTTTCCAAGGCGGCATGGGATCAAAAGAAAAAGGAAATAGCCAAAAAGCAGAGGGTGAAAAATCGAAGAGAAGAAACTTTTATTGTTCATAGTGGATAACATGTGGGACCCATGAGGCAGCAGCATCCTCAACGTTTCCAAGGCAGCAGGGGATCGAAAGAAAAAGGAAATAGCCAAAAATCAGAGGGTGAAAATAATCCAAGAAAAGAAACTTTTATTTTACATTGAGGATGACATGTGGGTCCTATTTTGCAGCAGCGGTCTCAACGTTTCAAATGTGGCTTGAGATCAAAAGAAAAAGAAAGTAGTCACGAAAAAAAGTTGATTGTACATTGAGGATGACATGCGGGTCCCATTTTGCAGCAGCTTACTCGACGTTTCCAAGGCGGCAGGGGATCAAAAGAAAAAGGAAATAGCCAAAAATCAGAGGAAAAAAACCAAGAAAATAAACTTTTATAGCACATAGAGGATGACATGCGGGTCCCATGAGCCAGCAGGTTCCTCAACGTTTCAAACGTGGCATGAGATCGAAAGAAAAAGACAAGTGACCAAATATCAGGGGCCAAAAATAATCCAAGAAATTTTTTTATTGTACATAGAGGATGACATGCGGGTCCTATTTTGCAGCAGCGTTCTCAACCAAAAAAAGAAGTAGCCAGAAATCAGGGGGTAAAAAATCCAAGAAAAGAAAGATTTCAATTGGGCTGCATCTGGACATCTGGGCTTTCGAACTATCCTGTTGGACGCCTTTGGACTCGTACAATTTGAGCCCACTCCAAAACAGGAAAGTCCTATGCTTCGCAAAAACAAAAAACAAGGAGATTCAACATATAAGTTTGTTTATTTAAAAATAAAATTTTTTTCCGTTTGCAATAGCTCAGAGCGAAATACACGTTTATTGTCTGCAAAATAATCAAGATATCACATGTTTCTTGTACGGGGAGGCTGACATCGGGTACCCATGAGCCAGCAGCGTCGTCAATGTTTTAAAGACGGTAGAGGATCGAAAAAAAATCAGTTGGTAAAAAAATCCAAAAAAAAGAAACATTTATCGTTCTGAGAGGATGACATGCGGGACCCATGAGGCAGCAGCATTCTCAACGTTTCCAAGGCGACACAGGATTTTAAAAAAGGCGAAATAGCCAGAAATTAGAGGTCAAAATAACTCCAAGAAAGGAAAGGTTTATTGTTCATAGAGGCTGACATGTGGGACCCATGAGCCAGCAGAATCCTCAACGTTTCAAAGGCTGCAGGTGATCAAAAGAAAAAAGGAAGTAGCCAAAAATTAGGGGTAAAAAATAACTCCAAGAAAGGAAACTTTTATTGTTCGTAGATGATGACATGCGGGACCCATGAGCCAGCAGCTTACTCAATGTTTCAAGGCGGCATGAGATCGAAAGAAAAAGGCAAGTGACAAAATATCAGGAGCCAAAGATAATCCAAGAAAAGAAAGTTTATTGTGCATAGAGGATGACATGCGGGTCCCATTTAGTAGCAGCGGTCTCAACGTTTCAAATGCGGCTTGAGATCAAAAGAAAAAGAAAGTTGATTGTACATATGACATGCGGGTCCCATGAGTCAGCAGCTTACTCAACGTTTCCAAGGCGGTAGGGGATCAAAAGAAAAAAGTGGAGGGTGAAAAATAATCCAAGAAAAGAAACTTTTATTGTACATGGAGAATTACATGCGGGTCCCATTTTGCAGCAGCGGTCCCAACGTTTCAAATGCGGCTTGAGATCAAAAGAAAAAGAAAGTAGCCAGAAATTAGGGGGTAAAAAAACTCCAAGAAAAGAAAGTTGATGGACATAGAGGATGGCATGCGGGTCCCATGAGCCAGCAGATTAGTCAACGTTTCCAAGGCGGCAGGGGATCAAAAGAAAAAAGAAATAGCCAAAAATCAGAGGGTGAAAAAAATCCAAGAAAAGAAACTTTTATAGTACATAGAGGATGACATGTGGGTTCCTCAACGTTTTCAAAGGCGGCATGAGATCGAAAGAAAAAGGCAAGTGACCAAAAATCAGAGGGTGAAACATAATCCAAGAAAAGAAACTTTTATTGTACATAGAGGATGACATGCGGGTCCCATTTTGCAGCAGCTGTCCCAACGTTTCAAATGCGGCTTGAGATCAAAAGAAAAAGAAAGTAGCCAGAAATTAGGGGGTAAAAAAACTCCAAGAAAGGAAAGCTTTATCGTTCATACAGGCTGACATGTGGGACCTATGAGGCAGCAGAGTCCTCAACTTTCAAAGGCCGCAGGGGATCAAAAGAAATAGGAAATAGCCAAAAATCAGAGGGTGAAAAAAACCCAAGAAAATGAACTTTTGTAGTACATAGAGGATGACATGCGGGTCCCATGAGCCAGCAGGTTCCTCAACGTTTCAAACGTGGCATGAGATCGAAAGAAATAGGCAAGTGACCAAATATCAGGATCCAAAAATAATTCAAGAAAAGAAACTTGATTGTACATAGAGTATGACATGCGGGTCCCATTTAGCAGCAGCGGTATCACCGTTTGAGAGGCGGCATGGGATCGAAAGAAAAAGGCAAGTGACCAAATATCAGGAGCCAAAAATAATCCAAGAAAAGAAATTTTATTGTACATAGAGGATGACATGCGGGTCCCATTTTGCAGCAGCGGTCTCAACGTTTCCAAGGCGGCACAGGACCAAAAGAAAAATGAAGTAGCCAGAAATCAGGGGGTGAAAAAAATCCAAGAAAAGAAAGATTTCAATTGGGCTGCATCTGGACATCTGGGCCTTCGAACTATCCTGCTGGGCCTTTTGACTCGTACAATTTCAGCCCACTCCAAAGCAGGAAAGTTCGGATTTTTCTAAAAAAAACAGGAAAGTCCTATGCTTCGCAAAAACAAAAAACAAGGAGATTCAACATATAAGTTTGTTTATGTAAAAATAAAGATTTAATTTATCCGTTTGAAATAGCTCAGAGCGCAATACACTGTTTATTGTCTGCAAAATAATCAAGATATCACATGTTTCTTGTACGGGGAGGCTGACATCGTGGACCCATGAGCCAGCAGCGTCGTCAACGTTTTAAAGGCGGCAGGGGATGGAAAGAAAAAATAAACCAAAAATCTGTTGGTAAAAAATCCAAGAAAAGAAACATTTTCGTTTTGAGAGGATGACATGCGGGACCCATGAGGCAGCAGCATCCTCAGCGTTTATTGTTCATAGAGGCTGACATGTGGGACCCGTGAGCCAGCAGCGTCCTCAACGTTTTAAAGGCGGCAGGATATCGAAAGAAAAAATAAGCCAAAAATCATTTGGTAAACAAAATCCAAGAAAAGAAACATTTACCGTTCTAAGAGGATGACATGCGGGACCCATGAGGCAGCAGCATCCTCAACGATTCCAAGGCGGCAGGGGATCAAAAAAAAAAGGAAATATCCAGAAATTAATTAGGGGTTCAAAATAAATCCATCAAAGGAAACTTTTATTGTTCATAGAGGATGACATGTGGGACCGACCTGCCAACAGCGTCCTCATCGTTTCAAAGGGGGCAGGAGATCAAAAGAAAAAGGCAAATAGCCAGAAATTAGGGGTCAAAAATAACTCCAAGAAAGAAAACTTTTATTGTTCGTAGAGGATGACATGCGGGACCCATGAGCCAGCAGCTTACTCAACGTTTCAAAGGCGGCATGAGATCGAAAGAAAAAGGCAAGTGACAAAATATGAGGAGCCAAAGATAATCCAAGAAAAGAAATTTTATTGTACGTAGAGGATGACATGCGGGTCCCATTTAGCAGCAGCGGTCTCAACGTTTCAAATGCGGCTTGAGATCAAAAGAAAATGAAAGTTGATTGTACATAGAGGATGACATGCGGGTCCCATGAGTCAGCACCCAACGTTTCCAAGGCGGCAGGGGATCAAAAGAAAAAGGAAATAGCCAAAAATCAGAGGGTGAAAAAAATAAAGAAAATAAACTTTTATAGCACATAGAGGATGACATGCGGGTCCCATGAGCCAACAGGTTGCTCAACGTTTCAAACGTGGCATGAGATCGAAAGAAAAAGGCAAGTGACCAAATACCAGGAGCCAAAATAATTCAAGAAAAGAAACTTGATTGTACATAGAGGATGACATGTGGGTCCCATGAGTCAGCAACTTACTCAACGTTTCCAAGGCAGGATCAAAAAAAAGGAAATAGCCAAAAATCAGAGGGTGAAAAAAAATCCAAGAAAATAAACTTTTATAGCACATAGAGGATGACATGCGGGTCCCATGAGCCAGCATGTTCCTCAACGTTTCAAACGTGGCATGAGATCGAAAGAAAAAGGCAAGTGACAAAATATCAGGAGCCAAAGATAATTCAAGAAAAGAAACTTGATTGTACATAGAGGATGACATGCGGGTCCCATTTAGCAGCAGCGGTCTCAACGTTTCAAATGCGGCTTGAGATCAAAAGAAAAAGAAAGTTGATTGTACATAGAGGATGACATGCGGGTCCCATGAGTCAGCAGCTTACCCAACGTTTCCAAGGCGGCAGGGGATCAAAAGAAAAAGGAAATAGCCAAAAATCAGAGGGTGAAAAAAAATAAAGAAAATAAACTTTTATAGCACATAGAGGATGACATGCGGGTCCCATGAGCCAGCAGGTTCCTCAACGTTTCAAACGTGGCATGAGATCGAAAGAAAAAGGCAAGTGACAAAATATCAGGAGCCAAAGATAATTCAAGAAAAGAAACTTGATTGTACATAGAGGATGACATGCGGGTCCCATTTAGCAGCAGCGGTCTCAACGTTTCAAATGCGGCTTGAGATCAAAAGAAAAAGAAAGTTGATTGTACATAGAGGATGACATGCGGGCAGCGATGGTCAACACCGTAGAGCCGGGAACAACTAGGGCTGCGGCTGGCCCCAGTCCCTCAGAGCGACGGCCCGCAAAGCCTCCTGGTCGCGCGCCGATGCAAATTGCAAGGGCGTGCCACCTGACCTATACCTGGTCAGGAAGGTGTGGATGATGCCTCGCTTAGTTTCCTGCAGGGCACACACGTACACGTTAAATACGAGCCTCGATCGGCTCTCAGGTTATCCTGTGAATCGGCTCATGGAGCCGATCCACCCATGATTCGTCCAAGGTGGCCGAATATATGGTGGTCCTGCTTGATCAAGATAAAGCATATGAGATCCACGACGATTTAGGGTTTTCACCGCATAATCGGATCATCCTACTCACGATTGGGCCTCGCGCTCACGCACGGTGATCGTAAGCCAACCCTAGACACAAGGCCTAAAAACCAACACGAGGTTGATCCTCGGAACATCCTGTCTAGGGCCAGCAAACTACACCCTACGCGCCGCTGGATCCTCCAACCCTTTGTAAGGCCTAACTATTGCAGATGTTAAACTAATCCTTGATGAATCAAGGAGCAACCGTAACGGATCAGATCTACTAAATAATGATCAAGCGGGGTGCCGCCCCTGCACCCATGATGAGGTACAAGGACGGCTAGATGCGCAAGGGTTGCACTACGACAACATATGATACTAAGAACAATGCTAACCCTAACACATCTATGATAACTACGTTGCTCGCCATCAAAAAGGCTTCAGTACGAGCAACGCATGAACAACGTAGGCAGGCTCGTGCTGCCTAGATCGCAAGATGCGATCTAGGCAGCATGGTGCTTACCGGAGAAACCCTTGAGACGAAGGGGTTGGCGATGCGCCGAGATTGGTTTGTGTTGAACGTTGGTTGTTGTTTATTCCATAAACCCTAGATACATATTTATAGTCCAGGGGACTTTCTAATGTGGGCGTGCACTAAACCGTGCACGAGATAAACTCTAACTTCTACGTAGCTACTATATTAAGATACACGGGCTAACTAGCCTAAAACCCTGCGTATAAAGGCCGATTCACATATTTCTTCCATATAGATTCTTCACGTCCATCTTGATCGCGGCCCACCTCTGGCTCGGTCAAATTCTGGTGATAACACATGCCCCCCTGGTTTTGGAAATGATATTTCCAAAATCATTATGCTTTCTTCTCGTCGGGTCATGTCGTGGCAGAGAACCGCCGCAGCATCGTTTATTACCACCTCCTCCGCATGACTTGACAATTCCTGGCATTTCCCGAGCAATCGGCTCTTTTCTTTTCACGTGATCGGCTTCTAGCTAACTTGGCCGATAGTCAAAGTCAAACAAACCCCAAAAGAGCCGATGGCGCCGCACCGTCCCTACCATATAACAAGCAAGGGCGAACCTGGTCACCCTCCAAACGGCCACCTCGCAACCTCCGTTCGAGAAAGCAAACTCAGATCCCCAAAATCCGCCACCTACGCGATCTCGCGAGCTTCGTATCTCAACCGCACCGCCCCAACTCCGTAGCGCATCAAATGGCGGAACCGTCCAACGCCGACGCCATGGTCTCCGGATTGAAGGTAATACCCACCGCTTCTCCGCCATTAGGGCCAATATCGTGATTGAAAATGTAAGAAACCGGCTTAATGTTCTACTCCGTCATTGATTTTAGGTCTCCGACATCCTATTGCCGCATCCTTCTCTCCCAAATTCCATGTGTCTTGGCCCCCGCTCTTCCGAGAGTCCTGCTCATTTAATCTCCTGTGAAGCTAACAGAATCCCCTTCGTGAATCAGAAACTTAGATCTGACCTCCCCGGGGCCGACCGCCTCGCGAGCCTGGCCTAACCCCCCTGAAGGTTGGGTGCCATGGTACAATAGAGTATCCAAAACCCATTACGCCACCTGGGAATCTATAGGGATAGCCGATGCCTTATCATTATCATTGTCTCCTCTTGAGAAGAATGAAAATATTCTGAAAACCATCGGCTACTTCTGGTCTGACGCGCCGAATCGCTTTCATGTTTGGCCCAAGTGGCCCGATGACACCAACCCTGCTAGATGTAGCCATGATTACAGGCCTGGACATTGCGTCTCCAAGCCCTTCTGCTTTCAAACTGCCGAAAGTCCCTTTCACCCTTTCTTCTAAAAAGGAGTGTACCCACCTGGGCGCCTACCTCAATCGTTATATGAAAACCAAAGGCCCCGTGACAGAGCGAGAGCACACAGCCTTCCTAAACTTTTGGTTGGAACACTTCATATTCTGCGGCCCATCACTTGCCCCTACCAAGAATTACCTCTCCCTAGCCTATGAACTGGCCAAAGGCACCCATCTCGGCATCGGCAAACTGCTCTCTTGGAGAGGTATAACACTTTCAACTGATGTCTGTCAAGCTGTTCTCTCAGAAGACAGTTAAAACTGGCGGCCCCTGGTGGTTTATTCAGCTATGGGCGCAGTTATACTTTCGGGATCAGATCCCAGACTTCCCACCTTTGACCTCCTGCACCTTCCCAGATGTTAACGGGAAGGATATTCGATGCACCAGTTATGGTCAAGCCCTGTATGGTCTCCCAGGCAGCAGGCTGATCCCTAAGGAAGCAGCAGGGTGGTTCAAGATCTTCTTCCAAGGTTTGGACAACCCCCTGTTCTTTCCTTATACTGAAACGGAGAAAATTTTGAAAATCCAGTCTCCTTCCGATTGGGTAGCTTTGCCGATGACGATAGCACCCGGCATCTGTATTCCATCATGATTCGTCCTTGCTTTCTCCCCCAGTTGGCATGAGTACCTCAAACCGGATCATCAAGCCTCGGTTATGAGTGTTATCAACCGGTAGTGGTAGCCCGTCAGCTCGGTCTCTAGCAAGTGCCTCCGCACTTATTCTTACACCACCCGACCGGCAGCGCAGCCGAACTGCCTGACATCCTTACTGGCCAAAGGTGCTACACCTTCTTTGATGCTTTGGCCCTTCCAATCCCTCACAACCTCCGTTTTTCCTCCACTACCGATGGCTTCGAGACTTGGTGGTCCATGTGGAAGACCCATGTTTTTAGGAGGGCGTTAGGACCGCTATTGAAACAACTCGACGCCATGCATGACATCTCCGGGTCACTGTACCATTCCTCAAAATATTTCCCGTAACCACTTATGGTGATTTGCCTCAGGAACCGACTTCACCTCTGCGCAACAAGACGGCCCAGCCTCCCACGCAATGCCGATGGTTCTCCCTTCGTATTCCTACCCTCCGCCCTGGTCCTCTTCTCGCGTAGCCGCCACCTCGAAGAAAGTCATAATGCAAGGCCAACCGACACCGCAATCGGCTCCCAAGAGCAACGCATATTTGGGGCCGGTTGCCCC